>OV815270.1:31226355-32426355 GCA_929108145.2 Limnephilus rhombicus | reverse complement strand
GCTACATTTTTCAAAAAATGACTTGACCTTGAACTGTGAGCTCACGAACCAAATTCTTTAACCGAGAAGCATACGGATGCAAGTCCAAAAAGGTAAATGTTCAGGAGAGCCAAAAAACTATTTTTTCTGTAACTATGGTCTCATAACTGCTAACCCTGTACAAATCGCAAGTGCGCCCCACGGTTGAATTTGGCAGCCACCTCTGGTCTGGAGCTCCAAAATACCTGAAAAATACCCTCGACTCTGTGCAGAAACGGGCGGTCCGTTTGATAGATTCTCCCATCTTAACAGACGGATTGCAATTTTTAGAGCACAGGCGTCGGGTGGGAATGCTATCCTTGTTCTACCGGCATTACAATGGAAGATGCTCCGAGGAACTAGCATCATTGATCCCTTCGGCACCGGTGCATAGTCAGGAATCACGCCAAACGCGTGCCCAACATTTGTACACAGTTGACATTTGTCACATGAGAACGGGTCGTTTCTTCGACTCGTTCTTGTGTTCAACAGCTCGGCTGTGGAATGATTTGCCGGCCTCTGTGTTTCCTCCTTCCTACAACATGGGTCTCTTCAAGACCAATGTTCATTCCTTCCTCTCCTCAAAAAGACCCTCCACACAGCATCCCAGATGACATAGGCACTGAGGGAAATTATTTTCCTCAGGGCCTCCTGTGTGGAGTTAATGTAAAAAAAAAAAAAACTTCTTCGGATATCCGTGCTGATAGATAACAAAAAAAGTAATTATTAAATCAATTAGTTTTGTTTTAAAAACGAGCAAATGAATCGAAATATTCTATAGTAAAACCTTCAAAAATAGTTGTTTAAAAAAAAAAACGCTGACTTGAGTCAAACAAAAACATGGACTTGAGTCCTACTGCCTCTAATTGAAGTGGACTATTTTGTTATGACTTGTGGTGTATTATGAAAGGAATAAAGTCCACGGTACATCCTTCTGCTTCTAAGATAGTTGTTGCATCATGGTAATTGCATCCATATGCAATTTTGAAAATCCTATTTTTCTTCATGATAGGACTCTTTCTGCCACTGATAAACATGATAATTTACTTCAAGTCTGCATCAAAAACTCATTTCTTCAAATTTTGGACTTGCATTCGTATAATCCTCGGGTACACAAACAAACATGGTCGCATGGTACAGTAGTGTTCGAAACGAATGTGAACAAGGTTATTATCATTTTTTTTAATAATGTAATAATTAGATTGAAAAAATTGTATAAAGCTAATTTTTTCTCCATCGACTACTACCATTTAGACAAGTGCTTAGCCAAAAATCCCCGCCTCTACCCCTCCTTGCTTCCCCCCCCCCTGTGCCCCCACAAACATAAAGAGTGTAAGGGTTTCGTAAATCACGTCCATCTCGATTACTAAACAACATATTGGATTGCAATTTTTTATATTCTCTTTGCTGTAACATTGTCTACAATTAATGTCCAGTTAACTTCCGTCGTAACTTTTACCGTTTGTTTGTAATTCGTATGAAAAGGTAAATTTTTTTGGCACGTAATTTTACTTTTTGTCACAGAACTTTTTACGCCGACATTTTATGAAAAAATATTTCCTACAAAAGTTAAGCTCCTTCAATAGTTGATAAAAGGCAGATCGGTCTGTAATTGCTCATCTCATTTTGGTCTCCTTTTTTAAATATCGGAAATTATTGACGAACCTTTCGAAGTCTACATTTGACATCTTTGTTTGTATGCTCAACATTTGTTTTAAGTGTATTTGTGCGGATTTGGCGTAGAGCAAATGACCAGCAGCATGCAAAAAAGGTATCATTTGCTTGACTGTATTAATGTGCAAATTCCAATCGCCGATTCTCTCCGCCAGAATAAAGTCTGGAACCAAATTCACCAATTTAAACTCTTGTAGCCACAGTTTTGAATTTCTACTAGTTTTAACCAAATCTTCACACACTTCTTCTAGTCTTGTCATTATTTCGTTTTTTTAGTGCACTAAAGCTATGTGGAAATCGTGAACGTGAAATACTCGTGTTAGTGAGGGTTATTCATAATGGAGCTAGTTTATACTTCCATTCAATAAATAAAGTTATAGATTTTAAACTGAAATACTATGGCATTTTTAGTTGCTGAAACTTGAACTGATACCAGTAAGCATAATCTCACTTCTTCAGTAAAACCAAAATTTAAAACAATTGACAAAAAATACAATTAATGAGTTAAACATCATACATGAGTAGTGCGGTAATCAATCGGCTGCCGCGGAGCGACGCAGAGATGGTGAACTAAGCATTCACGGTTGATATCTGGCGTTTTCTAGCCATAAAGTACACATTAAAATATATAATTTTACAGCTCATAGAAAGGGCTACAATCTTTGTAGGAAACATTTTTTCATAAAATGTCGGCCTGAAAAGTTCTGTGACAAAATGTAAAATTACATACCATAAAATACAAATTTTTACCTTTCCATACGAATTACAAACAAACGGTAAAAGTTACGACGAAAGTTAACTGGACATTAAATGTAGACAATGTGACAATAAAGAAAATAAAAAATTGCAACCCGATATGTTGTTTAGTAATCGAGATAGACGTGATTTACGAAACCCTTACACTTTTCATGTTTTGGGGAGGGGGGCGTAGGCGGGGAAGCAAGGGGGGTAGAGGCGGGGACTTTTGGCTAAACACTTGTCTAAATGGTAGTAGTCGATGGTGATTCAACTGGTATTCTACGACATAGGCTGACTGGACTATTAATTATATTCCACCTCCATGGGAGGAATGAATTCATGCGTCCGTCACACCTGGATACACGGACTCTCAGATTCCTACCAACCCCTCATACCCTTGGTAGGTATACCTCTTTTTGTTTGATGTCCGCAATAATTAACTAATTAACTCTACAACAATCATGTGAGATCAGTGGTGTATCTGGAGTTCCAGGCTATCCCATCCCGCCCCATGCTATCCCATTACGCCCCCCCCCGTTGAGGTAAATATGATCGCGACAATACGCTGAAAAACTGTTCAAGATGTGGTGAGATTTTGCTGGACTCCCCCCCCCCCATTTTGAGGTCACGTAATTAATGCCCCCTAAGTTAAACTCCCGAACAATATAAGCATTATTTTTGTATGTAAATGCACTCGTGAGTAACTTAACAAAAATGCAAATAAGCCGTAAATTTTACCTAGGAATACAAAGGCCGATTAATTCTAAGTGATAAGTTATAGGACAAAATTAAGTCGTACCGTATTTAAACTAGAAAGTTGGTTTCTAATTTCATATTATTGTTGAAAGTTATTGTTTTGATTAAAAGTGAAAAAATAAGTAAATAAACTAATAAAAAAATAAGTGAACTAAGAAAATAAAACAATACTCAATCATAAATGTCGTAAGTGAGTTCAAAACTGCAAATTTGGAATGTTAAATAAATTAAAAATAATATTCCCAGTGTTCAGCGCAAATTGAACACTACTGCATGGGGAACACGATTCGACTGACCATAGCAAGTCAATGGGACACGGGAACTCCCGAATCTGGGTAAAATTTTTTTCATGTTTTTACGCAGTTTAGTATGGGTCTTGATATCGTTAACATCCCTTTGTGTTTTCAAACTTTAAAAGTGAATATTTGTGAATAACAGTAATTAATTTCGCTGGTTTTTAACAAACTTTTGTGTTATTTTCAAATTAAGAATATTGTCGATTATAATGGAATATACCAACGCATGTTAATGCGTTTTTTTGTGATGTACCAATGACATGTTTGTGTTTTTTGTGATGTACTACCTACCTAGTGTTTTTGGATTAAGGAATGTTACAACATAATGTAAGTTAGAACACACCTATGCTAGTAATTTTTCTCACAAGGCTTGTTCGTTGTTCGAATTGATCCAGTACTAAGTAAAGTACCTAGCGAGAGAGTTTTAGAGATTTTTTCGCTCTAAAATCATGAGATTTTCGTGTATCGGAAAAAAACTTTAACCCTCATGCAGCCCAAAAAATTTATTTATTATTTTTTTTTTTTAATTTTAAATGTAAAAATGCTTAAATTGAAAATCTTTATGTTTATTTGGGTTCCCTTTGTGATGCAGGTTCACCAGTTTTCCGCTTGTACTACGAGTTTTCGGACACCGTGTATAAATAATACCAGTAATACTGTCATATGTAATAAAATTTTTGCCAGAGTTCGAAATTTCCCTAGATTTTGTCCTGATTTCCCTTATCCCTAAAAAATATTTTTCTCCCCTAGATCTAGGGAAATTTCCCTCGACATAACATCACTGATTCAAAATGACAACTTAAAAAGTAAAAAAATTAGACCACCATAGATACGGTGCGTTTCTGGGAGTCTTTAAAAATTAAAACTTTGACAATTATTTTAACTATTAAAACTAACTATAAAAATAAAAATAAAAATGCAGTTATTTAAGTTTGAAGGTCTTTATTCATTAAAAAAAATAAAAAAATTGGACTGGAGTTCTCTATTACGGTGAAAAAAAAAAAACATGGTTAAAAAGAAACATGGTTCAAATATACAAAATTACAAAATTTCATCAAAATTAACAAACTTTAGGGCTTGTGCGGGAGACCTAAAATCCATTTTTTATAAAAAAAAATCGTTTCTTACTTAGTTTTATGCCCTAATATTACTGTTTTTTAACTTGGAATAAACACAAAAGTTACGATTTTATTTTTTAAAATTTAAAAAAAATTTGGTATTTTTTGAAAAAAATTAAAATTTTAGGCCTTGTGCGGGAGACCTAAACATTTTTTTAAAATCCAAAACTTTTTGTGGTAAGTTGTGGTATCTAGTAGCAACTTTTTTTTCAACTTGGAATTTGAAAACAAAAAAAAAGTTAACAATCGATACACCCTACTGTACAGGGCCCGCATATAAATGTATCTACATTAGCACCCGAGCGACCATGCTATGCGCCACTTCAGGCCGCTGCACAGAAAAGTAAAGACCGAAAGTAAGATAACGAAGTGGTGCGTGGCACGGTCACTCTGAAGTGTCCTTGTCTACTTCTTCTTGTGCCCTGTCCGTTCAACGGATGTTGGCTATCATGTTGGCTATGCGAACTTTGTTTACTGCGGCCCGGAACAGCTCCACGGTAGACTGGCCAAACAACTGTCTCAGGTTTTTCAGCCATGAGGTTCTCCTTCTTCCAGGGCCCCGTCTTCCGGCAATCTTTCCCTGCATTATGAGATGCAGGATCTCATACTTCTCTGGATGTCTCATCACATGTCCAAGATATTGAAGTTTTCGGATTTTTATAGTTTTAATTACTTCCTTTTCTTTATTCATCCGAACCATAACATCTTCATTTGTAACCCTGTCCATCCAGTTTATTTTAAGTATTCTTCTGTAGATCCACTTCTCGAATGCCTCAAGTCGCCTAATTAATTCTTCAGTAAGCGTCCATGCTTCCATTCCATAAAATAATATCCAAAACACGTGGCATCTGACTATTCGCATTCATAATCCAAGGTTGAGATCATGACTGCAGAACATTTTTTTCATGCGGATAAAGGTTGCACTAGCTTGCTCAAAGCGGCATTTGATTTCAACTGAAGGATCCCATCTATCATTTACATTGCAGCCCAAGTATACAATACTCTGTACCTTCTCTAGTTTTGTTCCAGCAATATAAAGATTTTCATCCAATGCGTTATTTTTGCTTATGAGCATGTATTTTTGTCCTTGTGGGGGGTGCTAATGGAAGATTCTCTGAGGGACTAGCGTCATTGATCCCTCCGACACCAGTCTATAGTAGGGAAACATGCCCCTAACATATGTATAAGGTTGACATTTGTCATATGAGATCGGGTCGTTTCTACCACTCGATCTTGAGTTCAAAAGCTCGCTGTGGGCATAAGCAAGATGGTGGTGCAATTTGTGCTGAATGATGGCGCGCCTGGTGGAGGCGCAGCGCTGGATCTTGCTTACTCTCGACTCTTTGCTTGCTTGCTATCAGACACTTAAAATATAATAAAATTGTTCTGCAGGGCATATTAGGCTTCTACAAGGGCATAAGCGCCTCGTACATGGGCATCAGTGAGACGGTGGTGCACTTTGTGCTGTACGAGGGCGTGAAGGCACGCCTGGTGGAGGCGCGGCGCCGGCGCCTCGGAAGCCCACCTGAGGGTGAGCAGGAACGCCGCCAGCCCAAGGACTTCCTCGAGTTCATGGCGGCGGGGGCCTTCTCCAAGACCATCGCTTCCTGCATCGCTTATCCGCACGGTTAGATACTTCTTACTTACTATCATTATATTCCACTATTACGTAGGGATAAATAGGGCCATATTTTAATTTTTAATAAGGAACTCCAGTGAAAAATATTATGGCTTTAAAAAAATATGTTCATATAGACCAATAAACGCTGATTCTGAATATACATATAAATTTTATTTAATAATATTAATCGCAGAGTTTTTAAAAAATTATTAAAAAGTCCATTTTTAAACCTCTCGTCAAAACACAGGGTCAAGTTGGCATTATTGAAATGGTTAGTGGTGACGTCACTATTCCTCATGTTGTATGGGAAATATACGGGAATGTATGAATGACACAAGCCATCGTATTAATTTATTTGTTTATTTCAAAGATATTCAAATACAAAAGAGATATGCTATGGTGTCCGCACAACTGTCGGCGGACTACGCGCTAATTAGAGTAGTTTGCATACAAAAAGAATTAGTTCATTTCGTTGGTTTTTTTTTTAATATGTTTTGTTTTGAATAGTATTGGTTAATAATATAGTTTGAATACGGAAAGCATTCGTTCATTTAGTTTAACGTTCATTTGGTTTATTCGTTAATTATTTGTTCATTTAATTTATTTGTTAATTGGTAAACAATATCGGCGACACCCGGAAGCGCAGTCCCACCTAGTAAAAACTGCAGATAGCACATCTACTTATATTTCAATATCTTTGGTTTATTTACATATCTACTGTTTATAGAGATTTAGTTGTTGTGTTTATTGAAACATTATTTAGGCCTAAATAATTCAGTATCAAAAATAGAGGTATATCTATTAAAAACCGTATAAATATACTATATCATTATGCTACCTACTGCTCCACAGCCCAATCAAAATGGCCGAAATCGATCAGCTGATATCGTTTGCCTACACTTTTGTGGGTGATTCTTCGTTTTTGATAATATTGATTTTAAAAGCTAAAAAAATAATAATTTCAAATAATTTTTATACCACTCTCCCTTAATAATATTCAAAAATATAATAATACTAGCTGGTCCCGGCATGCGTTGCTATGCCACTTAATAAAGAAATTGTTTCTCCTGTGTCCTTTCCCATTCGTCCCGTTCTCCTTCCGCCTCCCCTTCTCCTGTGTCCTCTTCCCCTCTCGCGTTCCCACTCCGTCACCTCCACCTTTCCTCTCCCCACTCCACCCCCTCCCGTTCCCCCGTCCCGCGAATCCCCCTCCTGAGTTCCCCTCCCCCCTCCCGCATTCCCCTTCCACCTTAACCGCCTTCCCTTTCCCTCTCCCTCGTCCCGCCAACCCTCCTCCCGCGTTCCATATATTCAATCCCAGTACATTCAGTTTTTAAACAGCCCGCGTGCCACCTTTTACAATTTTTATTCAAATTTCCATTTTTCATGTACTTATATTAAATTTGGTACCTAACATAGGTACCTATTTAAAATATCTAAAATTCTTGATTCGATTCACACTATTAGGGGAGTACCTACTTTAAATAAATTTATCATCTTAAAGATTTTCAAAAAAAAATCCTGATTTAACATTTTGCAAAATGTCATTCTTAAACACGCGAACTGTGAAACGTGCAATAGTCGTTAGGTTTTCTGAAATTATCCAATTTTCTGCGCAATTTTCTTAATTTTTCTCTCCGTAAGAACCATCCTCGTACTTCAAGGAATATTCTAAAAAATTAGCGAAATTGGTTCAGCTGCTCTCGAGATTTGCGCTTAGCAACACATTTAGCGATTCATTTTTATATATAAGATAATAAATATAATATAATGAATAAATAATTCCACCTAAATAATGTTTTAACTTATCGAATAGTATCATCTTTCTTTCATATAATTATCATACAAAATGACAACACCTGTTGAAAATAAAAATAACTTTTCAGGAGTCGATGACGTCACGCGATTCAATTCACATACGGTGGTTTTCGGGGGATCTTGAAAAATTGAAGAGTTGATGAGTCACACATTCCACCATAGATACGGTGGTTTTCGTGGGGTCTTGAAAAATGAAAACTTTGACAATTATTTTAACTATTAAAACTAACTCTAAAAAAAATAAAAAATATGCAGTTATTTAACTTAAAAGGTCATTATTCAATAAAAAAATAAAAAAAAATAGACTGGAGTTCTCTATTTCAAGGGACGGAAAATGCAGTTATTTGATGCTTGTTATGTGGGAACCTTGTAAGTGGGTTTCTCTAATAGTTTCTCTTAAAATACGGCAATAGAGAACTCCAGTCCATTTTTGAAACTGTCTTCTTACGGACTTCCCGCATCCTTGTGTGCGTGGATTGCCGACTTTTTGAGGGAGAGGTCGATTCAGGCGGTTGCTGACGGTTTCACCTCTTCCTCGCATTCGATAAATGCTGGCGTCCCACAAGGATCGGTTCTGTCACCGACTTTGTTTCTGTTGCACATCAATGACCTCTTGTCATGTGCACCGATTCATTGTTACGCGGATGACAGTACAGTCCATGATAGCTTTTTGTTTGACAAGCCCCCAAAGGGCACACAAACTCCAATAGCTCGGAGGGCTTTGAAGCAAAGAATGGACACTTACCTCGAGAGTGTTTTCTCTTGGGGTAAGAATAACCTCGTCGAATTTAATGTTTCAAAGACCCAACCATGTTTGATAACGTCTAAAAGGGATCGAAATGAAAATCTAGTCTCCTTCAACGGAAGCAATCTTCCAAACAGAACGTCCATCGATATGCTTGGTGTAACTCTAAGTGACCAGCTCAGGTACGGGGGCTCCATCGAAACCAGAGTTAAGTTAGCCTCTCAGAAACTGGGCGTACTGTACAGGGCCCGCAGATACTTTAATTGTACACAACTGCTAACCCTGTACAAATCGCAAGTGCGCCCCACGGTTGAATCCACCTCTGGTCTGGAGCTCCAAAATACCTAAAAAAAACTCTTGACTCTGTGCAGAAACGGGCGGTCCGTTTGATAGATTCTCCCATCTTAACAGACGGACTGCAATCTTTAGAGCACAGGTGTCAGGTGGGAATGCTGTCCTTGTTCTACCGGTATTACAATGGAAGATGCTCCGAGGAACTAGCGTCATTGATCCCCTCGGCACCGGTGCATAGTCGGGAAACACGCCAAACACGCGCCCAACATTTGTACACGGTTGACATTAGTCACATGAGAACGGGTCGTTCTTGAGTTCAACGGCTCGGCTGTGGAACGATTTGCCGGCCTCTGTGTTTCCTCCCTCCTACAACATGGGTCTCTTCAAGACCCGTGTTCACTCCTTCCTTTCCTCAAAAAGACCCTCCACACACACACACATACATTGTACTATGTATAACACATACAGAAACATTGGTATTTATAATACACTGATCTTGACGATTGTGTAATAACTTGTATAAAAAGCCCTTGATACTAAAAACAATTTGAAAATACGTAATATTATAATACGTTAATATTATGAAATAAAACTTATATATTCAGAATCAGCGTTTATTGGTCTATATGAACATATTTTTTTAAAGCCATAATATATTTCACTGGAGTTCCTTATCATGAGGGAGGAAAAAGCAACAGTGAATAGTGGTGGAGAAGATGAATGAGGTCGAGGGAGGGAAAGAATTTCACTGGTTTTAACTAACAAGTACTTATCAACTTTGCATAGTCTTCTGCGGCTCTTCAGACATCAATAGCAATTTCACCTCTACTCAACCAGCCTTATGAGATGGAGCCGCCGAACCAACTTTGACTCGATCAGCATCAGTGTTACCAACTCAGCTCATGGAACGGTTGATTTATTGAACGAGTCTTCTGAAGTATGAGAATTGTTTCGGAACTTTTGGAACCCAAGGCTGGTTTGGTTTAAACTTAACAGTGATTCTGTATAAGTGTTGTAAAGTAAAACACCACATTTCTGACCCTGCTCCAATTTCTGACATATGTAACACAAATTGCGATTTTACCAACTGAAGTAACATTCCTACGTATATTGACATTAGCGCATCGAGAAATTTGTTCCCCTCTCCCTCTAACCAACGTTTAGTCTAAGGACTATTTGACACCCATTTCTACCAAAATATTATTTAGTGTATGATTTTGGTGATTTTGTGATATTGCACATTTTTTCATCTTTTTCGGCGAGTAAACCAAATTTTACAAAATGTGAAGACACAGTTCACCAATGGTTTATGTATTGTTTTTTTGTATGTTTTTCAATAGAGTATTGACCATATTTATACATTTAAAACAGAAAATAATATATTTCAATATATTTATGACTGTTTTTGAGCGCTCAGAAATAGGTACCAGTTTTAGTAAGATGACCATATTTCTGAAATGTATGTCAGAAAATGGTACACCTTCAAAAAATCATGTTCATATTTCTGACCGGCATGTCAGAAATTGATACTTATCATAATTTGGGGGGTTTTAATCCTGACATAAGAAGAACGGCTGCGCGACCTCCCTTATAATAAACTGTATTTTGGATTTGATGCCAAAATACCCAACCAAATCGAATAATTAAAAAAATGTTTGAGAAATATCTATTGCCGATAGTGTAATTTAATTTATTAGGTATTTTTTAATATAAAATTCAGGCCATTTAAGAAATAGTTTTCTAATGATTTTGGCAAATTTGGCAACATTCTGAGAGTTTGTGAGTAACAATTTTATTAAATAAATAATGTTACCAAACTAATGTTTTAATAAAATGAAATATAACTTCTGTCATTATTTTCGTAGACGGGCATAATCTCGCCTAACACTGAATATTAGTGAGTTTTGCAAAGCAAATTACTTTGGTGGCTTTGTACCCAAACGCCACACACATCTTGCAAGCGCTGGATGTTGCTGTGTTTAGGCCGTTAAAAGTGTCCTTCAAAAAGTCTGTCCAGGAATGGTGACTGAAAAATAAGGAAGCAAAAGTAAAAAGGGAAAATTTTGCACTTATTTTAAAAAGCGTGCTAGATAACACGGATATGAAATCGCATCTCAAAAATGGCTTTCGAGTGTGTAGTCTTTTTCCTTTTGATGCAAATGCCGTACCATACGAAAAATTATGAAAAACATCATTATTCAATGAAAGTATAAAATCAGTGACTCCAGAGAGCATTGCAGTGGAAGAAACAATACATTTTGTAGAAAACAATGTATCACCGGTTATATCCCCTCATTCCTTTCCATTCCCTTATTATTCTGCTGTTTTGAAAGGATTTCGTGAATGAACTGTAGACAATTTTTTGGGGAATTTAAATATGTATTTCAAATATATCATCAGAAATGAATTCTGATAGTATTAAGGGTATAATAGACCCTCAGTGGATTGCTGACATGAATGACGAAACCATTTTGAATATCCCTTTGAAACAGTGAAAATAATATGGAAATACTATACGAGAAACAAAAAAAAAAATCGAAAATGTCAATAGGAATACCCTTACTCCATTTGAAAATAGTTTTTTCGGGCCTGTTATCAATCAACCTTCTACTTCTTTCAATGAACGTGACACGACAAAAATACCTATTTTAATTTTAATCCTTGTACCTATTTTAATTTAGATGTAATGCCTGAAGAAGGCAAGATACGATTAAGTTCCTTGTTGGCGTAAAACAAAGGAAAAATAATGTATGCGACGTTTTATACCAAATAACAATGTTTTAATTAATTTTCATCCCAGTATAAAAAAAGTTTTTTTTTTAATTTTACGTATAATCAATAAAGTTTCTCCAAAATACCGATTTTTGCTTTAAATGTTGTCCACCTGGCTTTGCATTTTATTTGCATCAACGTATATTGGATACTGGATTCATATTGATTTTGGTATGTCAGAAATACGAACAGCCATGTCAATCAATAGGAACATATTGATTTTGGTGTGTCAGAAATATGTGTTTTGTTAGCATGTTAGATATTAAATGATTTTAAATATTTAACGGTAATAAATTTACCAAAAAGTGTGATTTCATTATTTGAAATTGAACAATGTTTCCTAAAATTAAAAATTTAGTTTCAGTAATACAAAGTTGATTTTACAAAAAAATATTGAAATTCATGAAAAAAAAGTGATAGCTTAACGTGTCAGAAATAGGGTGTTTTACCTTACAAGATTAATTATTGTTGCATGCGGAACAAGTAAATGGTTTCCCTCAGAATTTTCTACATTTTATCTGGGACTAGAATTTTAATCTGTTTTCTCTCGAAATACATCAGCAGATGAATCCGCAACTGGAATTATTTTTTTTGCATTCTGGACACAAAACTGGTTTTAATTTAATAAGGAATCTATGCGTGAGTCTGTTTATAGAAACATTTAAATAGGCAGAAGTGTGATATTACAGTAAGAATGTAGATAACACAAAGCAAATCGTAATTATTGTTCCACCACATTTACCATAGTACTATTACAACCCCCCCCCCCCCCCCCCTCTTTATAATATGGCTCTCTGTATATTTGTTATCCTGTTTCTTACAAATTGGCTCTTCTCACTTGAAAGTTTGCCGACCCCTGAACTAATGCAATCACTTCTCTGATGTTTCACCCAATGTAAATTACTAATAAAGTGTAATGCAAGTATTTGACACATTGCTTTTATATTTATAGAAGTGGCACGCACTAGGTTACGAGAGGAAGGGAACAAATATCGATCATTTTGGCAAACACTTCACACCGTTTGGATTGAAGAAGGTCACCGAGGTGTTTATAGGTAAAGATACATCAATTGCTACACTGTATTATATATTTATAATAAATATGTGTCACCCTGTAGAGCAGAGGTTTCTAACCTTTTTGGGCTCGTTGCCCTCTTTTTAAGTATACTTATCTTCAGTGTAGAATTGAAGAAAAAATACAATATAAATTGAAATAAGGATACAGTTGATTTAGCTCTTCTTTGTTGCCATTGATTTGAATATTATTGGGGTCAATATCTTTCAATAAACGCATTTCAGTGATTATTAAATGAAGTTTTAATGATGAAAATCTATGTTTTGTTAAAATCTGCTTAACGGAGATCGAAGGTTTCCAGACATTTTTAATGTATATTTTATGTGTGAGGGCTGATGTCAATGCCATTAAATCATCCATAATGTAAAAAAATTGTTCACTTTATGGAATGTAAAGTGATGTTAAGTATCGTTAAGAACAATTATTTTTTGCTATTATGTTTGGCAAAAGACTGTTTATTCGAAAGGCATTCAATCCACAATTGAAAAAATACATTATCCTAGAAATATGTAGTTAATGACAAAACACATTTAAACAAGCATCTTTTGTTGTGGAAGCAATGTGTAACTTTCCACAAACTCTTAACCCCTCCAAAGCCAGGGAAGAACACAGAAATTTCCTAACAAGCCCACTTTGAATTGAATGTTTTGTAGATTAATTTTGAGCTATCGTATATTTTATTGACCGAAACACATTCCTAGAACAATAAACTATGTACCAAAACAACATTACTTGCGTTAATTACCTAAATTGATAGGTTTTACGATGTTTTCGTCAAATAACATGCATCGATTTTGACCGAAAGAATAGAGGCAAATCTGACATTTTGAAGTCACAGATAAAAATAATTTTAAAATATTCTGGGGTTGCAAGGTGAATGAAATTTTTACCCATCTTATAGGGAATGTTGGCGCAAGTATTCTGACACTGTCCTTGTACAATTTTTGTACATAGAAGGGTCAAAATCGCAGAAAAACACATTTTTTTCACGCGCATGCGCAAAACTGCGCACATCCCCGCACTTCGGCAAATAAAATATAAATTATTCTGGGTGACTAGGCGCATTGCAGGTTTCGCTATGGTAAAGGGCGAGAATAGAGCAAGCGATTCTGACCATGTTCTTCATACACTTTCTTTATACATAAGGATCAAAATCGCGTGTAAATTTTTTATTTCTCATGACACACCGGTGCACGAGCGGCAAGGGCCGGGTTTGACTGTTAACTTGTTGGAGGCCAGGCCATTTAGCGGAAATTCGCGGAACTTCGCAAAAAACACTAAAAAACCACCACTTTGAATTTTGAATTGAATGTTTTGTTGATAAATTTTGAGCTATTGTATATTTTATTAACTGAAACACGTTCACATCACAATAAACTATCTACGAAAACCACATTACTTGCATTTATTACGTAAATTAATAGGTTTTATGATCGTTTTATTCGCGATACACGCATTTATTGCGACCGTTAAATTCGCGGCAAATTCTGACAGCCGATTGTCATAGAAAAAATCGTTTTAAAAATATTCCAGGGTGACAAGGTGAATGAAACTTGTAGCGTCTCCGAGAGTAATGACAGCGCAAGCGATTCTGACATTGTTCTTCATACAAATTGTGTACATATAAGGGCCAAAATCGTATACCAAAAGTTTGTTGTCGGAAATATTATTCAAATATTTGAATTATTTTCTCGCGCATGCGCAGATGCCGCGGCCACCGGGTGACAAGCGGCCGCCCAGAGGTTAAACATCAGTTTAGTCTTTGTAGCGTTTATTAGTAAGACAGGGTGGCCACAGACCTGGAAAACCTGGAATCATCAGGGAATTTTACCGAACCTGGAATTATCAGGGGAATGTCAGGGAATATCAAAATTTTTTTATAATTTCAGGGAATTCCAAAAATAAAACTAAATTCGTTATTTTGCGATTTGTGAAACCCCAAAGTTGTTTTATTATTGTTTTATTGCGGTATGTACATTAAGGTGGGTCATTTAAAAAAAAATGATAATTTTAGATTCTGTTAGCGATAAAAGGGTGCCAAATGGGTTCAAACCGACGTTTTTAAAATTTTTTAAATTTCTGATACGATCTTCTTCCTCCGGATTCACTTCAAAGTTTTGAAAATTTTCATTTTTAGAGGTATTTTGTAGTGTGTATAAAAGTTACTACGAATCCTTTATACTATATTTTTTGTAATATTCTATGGCAAATATGGTACGTATTTACGAATTCATTTACAAAAAATCCGAGTTTTGATTATTAGTGGCTCGAGGTGAGGGCGGGGGAAGCACCGATTGCACTAAGCGCAGCGACTCTGCGCAACCGACGTCGGAGTTTGGAGTCAGAATCGCTACGGCTCTTTAAGCGGTAGGTCGCGTTGCACAAGTTTCCGCAGTGGAACGTACTCGGAATGCGTTAAAAGGTCCCATATTTGGTGAAATTTGCGACGTTAAAGACAATGTTTTACCAACTTATTGTGATGTTATGAAGTTTTTTGAGTGGACCAGGCATCAAATAAAATTAAATCAAGAGACCAAACTAGAACCCAAATTTCAGCAAATAGAGTGTGTACTGTGACAGCACGAATTGAAGAAATATGGAGAAAGGCTTCTATTCCCATCGTTACACACTCGCGAGTAGCACGCATGTTGAGGTCATATCATTTTAAATGCAAAAACCTTCTTAACGAGTCAGAGGCCAGGCCATTTCGCGGAAATTCGCGGAACTTTGCAAAAAAACACTAAAAAACCACCACTTTGAATTTTGAATTGAATGTTTTGTTGATAAATTTTGAGCTATTGTATATTTTATTAACTGAAACACGTTCACATCACAATAAACTATCTACGAAAACCACATTACTTGCATTTATTACGTAAATTAATAGGTTTTATGATCGTTTTATTCGCGATACACGCATTAATTGCGACCGTTAAATTCGCGGCAAATTCTGACAGCCGATTGTCATAGAAAAAATCGTTTTAAAAATATTCCAGGGTGACAAGGTGAATGAAACTTGTAGCGTCTCCGAGAGTAATGACAGCGCAAGCGATTCTGACACTGTTCTTCATACAAATTGTGTACATATAAGGGCCAAAATCGTAGACCAAAAGTTTTTTGTCGGAAATATTATTCAAATATTTGAATTATTTTCTCGCGCATGCGCAGATGCCGCGGCCACCGGGTGACAAGCGGCCGCCCAGAGGTTAAGTCACATCCTAAAATACCGGAGAAAAAAATGGAGGAATTCCGTCGCAGAAGTAAAGTGCTGTTTGATATTTCGTCTTGCAAATGCAAAGATTTCAGTAAATGTGACTGTCCTAAAGATTAAAAAATACCTGTAAATGAACAGAGTTTCATTAGTGACCAACTTACTACACGAAAAATGATAATAGGAAATGTGGATACCGCTACAACAAAACGAATGAAAACTGCGTTGAAAAGAAAACTTCTGAAGCAAAAATCCTTGCGTACGTCTAAAAAGGAAAGCACAGGTAAGCCAACTACCTCTCTAATCGATATTTCCACGTCTTCTTCATCAAATGAATCCGATTGCAATGATGTTTTCAAACCAAATGTTGTATCTCAAATGCCTCAGAAGCAGGCTGCGGTCACTATTATTATTCTACACTGTCGAAAACTTGTGATAGATTTGGAGTTTCGGATAGAGCAGCGGCAGCCATTGCCTCAGCAGTTCTGTATGACATCAAGTCTAATATTCCAGTTATTGACAAAAGTAAACTTTGCAGAGAACGAAAAAAAACAAGGTAAAATATTAAGGCACAACACATAGTTTTACAAATACCCGCATTATATTTTGATGGCCGGAAAGATAAAACATTAATTATCAGGGAAAAAGGGGGGAGGCATTACAGAGAACTAATCATTGAAGAGCATATTTCAATGATAAAAGAGCCAGACTCAATATATTTGGGTTATATTGCACCAAACTCTGGCACGTCGAAAGTTATAGAAAGAACAATTGTCGATTATTTTTTAAAGGAAGAAATACCATTTGAACCATTAATGGCTATTGGATGTGACGGAACGAACGTGAACGTTGGAAAACATGGAGGTATAATACGTTTGCTTGAAAAACGTTTGGTTAAACCATTGCAATGGATAATTTGCTTGCTTCACATGAACGAGTTACCATTTCGTCATTTGTTCACACATCTTGACGGTAAGACATCTGGACCTCAAACATATTCAGGGACAATAGGACTAGCTTTAGAAAACTGTGAAAAAAAAAGTCTATTGTTCATTTTCAGAAAATTGACGGAGAGTTGCCTGAATTATTAACTAAAGACCTAAGTACAGATCAGTTATATTTGTATAAAATCGTATCTGCAGTTACGGTGGGGGAATTACCTGAAGATTTAGGCCACAAATCTCCTGGAAAAATGTCTGATGCCAGATGGCTTACGCGTGCTAACCGAATTCTTCGTCTTTATGTTGCAACGGAAGCTCCTACAGAGAATCTTATTATTTTAGCAACTTACGTTGTTAAAGTTTATGCTCCGACTTGGTTCAGTATTAAAACTCATCCCACCTGTAAAGATGGAGCACGTCACCTATGGCAGCTAATTTCAGCGTCTAGATACTTATCTCCTGAACTAAAAACTATAATTGATCCAGTCATAGAAAGAAACAGTTAACCCGCACACCCCGAAAATTTACTACTTGCAATGTTAACTGACCCTCACAAGCAAATCCGGGAATTAGCTGCGCGTCGTGTTCTAAAAGCACACAGTAAGAAACTAAGTAAAACAAGGCTGTTCCAACTTCCAAACATAAACCTCGATGCATCATATTACTACGACCTTATTAATTGGCAGCAAAATGTAACCGAACCCCCAATACTGAAGAATATATCGGATGAAGATCTTCAATTATTTGTAGCACAGGGGCGAGAAGGTAAATTGCCTCTTCTGCGTCTGCCATGTCATACTCAAGCAGTTGAAAGAGCTGTAAAGACTGTTACTGAAGCCTCGACTACTTCATGTACGAAGTCTGCAAGAGAAGGTCTTATTAAGGCAAAGATTGAGTCTCGCAAAATAATGCCAAAATTTGAGAGTAAGAAGGATTTTGCTGGTATTTGAATACACTGTCTTGAGATAATGTTAATTATAATCATATATTTTTTTAATAACTAAGTCAGAATATTCTCTCGAATTTGTGTTTTATTGAAAAAAAGTTCATTTTTAATTGCTTATCTAATACTTTTTAGAGATTTAACAAGGGTGGGTTTTTCTCTATTTTGTGAAATTTCAAACTCAATCCGGAGGAAGAAGATGATATCCAAATATTATTAAAAAAATTACGTGATTTTACATCTTCATTTAACACCCTTTTATCACTAACAGACTAACCAAAACAAGTTTTTTTCTTCCCCCATACAATCGTGACCCGCCTTAATGTACATAGTTTCTATGTCCTAATACAATCCTTATATATACATACACTTAAAATAACACATCTACACCAAATCAATCACATATCTTTGCAATTTAATTTTGAATGCCTTTCTGATCCCTTCCAATTTTATTTCTTCTGGTAATTCTCCAAATGTCTTCAATGCTCCGTACATCAATGACTTTTGACTGTGTTTTTTCCTGAAGGGGAGTCTTAGTTCATTTCTTTTCCTTGTCTCATGTGTATGTTTGCTTTGTAGTTTATCAATTTTTCTTAGGAATTCAATAGACGTATGGCCATTGATTATTTTGTAGATTAACAATATAGTATTGAAGCAAATAATTTGTTTAAATGACAAGATATTTAACTCCTTCAACATTTTCTTGACTGAATTGTACCTATTTTTCTTCAATATAGTTCTCATAGCTCTGTTTTGTAGAATTGTCATTTGTTTCATTAATCCGTCGTTGGCTAATAATAGATTTCCGCTACAGTAATTTATGTGCGGTACAATGATTGTGTTGTACACATTTTTACTGGAGACTGTATCAAGGAATCTTCTTATTCTTCTCGACAACGAAATTTTTTTGGCAATCTTTTTAATTGTAATTGGTTTTGTATTTTGAGCGAAAGTCAATTTGGAGTCAATTATTACTCCCAAATATTTGATTTTAAATATTTCTTTCAAAACCTTCACCGTCTATCAATATGTCTCGTTTTCCAATGTTCATAAATTTAGTTTTGTTTACTTTCAATTTTAGTATATTTTTCTTCAGCCATATTGATATATTATGTAGGTCTTCATTTAAATTATTCATTATGAGTTCATAATCTTCTCCTGCTATATATATATATATCAATGCGTCGTCTGCAAATAATCTTATTTTACAATGTTTCAATACTTTTACCATATCATTAATGTACATTATAAAAAGAATAGATCCGAGAACAGACCCTTGTGGTACTCCTAATGTAATCTTCATTGGTACGGAGATTGTCTCACCCACTTATGTGGTTTGATATCTATTAGTTAAATCATCTCTCAGTACAGTAAGATTCTACGCGTGTTTATACCGCTCATCAAACCTTGGCGAATCAGACACGTACGAGCTCTTCAAACACTTAAGCGACACTATTGATGACCTCTTGCCCCGCTATCCTACGGCAGAGTTTGTGGTCCTGGGGGACTTCAATGGTCATAACGAACCTTGGTTGAAGTTCTCAGGATCGACAGACTCGGCTGGACGCCAAGCGGAATCCTTTGACCTTTGCTACGGATTGGAGCAAATAGTTCAGGAGCCCATAAGGGTTCCTGATGTCCAGACTCACCGTTTCAATCTGTTAGACCTATTTTTAACTACTGTGCCACCCGGTTACAAGATTGAAGTCACAGTGCCTTTAGGATCGTCCGACCACTGCCTGGTGACGACATCAATCCCTGTAAACTTCAGACCACCAAACGAGAGGCTGAAGAGAAAAGTGTGGCACTATAGGTCAGCAGATTGGTTCGGTCTGCGGGCACATTTTAATGCTTTCCCGTGGTCAGCTGTCTGTTTTCGGACTTCGGATCCCTCAAGATGTGTCCAGGAAATTGGTGAAGTCATCACATCCGCGATGGATGGCTTCATCCAATCTACTGTTAAGGAAACTGGTGTACCGGTGTACCTTGTTCTACCGGTATTACAATGGAAGATGCTCCGAGGAACTAGCATCATTGATCCCTTCGGCACCGGTGCATAGTCGGGAAACACGCCAAACGCGTGCCCAACATTTGTACACGCTTGACATTTGTCACATGAGAACGGGTCGTTTCTTCGACTCGTTCTTATGTTCAACAGCTCGGCTGTGGAATGATTTTGGCTCTGTGTTTCCTCCTTCCTACAACATAGGTCTCTTCAAGACCAATGTTCATTCCTTCCTCTCCTCAAAAAGACCCTCCACACAGCATCCCAGATGACATAGGCCCTGAGGGAAGTTATTTTCCTCAAGGCCTCCTGTGTGGAGTTAATGTAAAAAAAAAAAAAACCTTGAATCATTTTAATGCCTTTCCTTTTATTCCGTTTTTAGATAGTTTTTTTAATGATTATATCTCTATCTATCGTTTCAAAAGCTTGAAAAAAGTCTTCAGGCGAAATATTATAAATTTGTAACAAGTGTATTTTGTTTTTAATAGATTATTGTGATGCAAAGAAATAATAAATGCTGTAGATGACGGAATTTCCTTTATTATTTATCTAACGAACAATATCCCCTTACATCAAATTAAACATATCAGGGAAAAATGTAGAAACTGCCCTGGAATACCTGGAATTATCAGGGACTTTTGAAATCTGTTTTTTGTGGCCACCCTGTAAGAATGTTATTGTTAAATTTTTACATATTGTGCGGTTATTATTTACTCTTTGTGCCATTATTGGGCGGTTGATATTTACGCTTTATAATTTTAAATGTTAACCCCTGTCTGTTTGTTGTGTCCATAATAAATACATTCTGGTAAACTTGTCAGGGGCCTGGCCACGCAGCTGGTGCGGCAGATCCCCAACACGGCCATCATGATGGCCACCTACGAGGCTGTGGTGTACGTCCTCACGGCCTACTTCAATACATCCTTCTACGATAACACCTAGTATTAGCCGGCTCCCAATACTTAAGTATAGGAATGGCCCAGCGCCCGTGTTAACAATTCAGTGATTTGCTCTTTGAGCGTAGTGATGCCATCATTAAATGCTATATATATAGATATATATACATATTTAATAATTACTTAATTAAGATTTAGTTTTAGTGATATGTTTACATCTTTGTTGTAACAGAGATTTTGTATTTCCTTATTTAATTAATTTTTAGAGGAGTTTTTGTAATAGTCATACAAATTGTACATACATTTGGTGAGAATGGAATGGGCAATTCTGCAAAGCACCTCGCTGTTGTCTTCCCACCTCTTGCGGGACTTCACGGTGCTACCAGTTGTGATCAGTGGGCCAATTAGCCATGCTTATAAATCACCTTTTTGTTACTAAGTTATTCATCTGTTTTTACATTTTTAATAATTGGATCACTAGGCTTATGTAAAATTGTTTTCTATGAATCAATGTGAAATATTATGTATGTATTGTTCTAAGCATGTTCATGAATCAACGAAAAAAACATTGACTGAAGTTACTAGTGATAAAAGGTATGTATCCAGGAATGTTTTTAATGTATGTATTTAGAAAAATAATTTCTTTCAATTTGTGTATTGCTTAATATATGTTATACAAATAAAATGGCCAGCCCTCGTCCAACACAACATTCCTATACCTCAATTTGCAAATAGAGAAGTAAATCCTCTTTAGTTTTACTTGCATAATGCAGGGAATGCAGTTTGCAGTAGTTGCCGTTATCTATGTGTAGATTTCAAGCACAGCGCACAGAGAAGCTCTACCTAACTTTGCTATAAAATAAGGGCTTCCTAAGGCTTCACAAGGTGATATTTATACAAGTAACCTATTCTTCCATCAAACAACACACATGCGGAACAAGTGTTTTGTCCTCAATTATTGTGCCTTTATGTTTATACTGTATTATGTATATACATCTAAACACCCCCCGCATTAAAGTCTCTAATAATTGCATGCCTCTAACGGTAGTATCGTGTTTATCAGTCATTTTGATTGCAAAATAGCCAATTACATATTATAGAATACACCTGAAAATGATTTTTGGGAGTGTGATTTAAGTATAATAAAATGTATTATTGTTGTGATGACTGATAATTGACTTGCTTTAAATTAATGCTATAAAAATATTGGTACACGAGGTTGCTGGTATCCATTATTGTCCGTTAATACACTTCTTCGAAACTTCTTTCTGCTTGTTAAATTGTTTTGGCTCATAATGTTTAAATCATGTGAAAAATGCACAGGTATTTTAAAATAAATGCTGGATAGTTTTGAGATCATCGTTTGGTCTCATTTACAGTGCTACACTTATTAGTTGGAAATGGCGTAAACATGAAATAACACTTTATCTTCATATTTCAAGTCCGGCAACCACACCTATTATCGTTATGTCAAAGAAGACAGTGCCCTCATTTTTTGTCAACTTTTGCTTGTAGCACTGTATCTATAGAATAGAATTATAATAAGATTGTTTTTGAAAATGTAATATTCATGTTATAATAGACTTGCTACATACAATTACAATTCTATTAAATTTGTTGGTTGTGCTGTAGAGTTGAGACAAATATTGCTGAATAGCAGTGGCGGATACAGAGGGGGGGCGCGCGCCCCCCCCTTGTCCCCTCCCTAAATATAAGAAAATCTTTCTTCAATCATTCGCTCTACATGTTTAAACCACCTAAGCGTCCCTTTCTTAATCTTACTTATTACGCTTGCATTAGCCTTGCATTCTTTTCATATTTTTCTTACACTATCGTACATGGCTTTACCACACATACGCCACAGGGATCTCAATTCTATAGCATTTAGTTCTTCCTCTGCCAGTTTCATGCTTCACTGCCATACATCAGGGACGATACCAGCACTTCATTGTGGACTGCAAGCTTCGCTTCTTTCGACAGTATTTTGTTAGCTCCAACGGCGTTCAGTCCTCCATAAATGCGGAGTTACCTGCATTTACCCTTCTTTCAATATCTTTATCAGCCTCCCCATCTCTCATAAACATATTTAGAAAGGAAATAATTGAAGGAAAAAGGTGTGATAGGTGGTTAGGACTCTCTAGGTTAGTGTGTCCAAGAGAGATGGACGGATGAACCTTTCCCTCCCACTGCGATGCGTGGCAATGGGTCAAGAGATTCCTGCTGGAGAGGTTAAATAGTCTACCTCAACCAGTCCTTTCCAGCTCGCCACGCAGTAAGTGGGCAAACACATCCGCCGCTACCTTGAAAAACCACATCCCATGAACTCAGACATCCCTGCCAAGTCACCAAACTTAGTGATCCACTTGGGATGACTTATAGCAGAGGTGTTGTTTATCCAATAATTAATGCCCGTGTCCCTAAATTGAAACTTTTGCCTCATTCACATGTCGTTTCATGTAAAGGTATCCTTAACATGGCCCGACTCAAGTATTTGATTCCCTTGATCGTGGAATGCAGCCCTACGGCTCCCTGTGGCCAGCCAAGTTTTAAATGTGCGGTCCGCCAATCTTTTAATTATTAAAGTGAAAACTTCTTTAGCACTGTTGTGATTTGACAAACACATACGTCTATATGTTTTAGCCTACGAGAGAATGAGATAGTACCTATAGTCGGTCTCCTCTTTGTGCGGTGCTTCGTATTCTCCACACTGTTGTCTACTTTTCAGTTTTCTTAGGTATATCTTTAGCGGTTCCATGCCAATTCAGAATGAAACCAATTCAGAAATGTCATTAAGCTATGAAAAAATAATTTTAAAATAGCCGGTAACCCTAACCTATTTACCAAATTTTTTTTATTATCATTCTTAATGACCTTTCTGAGGTGCTTCTGAGTTGGTTTCATTCTGAGTTGTCCGGTTACCATCTTTAGCGCCCCTCCCTTGAGTATTTTCTGTATCCGCCACTGCTGAATAGTTAGTTACCCATGTTCTATTTATAAAAGCGGATTTATATTTAAAAGAAAAACTATGCTTATACAAGTTTTGTTGCCAAAACAAGGACTGTTTGTTAAAAATATTTGCTTGAAATAAAATGATCCCTACTCAAATGTTATGCAGGCACAAATTAACATTTTATTTTAATGTTACACTGTCATTTTTTTAAGAAAATCATTTTTAAATTAAGTCTTCATTTCTAAGAAACGCCCCTTTTATATAATAATATTATGTACTGGATTCATATAAATGGCTTGGCATGTTAATATTCTTAGGCAGAAAGTCTAAAGGAAGTTATCTCACAAATGGCTAATCCTGTTGTATAATATTTTGCTTGTTATTCAGCCAAAAGTGCCTGCAATGATTTGTGTTTTGTGATCTTAGTTACCTGATCATTAATCTAGAAGTCTAAAAGTAACTTGTACTAATATAAACACCAAAAATGTATTATGCTCTGTCTTAAATCCGATAACTAATAGACTAAATTAATGCAAACTAATAATTATTTGGCAAAGCCTCTTTTGAACAGAATAACCATCTACGTAATTATTATTACCTGTTATGTTGATTTAAAGGATGCGGAGAAAGCCATTACTCGCTGAGAGTAACATGAACTTCAGATAGGTTTTAATAAGAGCTGTGGGGGATAATTGAATTATTAGATGGAACCTCCTTGTTTATATTTAAATTATATATTTAATTGTTAAATCATGTCAATCAACTGAATGTATATTATTAATAAGGTTGAAAGAAAACATTTGAGATATTTTCAAAGTATTTTCCTGGTGGATGAAATAAGTAATAAAAATAATATGAAAATTGGAAATTGAATAAATGATAAGACCAAATATGAATTTCGTTTTTCTGTGTACATATTTGTAATTTTGATTCACTGTAAAATGCTGAAGGCATCATTTTTGATCGCTTAGTAGCCGAGATGACAATGTGTCAGATTTCCACCCAGATGGAAGTTGGAGGAAATCAAATATTGTCAAGTTATTTGTAACCTGGAAATGTTTTCTTTCTCTCCTTTGAGATTTTAAAAGCACAGAAGCCAAAGAACATTGTGCTTACAGCATAATATTACTTATCATAATAATTGATTGCCATACAACAATTTGATGGCATTGCTTTATTTTCAAAATTCATGAGTGGTCAGTTGTCAAACATTTATTTATCGCAACAAAATAGTAAACATAAATTAATTTATTTATTTAAGCATTGAACATATTATTTTGTTAGATTGTGTTGTTATTTGAATTTAAGTCATTTTTATTATGTTTACAATAAATTGTTTCTGCTAAATCATCTTTACTTAATTAGATTTCTTTTACATTTTGAAATAACAATAAAGGGTGAAATATAATGTATCCATTAATTAATTTAGTTCAGAAAGCAACCAGTTAAACAAACATAATAACATTAACATTGAGGGGCTCCTGTCTTGGTTCTGATTGGCTACGAGATTCCCTGCATCATACTAGAGAAAGATACCCGTGAAATGATGATCCAGGCATGTGGTGAAATAGAATTGAGAATGTCATTAGGATAGCTAAACAAGCTTTGGAAAGGAAACAAACTCTGATCTAGTACAAAGAGCGGGGTGTGCCTGAACCAATAGGCAGTGGCAAACATGGTGAATCCTACAATAATCTGCAAACCATAAGTCACAAACAGCTTTATCTTTATATTTGCACTTCTTCTGGCTTGAGTGTTTTCCTTGTGCAAATCTTCCAATTTGATTATTCTCCTTTGCAACTTGGAATAAGCGGCAAAATTGTCTGTCATGGATATCCCCTGCTGCTCAGCCTTCAGATGTAAAATTTCGTCATAAGTTTTCTTTTCTTGCGAAGATTGTCTAAAAAAGCACATCCATAGCTGAAAATGTAAGTTTTAAGTCGGTCAACATTAAACACTATTTTTTTATAGAAAAAGGTAAAAAAAATAAATAGTTTTTGTATGTTTTGCCCTCAGCAATTAGGTTTAAGGCGCTCACGGGCGAGAGTCTTTAGCAGCGGAGACAGTTGCATTGCAACACTTGGGGTCATCAAAATCAATTATGGTATATATATATAATATATATACCTGTTATCTAGCCCCCTACATAGTTAAGTAAATTGAAATACGTACATATAAAAAGATATTTAATTTAATTTATCAGGGGGCTAGAATTCCAATAATCCATGCGCTTGATAGCTGCAAGACGAGTTGTTATCTAGCCTCCTAAGTTAAGTAAATTCTAATGTAAAATCCATGCTAATTTGTACAGCGCTCTTGAGGCGATTTTTCGCAAAAACAGCGCTATACATATACGTTGTCCAAATTTATTATTATTATTATACAGTAAGGGACGTACTTGACTTACTTTAACCAGTGATTCCTGACATTATTTGGAGTAAAAAAGTAAATGAAATTTTGGTCTCCGGTGACTTTTTATGACTTTTTTTTCTTCAAAATAAAAAAAAAAATTCTTCCAAGTGTCGTCACTGGTCACTTAGCTGAGTAACCGACCAACCCCTAACCCTGCCTCCAACTGTCCAACACCTACCATTTTTTATGTTTTTGTAGAAAAAAAAAATTAAAAATTTCACCTGACACCAAAATTTAATTTACATTTTTCACTCCAAATAATGTCAGGAATCACTGGTCAAGTGCGTCCCTTAACACCCTGTATACAACAACAAATTCAAAGTCTATACATATATTAGGTCCTTACGTATGAAATTGGCGTTTTGCCGTACTGGCAACTTTGATCTCAAATATCTTCTCTTTGGTTAGGAATTTAAAATTCAAATTTATACAGCTATTTACTCATGTATTTGTGTTTCGAAAATTATAATTCATTTGTTTTTTCCTTAATTGTTTTTTTCTTTGCGTCACTTAGTTGACAAAATGGAAAACTTGAAATATCGCATTATTTACGAGTACGAGTTCCACCGTGGCACCAGTGCTGCAGAAACGGCTCGAAGGATTAATTATGTGTATGGCGACGGTGCCGCAAAAGAAAACACAGTGCGTTTTTGGTTCCAACGTTTTTGTTCTGGAAATTTCGACCTGCAGAACAAGCCCCGTGGATGGCCGGAGACCAAAGTTGAAGCGGATCCTTCGCAAACCACGTCCGAGTTAGCTGCAGGCTGCGGTGTTTAGTGATAAAACTGTTTTAATCCGCTTGAAGCAAATTGGGAAGGTGAAAAAGCTTGAAAGGTGGGTACCTCACGAATTGAGTGAAGCAAATCAACAAACGCGCGTTGACTGCTGCGTTGCATTACTCAACCGGCACAATAATGAAGGGATTTTAAATCAAATTGATGAAAAGTGGATTCTGTACAATAATCGGAAGATATTACGATAATCGATATGGATCCGCTTCCACAATAGCCTTCAATTCTTCATTATCAACTTTGGTCTCCGGCCGTCCACGGGGCTTGCTCTGCAGGTCAAAATTTCCAGAACGAAAACGTTGGAAAAAAAAACGCACTGTGTTTTCTTTTGCGGCACCGTCGCCATACACATCATTAATCCTTCGAGCCGTTTCTGCACTGGTGCCACAGTGGAACTCGTACTCATAAATAACGCGATATTTCAAGTTTTCCATTTTGTAAACTAAGTGACGCAAAGAAAAAAAAAACAATTAAGGAAAAAACAAATGAATTATAATTTTCGAAATACAAGTAAATAGCTGTATAAATTTGAGTTTGGAATTCCTAACCAAAGAGAAGATATTTGAGATCAAAGTTGCCAGTACGGCAAAACGCCAATTTCATATGTAAGGACCTAATATATATGTATATAAATATATACAAGAGACTTTGAATTTGTATGGATCTGGAATAGTTTTTCGACTGTCTCCGCAACTAGTCTCTCGTCCGCAGGTGCCTTACTCTGCGGGATATGTGGGATTTAACTAAACTCCCACGCCCCAGAAGAAATAAATAATTACATATAAAAAAGCTCCATTAAAGATGTTTTTCATTTATGACTGAATTGGAGACTGTTGTTGAAAAGAGTGACCTAGCGGTTGCACCATCTGGTTCCATTGGTATGGCAAAACTACATATTGAAAGGTGGGTCGAATCCCGGAAGGAATGAGGCAGTCCAAAGAACTCATAAACGGACATCCAGCAACTATTCTCAATGGTGACTGGACAACTCTGAATGAATTCAACTCAACACCTCTGAAAAGTCATTATTAAGGGTTACGAAAAAATATAAAATAGGTTAGTTTAGGTAAGGTTATGGGCTATTTTTCATTTTTTTTTTCACAGCTTATAATGACTTCAAGGAGGTGCTGAGTTGAGTTGATTCTGAGTTGTCATTACTAACCGGACGCTTCCATCTCAAGAGACGCATGCAATTGTTGGGAGTGGAAAACACCAATAGATGCAGGAAATGTGAAAAGGGTAAAGAGACTCCAATTCACCAATAAGGCTCAGATTCCTGGGAAGACACATTGTGGAACCAGAATGCATATCCAATGACAACCCTGCTGAACATTATCAAAGGGACTGGGTTAATGTTAAAGGAATGAGATAACTGGGAGATAGCACTATGGGCTGTATGCTCAGGGGAACTACATGTAAACCATCTGTGACTTAAAATATAAAAAAATGGCTGCGGCATAACATACAGGGCTCAAACAACATCTAATATCGTTATAAGCGAGCGGTAGAAGTCAACAAACTAAAGGTGTGATCTGCATTGTTCGGAGTGTATCTTAGAAATTAAGGTTGTTTGATTATTATTATCAAAGTTATATCGTTGGCTCCAGGCTCCCCTCGCAGCAAGAAAGTCTTGCAAAACATTTATTTCCATCTCGGTTAAGTACATAATTACCCAATTTTCAAACCTGGGCGATTCAGAAATTTGACACAGGAACATCCCCAGATACATATAAACTAGTTATTGTTTTTAGAGTGCAAGCAATGCGTTCAATGGTGTATTATTAAAAAGTAAGCTTACTGGTTTCAGTGCCACGGGTAAAATTGCACTAAAAATACTTAAAAACGTTAGGAAAACGCATATAATACACTCCGTACCGACTGACATTATGAAAATTTTAAACTATTCTGAATAATGACCATAAATAATTCTGACATGGGGGTTTGCAGTGTTGCCAACTCTCAAAAATATTTATCCCTAAACTAAACTCAAAAACCCCTAGAAACCGGCAAATTACTTGAAAATACCCCAAATTTTTTTTTTTGGAAAAATAATGAATAAATGGTAAACTGTAATGTTTTTTAATAATCGTTATTTATAAATTGTTTAAAACATCAAATATTGCATCATTTTCTTGAGGAGAATCAATTTTTTTTAAATCATACATGTTACTAACTAACTAACCATCACGCCGTTCCCCGCAGGGGTAGGCAGAGAGGACGGACCGCCAAACAACTCGGTCTTGGCACACACTCTTTGCCTCACTCACATTCATACATCGTCTCAATCATACATGTTAACATTGAATAAGCTTAACATTTCAGGAGATGGATTAAATGAAGTGCAAGATCCACCATTTGGATTTAATGTGAACCGAACCATCATCATGCTTTGAAGCATTTCAATGGAGAGTCTATTCCGCAGCTTATTTTTAACGATATTGTAAATGGAGAATGCACGTTCAACACTTGCGTTTGAAATTGGAACCGCGGAAAACGCTAATCCAAATTTTGAGATGTTTCCAAAATGTTTACATCCAGCCTGACCTCTGCTCACCACAGAGTAGTTGGAATATAATAATTGCACTAGATGTCACCCTAAGTCAACAAATAAAATTGTGAAGTGTGTGAGTGCTCCGTGTATACGATGTAATAAATTTTTTTTTAAACATATGGAATCATAAAACCCCCAAAAATATCCCTAAACAAATTAAACCCCTAAAAAAATCCCATCCCACTTATTTTCCCCCTAAATCTGGGGGGAAAACCCCTAAGTTGGCAACCCTGGGGGTTTGGTATATTTATGATTCAGACTGATCATAAATGAACTAATACCTAGATCGATATCTTCGGGCTTTCTGTTCCCAACAGGTTTTGACACTATTTAACTGTCAAAATGAAAATTTCAATACTCTGACGTCACATACCATCGACAAGGATAGAGAAAAGTAAAAAAAAGGTACTACCATAGACAATATAAATCCCTACCCAATTTAGCAGCCTAAAAATTATTTTAAAAATAAAATATCTAAGATGTTAAAAGAATCACAAAATAATATACAAACATATTTTAAAGGTATTGAAAGATATTCATTACAAAGCAGTCTTTTTAGGATAATTTTATAAGATTGCTGATTTCCAAAAAAAAAAGATGTTCATTGTGATGTCTAATAAATAATAAAAAAGAACAAGACAAGTAAGATAAATGCGGACACCAATTTCATCCTATATTGAGCATACTTTAAATATTATATGCATTCAGAGAGAGCCGGAAAGAAAATCTTCAATACTCGTAGCGATGCGTTCCGTTACATTTTGTTGGGCGTATCTCAATTGACGCCTGGTCCCCGCCATTTGCAACTGCATTCTCCTCTTTCTGGGTGTTAGAGTTGAGACTTCCTCTTACCTAGAAAAACACAATATTTCAAACAAATTACCACATTATTCAAAACAAAAACCTGTAATTGCACCGTGTAAAAAGGTAGTCCAGAAATGACCAACTTACCGTCATGCTGTCTCCGCAGGGGTAGGCAGAGAGACAGACCACCAAACAACTCAATCTTGGCACACACTCCTTGCCTCGTTCACATTCATACATGGTCTCATAGATGCTATTCTATTATTCTGACTCTTGACATGGCCCGACTCAAGTATCTGATTCACTTGGTCATGCCATGTCTTCCTCGGCTTCTTTTACGATTCACATTTGGAACGTGTACACAATTTTCCTCGTTCATTCACTCTAAAACTAACCTTAACTAACGCCCCCCCCCCAAAAAAAATCAAGTGTATTTTTTTTAGTACAAGGTATTTTGAAATTTTCAGAATATTATCACGAAAAATAAATACTCGTGATATCTCATTATACCCCCCCCCCCCCCGTCGTGATATTTCGTTTTTTTTTTCGAACCCCCCCCCCTTTTCCAGGCTCACGTGATACATTTTGCAAAGAATGCGCAGGTGCGAACTGAGATCAAATCGAATTCAGCATGCTCATAAGTAATGCTACGGACACACGTGCTCATTAGAAGTCGTGCTACTAATTAGCAATTGCTACCTATTAGCATGTGTGTCAGTAACGTTGCTATTATTGAGCATGCTTATTTTAACTCAAGTGAACTGGACTCAACTCGGGTGGAAGGGGAAGCCTCTAAGCATGTGTGAACAAGCTATCTTATGAGCATGCTCATTTCGATCCGATCTCAGTTTACTTCTACGCATTCTTTGCAAAAATATCAAAAATGGCCCACTGGGGAAACGAAAAAACCTTGCTTTTCGTAATTTATTATGGGAATCACGAAAGCATTTTTTTAACATTAACTCCACACAGGAGGCCCTGAGGAAAGTGATTTCCCTCAGGGCCTGTGTCATCTGGGATGCTGTGTGGAGGGTCTTTTTGAGGAGAGGAAGGAATGAACATTGGTCTTGAAGAGACCCATGTTGTAGGAAGGAGGAAACACAGAGGCCGGCAAATCATTCCACAGCCGAGCTGTTGATCACAAGAACGAGTCGAAGAAACGACCCGTTCTCATGTGACAAATGTCAACCGTGTACAAATGTTGGGCACGCGTTTGGCGTGTTTCCCGACTATGCACCGGTGCCGAAGGGATCAATGATGCTAGTTTCTCGGAGCATCTTCCATTGTAATACCGGTAGAACAAGGAAAGATTGCAATCCGTCTGTTAAGATGGGAGAATCTATTAAACGGACCGCCCGTTTCTGCACAGAGTCGAAGGTACTTTTCAGGTATTTTGGAGCTCCAGACCAGAGGTGGCTGCCAAATTCAAATTCGATTTTTACAGGGTTAGCAGTTGTGTACTATTAAAGTATCGGCGGGCCCTGTCCAGTACGCCCAGTTTTTGGGAGGCTAACTTTACTCTGGCTTCGATGGAGCCCCCATACCTGAGCTGGTCACATAGGGTTACACCAAGCATATCAATGGAGGGCCTGTTTGGAAGAGTGCTTCCGTTGAAAGATACTAGATTTTCATTTCGATCCCTTTTAGACGTAATCAGACAATATAGGGTCTTTGAAACATTAAATTCAACGAGATTATTTTTACCCCAAGAAAAAACACTCTCGAGGTAACCGTCCATTCTTTGCTTCAAAGCCCTCCGAGTCGTTGGAGTTTGTGAGCCCTTTGCAAGGGCGGATCCAGCTTTGGCGCCAGGGGGGGTCACATAGCTCCAGTGGTGGGGGGGAGGGGGTCACATAGTTGTGGTCAAGTCACAATAAGTTGTAATTTAATTTTGATAATAATAGATACAAAAAAAAAAAAAAACATTATGTTTAACAATTTTAATTAGTGGTCCACCTAGGTCCTGGACCCAGCCCAGGGGGGGGCATGACCCCCATGATCCCCCCCTGGATCCGCCCTTGGCCCTTTGGGGGCTTGTCAAACAAAAAGCTATCATGGACTGTAATGTCATCCGTATAACGGTGAATTGGTGCACATGACAAAAGGTCGTTGATGTGCAACAAAAACAAAGTCGGAGACAGAACCGATCCCTGTGGGACGCCAGCATTTATCGAGTGTGAGGAAGAGGTGAAACCATCGGTTACCGTCTGAATCGACCTCTCTCTCAAAAAGTTGGCAATCCACGTACACAACACAAGGATGCGGGAAGTCCGTAAGAAGGCAGTTTGTTGACAAGTCCTCGGTGCCAAACCCGGAAATGTTCAGTGCAACCGTTTGGGTCTCACCAAAACGTTCCAGGCACCGCCCCCAAACATGCGTCACATACGCGAGAAGATCACCACACGAGCGGTTCCGCCGGAATTCGTATTGACGGTCGTTAATAATTTTGTTCTTCTCGAGGCATGTGAGCAGTTTGTCGTTGATAACACGTTCCATCACCTTAGACAGAACTGATGTGATCGCTATGGGGTGGTAGTTGGCCGGGTTGGAGCGGTCACCCTTCTTTGGAATAGGATGGATAACCGCTTTTCTCCAACCAGAGGGCACAGAGCCAGTCTTCAGGGACATTTTAAAAAGCTTCGTCAAAATTGGAGCTGTTTCTGCAGCGCATCTCTGCAGTACCAGGGCAGGTATTCCGTCAGGCCCACTAAGCCCTCGTAAAACATGGAGTACTTCCCGATGACGGATCCTCAGCTTTTTCATACGAAAATCGCAGTTAGGAACCGACGTCACTCAAGATCACTAAAATAACCACAATAGATTTCCAAAATCCCCAAAATTTCCTTTACCTCCAAAATGAAACCACTTTCTATTGAAATTAGCATTTATTTTTATTATTTAGTCATTTTCGAAATTGTTCACATCTTGGACCCAAATCAACAGTTTCATTTTCTTTCGTCAGAAGATTCTTAAATAATTGCGTTGCAAGCCATACTATTATTTTGTTTAGTTTTGGGCAAATGGAACTGATTCCATTTCGAAATTTCCGAAAGTAAGATAACGGTTTACAACGCAGTTCACTGCGGATTCTTTCCGGCCCCGGCCGGAACGACACACTCAGCGTTGCCAATTCTACGTCTTTTTACGTAGATCTACGTATTTTAGACGCCACCTACAAACTTCAGTCCTAGAATCTAAGTATTTTTTTCAAATTGTATTTGCAAAATAACATAACCTATTAGGCTGAAGAAGCATATAGCCGCAGTGTTGCCAACTTAACGGATTTCCCGTCATATCTGGCGGATTGGAGTGTCCCGAAACGGAAAAATTTCGTGTATAACGGAATTTACAGTATGACAGATTTTCTGGCGGATTCGATAAAAGTGACAAATTACATACTTTTATAGGCGAAAGTCGCATATATTTATGGAGAAATTTTGATCCTCCCTGAAATTCTCTAGCCCCCCCCCCCCCCCCAGAATGGACCGGATTTCTGACCGTTGATCCGTCACGATTTAGCGGGAACAGAGATTTCGAGTTGGCAACACTTATAGCGTAGACAGTGGCGCCCCCGTCTGTAGGACATAATATTATGTGACAACTTTCCGTTTCATCATAAATGAACTAATACCCGTTTCATACTAGAGTCCCGCAGACGGGGCGCTAGTGTCCATGTAATTTCTCTGACTCCAGATACTAATATCTACAGCCTGTATTTCGGACGAATATGTACAGCTCATATGTTGAACTAATATCTACGAACTTCAGAGCATGTGTTGATGAGCATGTGTGTCAGTACCATAATGAGCCTGTGTGTCCGTAGCATTTTCCACCAATAGACAACATTTTGCGAACTCGGAGCGATCAAACGCCAGATATCACTTATCACTTCAGGCCGCCGCGCAGAAAAGTAAAGACCGAAAGTAAGATAACGGTTTACAACGCAGTTCACTGCGGATTCTTTCCGGCCCCGGCCGGAACGACACACTCAGCGTTGCCAATTCTACGTCTTTTTACGTAGATCTACGTATTTTAGACGCCACCTACAAACTTCAGTCCTAGAATCTACGTATTTTTTTCAAATTGTATTTGCAAAATAACATAACCTATTAGGCTGAAGAAGCATATAGCCGCAGTGTTGCCAACTTAACGGATTTCCCGTCATATCTGGCGGATTGGAGTGTCCCGAAACGGAAAAATTTCGTGTATAACGGAATTTACAGCATGACAGATTTTCTGGCGGATTCGATAAAAGTGACAAATTACATACTTTTATAGGCGAGAGTCGCCTATATTTATGGATTTATGGAGAAATTTTGATCCTCCCTGAAATTCTCTAGCCCCCCCCCCCCAGAATGGACCGGATTTCTGACCGTTGATCCGTCACGATTTAGCGGGAACAGAGATTTCGAGTTGGCAACACTTATAGCGTAGACAGTGGCGCCCCCGTCTGTAGGACATAATATTATGTGACAACTTTCCGTTTCATACTAGAGTCCCGCAGACGGGGCGCTAGTGTCCATGTAATTTCTCTGACTCCAGATACTAATATCTACAGCCTGTATTTCGGACGAATATGTAGAGCTCATATGTTGAACTAATATCTACGAACTTCAGAGTGTTGACTAATATCTACAGAGCTAAGGTCGGACGAATATCTATGACGGTCCCAGTGTTGACTAATATCTACAGAGCGTAGGTTGGACTAATCAGCTAAATGTGGCCAATAGTCCGATATTAGGGATTTTTACAAACATACTTACATAAATTAAGTTTTTTAAACTGCATACGCAATATTACGTTATTCCAATATGCTATACATAATTGCAAATCCAACCTCTGCCAGTGCTGTAGATATTCGTCAACACTTTGGTTCTCATAGATATTAGTCAGCAGTTTGAGCTATAGATATTCGTCAACACTTTGGTTCTCATAGATATTAGTTCGATTTTTTCAATTTTTGGAATTCCTGTAGATATTGATATACCTTTAGGTATTTTAATGTCAAAGATTCACGGAACTGAACAAACGCGCACCATCTACAATAAGGTCGCCAGCATTCAGTAGGCGGTAAACACAAAGAGCTTAGTCAGTCAAAGTACCGGAAATAGTCATATAGTTTTAGAAAGCAACGAAGGATGAGATAAAATTATTTTTACGGAGGATAATATAATAATAAAATTTGCAGCTAGCGGCGAACACAGAACGGCGAAAGCAATTAAGGACCCTAATAAAATTTGGAAAGTTAGAACTTATTGTCGGCAGGGACACACAAAACAAATGGGAATGTTTCAAGGCTGTGAATTAGGTTCAATCCTTGAGGCGACGAGAGAATTCTCAACACGAAATCAGTCACCATTTGCCCGGCCTAGGGGTTGGTACTCCACTTCGCCGACGGAGTGTCCCGACCAGGGATAAAAAATTAATAGTATTTTTTGCAACCCGGCCAGGGCTTTGCAACGCTCTCCAAACTGCATGCGACCCGCACAAGTTCCCGACCAGGGAAATTAACAGTCACGCTCGCGGATTTCGACCAGCACCGCCGATACGTTCGTGAACTTCCGCCAGAAAGTTCAACCAAGTGACCGTGAATATTCCGAGCAGGGATTGTGCAAGTTCCACTTTGCACAAATTTTCACCACAAAGAACTCTCGCAACTCTACCTGTGCAATAACAAGTGAAAAAAATAGAACTTAAGCTTAAAGTGCCTAATGACTGCGTGCGTTCGCGGAGACTCCATCATCAGCATCCAAAGGGAAGTGACTGAACATTTTAATTATTTTAACCACCGAAGTGATTGGCCTCTGAACAATTACATAGAGACTTTACCGTAGAATTAAGCAAACAGACTTTCTAATTTTAAGACTAATTAATTAAGTAGTTTTAAGACTAACCCTAGATTAATAATTAACCCTGAATTTTGTGTCCTACTAAAATAAATGTATCGTTTCTTAAATCAGTAGCTTTTTTAATTTGTTCCTCCTTAATTTTAAGTTGATAGTTTTAGTTTGAACCCGCCGTAAGGCGTGGGTGTATCAATATTAGTAGACGCCTCCATTTCTCTCAGGTGCTGTGAATTTCGTCGTACTTACTTTTCACGGAGTGTGGCAACAAACGAACAGCGAGCCCTTGGTTTATTTATGGCAACACTGGACACACTTCTATGGGGATTGGTATATTTATGCTTCTATGATTAGTTTATTTATGCTTCTAGTTGACAGCAGTGTTGCCAACTTAACGGATTTCCCGTCATATCTGGCGGATTGGAGTGTCCCGAAACGGGAAAATTTTGTGTATAACGGAATTTACAGTATGACGGATTTTCTGGCGGATTCGAAAAAAGTGATAAATTACTTACTTTTATAGGCGCAAATAGCCTATATTTAAGGATTTATGAAGAAATTTTCATCCCCGAAATTCCCTAACAACCCCCTCTCCCCCAGGATGGACGAAAATTTGTGTATCTGACGGAATTCTGACCGTTGATCCGTCACGATTTAGCGGGAACGGAGATTTCGAGTTGGCAACACTGGTTGACAGATTGATTGACAGTTGTTTGTTGTTGATGGGATTAGTCAAGTAGTATATTTATGTTGTTGATGTTTTGTTGTTATTTATGTTGTTGATACCATTATTTATCTAATTAATTCATGCTACACACTAATGGACATAAAATATTTTGTGGTCAAACATTCACCAGGTTAATATAATATTATGTTATTATCGTAAATTAGTTTGCAACTCTGTTGTAAATGAAATTGACTTTTCACTTACGATATTTCATTTAATTTTATCTAAGTCAGGATTTTAAATTCTTGGACAAGTGCTATCCATATATTCTTCTTTTTTTTCAACCTCCCTATACTCGGCTCCAAATTTCTAACGTTTAACTTTTGTTTGGTAAAAATAAAAGTATTAGTTACCTATTTACAGGGAACATGTCAGAGATCGATTGCATGGAGGCCCTTCTTCACCGCTCTGTCCAAAACTTGTGTATGGTGAAGTCCAAGGATGGCATTGAAGTGTATGCGGGACATATCGATGGGGAAGACAATTTTGCATCTTTTCTTACCAATTTAAACGCTTTGGGTGTATCATTTTATACTCGAAGAAGTCGAAAATGCAAATCAAGTAAGTTTTTAACATACAGAATAACAATCTTTTGGTTCTGATTGTTGACTCCGTAGTTTGAACATTCAGTGTACTAGGCGATTGCGTTATTTCATTAATCCCTATCTAATTTTCAATATGTATCTTTCACTAAACCAAACCACCATAACATCTATGTTTTTAATATGTAAAAATATGTTATTATCTTCTTTTCCCAGCTCTTTTTACTCTAAAGGAAGTGTTTATCCTCTTTGTCTAAATCCAGGGATTTTTTTTGCAGGTATACCGTTGTTTATATCGGATAGAAAGGACTCTGATATAAATATTCCTTTTATGGGTTTCCCATTTAAAATACTAAAAACAATGTACATGATGTGTTGTCAAGATGGCAATTACAACCCAAAATCAGCGGAATCAGTGAGTTCATAATTAGTAAACATTACTCATGTTGTCAGTTTATAAAATACCCTTTTTGGAGATGCATAAATACAATTTATATTTTATAATCACAATGGAATAAAGAAACACACAAGAAATGTGATGTGTGCGTAAACTTCCATTCCACAACTGTGTTTCACCATCATCATGAATTTCTAATGGGATGGCGATATACAATGTCAGGAAATGTAAGAGTAAAGAGAGGCAGATCGCTTGCTAATTGGGCTACAACCAAAAGGTATTAAGTCAGTGGCGAGTGGCCACATTGGTTTCCATTGAAATCTACATGGAAGGCATTTCTAGTGTGTATTATCTATCCAGTGATTCAATTTGGGGGGCAGTTATGGGTACCCCCACCCCGGGAAAAATTGGATATCCAACATAGGATAGCCGTAGGTCACCCCAAGTGGTTCGCTACATTTGGTGACTGAACAGGTATGCCTGGGTTCAGTTTGTCTAGGACTTCACGGCGGATGCGTTTGCCCACCTATTGTGTGGCGGGCTGAACCCAGAGATTGGTTGAGGGAGACCTTTTGAACTCTCCAGCCGGACTCTCTCGACCCATCGCCTTGCAGCGCAGTGGGAGGGATGCCTTCATACATAAGTCCGTCACTCCTGAATACTTTGACCCCTAGATTCTTACCCGCCCTTCATACCTTTTACCTTTCCAGAACTTCCTCTCCTTCCTTTCCCTAAAAAGACCCTCCCTCTCCAAAGATGACACAGGCCCGGAGGGAATTTTTTCCTCAGGGTCTCGTGTGTGGAGTTAAAATCTTATGTGTGGAGTTAAATGTAAAAAAAAATCTCTATCTCTATTTTACAAAGTTTTTAATTGTTGAATTGTAAATATTTCCCTATCGAGTCCACGCTCAAAACACACTTTAAAAAATTAAACCAAATTGTACTAGGTAGATTACAGTTAGTAATAAGTAATTCAGTAACCGGAATTGAAAAATATTGCATTTTAATGGTTATTTTGTTATCTTTAAAAACGCGAAATGTCATTTCTCAAGGATCGCCATGTTGTTAATTACGACGGCAAACATCTCGCGTGATTTTTCGTGTTTATGAAACCGAACAAAATAATGATAAATACGCATTATTTATCATTTCCGAAGATTGCAATTCGTACTTATTATTGTCTAACTGACAGAAAGGGATTTTTTCTTTTAAAAATGCGTATTTCATCGTCGTAATTAACATGGCGGTCCTTGAAAAATGACATTTCGCATTTTTTAAATTTAAAAAAAAACACTAAAATGCAATATTTTTCAATTCCGGTTACTGAATTACTTATTACTAACCATTATCTACCTAGTACAATTTGTTTTAATTTTTTAAAGTGTGTTTTGAGCGTGGACTCGATAGGAAAATATTTACCGTTGAATTTTCCCTTTTATAGTTACAACCTCCGTCTAAGAAACGGAGAGTTTTCTCAAATCCAACAAAAAAGATTGGTTGTCCAGCTTATATGATTGTGAAATCTATAATTGTCTACAAGGAGGATGCATACAAGGTGAAAGCCCCTTGCACGCCCCGGGCCACAGCTAAATTAAAGGTAACTTTTAGATTCCTTTTCAACCAAATTCCACTAAATTCCATCTGCTTCTGGATGTTGTCTGTTCCCATCTCAGAGTAAGCATTTATTCTTATGGGGACTGCTAATCCGGGCGTTGTGATGTATGTTTGTTGGAACTTAAAAAAATGTCATGTCATTTGAAAGAATATTGATAAATAGATTTCATAATAATAAATTCATTGTTCTGTGCACACATATAATAAATAAATTTCCCCACTAGTTACATTTTGTATATAATCTTCTAAATCTTCCGACTTTTTTGAGTCTATTTTGGGATCCTGGAATGCCTTAGCATTCTGGAAGACTGTTGCCGGTTATTTCAATGAGGTGACACGTTGCACAGGCTGTCGGCCAGTTTTTGCCACAGATATCATGTCTGGCTTCAGTACGAGTCCAAATTCTAACACATGTACACATGTAATGGAATATTGCATGTTATTTGTAACAGAATTAAAGAAAAACAGTACGCATGAGAATATCGATCCCTCCCAATGAGAAACAAGCTGCAGATAAATTAATGTAGTCTTCAAAGGAGATTGTATTAAATTGTCTCCGCATTGATGAATGAATAGTTCATCTTTAACCCTTTAACGCACATCTAAACTTTTTTTTGAAATCACGATTTTTTTAAGTGTCAATGTATTCTGTAATGTTATAATAACACGTATCGATAAATTTTTCAAAAACGTGTTATTTTCCGAGAAAATCCAAAAAATGTACTGGCCAGTATACTGACCTCTGACCGCTCTGCGCCAGTAACTATCCTTGTGTAATCACTGGCCTGTAAACTGGACACCTATAAAACTCTGTTATTTTTGGTGTAAATAACATAATAAAATAAAACCGCCGTAATCAGTCTTTAATTAGTCTTAAAGCGTAACAAAATTAGAGTATCAATTCAAACCAAATCATTGAATTTACGGAAGTAAATTCAATGATTTGAAACATAGCCTAAAAAATAAAAAAACAAACAAAATAAACAACGTTTCTTCTCTAATTATCTTTGACTTATTATTTAATCAAAAAACAATTAAGGTGTTGGCAATAATTAAACTTTTTTCTTTTGTCCTGATTTGTGGAAGGGAACAAAACATTCAATGCATAAGGCCACATCACACGAAACGCATTCATATACACTGTGTTTGAGTTTTGATGCAGTGCTACAATACCTACATCTACGTAAATTGTTTTTTTACTTGATTTTATGAGCCTATGATCATCGTCTTCTTCAAAAATAACAAAGTTTTGGGCTCCCCTATAAGCTCGTTGGCTAATTTACTCCTAAAAAGCAAATGTGTCATAAGTTATGTTCCACTTGGGTTGGCCTTTTTCCAGGTGTCCTTATAAATTATGAAGGAGTTGACGATAGCAGCTTCTAGCTTCTATCGTCGTCTAGCGTCGGAATCGCCACCAATATTTTATTAATACAATTATTTTGAAGGGATATGCCGAACCATTAATGTCACCTCTCTTACATATATTTAATATTTCTCTAAATTCAGGTAAATTCCCCGACCGTTGGAAAATATCTAAGGTCACGCCCCTACACAAAAGCGGCGATAAATCAAATGTATCGAACTATAGACCTGTGGCGATTCTTTCGGCACCGGCCAAATTATTTGAACTTATTATACATAAACACATCTATAGTAAAGTAGAACCTTTTCTCATTAATCAGCAGCATGGGTTTAGAGTAGGCAGATCCACAACGACCAACTTAATGGTTTTCACGGATTATGTCGCAAATACATTGGATAACAACGAACAAGTAGACGTATCGTATAACGATTTTGCTAAAGCTTTTGATAAATTAGATCACCTCATATTACTAAAAAAGCTTGAATATTTTGGTCTCTCATATAGAATGCTTCTGTTTTTCCACAATTATTTATCTAACAGAAAACAATATGTAGTTTATGGGCAGTTTGCTTCAAAACCTTACTTCACAAACTCTGGGGTCCCGCAAGGGTCTAATTTAGGACTGTGGTGTGTGCTTCTTCGGGTAGTAAATAATATCCGTTAATGTTACATTGTTTATTGTTGAAGAGGTTTATATGGAGAGAGCGCACAACAGCCAGTACATCCCTTTTATACATCTTCATACTCGCTGTCTCGCTCTCATGTCGTCACACTCACACACATACATCACACCCCCACACTTAAATCCTAATTACATATATTTTTAATAAAATAAAATACTTTTTTGTTTAAAACCACGATATTTATTAATTTTTTAACCGACCGGTTTCGCTTAACTTAAGCATCTTCAGGGTACAAATTAATACTAAACAAGAAGTACATAATGTGTGCTTATATATAACAAAATATAGAGGGAGACAACATGATACAAATATTACAAACAAATAAACGGTCATAAAATACATTAACATAAGTACTCAAGTTATTTAGATTTAAACCCAGGACTCAAACCAATTATGGAGTTGAGTTACCATCAAAGGTTGGATTGCGATCCAAGAGTTGTCTGATTTGTTCGTTAGATGTCGATAGAATCATTTTATTTTGTCCCTTTCTCACACAACAAACAAGGTAAATATAGATGTACGAAACCTTTATAAAAAGGCTTGCATCGGTAAAATTAACTTACTTCTTTACGAAAACTTGCACTAAGAATTTAAAATACTACTGAACCCTTGTCCGTTGGGTGGGGAAAGTTATTGTCGTCAGTTTGTAAATATTCAAATCATAACAATAAAAAATCAAGAACTTAAAGTTAAAACCAAAAAGTGCTTCATTTATAAAAAACCAGTCTACCCAAAGAAATTCTCCTGAGTGAAGACCTCCAATTTTTACACAAGTAATGGGAAAAAACAGAAAGATAATTATGTAGACTAATGGGTTATAATAATAAATTTGGAGAAACAAAGCATCAACTGGCATGGTGGTAAGGAGCACTGGGAATTTTTATTTTTTAGGGTTTATTGGAAACAGACCTAATATAGGACTACTTGATATGTCTAATTGATTATTAATTATATGACTTTTGGTTTTTACAGCTTTTTTTATTTCTAGCGCCTCTATATTGTTTAGTTTGTTACCATGCCCGTTTTTGTGTAAGATGTTAGCACCGGTGCTATGACAGAACGTATGATCTTTATCGATCAAATGATTTGCGAATTCTGAAAAACCGTTATTATTGAGGCAACGGAGATGTTCCTTTATCCTAATATTGACATTACGTGTTGTCTTACCGATATAGAAAGCCGAACAATTATTACAATTAAATTTATAAATTCCCGAATGATTTAATTTGTCGTCCTTATCTTTAGAATTAATTAGAAATTTACCTAGATTGTTATTAGTATAAAAGGCCGGTCTGACTTCAGAAGGAAGATTTTTTACACTTAAGGTAGAAAAATTATTAATGAATAAAATTCGCCACCATTGATGATTAATATTATTATCATTGATTTGAGGACAAGGACTAGCAAATAAGAAGCGATTAACGGCTATTTGTTTTAGTTTTTTATTTAAGATTAAATCTATAAAATGTGATTCATAGCCATTATTTACCGCAATTTTTTTAATTATTTTTAGTTCATTAGCAAAATTATTATCGGACATTGGAATTGTGACCAAACGATGGACCATTGAATGGAATGCGGAGTGTTTATGTGAAATAGGGTGATTGGAGGTGCTGTGTATGACAATGTCAGTATAAGAGGGTTTACGAAATATGTTAAAATCAATTTTGTTATTAACGATCGATAAGGTAAGGTCTAAATAATTTAAGGTTGTTGAATTGTTGCCTATCTCTAACGTGAATTTAATCTTATTATGAAAAGAGTTTATAAGATTGAGGAAGGAATTAAGTTGACGCTCAGTCCCTGTCCATATACAAAAAACATCATCAACATATCTTTTCCAGTACAGGACGTTTTTAATAAGAGGTGAGGTACTAGATAAAATTTTATTCTCTAGGCTATCCATGAATATATCAGCAATCAGAGGACTGGTAGGGCTGCCCATAGCCAGGCCGTCCCGTTGCTGATATATAACATTATTAAATTGAAAATAATTTTGATTCAGGCACATATTAAACAAGGAAGTTAAATCTTTATTAAATCTGTAGAGAGATCAGAGCTATTTAGCAAATCAGAAATTAAACATTTACTCTCTTCTATGGGAACATTAGGAAACAAATTTACAACGTCAAAAGAAATTAGTTTGGAATTACTAGGGAGAATCATATCTTTTAATTCTTCTACCAATGAAAAAGAGTCTTTAAGGGTATGTTTAGGTGAAAAAACATTGGTATTTTGAAACACATTAGTAGTAACTGATGATATTTTAAAATTTGGGGCATTACAACACGAAACTACCGGTCTGATGGGGCAATGATTCTTATGTATTTTGAGGAAAACTCCTAAATTATATGGGTTCCTTTTGAGTATACTCAAAAGTTTGTAATATTAGAGCGTACCGCTGCAAACGGTTAGCGGCCAACACGGGGATTTGCTTATCCGTGTTCAAAATGTGTACTAATGATTTATTGTCGCAAGCCAAAACAAATTTATTGCCGTATAAGTACTGAAAGAATTTCTTCAACCCAAAGATTATAGCACACGCTTTCTTATCTAAAATAGAGTACTTTAATTCTGTTTCTGACAATAAACGGCTAGCAAATGCGATAGGTCTCTCTAAACCATTATCATATACGTGACAAATTACCGCTGCCAAAGATCTGTCAGATGCGTCTGAAATAAGTTTAATCGGTAAATTTGGATCAAAATGCACTAAAATATTATCTGACGTCAGCAGTTTCTTAACTCGCTCGAACGCAATATTACATTCCTCAGACCATACATATTTACTCCCCTTTTTAACAAGTTATACAATGGAGACAAAATACCTGAAATATTATGAATAAAAGATCTATAGTAAGAAATAACCCCGAGTAAACTCCTAAGTTCCGAAATATTTTTCGGTACTGCCATTTGAGTAATCGCACAAATTTTATTTTCTAAGGGCATAACTCCTTTCTGCGAAATTCTAAACCCTAAATATTCTATCTCTGTTTCTAGAAAAGAACACTTACTTTCATTAATAGTTAAACCACAATCACTTAACTTGCTAAGTACTGATTCACAAATAGAAAATAATTCCTCTTTAGAATTTCCAAACAACAAAATATCATCTAGAAATACACGAACGTTACGAAGTCTGCCGACTACCGCCGAAATGACTTGCATAAATATTGCTGGGCTTGTGGTCAAACCGAAAGACAAGACTTTATACGCGAATAATCCTATATGCATACTTATCCCACATAATTTCCTCGACTTCTCGTTCAACGAAATCTGCCCAAAGGCATTACGCAAATCTATTTTAGCAAAAAATTTTGCACCATTTAAAGATGAAATTAAATCTTCTATACGAGGCAATGGGTATTTCAACTCCGCTAACATAGGGTTTAATGTGGTTTTAAAATCGGTACAAATTCTAATTGAACCGTCTTTCTTTTTTACAACAACAATCGGACTAGCCATATCACTTATTTCTACCTTTTCAATTATATTTTCACGTAACATCTTATTTAATTCCTCCTCCACCTTACCACGTAAACTAAAAGGTAACGGTCTTGGATTTAAAAACTTTGGCCTGAACTCCGAAATAACTTCGATGTTAGCTTCATAACCTATAAGCGTACCCGATTTTTCTGAAAACACATGAGCATATTTTTTCTTTAAACTATCACGAAAATTTAATTGATTATCACAACTAATCTCACTGGTATTTACCGAATTTATTCCACTCAATCCGATACCAAAAACTTGTAAAAATTTTCTACCAACAATCGTAGAATTACCGTTTTTAATTATTACGAACTGCGTATCCACACTTTTATTTAAAAATAACACACTTAAATTAACTTTACCTATAATATTTAACCGTTTCCCGTCATATCCTGACAATTGAATATCGCATCTTTCCAATTCATAGGAAACAAAATCTTTTAAATACACTTCGTAAGGAATTGCATTAATCTCTGCACCGGTGTCAACAATCGCCCGCAAAACAGTGTTACCAATCATCAGATCTACGAATATAGGTTCCGGCCCCGCGCCGTCGTGTAATGGGCATATTAGACGTTTCAATTCTGCCTTGCAATTAGGTTGTAGATACCAAATTGCACCGTGTAAACAAGACATTGAATGTTTCCATGTCATTGCGCGTCATCTTTTCACCGCATTGAAAATATTCAACTTGTTTAATATTTTCAATGCGATTGGTTCTGTTGTCCATTCGTGCGCATGCGCACGCAGCACTGTGCGCGCGTATGGAAGTGTCATGTTTATTTTGTAGTGAGTTGTCAACATAGAAAATGGTTTTTAAATGGAGGGAAGAGCATACGCCTCTGTTCTTAGAGCACTTTAAGAACTATCCAAGCCTGTGGAACATTAAATCAGAGGGATATAATTCCCGCGCGGACGACCTGTTTCGAAGACATTCTAAACTCTATGACAGCAATGTGATTGTATGGTCCACTTCTGTCAAGTACGTCTAAACAGCACACCCTTTCAATTATACGCGGTTCAACCAAATCGCATCAATGTGGTTGATGTGTGTAATATCGCCATAACATAAAAACCGAATTCAATCGTTTATGTTTATTACCTACATTAATTTTACTGCTTTTACAAAAATTACTAGGATGACCCGATTTATTGCATCGATTACAAAAAATATTCTTCCAGCAATCCTTTTGCAAATGACTCGTTTTTCCGCACAAAAAACATTTTTTTAATGCAAAATTTACTGGCGTCTTACTACGCACTGCACTTTTAAATCTGATCGGACTATCCGACCTGGATTTACGGACAAAATTACTATCCTTATGCACAACATTTAAATTCGTATCAACTTTCTTAAGATTAACAACATGTTCCCATGAAGCTGCTAACTTTATGCATTCCGAAAAAGAAGTATTGATCTCCTCAACGAACAACCTATGTTTCAATTTTTCATTGAAAATTCCCATAATGAATATGTCCTTCAAACAAGGTTCCAACCTCAATTCAAAATTGCACGTCAAACTAAGTCCTCTCAACCTAGCAGCGTAATCTTTAATAGATTCGTTAGCTAGCTGTTTACACTTATAAAACAACTCACGCGACTCGAAAATATTTTGAATTGGTTTGCAATGTGAATCAAATAATTTACATAAATCATCAAAAGAACAAACAGAAACCTTTTTAGGGAAACATAAATCACATAACAAAGAGAAAGTTTCTTCGGTGAGGCAACTCAGCAAAAATGCTCTTTTGCGCTCTTGTGACACAACTTTGTCATCATATAAAATGAGGGCCTGATCCAGTCGTTCCTTGAACAATGACCAGTCTCCCGTTCTGTAACAGAACGTCCCCAAATTCTTGCAAACACCCTCCATTGGGCGAAGAGCTGAAACAAATAATCAGGACTACTTATCTCAGCACTTCTAGAAGGCTACACTCCGAGGTCCACATTCCACGTTCCACGTGCACGCCACTCAGAGCCGTGAATCAGCGTCCCCGTCTGGCTCCGTCTCCCGACAGCTGCGGATCCAATCCCTCTCCTCCGAGGTCTTCCTTCCCAGACTGTAGCGACAGAAACCAAGTCCCGGTTTCCGGCTAATCCACTTGATGATGGTCCAATCCTAGACCTGATCCTTGATCCTGGTACCTGCTACCCCGTTACACGGTGTACCCAACGACAACAATTCTACAAACTTGTCGTACCCACACACGCGAATAACTGCGTGTGGCTGCTCCAGATTCTTCTTAATGCGATCGCTTCCTGCGATCTGCCAATTTCTTGACAACAACGAATTTACCGCGTAGATTCTTCTGTAATTTTACGAACTACCGGCGTAAAAAAAAACGAACTACCGAGCTGCGCCAACTGTGGTGTGTGCTTCTTCGGGTAGTAAATAATATCCGTTAATGTTACATTGTTTATTGTTGAAGAGGTTTATATGGAGAGAGCGCACAACAGCCAGTACATCCCTTTTATACATCTTCATACTCGCTGTCTCGCTCTCATGCCGTCACACTCACACACATACATCACAAGGACCTCTATTATTTTCTATGTTTATAAAGGATATAGCTCTGTTTATAAAATTTGTAAATTTTTTGTTATTTGCTGACGATATTAAACTTTATACCAATATAATGTCGAAAGCAGATTCTATTCGTTAACAAACCGATATCGATGGAATCGTAGAGTGGAGTAATTGGAATAAACTCTATTTTAACAGCGGAAAGTGTACAATTATGTGCTATACAAGGGCTAGGAGTACTCTATATTATAACTACAAAATGTCTGGTACCTCGTTAAAACTTTCACAAATTAGGGAATTAGGAATCACTTTTGACACACGCCTGACATTCCGTTCTCATATCGATTCGGTGTGCAACTCTGCGATGCGAATGCTAGGCTTTGTAATCTGCAACGCAAAATCTTTTTCCAACACAGCAGTCATAAAAATGCTCTACTTCAATCTGGTTCGCAGCATTCTCGAAAGTGGATCAGTAATATGGGGACCCGAAGATGCCCTATACGAAAATGATGTTGAAAAGGTGCAAAAAAAGTTCATGCGGTACCTGTACATGCGAGAGTTTGGGTACTACCCTTTGTTGTATCCCTCTGATTTTCTCGCGGGAATGCTGGGACTAAATCGTCTCGACGTTAGGAGAAAAATTGCAATGGTACTAGTAGCACACAAGCTGCTAAACGGGCACATTTGTAATCCTGATGTCCTGGAAAGAATTTCACTTTATGTCCCCGATAACTTCACCAGAGCAAGGCAACACAGACTTTTTACTTTTCCTAGAGGCAGGACCAACCTACCAATGGTTATGCCTCTGGGGAGAATGACCTCACTATTAAACCTTTCTTCTGAAATTGACATTTTTCAATCGAACTACAATCATTTCAAGAGCTAAATAAAGGTATTCTTTAGCACCTGTCATTATTAATGTACCTATATAATTAATGTATTACACTATTAACTAAAAATTGTGAAATGTAATTGGATATATATGTTAACTGTTTTTCACAATAAATAAATAAATAAATATCAGAATCGATAGCCTGGTCATCAGTAATGGCCATAATTTCTTGCCATTGGTCGTCATCCATCCCCTCCAGATCCTGATAACTGAATTCATTTCTAAAACAACACTGAAAACCACATAAACTCAGGATTAGTATATGTTATAACTCCCGAACCCGTTTACGTGTGCTTATTTTGTTATTATTCCATAAAAATAGACTATGTATTGTCCTCCATCACAACACAAGCAACATTTTCGGCTTTCTGTGGTGGTAGTAGAAGATTTTCAAACATTGTTGGGTTATTCGTAACCCGGGAATGTTTGTCTTTCTTTAAAAAAAAAAAAAAAAAAATATATATAAAATGACATAATTTATATGTATCATTCAAAATATGCACTTAGGAGAACATCGCAAACTCACATGTGTAATTTCTAACCTAACTTTTTTTCAACACACCGGTCGTTTTGAATTGCAGAAATAACATGTTTGTTTTACAGTACTCGATTATATTTCCTCATAATAATAAAGTATATACTACAACATATTAACATAATCGTTTTACTCACCTTTTATTCAAAGACATATTTAATTTAATGTAATCACCCGGAGATACGTAACGTCTGCTTGCGTTGACAGCAAATACTGGTGCGGGGTTGACAGGCCACGGCAAAAAAGGGCGCGAATTTTTTATTGCGCGGCACGTCGAACGCTTACCAGTTAACCTTTGGGCGGGCGCGGCTTATCTGTGAGATGAAGTGATCTGTTCTTTTTGTGCCAAAGGTTAAATATCGCTGATCTTGGGGCGTGGCCTCGTGACTTTTTCTCTTTCATCACTACTAACATTTTAGAAAAAAATTTTTTTTTGAAAAATTCAAGGGAAAAATCTATTTTAATTTGTTTTTCTATGATGTAATCTCACAGATGAATTGCGCCCGATCGTGTTAGGATTTGCATTGCGCCCGACGGAGGGTTAATAGGCCACTGTGCTTTATTGGCTATCATCTATCATATATAATCATAAGGTTCGACATTGTTAGAAAAATTGTTGAATTATTGACCTTAAGGTGGCTGTCTAGTTTACAGGCCACTTTGTATGGGCCGTCCTATAAAGGGTTAAATGGAATATTATTTAATGTGTTTCCTACATAATTTTTTTATAATAATTTATCATCATGTATTTTTAACAAGCTCATTGATAAAAAAAATAATGCCACTTTATCATTTTGAATATGATTTATTATTTTTAAGCAATGGTTATCATATTAATTTCCAATTTGTCAGCGTGTGATAGTTGATACCTAAAAGCTTTTTCCCACCGCCAGCCAAGCTAAGAGTATGTTCTGGACACTGGCTAGGTTAGGTTAGGTTCTCGGGTTTGCATATTATTATGTCACACAAATCAACACCAAAAATTTATATCTCCAAGGCCAAACCAATAAATGCTGTTGATTTTATAATTCTGAAATATAATTTTGGGTGGAAATAAGCAGGAGTGTGATTACTGAAATTGTTGTTAACCAATACATAAATGTGATAGGTTTATAAATTACAAACTAGTTGTGTCCGTTATTACACAATTGATTTTCATAGTAAATAATAAGTTTATACAGGAGCAATGTATTTGTGATATGTTTTCAAATTCAGTTTTCTCAAAATGAGATATTTTGAGTTGTGTAACACTTTTTGTTTGTTTTTGTAGGTACTGGAAAGGCTCCATAAAGATCTAACATCTAGCGATCCACCTGTAGGAACATATCGCTACATTCTGCTCTTATCTCCAGAGGAGGACCACATCCACTCTGCGGACAGTGTATATTCGAATCAGACACTACATCCATCATTGCAAAAAGAAATCTATAGATTGGCTAATCAAAATATTTGTTCAATGGATATTGTTAGGGCACATCTTCAAGAAATGGTTTCAGTCATGTTTAAAGGCAGAGATAATCCTAAACCAGACATTTTAAACAGAGCTTTTTATCCTACTGATAAGGTTGTACAGTACCATTTGCGTCAAGCTCTTTTAAAGTTCAGTAATGCTAGAGATAAACGTCTTGAACTTCTAGACGAAGCCAATGTGTTTGCTACCCACCCTATTAGTCAAGAGACGAGCTACATTTCTGTGTCTGATGACCTTCTGGAGAATGTGGACGACGGCCACGTTAAAATGCAGCATGAAAATTGTTTATCTTTAGGAAGTAACTTTACAAACAAAGACATTTGGAGTAAATCGCGTGCTTCATTAATCAATATGATAGGTTTTACGTATTTAGAGCACAGTGAAGAAAACTCTTTAAAATTATCCCAAGCAATCAAGAAATTGGAGAGAGATATGAAAGTATCAGCTCAAATGTCCCAGGAAGTGCTGAAAGAGTCAAAAGGAAACTTACCAGGGCAGGGTGCTATAGATGAATCGTGTGAGATGGAATCGGACACTGTGAATGCCCTGATATCAGAACAGTGCCACTCTGGGGACGACAGTGATAGTGCAGATTACTTCATCATTGAAGTATCAGAAGAAAAATGACCAGACTATTTTTATATTTATGAAACTTGAATGTGTCTACAAATAATATTCATGCATACATCTTTTTATTTTATTTATTTAAGACACAAACAGGATATTTATAGAACATTCTTGTGGGTAATATAAAACAAATTAAAAACAAATATAAATATCCCTAGTGTGTGTGTCTGCAGTAATCACATTTGCATATTCACAGAAGCAAACACATGAAAAACAATGTTAGTATTTTTAGTTAGACGGCCGGCATAGTGCAGCGGTACGGCGCTTGACTAGCATTCCGAAGGTCGCGGGATCGAATCCCGGCGTGGCAAATAAATTTTATTTGATTAATTTGTGTATTTCACAAATTATTAATTTAAAATAATGTATAGTATATTTGCGGCACGTTCCAGAGTGGAAGATACTCTCAGTATCGCCCTGGTGTAAGACCACCATTCAGAATTGAAACGTTGCCTGAAATGGCTTTAGCCGTGTTTGGTGACCAGATCTGAATAGCAAGGTACTTCCCCACCTTCCTCTTCCCTATCTCCTTCCCTCCCCTCTACCTTCAGCCTCACAACATACCCCAATTGGGAATGCCATAGTCTCGCTGGCTCCAGACGGGAGCAGTTGGGAGTCTTGTGCGGTATTCATGTAAAAAAAAAAAAAAACATAACTTAAAAAATGTATGTCACGTTAAAGGAAAAAGAACAACTATTCAACAGCCAATTAAATATTCTTATCTTGTCTATTTGGTGTCTATTTTTACATACAATTTTATTTAAAAAAATAAATATAAGCTGAAGTTTTCTTTGTTTAACCCAGCCTAGCGATTCCGTATTTTTTGTGAGATCGTTATTGGATAATGGACATTATTTCCTATTAGATTTGTGTGATTTTTATGGCTGTCATTTGCTTTTTCTATGTATAACGTATATTAAATGAATAAATATTCATGCGTACTTGCAGGAATTTGTGTTTAAATCGATCTAAACTAAAATATGTGACAGTAAATATGTAAAAATGGAGAGGAGATGATGTCCGTTATCCAATAACGATCCCATAAAAAAAACAGAATCCCAAATCGAATGCGAATCCTAAAAATATCCGTTATATGCTCAAGCTAATTGTAATCAAGCTAAAAACTGTATATACAGGTGTCCGCCGGCAGATTTTATACTTAAAATAAAATAAAATAAAAATATGAATTCAATGAAAGTTATTTATTTATTATCTCACATAAGAATAATGCGGATTTTAGTTTTTAAAAATATCTCCACTCAAATAGCGTCCTTCTAGCCGCAAACATTCATGCAATCTTTCCTTCATGTTGGCGAAAATCGCTTGCAAAGTTCTGGACAGCTGCAATCTCTCGTCAGATATTTTCTTGTAGGGCCTCTATTGTTGATGGCGAATCACTGTATACACGAGATTTGAGATATCCCTATAAGAAAAAGTCGCAATGGGTCAGATCGGGTGATCTAGGGGCCAGGCTCTGTCGCCGAAGCGACTAACCAATTTTCCAGGAAAAAGCTCTCTCAATTTAGTCATTGAGTCCCTAGTGGTGCGTGCCATGGCGCCCGTGCCCCCATCCTGCTGAAAATGGATTCTGTTATTGTAACCAACATGATTATGTAGCTCCGGTATTGACCGTTGTGTTGCCCGGAGTGATACCCCGGAGTGATACCCCGCTCCCCCCGCTGCCACCTTCCTACACGCCGTGAGCTCAGTTCAAAGTATAAAATCTGCCAGCGGACACCCTGTATATTTATATATATATACAGTTTTTCGATCTAAATATATCAGATCGATATTACTGCGTCTATCTGAAGGACTTGATTTTACATAGTTTTAACTAAAAGCATGTACATACAATCTTTTTAATGTTTTATTGCTGTGAATTAAAATTTTTGAAAAACATTAATTTAAAAATATACACAATTAAAAAAAAGCCCTTTTACATCCCATTGTTCTATACTTCTTTCATAATTAACGTAGTAAGGCATCCGGTGTATATTTTCTTTCATTTTGTACACAATGAAGCATCCAATTATATACATATTTATTTTCATGTTGATGACAAACTGACGTCTTGCGACGTTGCCACGAGTTTTTGGTTGGACGGCTTTAAAGGTATTTATAGAATACGATGGCGCCAATATGAGTGGCCCATACGTCGTGGACTCTAATCAACCCGGTGGCGATGTGCACATAAAATTTATTAAATCTGTACGGAATTTTTTTGAGACTTTCTGAAATGTTGCTGGAAAAAAAAATGTTGCTTGAAGTGTGATTAGTTATGTTTAGTGACTAGATCTGCATTGCTGGGAACTTCCCATCCTTCCTCTTCTCTGGTTTCAATCCCCAAACAGTCCCCAATTGGATGTGTAATATTTCCACTATCTCCGGGTAGTTTAGTACAGCGTTTCCCGAAAGGTGTTCCGCGGAACCCTGGGGTTCCATAGAAGCATCAAGGGTTCCGCGATCCGTCCAGATTTAACGTGTGTATTTAACAAACAAAACAATGCGCATGAGAGCTCAATCGAGCGCGTTTGACAGCCTTCGCCTCCTCCGCCGCCACCCGCGACCCGTATCGCCCGCCGGCGCCGCGCCGCTCAGTCGAGTCTATGACTGTGATGAAGAAAACGTACGTGTTTGTCTTTTTTAATTTGTGTAAACTTACAAAGGTGATATTCCAGTGATATTGTTATTCCTGTTCTTATAATCTTGTACTTACGATATCCGTTATAGGTAAGTGTTTTTTTATTTGTTACCAATTGCAGATAGTGCCAAAACAAATAAAAACGATTTATTCATATTAATGTTATTTTTTATTTCAGCCTTTATTAAAAAATGGATAACTAGCCCAAAACAGGGCGCTTACAAAAAGTGCTTCATCGTGTTCATCGTCAGCAAATAATGAAAGTATTTCAGAAGAAGCTGTTGATTTATCCGTAAGAAAATTATACTAACCTAGCAATAGTAATCATTTAGGCCCGGTTCATGAACATATTTTGATTGGTGAAAAACCTACCTTGGGTTTTGCCAAAATATCTACGCTTGGAAGTCGGGTTGGAGATCGCACTAACATAATAATTCAATGTTCTGAAATGTTCCCTTGGTTGCTTTTTAGGACACCCAAGCAGAGTCTGGAATTTGATAAATTGGGCAAAAAAAAACACGTGACAACCCTGAAAAATTATTTAAATGTAGTATAACTCCAATACGTAAGTAAGTATTGATATTATTTTCACAAAATTAGCCGCTAATACCTAATGGTCTCGGAGAAAAAAAAAAAAAAAATGTATATATATAATTAGTAGAAGGTGTAAATTTTATTTCAAAAAGGAAGACATTTATTTGATCTTATATAGCGTGGAGTCAAATATTTTATTGTCTCAAAATGAAGAGGTAACAATTTTTTTGCCCAAAAATTTGTACGATTTTTCAAAAATGGTTAATGTCCAAAATATGTATTATTGACGCATGGGTATTCTACTCTAGCCTTTTAAACAGCAAATGCCATCTAATTTTGATATAAACGAATCACGTCCGAAAAAGGGGTCAAATTCCAGACTGTGCCAAAGGAAGATTTGGGGTAGGACTGTTCTTTTTAGCCAACACCAAACTGCAGCTGGCCGTCACATTACTAATGTTTTTTTTATTTCATTCCAGGATATCGTAAATACTGAAGGATATTGTCCTGAGCAGGATAGACAAAATACACCAAAGACCAAAAGGGCTGGGCAATCTCAGAACAACACTACTTCAAAAAAGAGAAAATATGACGAATCCTAATTGTCCTTCGGATTTATTTCTGTAGGAATGCTTGAGAATCCGGTTGTTCAATGCGTTATCTGCAACAAAATCATATGTAATAGCTCTCTGGCACCTGTAAAGCTAAAACGACATCTTAATACCAACCACCCGCAATTAAAAGACAAAAGCTTAGACTTTTTCAAAAGATACAAAGATGCACATAAAACCAGTGTGGCTGCTTTACATAAATATGTTAAAACTGATAACAAGAATACCACAGAAGCATCATTCCTGCTAAGTTACAGGATTGCTCGTGCTGGCAAACCAAACACGATTGCAGAGACTTTAAAAAAACCCTGTATGACAGAAATTGTCAAGTGTGTACTTGGCGAAGACGCAGTGAAGAAAGTTGCAGCAGTTCAGAGTTCCAATAACGTCATATCTGATCGAATCCATAAAATATCTGACCACATTGAAGATGAATTGATTTGTAGATTGAAAAGTAGTGAAATGTTTGCAATGCAACTCGACGAAAGTACAGATGTCGTTGGACTATCAATACTGCTTGTTTTCGTAAGATACCCCTTCGAGGGATCTATTGAAGAAGATTTGTTTATTTGTTTGGAGACCAACACCACTGGAGAAGAAATTTTCAAAGTCATTGATAATTACATGAATGTACATAACATTCATTGGAACAAATGTGTCGATGTTTGTAGCGATGGAGCTGCCGCTTTGACTGGCAAAATAAAAGGTACTGTAACAAGAATTAAGAATCGTGCACCTAAATGCAGCAGCAGTCACTGCGTTTTACATCGACCTGCCCTTGTCGTAAAAAATACCACACAAGGTAAAGAAAGTTCTCGAGAAAATTGTGAATAGAGAACTCCAGTTCAATTTTTTTTATGAATAATGACCTTCTAACTTAAATAACTGCATTTTTATTTTTATTTTTAGAGTTAGTTTTAATAGTTAAAATAATTGTCAAAGTTTTAATTTTTCAAGATCCTCCTAAGACCACCGTATGTACGGTGAATCGTGTGACGTCATCACTCCTGAAAAATTACTATAGGATTGGGCAATCAGCTGATCAAGTGCCGCCATTTTGAATACCGTTATTCAAAGCATTCTCCCTAGAAATAGCATTACTATTTTTTGTGCAGTAGTTTTTCGATATTTTAAATAATAGAGATAAACTAATAGAGATACCTCTATTTTTGATACTGACTTTATTTATTTTTAATTATTTTAATTTTTTAAAATTTTTTTTTGAATTTATTTTTATTTTTTTTTAACGTGAATACCGCACAAGAATCTCAGCTGCTCCCATCTGCAGCCAGTGAGACTATGGCATCCCCAATTGGGGTATGTTGTGAGGCTGAAGGTAGTGGGGAGGGGAAGGAGGTGGGGAAGAGGAACGTTGGGAAGTACCTGGCTATTCAGATCTGGTCACTAAACACGGCTAAAGCCATTTTCAAGCAGCGTTTCAATTCTGAATGGTGGTCTTACACCAGGGCAATACTGATAGTATCTTCCACTCTGGAACATGCCGCAAATATACTATATATTATTTTAAATTAATTAATTGTGAAATAACACAAATTAATCAAATAAAATTTATTTGCGCATGCCGGGTTCGAACCTGCGACCTCCGGGTTGTGAGTCAAGAGTCTTACCCACTGGACTACGGAGGTCATCAAATTTAATTAGGCTTAAATATTTATTTAGGCTTAAATATTGTTTCAATAAACACAACAACTAAATCTCTATAAACAGTATGAAATAACGAATAACATGAAAAGTTGTTAATACTGATGGCTTATGTCATACCTACATAATCAAAGATTTCAATACAATGACTGGTGACGCGTGATGTCAGCACTAACCATTCAGTAATACCAACTTTACAGTGTGTTTTGACGAGAGGTTTAAAAATGCACTTTTTAATAATTTTTTAAGAACTCTACGTTTAATATTATGAAATAAAACTTATATATTCAGAATCAGCGTTTATTGGTCTATATGAACATATTTTTTTAAAGCCATAATATTTTTCACTGGAGTTCCTTATTACCTTAAATCACGTCCGGTCCAATTTAGACTTTAAAAAAGTGTGTGAAGATATAGGAAGTCAGCATCAATCACTTCTTCTGCACTTGTCTAGTTCCACTATTGCACGACGAGCAATGGCTAATGAAACTGGCGTATTTGGCAGACATTTGATAAACTGAATGTAATTTGCAAGTCATTGCAAGGAAGAAACACAAATACTTTTACAGTAAACGACAAAATCTCTTCTCTTAGAAAGAAACTTGTCTTCTGGATAGAATGTGTTGAACAGAAACAGTACCACTGTTTAAACGAGTTAAACGAGTTTCTGGAAAAAATGAGTTGCAAGTAACCTCAGATATTGAAAAATACATTTACGAACATTTGATGGCCCTCAACAAATCTCTGGAAGAGTATTTTCCTGAAAAAAACCTGCAGGACATTGACTGGGTACAGAATCCATTCCTAGTTCACAGGAAACTGTCGACTCTTACAGCAACAGAGTACGAGACTTTGATAGGTATCAAATGTTCTTCTTCCTTGCAACAAAAATTTAATTCAGAAAAAACTAATCTGGATGAGTTTTGGATTGGACTTAAAAACGAATATCCAGAAGTCGTCGAGAAGGCTATCACAGTTTTGTTACCGTTTGTGACCACTTACCGGTGTGAAACTGGTTTTTCGGCTTACGCTTACACAGAAAACAAATACAGAAAACAAATACAGAAACAGACTGGATGCAGCTCCAGATCTTCGTATTCAGCTGTCTGACATAAAGCCTGATTTCAATGCTATTTTAACAAAAAATGTAAAAAGATATCACTCTTCACATTAAAGTAAGTTTTACACAAAACTTTTGATCTTTCTTTTCAAGGTAAACATGAAAGTTCAAACTACAAGAAAAAACTAGAAAAGTATGATCGATAAGGGTTCCGGGGCGAAAAAAAATTGGGAAACGCTGGTTTAGTACCATAGCAGTGGACTCTGGTGTGGTTTTCTCAAATTGTTAAACAGATTAAGTCTATTAATGTTAGTTTTAAAGAATAAACTCAAGATATAAGTGGGTAATTATTAATTATCCATAGAAATATTATGCGACATATTAATCATAAAGAAACCGTAGACTTCGTAAACTCATTTCTTGTATTTTTTTGTAATCTAATATTATATCTTTTGATTATATATTTAATATATTATACATTTAATCTAATATTATTTTGTAGAAAACACAAAAATAATTGAAGCACGTAAACGGCAAATTGGCATACATGGCTTTTTTCTTCTTCGTTTTACTGGCAATTTTTTATTGACAATTTATTTACACAGACGCCAGTATGTTACCCGCCTCACTAGACAATGTCCTTTCTGAGACGGGTAGCAATAGTTGTTTCAATCCAATCCATTCAATATAACTAAATTGAATTATTTGCATAAAATAAAATTAGAATTACATTAAAAGCTATAAATGTAGGTCAGTGGCGGCTCTCCCCTTAGGACAGTGGTGGGCAAACTTTCTTCATAGGGGGCCAAGAAGTTTTAAGAAATTTCAGAGGAGGGCCAGGAGTATAGCCAAAATGCATTTTGTTTTAAAATCTGTATTTTAATTATAAAACCTTGCACACAAACGCTAATATGGTAGGTGTGTGAGAGATATGAAATTGTTTTTGATTGGCTATAATGTCTCAAATGCAGGTTTGAGCTGCGACGAAGTAACTTTTAGCACCGAGAAAAGGTGTTCATCAGTTAATCGATTTCTGACCGAGTTTTTCCGCAATTTCATTGTCGAAAAAGTCTGTTCGCAAACAAACGACGACCCAAACATCGCTATTATTTTTTGGGCGTGATCAATTATCTTTGGATATTCAGTTTTAGGCAGTGTTCTATAAAAATCAAATTATTCGGAATTTGAGAACAATTGTTTTAAATGGGGGCTGCACTGCATTTCAACCATTTCTAACTGCAATTCTGCAGGGACATTCTCCGGGTCCACATTAAACGGCATTGAAAAAACGGAATATTCTTAAAATCTTGAAATCTAGTTTCAAATTCTGTGTGAAGTTTCTTCAACGCCTGATTGAATTCTTTCAGTTTGTTCTCACTCACTGGTGCCACGAATTCTAAGCGCGGAAAGTGAGTTAAATCATTCTTCTCAATGCAGTTATAATAGACCAGTCAGTGGGGAGTTTTACCTTGCAAAAGGTCGTGTAGAAGCGATTTTGATATATGTTGTTAAGATTGGGACTGGGAAGAAAGTTTTCGACCTTGGGGGAGTCGAGCTCGAGCCGCCATCTTGGAATGAAGGTGCCAAAGTTTGGTTTTTTTCAAAATAATTGTGCAATGGTTGATCTTACGACCAAATTGCCAAAGACAAACTTAAAGAAGATAAAATTTAAAATATTTTTTGTTAGTCTAATAGGTAACGAGTTACACTGGCGAAAATGGGAATATTTTTCTAAAAAATGGTGAAATTCCCAATTTTTGTTATTTTTTCGGACTACAATTCATTACATAATTATAATTTTGTAAACTCATTTCCACACCACCATGGGGTAGATAAAATGGCGCATTTTTTATTGTGGTATCCCCAGTAGGTCTTCTTCCTCTTCAATGGCATTACAACCCATTTCGAGCCTTGGCCTCCTTCAACATAAGCCTCCACCGCCCTCCGTCCTCAGCCGTCGTCTTCCTAACTGTGACATGGAGTAGTCCTCTTGCATCCTTCCTGACACCATCCTCGCGTCTCAGCCTAGGTCTGCCCGACTTTCGTTTACCTCCTGGGTGTTCTGTTAGATTCTTCTTCGGTACTCGTGTGCTTGACATTCGATGCACATGTCCGGCCCATCTTAGTCTTTGGAGCCTTAGATGGATAGAGAGTCTGGGAGCTTGGTAAATAACATAGAGCTTTATTGTGGCGGATTCTCTATGCCTCTCCCTCATGTTAATGTAAGTACTTGCATACTGCTTTCTCACCCCGTATGCATGGACATTGGAGGGTCTAGAGTCGTTCAAATAAATGTAGCTTCGTTCAATAAAATAGATTCTTGACGTGTGCGGTGAAGGAGGAAACCATATGTTTCCTTATAACGCCATTAGGAAAGTGGTGGGGTCCCCTCCAATGCCTCTCCCTCTCGCACCGCTTCTAAGATTCTTCGAAGTACCTTTCCTTAGAAGGTGTCCAGCTGTTCCCGCCACACATCCATAGGCCAAGACCGTTCTAATAATGGTTTTATATAGGGTTTTCCTATGGACGTTTCGGGATTTAAAACTGGCAACAAAGCGAAGTAAGTGTTGTTAGTGCCTGTGATGCGCTTTCTTACTTCTACTGGGTTTTCTTTGTCATGCGTTATGATGGAACCCAGGTATGTAAACTCTTCGACCACTTCGAAATTATAAATGTCTTTAAATTTCAATTTTTCTTTTATTCTATGGTGCATCATGATTTTAGTTTTATTCTCATTGATTTGCAAACCCACCTCTCTTGCCGAGTCTCCAAACACCTCTCTTACAGCCTATAGGGATCTTTCGACAATGTTAAGGTCAGTATGTCTATTCCACAGATATTCCAGGGATGGTGTGGCGAGCCGCACAGAGTTCGACTAGTATTCGTAATTATGTTACATATTCGCTATTGCGTAATAACATTTTTTTGTTGATCCCGGTTGGTTGATATTGACATCTTAATAATAGTCTTTGTCATCAATGTCATGATCTAACTCAGCATGTGGTACTGAGATGCTGGGCTTCCATTGACAAAATCTCTTCATATTCAATTGCAAGAAATAAATTTTAATAAAGTCTCAGGTGCTGGTTTCTTTGTCATTCTTACTGGAACAAGCCCATTGGTGCCACGTTTCAAGCCCCAGTTTTCTGGATTTTTTTAGATACCATACCATTTTTTAACTCCCATACAAAGCAACAAGAAAGCGTTTTCCTTCATCTGCTGTCTTTTGGTTTTGCATCATGTTGTTTTCATTTGTATACTCAATGAAGACGCACTGGCAGACCAGCTATTTTAAGGCTTACTAAATGTTCATTATCACTACAAAGTAGTTTCATCCATGCACTCGATGACGTCGGGTTTGTCATAGTGGGATCTTAGCCTGTATAGGCGCTGAGGTGGCAATGCTGCAGTCAGGACTGCAGGCACGCGTATGTTGCCGTCTTTTTCTCTCCTCTATGTAACACGAAAAATTACTGTAATTTGAAATAGATTTTGCTGTATGTGTTGTGGAAATACGTTAAAATGATATTGTGTAATATGTTCTTACAAAATTTATCATGAAAACTCGAGTTTTACGATTTTTTGTCAAAATTTTCTTCTTTTTACCGCTGTAAGTCATTATATATTAGATTTATAAAAAAAATTGTAAAACAAAAAATGTGCGTAATTTAGTCTTCTTTAAATTTGCCGTACACATTTTTGTTGTAAAATCAACCGTTGAGGAATTATTTTGAAAAAACTAAATTTTGGCACCTTCAATCCAAGATGGCGGCTCGAGCTTGACCCCCCCAAGGTCGAAAACTTTTTTTTTTCTTTAGATTCCCAATCTAAACAACATATATCAAAATCGCTACTACACGACCTTTTGCAAGCTAAAGGCCTTTTTTATCCCCCACTGACTGGACTATAAAACAGAAAAAGCTGATTTTTAAATGATTCCAGATAACCCCAAGTTTTCGTCCTGTGATAGAACCTAAGAGTAGTTCCATGGATAGAACAAAGTTCACCTGCGCCCTCGCCTCTCACCTCACTGCGCTCCGCTCTTCACGCCCCTGCTCAACAAAATTCAACTTGCTTGGGACCCGTATCGCAACGCAACACATGAACTACGTGGCTAGTCTAGAAATGGCTTCTTTTTCAAATTCAAATAATTTACAGCTGGCTATAATAGCCCGCGATAATTATATTTTGACGCCGACGATCCTTCGAAATTAATAGTATATAATAGGTATACTTATAATTTCGAAAGATCGTCGGTGGGCCAGATTAAATACTTTTGCGGGCCGGAGCTGGCCCGCAGGCCGTACTTTGCCCATCGCTGCATTAGGACAATGTGTGTTTAACCCCCAAAATTATAAGACATACCTAATAATAATAAATTTTTACAGATCAAACTGCTCAAAGCATCGAATTCTTTATTTGAAATAACGGCAGCGAGCTGCGACGACTCGCCAGGTGACGAGCAGTGACATCTATCGTCTCGAATGGAAGCTCCCATTCACACATTATTAACGATCCCTGGGTCAATTTTAAATTTGTCCTCGTCTTTGATATCTTCTGTTCCTATGTGTGCCATACAACAAACGAGATGGCACTATGTATTTCGCCTGCAGTTGAAATTCTCCCGTATAGGTAGTAAACAAAGCCTAGTGACTTTTTGGTCATGTCTGCGAGGGAGACAGCATTATGAATCTAAAGGGCTCTCCTCACAACACTGCATGCAGGCATGCAGGGACTTCTGCCGCAGAGAGTCCCTGCATGCGTCTCGTTCTAGCGGCCCTTTAATAAACAAGACAGCGCTAGTTCGCACAAACCCATGCTCTCTGCAGGCAGTGTCGTGTGGAGAGCCCATTATGTGTTGTTGAAAGAGATGGTGATATAAACATAGGTCGGTTTTGCATTTTGCATCCATGTCTCCCTTGAAACAATGGTTGTTTTTATATTGGATAGTTCGGGAGAGATTTGAAATAATTATTCATGTTATGTGTGTCGTTGCTTATCCAGAATATATAATGTGAGATATCAGCCTTATTTCCCGCCAGCGTCGGTCATATCCATTGCTTTATCTTGAATTTCCCGCCATTCTTCTGTAACTCCCTTCAGCTGTCAATTGTCGCCGTGCAGTTGGCATCTTGAGATGCCGTGTTAATTCAATTTTGGCGTTATTTCGCCCACGTCCGGTCGTGAAATTTTTCGTTCGTAATTGTTTTAAAGAAAAGAATTGTTGCTTCCCGCAAATGCCGTAATTTTATGAAAAATTAGTGCAAGTGAATAAATGGTGCGAACATTTTTGACAGATTAGCGTATTCCTACCTAATCCTAATACACTATATGAATCTGCGTCGCTTGTTCTCGTAAAGGAATGACGCCGCGCCGATTAGCAATCGCTTCTCGGCCTGTTGGCTAAGATAAGTGTAAATCTGTCCTATCAGCTTAATATCTGACAGTTCCCGCAATGCGGGACCAGTTTATTAAACTGATTTTTGGAATGTGACGGGATGTTCGGGGCTTGTTCCACTCCTGTCGCGGGTTGGCCTGGCGGCCGGCATTGCACTGCCGCCGGGATCGGCCCATTCCATATCCATACTAAATTACGAATTACCTGATTTATGGATCAATTGTAGACACATTTTAACCATTTTTCCACCTTTGGAATTTATGTAAACAATTTTTGAATGAAATATGACCATCGGCGGTGTCATATTACAATATTCAAATTACAAATGCGAATTCATGTTCGTCTGATAATCGTTTGACGCAATTTGATGTTTAAAATTAGACCTATCTATAATTCAGCTTTATTTATAAGAATTGGTCCTGCTTTTGACAGTTCCAAGCATGTTTCAAGGTTAGCCAACGCTTCAACTCGGGCGAGTGGGCCAATGTCTGCTTTATGAATATTTAGCTGATCCAGGCTTCAAGGAGATGGAGGTAAACTGCGAGGTGCTGGCATTTAACACCGCCTCACCGATATTTCATATTATGGAAAATATAATTATATTATGGAAAAGAGTGCTTTCAACAGACTCTCCAAAAAACTTATCAAATGGAAAAGTAGTTCAGAAGGTTTCCTGTCAGGTCTTTACAGGAACAATGGACAGCTGTAAGATTGGAGTGGAACGGAGGCTCTTCAGCAGAATTCCTCCTACCACTCATCCTTTTGGGGAAGTAGCACTTTCTGCCCAGTTGCAGAAACTGGGTGGTGTAACAAAGTGCTTTAGTCCAGTGCGTCTACCTCAGGGTAGCCACTCGGCGCACAACCGCCCTTCATCTAATGAGTTTGTTGCCTTTCCCCCAAGCAGACATCAAAGGAAAAGATGGCATTGCCCTTGTTTCCCCGGCGGGCAGACCACGGGCGAAACCCCCAATATTCCTCCCGTATGAGGGGTAAGGGGAGGGAACAGAAGCGTGGCGCGAGGGGGCAGACCTCTCGTGACCGCTTCAACAGGTGTCGCGCACAACCGCCCTTCAACACCTAAGGAGGTTGTTGCCTTTCCCCCCAAGCAAACATCAAAGGAAAATATGGCATTTCCCTCGTTTCCCCCGCGGGCAGACCACGGGCGAAACCCCCAATATTCCTCCTGTACGAGGGGTAAGGGGAGGGAACAGAAGCGTGGCGCGAGGGGGCAGACCTCTCGTGGCCGCTTCAACAGGTGACTATCAACCATTTCGGGCGGGTCAACTACACTACAGGATTATTGGAGAGAATGGCAGGCCTTGGATGTCCCAGAGACCATCTTACATATGATAAGAGGATACCGCATACCATTCATCCGAGAGCCCTCGTTGATAAGTCCAAGCCAAGCTTCCGCAAGGAGGTTCAAAACGAAAGTAATCCCGGAAATGACAATGATGAGAGATGGTACATGGAAAGAGCTGACGACAATGCCACCTTCCTATCAACACTTTTTCTGGTTCAAAAGAGCGACGGCTCGAAACGGTCGATCTTCAATTTAAAAGCTATCACAAATTGGATTGCAGAAATCCTGCGTAGACAGGGTATCAGGATCATTGTGTACCTAGACGACTTTCTCCTGGCTCATCAGACCAGAGAGATCCTCAGTCAAACTTGATAAGCTCTTTAATTGTTGGAGCGGTTAGGTTGGTCGGTAAATTTCCAAAAGTGTGTCCGTCAGCCAGCACAGTCAGTGGAATATCTTGGAATTGTGTAGAACCCCCATCTGAAACAGAAGTCCTTAAACAAATACAGACGCCGAGGTCTTTGGAACTCACTTCAGAGTTTCGTGACAAAAGGAAGATGGACTCTGAAAGGAGCTCAGAGTATTCTCGGAAAGTTGAATTTTGCTACCTTTGTGGTCCCCAGAGGTCGACTTCATACTCGGCTGATACAATTACAGTTAATGCTGAAGCTGACCCCTCAGCAAGAGTCTCTGATAAAGAAGGAGGTCTTGTCAGAAATGAAATGGTGGATGATCAACTTAGATCATGTTTCAACTCTTCATTTTCCCAGCCCAACACATTTTCTGACTACGGATGCGGCAGATCACGGCCGGGGAGCCCTGATCTACTATGTACCTCTGTTGGGTTGTTGGACAGACAGTTAGAGGGGGGGATATTGCAACATGAAGGAGATGACAGCAATCTTAAATGCCTTAACGTCTCTGACTCAGAATTTGAGAAGTTCAGGACAGGACAACAGGACAGTCGTAGCCTACTTGAGGAACAAGGGGGGCACCAAGTCGATGGGTCTCCTTCATCTGACATTTCAGATTCTTGCGCTTTTGGACAAGCACAGAATCTCTTTACAAGTGCAGTATTTGCCGGGACGCTACAATGGCCTCGCGGATCATCTATCCCGAGGGATGACATTACCAGAATGGCACCTTCTACCCCCAGCGGTAAGAGCTGTTTTTCACAAGTGGGGCAGTCCAGTAGTGGATCTATTCGCTCCCTCGAGGGCTCACGTTGTGGATCAGTATGTCTCGATAGATTCCCACGACAAGAGAGCAATGCTTCACAACGTGTTCAGCAGGAGTTGGAATTTCCCCTTGGCATGGATCTTTCCTCCCCCCTGCTTAATGCCACGAGTGCTGGTACATCTGAACAAGTCATCAGGGGTGTACCTGGTTGTAGCCCCAAATTGGCCAAAAGTGTTTTGGTTACCAGACCTAAAGAGAAGAGCCCTAGACCGACCTCACATAATACCCATCTTGGTCGACAACTTGATAGACTTATCGACAGGACTTCATCCTCAACAGGTCCAGAAGCTCCAACTACAGGTGTGGAAGATTAGGGGTGGAGTGAAGCATTGAACGATTGGTCACAGCAAGAAAAAAGCTCTATTGAATGCGGGTTGGCGCAAACCTAAGCTTACAACTTATCACATGGCATGGAAGAGCTGGAAGGAATGGTGCGCCATTAATAATACGTGTCCTAATAACCCTTCGGGATCCCAGCTGGCACGGTTTTTTAGCATACCTAAGAGTGAGGAAAGGCTTGGATCCCAATACTATAGCACTTCACAAGTCTGTAGTGTCGGTTTTGTATGACCCCATAGGCGATTTGAGGATAAGTAATCATCCCTTGGTCAAGCGAGTGATGAGAGGTATAGGAAATTCTGCAAATAAGAAGCCTAGAGCATTTACTTGGGATCCAGGACACTTGGTGTATTAGCTTTGTAAGAATCCTTCAAATGACCTGACTCTTTTCGAAGCATCTCGTAGATGTTCTGTTAATTTACTTCTGACATCAGGAAGACAAGTACAGGATCTGACCTTACTACATGCATCTTCTGGTAATCTTGTTGACAATGATGATCACATTGTATTATGGCCAAATTTTTTAGTTCTAAGAAGGACACCTCTACACATAGACAGTCTGGTTGGAAGCTTTACAAAGCAGAGGATCGTAATATAGATTCCATATTCTGGTTGAGAAAGCTTATGTCTTTGGGTGAGAACAGAAGACATGAAGCTGGTGTTGAATGTCTGTTTATTTCCACGTTGGGGCCTGCAAGGCCAGCCTCGAGAACTGCTATTGGTGGATGGATTAAAACAATTTTGAAGGATGCTGGGATTGATGCCTCTCCTGGGAGTTTGAGATCAGCTGCAGCTTCAAGAAGTTGGCTGGAAGAGTGTCCTATAGACACCATTTTGGAAAGAGGAAACTGGAGTTCAGAAAACACATTCAAGAAATATTATAGACAAATCAGAGGTCTCAATGTTGAGGTGCTGAATCCCCCCATTCACTCTCAGTCTTTGACCAAGTTATTTCAAGCAATACAGTAATAGTCACAATTTTGGCTTTAGAATTGTCACCAAGCGATAACAAACACTTCTCACATTATATATTCTGGATAAGCAACGACACACATAATGTTGGAGTTTTACCTACCATTAAAACTCTTATTATGTTGTCTTGCTTATCCAGAATATATTTAAGCTCTGCTTGGTGAGTCCAAATTGAATTAACACGGCATCTCAAGATGCCAACTGCACGGCGACAATTGACAGCTGAAGGGAGTTACAGAAGAATGGCGGGAAATTCAAGATAAAGCAATGGATATGACCGACGCTGGCGAGAAATAATGCTGTTATCTCACATTATATATTCTGGATAAGCAACGACACACATAACAAGAGTTTTAATGGTAGGTAAAACTCCAACATTGTTATCAATGTTATTTGCGACGTTTCAAGTTTAGTTTGGTGGCACATTGAGAAGTAGATCTTTTCAAAGATTACACAGGCCTGCAAATTGACACTTTTTGATTTTTTTTTCACCGTAATGGGTGAATCGTATGTATTTTGGTGCGCTGAGTCCAAATATGCTCTCAGTTTTTCTCCAGCACGTGGGGATTTTCCGCAAAACGAATATGAAAGTTATGCAAAACCCGCAGTACATATAGGTAAAAATGCATTTTGAAATGAAAAAAAAATCTATTACTAGTGGTTTATTTACATTTTTAAATACAATTTGATAAAAATAATATGTATATACAATAAGGAAATATAATTCTTTATAATATCTACATATTTTTCCCTCAAAACTCCATTTTGAGCTTTTCCGTTTGTGTGGGATATCTGGAAGTTCTCTATGGAGCATCACAGGTGTGCAAATTGACATTTTTTTTAAATGGTAATAGGTGAATTATATGTATTTCGGTATGCTGAATCCGAGTATGCTATCCATTTTAACCCATCACGAAAGGATTTTCCGCAAAGTGGAAATTAAAATATAGGCAAAACCCGCCTTACACTACTTCTGTAGGGAATGTTCAAAAGAAAAAAAACATAAAATATGCAAATTTAATTAATTTTAAGTCATAAAATATTTTATTTACATTATATACAATTATAAATCTTTATAAAACCTGCTTTTTTTAGTTTCAAAGCTTCGTTTTGTGCTTTTTCTTTTGTGGGACGTTATATTAAAATTGTTGAGGTCCACTGCAGTCGCCTACTTGAAAATCCTCACTAGAAGTTTCTTCTGATGATGGAAAATCGTCTAGGCTTTGGGGGTGCTTGTGGTGTAGGAATGCTAGGTATGTGAGGGACTGGGCGGAGTGCCGAATCCATGTTTGGGTAACAAATTTGTTTTTTTTATTTTTGGTACTATACCCTTGCACATTGCACGAACAAAAGTAGGAGTCATCGCTGTGGTTTCGAGGCTCTCTCCAGAGATCATGGGAACACCAAAACGAAAAGATTAACTTTACTTTTTGACCACATTCTAAGTCCTTCAACACACCCTGAACAAACTCCATGCGGGGCCCAAGATTTGTCTTGGTACCCCTATCTTTACACCAAATGCGCAAAATACACTTTTTTAACAAAATCAGTAATATTTCATTGTTGTTTTTTCACTACAAATTCACCACAAATATAGCAAAAACTCTCAGAAGAATTTACACAACCTCTTGAAGTCATTTTTGAAACGCACCTTAGGAAAGTTGGAACTGAAATAATAAATAAAAGGGAATGGAAGGTAGTGGGCAACTTGGGAATTTCGGCATTCTCTCATCATACTTACTATGGAAAATCCCAATATATGTGATTCAACGCTGACTAATTTTATCATCATGAGTTACTAAATGTTTTCTCTCAGTCTATTGTTATAAATGGGTAGTTGAGCAGAAGGACTTCAATAAAAACATGGATTCACGTAGGAAATCTTCTAGTTTATTTCACGGCACATTTCACAATAAATTTGTTCCCGAACCGAACAAAAACACTTAAATTGGCCACTTTGACCACTAGCTAGATAATGCTAGCTGTTTACAGGAGATCCACGTTATTAAGAGAGCCTTTTTAACTAGAAACGCAGGCTATTTATAAATAACATTTTCCAACACATAAACAAAACAACCACCATTGTTAAATCTAAATACTATACAGATTCCAGAAATCTGCTTTATCGTCTATCCTTAAAAACAGTGCGGCCCTATGGCCGTAGCCTGTAATCTGTAATTCAAACAGTCAAGTTACAAACTATACCGCTAGGTGGCAATAACCTTCACTTTTTGAACATACTGCCGGGCGGGGAATGAGAAAAAACAACAAGTTTTTTTGAAATTAAAAAATCAAACTACAAATTCCTAAATTTACAACAATATACTAAAATTTTACCAGATGTGTACCTATCTAAATTTAAAGGGTCCGGGAACCTAACCAACAATTAACAATAACCTAAAAATTTACAAATTTCTAAAAAATCATAAAAAATTTCACAAAATATAACAACATCGCAACATTAATAATAAATTTGTACAATTGACAATTCAATAATGTCTCATTGTCTCTATGGAGATTTTTCACTTCAATTATATTATTTTTTAACTAACACCAATTCACAAATAGCAATAAATTGTTAGTTCGCTGTGAACTGACTATCAGTTTATCACTGGCATGGCACTGCCAAAAACAGAGAGAACACTTCACTGGGTAGACTACTCGGCCATCTTGTCCAGGGTGGTCATCATATTTTAATAGTACATCACCATGTACTTCTGTGTGTCATCATTGGGTAGTACATCACCATGTACTTCTGTGTCATTGGGTAGATCATCATAAATTATGGGGCGGCCGTGCCCTGGTAATCAGATAGTACCATTAATTGTGCAGCTAGGATGATCAACTCGCCTTTGTTAACTGGAAGCCCCAGTGGCTTCAGACAGGATACAGTGGTGCCAACAACACCAATACCGATGCTCCATAATTATAGTTGTGGTTTGGTTGCATCGGTTCAGCCCTAATTACAGTTAGGCTGTGACCTTGGGAAGGTCCGTGGTTTGCCGGGTCGGGAAATTTGGATCCAAGTTTGCTTCTATTGGCATCAAACATATTTTTGTGATGGGTCTCACAAAAGTGCCTTGTGCTGTTTTGAGGGTAACCACCCTCACTACTCCATCCGGGCCTGGATGAGTAGTTAATATGCGCGCCATCTTCCACAATGCAGGAGGCAGATTGTCTTCCATCAAGATTACCAGATCGTCCTTCTTTATTGCCTTTTGGTTGCTGGCCTGCCATTTGGTCCGTTTTTGCAGCTCTGCTAGGTAATCTCGTTTCCATCTGAACCAGAAATTTTGAATTAGAGCGTTTAATTTTTGATATTTGCTTAGTCTGTTCTCCGGGAGCTCGCGGACATCCACCTCGGGAATAACCGAAGCATCCCTGCCCATGAGGAAATGGTTGGGGGTTAAAGGGAGAAGGTCGTCTACGTCATCAGACAGGGAAGTTAAGGGACGGGAGTTCAAACAAGCCTCTATCTGACAAAGCAAAGTATATAATAATTCAAACTGCAATGGGTTATTTTTAGTAATTCGATATAAATGAAACTTGGTGGACTTGACGGCGGCTTCCCACAGCCCGCCATGATTCGGCGCCCTAGGCGGTATAAAACTCCAAGAAATTCCCTTATCAGCTAAAAACCTATGGATTTTGTCATTGTTCAGTCTCAGACTGGCATACAGTTCTTTGAGCTTATTGGAAGCTCCTCTGAAAGTGGTTGCATTGTCAGAAAATATTTTTTCCGGCTGACCCCTACGGGCAATGAACCTCTTTAAACAATTTAAAAAAGCATCGCTTGACAAATCTGTTACGAGTTCCAAATGAACCGCTTTGGTAGAAAAACAAACAAATATGCAAAGGTACGACTTAATGAGCGGAGATTTCCTCAGCGCTCCAGCCTTCGTGTCTATCGGTCCGGCAAAGTCGACCCCTGTGACAGAGAACGGTAGACTGGGAGTGATTCTCTCAACTGGAAGGTCTCCCATGATCTGCCGGCAAACCTGAGGTCGGTATCTAAAACATACAACACACTTATGTAGGATACGCTTAACAGTGTTTCTCCCAAATATCGTCCAATATTTCAAGCGTATTTCCGATAACAGCGCTTGGGGACCTGCATATAAATGTTCATAATAATAATAACGTATAATAAGTTCAGTTATTTTATGTGACGGTGATAATATTATCGGGTGCCTTTGATGATGCGATAAATAAGTAGCTAATTTTAATCGTCCACTTGCGCAAATTAAACCTTCCATTAAACAGGGATTGAGAGCTTTCAATCTACTGTTTTTGTTTACTAACCCATGCTTCTTTAGGTCCTTCAATTCTCTTTTAAATGAGTGTTCTTGAGATGCTTTCAGTAGGCATTTTAAAGCTGCTTCCAGCTCGGAGACAGTTAAATTGCCATACGTTTTATCCTTAGGGTTACGACAATTATGTATAAATCTTAACGCTTGAGCGCTTACTCTTTTTAATTTGGTTAGCGATGAGAATTTTTCTAAAATATCCCATTCTTGAGCATCCGCTACCAATAGTTCATTTTTACTTTTTATTTTCGGGGGATCCAAACATGACATATTATTCCAAATTAATCCAAGTATTTTTTCATTCTTGGAATTGTCAGTGATCATTTTTTCACAATTGCCCTGTTTGGCAATTTCACCTTGGCTCCGCCCAGATGACAATTCCAAAACATTTGATCTCCACTTCCTCAGGGTCATCCCTGCGGACAGCAAGATATCACTTATTTGTTTCTTCAATTTGAAACAAACTTCCAAGTCATCCCCTCCAGTCAATAAATCGTCCATATAAAAATCATTTTCTATGACTTGACTTGCTACTGGGAAATTAACTTGATTATCCATACCAATTTGTCGAAGACATCTCGTTGCTAGGAAAGAGGAAGGTCCCAGTCCATAGGTAACGGTCTTCAATTTGTAATGTCGTAGTTCCTCTTCTTGTGATTCGCGCCATACAATCTTCTGAAGGCTGCGATCCGCTTCGCATACGTTGATTTGACGGTACATTTTTTCGATGTCCGCAGTCATGACGTATCGATGTTTTCTGAAATGTAATAAATGGCTGTATAAGTCCTTTTGAATGACAGCTCCCACCATCAGAGCATCGTTCAGGGATATTCCGGTCGACGTCTTTGTCGAACCATCAAACACTACACGCACCTTCGTCGTGGTGCTAGCTTCTTTAATAACCGCGTGATGCGGCAAAAAATAGGATTGCTCATCTTCTCTCCATTTATCACATAACTCCATATGAGCTAGTTGTTCATATTCCCGCATAAATTGTACATATTGCAATTTCAATTCAGGATTTATTAAAAATTTCTTCTCTAAATTCTTAAATCTTTTCTCCGCTGTGTTTAGTGAGTCACCAAGTTGACTCACACAAGGGCGGCGCGGCAGACTTACAACGTATCTACCATCGCTCTCCCTAGAGTGCGTGGCGACGAAATCTGCTTCACACGCCTTCTCCTCATGATTTTGAAATCTCGCAGGATTCACTTCCTCCATTTTCCAGAATTTTTCTAATTGATTGGATAATGTGTTTATTGATAAACTACAAATTTGCGGTACTGGCCTTTTTTTATGATGAATGTTGATTGGGCCCGATATGATCCATCCTAATTCAGTCCTCTGAAGAGTAGGTCCGGTATCCAATCTCAGCCGATCATCTTGTAGTATATCCCAAAAGCTCTCAGCGCCTAACAGTATATCAATAGGTGCCGCTACGTTGAAATTTGGGTCCGCCATTTGTAATCCCGGTGGCAGCTTAATATTTTTTCTGGCCACTGTTGCTTGAGGTAGGTTTGTGGTTATTTCCTGCAATATTAGACAATTGATATTTTGGTTATAATTTGTCCTCAGAGATTTCATTTTAATAGCAACACGTTTCTTTATATGAGTAACATTGTTGTGTATGCCTAACACAGGCTTGTTTATGTTTTCACATCTTAAATTTAATTTCATTGCGAACTTTTCGCACATAAAATTGGCTTGAGCTCCAGAGTCAATCAGGACCCTTGCCTCATGCACTTTATTATTGTGATCTACCACCCCAATGATAGCAGTTGACAATAAAATTGTTTTTTCTGCCTTCGCTAAGGCTGAATGGTTTGACACTGAAACTCGTTCAGCATCCATTTGGCAGTCACCTCCGGGGTGATCTTCACCTTTATTCATGGAGTCATCGCTCGGATGCATCTCCCTTTTATTCATGGAGTCATCGCTCGGATGCATCTCCCTGTGCAATAACGTATTGTGGCTTTCGCTATCACAATGCTTGCATTTCAAATTAATTTTACAATATGGAGCCGTATGTCCTAACCTCAAACATTTGAAGCAGGCACGGTACCTCCTTATTGCGTTGGCTCTCTCTCCTGAATTTAATTTTTTAAAATTTTTACAATAATATATTTTATGTCCCTTGTCATTACAACAAATACAATTATTGTGGGTAGCAGCTAAAAATACCGATTCCTTTTTAGGATTATTGTTGCTACCATTTGCTTTCGGGTGGGTAGGAATTTTTTTCGAATCTGAATTTAACATTAATTCCAAAACTTGTGCACGCGAGGTTAAACATTTAAGAAATTCCTGTAATGTAGGTAGCTCATCCTGCAATGGAGTTTGTTCCCAATGCTTTCTGGAACTTGCATCCAATTTATTAGAAATTACATATATAATTAAAGCATCCCATTGTTCGGTTTTCACGCTTAAATTCTGCAACGCTTTGAGATTTACATTTGTTTCATCAATCAAGTAACGCATGGCTACTGGATCCTCATGTTTCATCTCTTTAAGTTGAAACAGAGCTTGGATGTGTCTATGTACGGTAGTTCGCAAATTTGCAAACCTCTGTTGCAACAACTCAAAGGCCGATATATAATTCAGGTCTGATACCTCGAAATTGGCGATTATCTTTGCTGCATTCCCCTTTAAACAAGATTGCAGATAATAAAACTTCTGTACATTGCTTAAGGCAGTATTGTTATGAACTAGTGTCTTAAAGGTTTCTAGAAAATTAATCCAATTTTTTGGATCGCCGTTAAATTCTCGTAATTGGAGGCTAGGTAATTTTATTTCCAATTTGGGAGTCTCCACAGACTGAATTGCTCCCCTTGCTGTCGCTAGAATTGAATAATATTGGTTTTCAAAATTCTCCCTTTGCAAATTATTATCGATTTCGTTGGAATCCGGAAGGCTTTCGATTTGTTCCTGGATTTTTTCGAAATCATCAATTATTTTCTCAATTCTAGCATAGCGAATTTTAATTTCATTAACTGATAATGCATTTAATGAATCTGCAAATCTCGTAAGTTTACCTTTCAACACTCCTCGTTTGTTAATCAATGATTTTAAATTATCCATTTTTATTACGTATTTGACAATAATTCAACAATAAAAAATGCAAAAAATGGGGAGGAATGCAGATCCCGCCAATGTGGGGGATTTTAATAAAAATGCACTTTCTAGATGAGAAAAGTGTGGAAAAGTTGAATAAAAAAGAAATTAAGGTGCGCTTGGCAAAATTGAGGGAGATACAGCCGTTTAAAGAATGAATAAAATGACACTTCGTGAACTTAAACTACGCCATTTTGGTACTATTATGTTGGTATCTCAGACTTGCTATTAACCTGTAATCGGCCGGACACGCTCATTTGCGCGCAGCTTTTGCGCATGCGCGAAAAAAATATTTCGAAATAAAAAAGTTTGTCTGCGATTTTGACCCTTCTATGTACAGAATTTGTATGAAAACAATGTCAGAATCGCTTGCGCCAACATCATTGATGATATAGCCGACTATAGAACCGGTTGATACGATTGTAGCCGACTTCATGTGATAGATGAGACGCGTAATTATGAAATTTTTCTAGCGGACTTTTTTTAAACGATTTTTTAAACTGTTTATCACCTTCCAAATTAAAGTAACCTAACCTAAGACTACGCTAAACATGGTTTGTGTAACATGGTTTGTGCCCCTTTATAACGCCTACTCGCGTCAACGCAAGAAAAACATCCCAGTTTTCAAATAGCTTAGCGGCTACGCTAGGTTTGTGTAACATGGTTTATGAAACATGGTTTGTGCCCCTTTATAACGCCTACTCGCGTCAACGCAAGAAAAACATCCCAGTTTTCAAGTAGTTTCGCGGCTACGCCAGGTTTGTGTAACATGGTTTGTGACCATTATTAATTCTGTTTTTCATAATTACACGCCTTATTATATATCACACGAAGTTGGCTACAATCGTATCAACCTTCGAATAGCAAGTCTGAGATACCAACATAATAGTAACAAAATGGCGTAGTATAAGTTCACGAAGTGTCATTTTATTCATTCTTTAAACGGCTGTATCTCCCTCAATTTTGCCAAGCGCACCTTAATTTCTTTTTTATTCAACTTTTCCACACTTTTCTCATCTAGAAAGTGCATTTTTATTAAAATCCCCCACATTGGCGGGATCTGCATTTCACCCAAAAAATGTTCTTTCAAAAACAATTTCTATGCAATAATCGAGTAAAACAACAGTAATAACCAATTCAAGCTATGAACAATGACAGAATCTTACAATATTTATCTTCTAAACAATTAACCTAAAATAAATTTACATGACTTGCATTTTACACTGAGGGTAGTTAATTTTTTGTATTTAAAATAAGTACATCGACACACAAAAAATAGCGCTTGTTTGAACAGGAATTCAATGAATAATTCTGACAGGATGGCAGGGGTACTTATCTTATCCTTCGTGGTTCATGTTTTCATCCTTCTGGTTTTTTTTTTTATTTATTATATAGCTCGCTGGTTCATTCCGGTAATTCCTTTGATGCCTTCATCCGCTCGTAAGGGCTATGCGGCTAGAAGGACCATGTTATAAATGGGTAGTTGAGCAGAAGGACTTCAATAAAAACATGGATTCACGTAGGAAATCTTCTAGTTTTATTTCACGGCACATTTCACAATAAATATGTTCCCGACCCGAACAAAACACTTAAATTGGCCACTTTGACCACTAGCTAGATAATGCTAGCTGTTTACAGGAGATCCACGTTATTAAGAGAGCCTTTTTAACTAGAAACGCAGGCTATTTATAAATAACATTTTCCAACACATAAACAAAACAACCACCATTGTTAAATCTAAATACTATACAGATTCCAGAAATCTGCTTTATCGTCTATCCTTAAAAACAGTGCGGCCCTATGGCCGTAGCCTGTAATCTGTAATTCAAACAGTCAAGTTACAAACTATACCGCTAGGTGGCAATAACCTTCACTTTTTGAACAGTTTATAACACTAACTTATAATAAGTTCGAATTAATAAAAATAATATATTTCGGCAAACTCCGTTTTGCGCCAAGATAGGCAATGCCACAGAATTTTGAGTTTTCCGGAAAAACCTTACGTGATGGAAATTTTTAATAATTTTCCCGAATTCAGCAACCAAAAATACATGTGAATTACCTCTTACTTCAAAGAAGAAAAAAAACAGTCTCAGGCCTGTGTTATTTATTACATTACTAGCTGACCCGGCGAACTTCGTACCGCCTAAGAATCAATAACTGTTGTGTTAACTTATTAGCTGAATTAATTTCATTTTTTTAAGTTAAAATAAATACTCAAAATGAATTAAGAAATGTAATTTGTTGTCATTAGATGTCTTCCCAGTTCCACCGCGCGCATCGCGGAAAAATAAGTCACCATTTCCATCATCCAGTGCCTTCATTAGCGTATCGTGCACTTCCTTCTGTTGGGGGTTCAAGAGTGGTACATTCGTTCGATCTGATTGGTTCAATGCATCTTGATCATATTCACGTTCACGTACCAATTCTTGATTGAAAGCATCATTCATTGCAAGTTTCATTGCATTCATTGCATTCATGAAGGGTCGATCTGGCGTTGTTATTCCTAACTTGACTAACAAACTGCCGCACATGAGGTAACACATGTCTTCGATCAAAAACAAAGCCTGTTTATGTATATCCTCATTCACCTCGAGGTCAGGATTCCCTGAACTGACACGAATTCGATGTAAAATGTCTTCTGACATGTCATCTTTGTACTTGTTCCATAGTTCACGTGGATTCCATGGGAAACATGTCGAAATAATGTGCGTATCAGACTTGAGATGCAGAAATAATTGCTTCAGTGATTGTCATGTCCCAATGAGTATCGTTTTCAAGCAAATTGATCTGCTGACATGCAACACGAATTGTTGGGCACACTACACCATTGACTTGTGATTCAAACGATGTCGGCCCACGAACATTCACCAGCAACAACCGAAAGTAGAAGCATTCGTTACTTTTTACATGAACTGTGTAAATGCGACCAAGAGCATCAGTAGAACGCACAACCCGATGATCAGTAACCACATCGCCGTGCTTCCGACGTAGAAATCTCTTCGACAAAGTGTTCGACAAAGTGTAATAACGTGGCATCTCAGAGTAGAGCAACGTCCGGGCAAACAGATCGCATTGGCAAATCGAAAAGAAACAGGTCAATGTTGTTGCTGGAGGTGTTTCAGCTCGTTTGGCAACAATCGATGTAATGAAATAAACTCGTTGATCATTCTCCAGATGCATCGCCAAATATACAACAATGGAATGTCGTTCATGAATGGGGAATGAGAATATACGCCAAATCGCCTCATTGTAGCTCACAAACTTGATAGCGTGTGATTTCATCGTTTTTTATTTGTAGTTTTAACGCCAAAAACCGCCATATCACTGACTTTTGTGACAAATTTGCAGATGTATTTGATTGACTTCACCGAATTGCAATAGGTACCTACCCCACGTCACAATGCGCCTTGAATGTTTTGAAAAGAAGTGGCTGTTTTCCTAGAGTTGTGCAGACATACGTTCACTATTTGTCCCCTTTACGACTGTTGACATTTAGTGTGTAAGAAAGAGAGGCAGCATTATATGTTTAAGAGCAAAACAAAAACAATCAGCACATTGACGTTTGACGTTTTTGAATTTTTGGAATTCAAGCAAACTGCAATATTATACCTATTTACCACAATATTCCTTCAGCTCTTTCAAAAGATGAAAATTCGTTCCAAATGTATGAAGAAATGAATTTTCGTCATAACTTTCTTTTTCGTGAATTTTTGCGATGTTTTAATAGTTATTATCCTATCCGGGGCGGAGACAAATCCAACAAATCAAAGATCATCAAAATCGGTTCAGCCGTTCTCGAGTTATAAATAGTGTAACTAACCCGACTTTGTTTTATATAGAGAAGAAGAAGATATTAAGATGATCGATTTTCAACGGACACAGAAAAACAGCATAATTTAAAACAATGTTTGTTTTTAGTCCAGTCAAATAAGGATTTCTCTCCTAAATGAAACGGAATAAGCTGAAAATTTGTGTAAACTTTTATTTTGGTTTTCTACATGTTGTCTCAAAAGTCTCATACGGTAACGTGTGAGCGTCTTTGGATATTCAAGGTCAAAGGTCACGAAAATCAGTTTTTTGGAAATTTCTCGCTTCCTTTGCCTCGATTCGTATTTGCATTCCATATAAAAGTTGTAGAATATAAAATTATCTACAAATTTTGTCTGAAATATTTTTTTATACGCATAACCGTTTTTAAGATTGAGCGCGAAGAGTCCGGAGCGCTAAGCCGTACATCCTACGGCGCAAGGCCAATGGCGAATCGCAGTTCGTAGTACCTACGGTTTTTTAACTTAATTTTTCATTAAATATTAGTTAATTAACTATTTAATATATTTTATAGGTATTACCTATAAATAAAATAGTCATTTGACATTACTTACCTTAGGTAAGTAAGGCAGAGAGCTTCGGTAGGCAGAGAGGACGGACCGCCAAACAACTCGGTCTTGGCACACACTCTTTGCCTCACTCACATTCATACATCGTCTCATACATTCTCTTCTATTATTCTGACTTTTGACATGACCCGACTCAAGTATCTGATTCACTTGATCGTGCCATGTCTTCCTCGGGCGTCCCCGACTTCTTCTACCATTCACATTCGCGTCGTATATTCTTCTTACACTACTTCCTTCGTTCATTCGCTCTACATGCCCAAACCATCTGAGGGTCCCTTTCTTAATCTTACTCATTATGCTTACATCAGCCTTACATTCTTTGCGGATGTCCACATTTCTCACACGATCATACATTGTTTTACCGCACATACGTCCCAGGGATCTCATTTCAACAGCATTCAATTTACTTTCATCCTTCCTCTGCCAGTTCCATGCCTCACTGCCATACATCAGGGTAGGTACCAGGACTCCATTGTGGACTGCTAGCTTCGCTTTTTTGACAGTTTTTTATTAGCGCCAACGGCATTCAGTCCACCATTAATGGAGTTACCGGCATTCACCCTTCTTTCAATATCTCTTTCAGCCTTCCCATCTCTCGTAAACATACTACCCAGATACACAAACTCATCCACCTGCTCCAAGTATTCATCATTCACAACTATGTTGCATACTGTTTTCGTACTCTCTCTTTCAAACACCATGACTTTAGAATTACTTACCTTTTTATACATAATTACTAAAGTAATTAAGTGAATTATTTTTAATATATTTTAATTATAACAAATGAAATAATGTAAATTTGTTTGAACCACTTGTATATTTGTTTAAAGTAAACGACCGTTCCGAAACCGGTTAATTATAATACTTTAACTTCTATGGATGTTCATACCGAGTGTCGAAAAGTGTACATTAGTAAAAATTCAATCAGAGCATCGAAACAACGCCTCGAAGAAAATGAACCTTCAACATCATCAAGCGTACCTCGCAATAAAAGAAATGAAGTGTTTGATTTTAAAGAATTATGCTTATTTCGTGGCAAAGCAGTTGATGAAGCAGCAGAGGTGAAAGTACAAACGCACGATTAGTAAAGTAAGCAGTCTCAAATTCAAAGACAATGTTATGAAAAGAGCAGAAGAACAAAGCGATTCTTTAGGAGAGTTAGTAAAATATCATGTTTCCTGTGATCATGACTTGATACCTGCTGAAGAAAAATACCACGCCGTTTGCTACAGTAATTATTTAAAGCCAGTACCATCTCTAATAAGAAAGCCTCGTCAAGGTGATCAAGTCACATATTTTTTTTTTTTATAGAAGGACAAACATTCCCGGGTTACGAATAACCCAACAATGTTTGAAAATCTCCTACTACCACCACAGAAAGCCGAAAATGTTGCTTGTGTTGTGATGGAGGACTTAGCCAGCCGAGGAATCGAACACGCGACGCCCAGGTGGGACCCAAGCGCTGTGCCCACTCAACCACTAACCGGTCAATCAATGAAAAAAATTTTTATCCATATAGAATATCATGAAAATTCCCATTTTACATTGTCAGAGCATAAAAGATATCCATACGGAGTATGTACCAAGTTCAGAACCAGAACACCAAAGGACTGCCGTCATAATAGGAAAGATATTGATTTGTTAATTATTTTAAATAAACTCCACTAAAAGTTTTGGTAAATTTCCCCGTTGTAACGAGCACATTTTATTCTTATATGGGTTTAGTGGCTGTGACGCGACTTCTGCTCTTTTTAGGAAAGGAAAAGAAACAGGCTATTTTCGTCTATAAAAAGACCGCCAGGCACAAAATTCTCCCCGATTCGGACATTCCACGAGGAGCCATAGAGATACGAAAATATAATATAATTCAATATTTTTGTGACAATATCCTTAATAGTGTCACCTCCCCGTCAGGTGGCACCCAGGGCGGTCTGCCCCCCCCCTTTCCCCACGCTAAGCTACTGCGTTCAAGCGGTTTTCAGTCATCGTTGATCTCAGCCATGTTTTAACACGACACACGACGCAGTGTAGAAAAGGACCTCTCTACGTTACTTGTAGTGCAAGGTTGTGCCAAGGAAATAAGTTTCTTTTTTAGTTGCGGGAAAGAAAATGTTCGCCTCCTTAAACACTTCAGTAAAATCTAGTTTTTCGAGATATTTTCTGGTTATACCCTTGTTCTGCCATTTTTTATACCATAGTTCGGCTTCTTGATTAAAATTAAGTAAATCGTAGTATAGGCAAAAACTTTGTGCTTTTTCTTTAAAATCAATTAACGACGTATTCAACATTGCATTGGACAGGAATGTAGCGACATTAACCCGAAAGCAGGCAAATTTTGGTCACCAAAACGCTTCCCCAGTGCAGATATTAGGGAATCTAAATAAGGAATGATAATCGATCGCTTCCAAAAATCGCATGGAGTCTCAGCAAGGTAATAGGACCGATGTTGTTGGCAAGATACAATGCGTGGGACTTGTATATCAATTCCAAAGGCAGCTGCAGTTCTAATTGAAATATCTAAAATGTTTTGGCTCTCTATGTCTGCGTTGCTTCGATGATCATTTATAACAGAAATTATACCTTTAATTTGACTCATACATGCGTACATATTGATAGTTTCCGATTGTAAAGCATTGGCAATAGGTTCCAATATGCCTGAGTACTTGGCTATCAATTGAACACATAAAATGAAAACTGATTTAATAACAGCGCAATGTAACTGATAAGCACGTTTTCTTGATGCTTCATTAATCATGATCAACTAAAAAGGTAATAATAAAAATTAAATTGATTCTCACAAACAATAGGCTACCGACGTAAACTTTACGGTTTGTGAGCATTCCTGCACCTCTAGGGGGGGGGGGGGGGGGGCAGCTGCCCCCCCTGCCCGTACCTCGCTACGCCCTTGCAGTTCACCAACATATCAATCGTGTCTACTACCAAATTTAAACTTGGTTAGGCAATGATTTAAAACCCCAGGGATGGAAAATGAAGCCCTGGAACCGATAAAAAAATTATTACCACCTGCACCAGATGAACTGCAAAGCAGGTACAATGTTCTGCAACTGCACGAATTGGTTATCGCTGTGGTGCTAAAAATTACATATGTGTATATGATTGCTAAATAAAAATATTATTAAAAAATGTTTTCTCAATTTCTTTCCTACTTAAAGTGCAATTATCTTTATCTCATTAAAAAAAAAACACTTAATTACTTATTTATATGAAAAAGGCAAGTAGTATTAAATGACTCTTTGATTTATAAGTAATACTTATAAATAAAATATATTAAATAGTTGATTAACTAATATTTTACGAATAATTAAGTTAAAAAACCGTCCTATGAACTGGAATTCGCCATTGACCTTGCGCCATGGCATTTACGGCTAAGCGCTCCGCGCTCTTCGCGCTCAATCTTAAAAACGGTTAAGCGTATAAAAATTTATTTTAAACAAAATTTGTAGAGAATTTTATACTCCACAACTTTTATTTTGAATGCAAATACGAATCGAGGCAAAGGAAGCGAGATATTTCCAAAAAACTGATTTTCGTGACCTTTGACCTTGAATATCCAAAGACGCTCACACGTTACCTTATGAGACAACATGCAGAATACGAAAATAAAGGTTTGCAGAAATTTTCAGCTTATTCCGTTTCATTTAGCGGATATACCCTATATTTCGCTTTAAGCAATAGAAAACAAAGAGTTAAAATAAATAACATTGAGTCTATTATTATTGAAGTAACATCCGGCATACCGCAAGGAGCACATTTAGCCCCGCTTCTCTTCACTTTTATAAATGACATTATTCGTATTTTCTCTCACACACGCTTTGGCTTTTTGCTGATGACAATAAGATCCTAAAAATAATCAAAAACTACCATGACTGCCTTCTTTTCCAATCAGATATTGACTCTTTCAATGACTGGTGTAAAATTAATTGCTTGGAACTAAATGTCGATAAGTGCAAAATTATGTCCTTCTACAGATCTAAAAATCCGATTGTTTTCGAATACAAATTAAATAATAATTTCCTAACAACTGTTCAATCTATTAAAGACCTTGGTGTCTCTCTTGATAGCAAGCTTTCTTTCCGGGAACATATAAATGTGATTGTTAATAAATCTCTCAAGCTACTTGGTTTCATCACTAGAACCACTTCTGACTTCAAAAACATAAATACCCTAAGAACTCTTTACTGCTCCTTGGTTCGCCCCCATCTTGAATATGCTTGTATTATATGGTATCCTTTTTATGCTGTCCATATTCGTCATATTGAATCTGTTCAACATCGGTTACTAAAGGGAATTGCTTGGAGGCTAGGATTAGAGCGAGGCAATTACTCGTATGCTGAAATTGAACAAACTCTAAACCTTTCTCCTTTAGAAGACCGTCGGATAAAATCTGATCTCATTTGTTTCTTCAAAATTATTAACTGTTTAATCGACTCGCCTACATTACTACAACTCATCACATTTAATATATCTTCTCGTAGACTCAGAAATAAAGACCTGCTTTTCCTCAATCAGCACTCGACTAACTATAGTTATAACTTATAACTCACCACTGTCCAGAATGTGTAGACTGGTCAACTCACGTCAAGACCTTGATTTTTTTGATATTAGCTTAAATGATTACTGTCGCTCTAAACCAGTGGTTCCCAACCTTTTTGTGGCCCGGGACCACTTGTACGTTTATTTTTTCGACAGGGACCACAAGCAGTGGAATAGCGAGGGGCGAGAGTTTCTCCCTTCCATGAGCACAATTCTCTAGCCAACCCCCCCCCCCCCCACAGGATGGACAATTTTTTTATGAAGTCCAAATTTGTGTTCTAAATTTCGTAATAACAAATATATACGAATATATATTTTTTATATATATTTGTTAACATAATAATTCTGCTGCGTTTTCATAATTTCGCGGTATTTCATGTAGGTATCCCACGAAGTCGGCTACAGTCGTATTAGCTCTTGTTAATTTATCAAGGATACCAACATAACAGTAACAGGTACGGCCGCGGATTTTCGCTGTGTCGGTTCGCGAAGAGAATTTTGGTTTTATGCAATTTAAAATTAAAATGCATTATTTTCCGCCGCCCCAAAGCCAAAAAGTTTCCTTTTATAGTAATTAAGGCGAATCTCAAGTGTTTTTCTATGCCATATAGCTACCCACTGATCTCAAAATTAGAATTATACGCAATATATTGTAATGAATTTTTTTTTTCACTTTTACGCCTTTTTAATTTTTTATAAAAATGTAGGTTACACAGCTTTACATCAACACCATGAGTTACATGTTTAGTATTGCCATTTGAACTACAGTGGCGCCCTCATATAGTTTCTACTCTTATTTGACAGACTGTAGTTGTGCACACCAATATCTTTTTTTACATGAGCTCCACACAGGAGGCCCTGAGGAACATAATTTCCCTCAGGGCCTATGTCATCTTTATGCTCACCTATGATGCTGTGTGGAGGGTTTTTTAAGGAAAGGAAGGAGAGGAGAGTTCTGGGAAGGAAAAGGGTTTAAGGGGTGGGTAGGAATCTTGGGTTCAGTATGTCCTGGTCATCCGCCTCCAAGACCTAGACAAACCTCACCCCATTAACCCGGGCACCCCTGCTAAATCACTAAACGTAGCGAACCACTTGGGGTGACCTATGGCAGAGGTGTTGGTTATCCAATAAAGGTTCCCGGGGCGGCGGTACCCATTCCCGCCTCCCAAATTAAATAGTAAGTACCTAAGTACCTTAGTACCTAAGTATCCAAAATTTAAAAACAAAATTAGATTAGAAAAACAAATATTCTTTTTTCTCTCGGCATAATTAACAATCACGAAGCTCCAATCAAATTTTAAATTCGAAATATTCCAACTGACAAATTATTTACACAGATGGTTCCAAGTCTCCCTTATCAAATCATGTGGGAGCGGCATTCCACTGCCCATCAGATCAAGTCGATAGAAAAATTAAACTTCCAAAAGAGGCTTCCGTTTTCACTGCTGAATGTATAGCTATTTTTGAATCCCTCAAATACATTGACGATGATCACATTGGAAACTTCTTAATTCTCTCCGATTCCCTGAGTGCACTTCAAAAATTAAACTCTTTCCCCTTCCATTACCCAGAAGACGATTTCTGTGTTGGAATCCGCACTTTAATTCATAAATTAACCGACTCTGGCAAAGAAGTCTTGGTTCGGATACTGCGGTCACGGCGGTCACCCTGCGGTATCCCTGGAAATGAAAAGGCCGATTCATTGGCAAAAGATGCAATTATTTCGGGGGATATTTTATATAAATTTTTAAACACCGATGACATTTTCATAAAATTGAAGGAAAACATGATTTCCACATGGTAGAATCATTAGGAAGAATCTAGTCAATCAAAAGGATATAACTTTTTCACAATTCAGCCAACGATTCCTTCAAAACCGTGGTTTTCCAGACTTTCTTTTAATAAATTCTCGACGTCCTCCATTTGCCGCATGCGGATAGGGTATTGCTTCCACAATGTTCACCTGACAAAAATTCATGTTAAGAATTCTGGAAGAGTGATGAGTGAAGAGGATCTAAATATTCTAAATCATATTTTTTTCAGTTTCCCTATAAATAATTCATACAAAAATTTCATCCCTCACCTAATCAGTTCGGGCATATTGCCTCCCTACAACATTGCCATTGCATGTCTGTTATCTTCTGTGGACAAACGCGTGTATAAAGTCTTGGCTAATTTCCTGAATATTAACAATTTCTGTAAGTTAAGTTTCATGCATTTATTTATTGATTTTATTTTTTACGCACAATAAATTGTGCCAGCATATCTTTTAATGTCCTTGTTATGTTTAATTAAAATCATATGTTATTGTAATAATTTTGTGTATTATTGTTATTATTTGTATAGTATTATTATATTTAGTTAATATTAACCAAAAATTACACTCACAAAAGCATTCACTTGACACTGGCCAGAACACTCCTTTGGGGTGAAAAGCCATAAAAAAAAGATAAGAACCAGTTTATCAAAAGTTTTTAAAACAAAAATTTTGTTTGAAACACCCGTCCGCAGTCCTCTTTTAACCCTAAAATGCCCAAAGATATTAGGTGAGAAACGACGTTTATCAATTATATTTAAATTTAGACTTGTGTTTCAATTTGATGATTTTTTGCAATTTTCAGCTACCTAACAAAAACCAAAGACGGTACATACTTACAAAAACAGATTTATTATTAAGTAAATTAATTATATTCATAGACATCAGAATTCAATAGACCCGAAGATACAGACGAGGGGGTAAAACCAAACTATGAAGGGGGAAGAGGGGAAAGATGACTGTGATTCGTTATACAATCAATCTGACAGTAAATAGGCATCTCGCATTACAATATCACCATTTAGTTCTTAAAAGCAAAATCTGCTTTGAATGAATAGACCTTTTTACATGGGAGCGCGAATTGCTTGCCACGATAATAACATATTTGCGAAGGCCAAATGTTCGCCGCAAAAAGACTCGCCCCAATACACATAGCAATATTTTGTTGCCGTGTTTAGTTAAAACACTATTACAAATGTTTCATAATTTACTTACCCCTGTAACCAGCGACGAAAACACTGGAGAACCGCCCACATTCGCTATGTCTATATAATATGTACCTATAATGTTAGCGCAAGCTGCCGTTTTTGGCGTGATATTTCGTAAAACGTATAGACGTTACTTTCGCGCTGGTCACTACAAGAATGATGACGTCACATATTTTAGATTCTCTCCCCTCCCCATGGAGCGAGCTGGCGCCAAGGCGGAGCTTATAGCCGGTTCCATGGGGAGGGGGAAATATTACGTTTTTATCACTTAGGGCAGGTCCAGATATATTCATATGTCCGTGATTATATTAGATATTTTTATCTATCTAATACACCACTACCCACTACACAAGCAAGGGTCCCTTTAAAACAATTTACTTGTAAGATAATTTGTCACATCACTATTGTTGTAAGTTGCACATCACTAGTGATGAACTACTTCTTATAATAGAGAACTCCAGTCCAATTTTTTTATTTTTTTTTTATTAATAAAGACCTTCAAACTTAAATAACTGCATTTTTATTTTTATAGTTAGTTTTAATAGTTAAAATAATTGTCAAAGTTTTAATTTTTAAAGACTCCCAGAAACGCACCGTATCTCTATGGTGGTCTTCACCCACCAATAGTTTTTTTACTTTTTAAGTTGTCATTTTGAATCAGTGATGTTATGTCGAGGAAAATTTCCCTAGATCTAGGGGAGAAAAATATTTTTTAGGGATAAAGGAAATCAGGACAAAATCTAGGGAAATTTCGAACTCTAGCAAATTTTTTATTACATATGACAATATTACTGGTATTATTTATACATATAAATATATATTTTTTGGAATTCCCATGAATCTTAATTATTGTTGTACTTACCATGCAATGTTATTTTTAACACTGACAACTCAAAATGATATTATATGTATCTAAAAATTTAAATGGGACCTCTGAAAAAAAAAAAAAAAAATGTTTTAAGTTCTATTTTTTCGGTGATTGCGGTTGATTTTTATTTTGCAAAGTGTTTTTTTTATTTGGAATTCAGTTTCTAATTCAGTGGTGAGTGTATTCGTACCTTTAAATTATTACTTCACGTAGCAAAAAGTGTTTTATTTGGAAAAGCACAGTATTATAAGTATATTTACCAAGTTCCGATATCTTTCCAATAAATTAATCATATTAATTAACATATAACAGGATTAGTGTTACACAATCAGGTGGCTACTTAGGTAATTGCGTAAATGTGAAATTCTAGGGAAATTTCACTTCGAAATCTAGGGAAATAATTTTTTTGGGCAGAGCATTCCTGATTTTGAATTTAAGAAAATGGCGGAATAAAATGAATATAGGATGTCGCAATGACTTTTGTGTGAGAAATTGAGGCGATTTTTATTTAAGATTAACTGCTTTTAATATAGAAAAACATTGGTAAAATGTCCACATTTCACCGCTACTGTTATTGTATTTTAACAAAGTGCAATATAAAAATAATAAATCATCTTTTTCATTGCAAATAAAAGTGACATCGTTCTTCAATTTTGTGTTCAGGCGTGATTTTGTAAATTGTTTTATGTATAACACATACATAAACACTGGTATTTATAATACACTGATCATGACGATTGTGTAGTAACTTGTATAAAAAGCCCTATACTAAAAAAAAATTGAAAATACAATGTCAAATATGACACGACTTTAACCTCAAATAGGCAAAATTTATTGCAGATTGACCGCAAATATAGCCCTTTTCGTAAATTGTCGAGGGCCTAAATTATGTTTCAATAAACACAATAACTATTATTTATCTAAATCTCTATAAACAGTATGAATATAAACCAAAAACACGAAATGTTGAATTGCATACATGTCAATTTTCAAATGTCAATACAACGTTCAACATGGACGCTATTACCAGGTGACAGGTTAACAGTGACGTCATCGTTAACCATTTCAGTAATGCCAACTTGACGCTGTATTTTGAGGAGAGGTTTAAAAATGCACTTTTTAATAATTTTTTAAAAACTCTGCGTTTAATATTATGAAATAAAACTCATATATTCAGAATCAGCGTTTCTTGGTCTATATGAACATATTTTTTTAAAGCCATAATATTTTTCACTGGAGTTCCTTATTATGGTCATCTGTGGTTTTATCTATTGGGAACTAATGTCAATCAATGTCAATGGTGTAAACACTTCTTCAATAAAAAAGTCTTTAATAAAATAATAACAGTGTTTTACATATTAAATATATAACTTAACATGGTGTCAGAAGTGGGATTTAATATTAATAATATAATATATTAAAAATTAGTGGTGAAAAAACAAGATGTCGAAGGATTCGCCAAAGTACGTACAACATGATTTTAATGCGTTGTCAAATCTACACGTATCATCAAATAGCGTAAATAACGATGGAATATGGAAAAATTGGTGGCAAAGTTATGAAATATACTTGGTGGCATCAGGTTTGGAAGAAGCCCCAGAAAAAAGAAAAATAGCAATTCTACTTCATTCCATTGGCTCCAAAGGTATGGAAATTTTCAAGTCATTTAACATGAATATGGAATCTATCACGCTAAAAAAAGTCAAGGAAAAGTTTGACAATTATTTTGCACCACATAAAAACTTAACAATGTTAAGGAATTCATTTTTTACACGAAAACAAAATAATTCTGAAGACATCAACAATTTTCTACTGGACCTAGAAAACAAAAGTTTGGAATGTGAATTTGGAGAACTAAGAGAATCTCTGGTAAGAGATATATTTATTGCAAACATGAGTACAAATTTGAACCACATTCGTCAATAAATCGCAAAAACCATATTAATGTCACAAAACAACGCTGAAAAAATAAATCAACAAATGCACACAGAAAACATTCTTCAAATAAATCACAAAAGTACATCAAGACAGTCAAGATCTCCGTCACCATCATCACACCGTCATTTTCACTCAATGTCAAGTCAGTATGGATTTTCCAATCGTCATGGATCACCGTCATCATTACATCGTAATTCAACGTCAAGTCAGCATGGGTTTACCAATCGTCAAGGGTCACCGTCACCATCGTCAAGGTTAAGTGGTCACAACAATCCACGTGGAAGATGTGGACAACATCACCGTTTCAGATGCCCAGCTATAAACATCAAATGCAGGTCATGCAATTCTTTTGGCCATTTCGCAGATTCTGTTTTAAAAATAATTGTTACAAGAAAGTCAGAAATTTAAAGTCAGAAGATTCAATACCCAATGATGACAGTGCTAATTGCTCTGAGGGACATTTTATTGCAACAATAAGAAATATTAACAACAGTAAATTTTCAAGTCAAGCATGGCACTTAGATAAAATTATTAATAACATAATATTAGACTGTATTTTGGATACAGGAGCAGACATTAACTTAATTTCAATATCAGACTTTAAAAAGTTAAATTTATGCAATACTATTTTACAAAAAGTTTCTACCAAAGTGTCAGGTTTTGGTGGAAATAAAATACCCATTATTAGTCATTGTGATCTTATGTGTGAAATACATGGAAATATAAATAACATAATATTTTTTGTAACAAGTTTAGATTGTCAATCTGTCTTAGGTCTTCCCACTATTGAAAAACTTGGGATTGTAAAAAGAGTATTTAATGTCCAATGTAATCGTAACACCATATTAATTGAATAAAATGACATATTTCAGGGTCTCGGATGTCTGCCACCTGTCGTTCATCTCAAGCTTCGCCATGATGCTGTACCGTGCGTCGATCCTCCGAGAAAAGTCCCATTTGCCTTACAAAACAGTCTTCGTGAAGAATTAGATCGCATGGACAAGATGAAGGTCATTGAAAAGGTTACTAAACCTACTTCTTGGGTAAATTCTGTCGTCATAACTGTCAAAGAGTCAGGTAAATTGAGAATTTGTCTTGATCCTAGAAAATTAAATAACTGCATAATGAGAGAATATTTTTCTTTAAAAAATATTGATAAAATTAGGTCAAAACTTATAGGTGCTGCATATTTTTCACATTTAGATGCTTATTCTGGATTCTGGTCACTAAAATTAGATGAAGAAAGTAGTGATTTATGCACTTTTCAAACTCTATTTGGAAGGTACAGGTATTTAAGATTACCATTTGGAATAAATGCAGCAACGGAAATTTTTTATAGGATTATGGTAGATTTGTTTGGAGATCTGGAAGGTATTTTAATTTTTGTCGATGATTTTCTGATTTATGGAGAAACTGAAGAAATTCATAACATTAGATTAAGAAAAGTCTTGGAAAGGGCTAGAGAAGTCAATTTAAAATTAAATAAGTCAAAATGTAAATTTTTAGTCAAGGAAGTATGTTTCCTAGGTTATATTTTTAGCAAGGAAGGTGTAAAAGTTGACAAAGAGAAAGTCAAAGTTATATTAGAATTACCGTCTCCAAAAAATGTCAAAGATTTACAAAGATTTTTGGGAATGGTAAATTATTTAGGTCTGTTTATTGAAAACTTGTCAGATAAATCACAAATTTTGAGAAATTTATTAAAAAATAATGTAGTATGGTCATGGGTAGGGTTGCAATCTGTCCGGCTTTATCCGGACATGTTTGGCTTTTTTAGGTCGTGTCCGGCTAAATATTTATATGTCCGGCCTGTACGGCTTTTGTTAGACTTTTTGTTAGTGTAACGCGGTGCACGCAGTGCCTGCAGAACGAACGCAACGCAAGCTACGCAAGGCGCAACGGACGAGACGGGGGTGGGCGACAGTAGCTATTCTTGGTTCCGGAGGGTTTTGTTTTTAGTCGACTCGTTAGTGGCTCTTTTATGTCAATATATCAAAGTCGAATCAAATGTACGGAAACTTTAGATATTTCAGTTAACGAAGTAATTGACCAGTGTTCACAAATAATCGGTAATTGACCAGTGTTCACAAATAATAAAGTCAGTACTCGATTATAGTTCGACCCGGAGTGACGTGCTTCCGCACGGCAACTCAAGTTTAATAAAAAATGGATGTACTAACATTAATAGAAAACATTAAAAGTGAACTAAAAAACATATCGACCGTAAAGGACACAAAAATTAGAAATAACCTGGAACAAACGATTCAACTACTAGAAGAAGCATGGAAACGGGAAAAAAACCATTTCCAAGAACAAATTATTGAACTTAAAAAAGTTATGATCAAGCTCGAAAAAAATAATGAACAAAAATCCTATGCAATGGTTTTAAAAGAAAGGATGATTCCAATCGAAGAACTCAAATTTGTTGTCTTAATCACCGCTGAAGGCAAAGAAACATCTGAAGACATAAAGAGTATTATCACAAAAACAATAAAAGCGCCTAACCTAGGAATTGGAATAAGTGGAATAAAAAAAGCAACAAATAATAAAATAATTATGACCTGCTCAAATAAAGAAGATGCTGAAAAATTGAAGGCGGAAATAAATAAAAATGGAATATCAGCATCGGAATTAAAAAAGAAGAGACCGTGCATGATTATTAAAGGTGTTGGAGGGGAGTATAACGAAGATAATTTCCTAAACGATCTTATTCTACAAAACAGTGAACTTAACGATATAACAAATGAATCCATTAAAGTAACGAAAATTTTGAAAAATAGAAAAAGTGATCAACTCCGTAATATAATAATTGAAACAACAGGCCCAATCCGGAAAATGCTACTACATAAACAAAGAATCAATTTAGGCTTTGTCCGGGCGCACATAGAGGATTGCGACTCTTTGATGCAGTGCTATAATTGCGTTGGATTCGGACACACATCCCTGAAATGCCTTAATAAAATGAATAAGCCCAGATGCATACATTGCTCAAAAAATCACAAATTTAGCGAATGCGAAAAAATCAAAGATAGTGTAAAATGCTACAACTGTGACAATAACAACAAATTATTCGGAACAAAAAACAATACCCAACATAGTGCAAATAGTGAAATACGTACTTACCGGAAAAGAATGTCTATCATAGCACAGCAAAGAATCGATTATGAATAAGTAATGGATGATTTTCTAACCGAGGAAATTGATAAATTAACAGATGTTTCACAATACACTTGCGAAGACTCTAAACAATGTAACAAACTATTAAAAAAAGTTCCAAGTACATTCATTGTTCTGCACCAAAACATCAGAAGTTTGCAAAAAAATTTCGATGGATTTGTATTAACATTAAATTAATCTCCTTGAAACTTTACCGGACCTCATTGTTTTAACAGAAGCACACTTAAATATAAATAATGCTGACGCACTGTACGACATCCCTGACTATACATATTATTCGTCCACAACACATATTAATAAGAACTGAGGTATTGCTGTTTTCATCTTAAATAAATACAATAACGTCACAATCACTGAAATCAACATGAAGCTAGCAAACTGTCTAAAACTGAACTTAAAAGTGAATGAAGTTGTATACAATATCATAGCTATCTACCGCATACACGGATCGAATCCAAACAATTTCATTATAGAATTAGAACAATTATTGCTACAACTAAAAGGTACTTGTAACATTGTCACAGGCGATTTTAACCTGAACATTTTGCAAGAGGTAAAAGGTAGAACAAAGGAAGATTATATAAATGTAATGACATCGCTAAACTATAAATCATTCATAAATAATCCAACACGAAATGTAAGCGGACAAATTCCTTCCTGAATTGATCACATATGGTGCAACTCAAATAACAATGAAAAAAACATGTCACTATTATGGAAAACCAGCACAACCGATCACTACACCTATATATTTGTTACCAACATTGATAAAAGAAGTACCAACTCTAACAAAACTGACAAAAAAAAATATGAAAAAAACTATTTAAATATGGAAATTTTAAGAACAAATCTTAAAACGGAAACCTGGGCATCAATATTTGAATCGGAAAATCCAAATACCTGTGCTGAGAATTTCGAAACAGTTTTCTAAAACCACATAAACCTATCCACACAAATAATTGTTTCTAAACCAAAATCTAAGCACAGATTAATAAAGCCATGGATAACCCATGGACTAGTGATTTCAATCAGAAATAAAGAAAAATACTACCACCAGTCTAGAAAATTCCCTAATGATGAAAAAATCAACACCTTCTACAAGAAATACCGTAACAAACTTGCGCTTTTAATTAGAATGACAAAAGAAAAGTATTTTCGTAATAAAATAAAAAATGCTGGTCAAGACAGCAAAGAGTTTTGGAAAATTATTAATACAATAACAATTAACAATAAAAATTACCAAAAGAAATTACTCATCACGGAATCAACACTGACGCCGAAAAAAATCCAAAACTGTGTGGTAAAATTTATAATGAATATTTTGCTAATGTCGGCCCTAATCTTGCTCGTAATATTATCCTAGACAACAAACAAACACAACAACTAGAGCACAACTCCACTATTGAAGAAGGTTTCCACACATTTGCTTCAGTAACTGATAAAGAAGTCGAAAACGCTGTAATAAGTTTACGGGGATCAGCAAGCCCTGGCTATGACTATATAACCGTAAAAACATTAAAAGCCGTTCATGAGATAATCAGCAAACCAATTGCTCATATAATAAATGTAAGTCTAAAGAAGGGTATATTCCCAAACAACTATAAGAAGACTATTGTCACCCCTGTTTTTAAATCTGGAGATGAAAAAAATATTTCCAACTATCGTCCCATAGCACTCACATCAAACATTGCAAAAATCTATGAAAAAATTGTTAAAAAACAACTAAACAATTACATTAAAGAAAAAAAGATAATGAGCCCAAACCAATTTGGGTTTAGGGACAATCTCAGCACTCAAGATGCAATTGGTAAATTAACTTCAACAATAATACAAAAATTAGATAATGGAGAAAAGTGTCTTGGTATATTCATCGACCTACGCAAGGCATTTGATAGCATATCACACTCCAAACTAAATGAAAAGCTCATGCAAATTGGATTGGACGGAACAGTATTGTCATGGTTCCAAAGTTATCTAAAAGAGAGATTTCAATACGTCAAAATAAATAATACCCTAAGTGACCCTAAAACCTCATCATTTGGTATACCACAAGGAACTGTCATCGGTCCAATCCTTTTTATTATATACGTAAATCAAATGTTCACTCTTCCCATAGTTGGAGATATCATATCTTATGCAGACGACACTGTAGTTATCACTAAAGGGAAATCATGGGAGGAAACAATGAGTATAGCAAATATCAATATAAACATACTCAAAACATGGTTTGACCTAAATTGTCTCTCGCTGAATACAGAGAAAACTTATTTTATTCCATTCTCTTTGAAAGAAAAAAATGTCGAGAACAATATAACTATTAAAATCAATTCATCACAGTGTGAAAATAAAAAGGAATGCAACGATGGCAATTGCCTACCAATAACATGCAAAAATAGTATAAAGTATCTGGGTGTCATAGTAGATAGACACTTTAAATGGAAAGAACAAGTCCAAAATACAGTAACCAGAATAAGAAAACTTATATACATATTTATTAGACTGAGAAACGTCTTATCATCCAGTATGATAAAAACTATCTATTTCTCTCTTGCTCAATCTATTCTACAATATGGTATAATCGGATGGGGTGGGACCTTTAAAACTAACCTCTTACCTGTAGAAAGGGTACAGAGGTTGATTTTAAAAGTCATCTTACGAAAACCATCTGTATTTCCAACAACACAGTTATTTGACTCTTTTAGGGTTCTCAGTCTTAATAAAATTTTCAAAAAGAACTCATTATTACAAACTCTTAAAGATCATTTCAATCCATCAACAACAACATTCACAAACATAAACAACCGACCACGATCACGGGGCAATTTAGAAATTCCAAAATTTAAAACGAGTGCTTCCCAACACCATTATGCTTATCAAGGTATAAATTTTTTCAATGCTCTCCCGTATAAAATCAAGTCTGAAAAAAATTATAAAGTTTTTAAATCCCAAATAAAACAACTAATAGACCAACCCGACACTAATTATAAGTTTTAAATTCATCATCAAAATAATAACAAAAAAAAAAAACTAGAACATATCCTCTAAAAATATTTTATCAGCATATCAAATTGAAAGCAAAGTACATACGCGTTATTTGCAGGCACCAAATTGTTACAACTTTATTATATGTACCTCAATACTATCAACTAGACGTGGGCAGAATGATTCCCAGGAGTGAATCGATTCAGTCTGATTCCCATGGCCTTTTGAATTGATTCCTTTAATTCATTCCTTTTATTCAATTAAATCCCAAAAAAAAAAAACAAAAAAAAAAAAAAAAGTGAAAATTAAATGAATGGGGAGGCTTACACCGCACACGAGACCGGGAGGCCACAGAGTACCCGGAGTACCGCAAAAGAGGAGACTGATAGACTACCAAGCACCGCACAAAGAGGAGACCGATTATTCTATCTGATTATCTCGCAGGCTAAAACCTATAGATTAATGTGTTTGACTCTTTTTAGTGTCGCTTTTTCGTTTCATCGGTTTTCAAATCACAATGAGTGGGGAGGCTACGAAGCACCGCACAAAGAGGAGACCAATAGGCTACGGAACACCGCACAAAGAGGAGACTGATTATTCTATCTCATTATCTCGCAGGCTAAAACCTATAGATTAATGTGTTTGACTCTTTTTAGCGTCGCTTTTTCGTTTCATCGGTTTTCAAAATCACAATGAGTGGGGAGGCTATGAAGCACCGCACAAAGAGGAGACCAATAGGCTACGAAACACCACACAAAGAGGAGACCGATCATTCTATCTCATTATCTCGCAGGCTAAATCCTATATTGTTTGTCTTTTTTTAGTGTCGTAATTTTTCGTATGTAAAATGTATTTATTGCTAGCAATTATATCTTAAAATTATACAAGTTTTCGTTTCACCCTTAAAATTTTATTGATTTTATTTTATTTATTAAACTTATAATTTTGTTCCATTTCACGTGATCTAATATAAACATACATTTTAACATTAAGATGAGTATTTTATGACAGCTAACCACAGCTAATTGGCCTTTTAATATCTGCAAATTTACGTATTATATCGACCCAAGATCTACGTCTAAAAGTAGGTAGGTACAATATCTTTCGTACGTACCAAAAAACAGATAAGCATCATTTTAGCTTCTCACTTTTCTAGCCGATGTTCAGATTCAAAGTCGAAAGTTTTCGACTAAATATGTAATGAAATTGACGGCTTGGCGCGCGGGGGAATAAATGAACCGCGCGGACGGATTAAGGGCTGGCATTAAGGAATGAATTAGTAACTTTTGACTAATGTTTTGTGTCTTACCTAGCAGTGACTTGATTTACTCGCCAGCTGCGGACCTAGGACTGGGATGCGTTTGGGACATATCGTGACACTGATGTGACGATGACGCCTGACGTCATTTCTAGGTCTGAGATTTACAAAAGACCATGACGTCACAAGTGAAAAAGACTTTTGTTTTAATTCCTCTGTCTGTCGGAATCGGACAATCTCGATTTCGACAGACTAGATACCTGGGACGCGGACATTGAACACGGACCTGGGACGGCGGGGACCTTAGGACTATTGATTAGGATAAATGATTAATTCCTTGCGTGAAAGAGATGCTCGGGCAACCCGGATGAATCGCGGCCGCGTTTTGGCCATTTTGGGACATGGACTTTGATGATGTTCGGGTGTTTTTAGAATGGCGGCGCGGCGGTAGCGGAATACAATCGTAATAGGCGAGTCGTTCACAATACCGTCCGTCGACCACTTCGCGGCGCGCGGCCCGTTTAATCATATTTAAATACCTATGAAACAATATAATATTTAAATCGTTTACAGAACACATTATTCATTGAAATAATTTAACAGTAAAATAAATGGAAATTAAAAATGTATGGTGTCATTAAAAATCGTAGGATGCAAGGCCAAAGATAAGGAATGAAGAATCAATTCCTTTTGAAATTGAGAATTAGATTGAGTGTGTCACAAGATTGAATTTATTCATTTAATTCGGTCATTCAATTTTGCCCACGTCTACTGTCAACCCATCATTTCAAATATCAATGTTTCTTAACCAACGCTATGTACCTACTAGTAGTAAAATATAAATTATATATAAATTTCTTTTTAATGAAACTACCCAATTCAAAAGAGAAAACATTTCTCGTGCTTGAATTTTGGAGTGCCATTGTAAAATGCGAGTAGGTACAGAGAGTATGTCATTACAAGTACTTATATTAAAAAATTATATATACATGAAGACAAGTTGACATAATCAATTTGAAGTAAATAAGAGTTAAAATTGGAATAGGATGCAATATAAGATAATACAGGCATAGATATATCAGAAATAAAATAATATTATTGTATTTACTCAATAGGTAGATTGTAAGTAGGTAGTAGCCTACTACCTACTTAGAACCAAATGTTTTATTATAAATCTGTATACGTATGTATTAAAAAAAAAAAAGGAAAATATAAAAAATGATGGACTGGAACAAAATTTCTGCCCAATCAAGTTAACCGCAATTTTACGACATTTATCGGAGGCTCACCAGATCGCGTGGAATAATTCAAAGAAAACATTAATAATATGTACAAAATTGCCAAAGACTACTTAAAATCTTGGACAAGTGAATTCAGGGCCGAATTGAAACTCTTTAAGTGGATGACTTAAGCTGAGGTACCAAGCTGGGAGCACGTTGCAGAAACGATACACGTTCTGTCTAATAAAAAATTTAGATGACCGTAAACTTTTTGACCAATGGCAGAACTTTGCGATTCCAGGCCATAACGACAATGAAAGAGTTTTGTCTCTAATAAAGTGGACCAGGGACCAGTGGACCAAGGAACGCAATAAATTGCAAACAGAAACAATTGTTAAGATGATGTACGCATTGCGTAATTTAAAAATGACATGTCAAGAATTTTATCAAATGATTTCCAAAGAAATTTTGATAAAGTTTTGGATAAAGTAGTCGAATAGGCCAAATATACAAAATTGTAGATTTTTGTAATTTTTGAATAATTTGGAGAAGTCGAGATTTTAATATATTTTTTTCGTTTTTGTCCACAAAGATAGATATGTTTCATTAGACATATATATTTGTTTAATGAAAATTTTTTGTTAACTATTTAACCAGAAAAAGAGTTATGTTTTGTTTGTTTATTTTATAAGTTTATTATGTTATGTCTACAGACAGAAGACTCAATATTCTTTATTTTGTTATTGACATATTCTATATAACGGCCAAATGATGACAAGAATAAGACCTAAGAGTATGGATACTAGAGAGACGGCATGTAAAGTGTGCCCCCCAGCCCAAAGCATGCCTTTTCAAAAATTTTACCGAACGGTTTTTAGATGGCTGACATTGGCTTTTACACCTCGGTCGCGCATAGAGCTCCCAGAAAAACGTTCATAAAACATACAAAAATGGTCCACTGTGCCGTAAAATTGTGTAAAAGTAGTTCTATGAAGACCTTTAAGAAAAAAGACGGTCTTACCTTTCACATGTAAGTGTTTAAACATAGCTTAAATATACATTTTGTAATTTTCGGCGTGTTCATTTCAACCGCCATCGCCATGAGCCCGATGTTATCACGTGAACTCCGACTGCCAATGGGCCGAATCAGCCAACTTAAATTATAATAATTAAAAATTACCAAAAAACTTTTATGTTTTTATTAATCATAACGCACAAATATAAAGTTGTGATTCACACATGTCATAGGTATATGTTTTTTTATCATTTAGCTTATTCATTTTTAAAAAAATTTACTTTGTCTTTTTTGCACTGTTATTTTTAGATTTTCTTCCTACTAATTTACCACTCCTTTTACATATGTTTACAACGTTAATTCAAAGTTTATAATCACTGTATTGTTATGTAAAAGTCACATTGATATGCCCTCGTGGTCGAGGGGTAAAGCTCTTGACTAGCAATCCGGAGGTCGCGGGTTCAAAACCCGAAAAAAAATTTATTCGATTGATCTGTGTTTTCAACATTTTATAATTAAAAACATTATAAAATATATTTCCGGCACGTTCCAGGTGGAAGACATTCTCAGTATCGCTCTGGCGTAGGTAAGACCACCATTCAGAATTGAAATGTTGCTTGAAATTGATTTAGCCGTGTTTGTCGACTAGATCTGAATAGCCGGGTACTTCTCCAGCTTTCTCTCCACCATTTATTTCCCCTCACCATTTACCTTCAGCCTCATAACGTACATGCTACAGAGGGAAGCAGTTGGGATTCTTGTGATATATTATATGGTATATCTCTACATATTATAAAACAAAGTTATTCGCCGCGTCTGTCTCTCTGTCTATTCGCGATAAACTCAAAAACTACCCAAACGGATTTTCATGCGGTTTTCACCAATAGATATAGTGATTCATGAGAAAGGTTTAAAATTTATTGAAATATATAATATATCTGGTTAAGCGGCAGCGGGCAGCGGGCAATGGGCTGGCAAATGGGCGGTGTGGATTTAATTTAACAGATGGCGTTGGTTATAAAGGTTGGGTAATGGCGTGGCATTTTTTTACGTTAGCCACAGCAACGTGTGGCCGGATCTGCTAGTATATTATAATATGTACATTATTTTTAAATAAATTAATTATGAAATAACACAATTTAATCAAATAAAATTTATTTGCCCACGCAAATAAGTCAAGCAGCGTTTGTTCCTATCACTTATTTTTTTTGTTATCATTGTAAAACTATAAATACAGTTCTTTTATAAGATTAATATCGAGCACTCCTTTCTTAAAACTCAAGCACCAGCTTACATCAGAATAGAATGCACAAAAATTTTCACTGCAAGTCTGTTGATTTTATAAAATACGTATAAAAAACCATACTTACTATTTATATGATAAATTAAAATCTATTTCAAACTGATGAGTTGAGCAATGATAGCACCGAGGAATGGCGCCTTGAGTTACAGCGAGTTCATAACACTAGTTTTTTTACCCACTTGCACTTGTCAAGTGAAAAGTGAGGCCGATGTATTTCGACAAGCGCTTCACAAATCTTGATTTCGCAAAAATGAGTTAAGTACGTCCTAGTAGATAAAGGTAACTTAAAATAACTTGTATAGGGAACAATAAAAATTAAACAACACATAAGTCTCCAGTCTCCTTGTTACTACCCTTTCCTCATTTCATTACTTATTTTTCAATTAAGCTATTATATTTTATGTCCAAAATGTAATAAAAAATTAACGAAAGTTTAAAAAATATAAAAATAATAATGATTCCCATTCACAGTTCGGCCCTTATCTCCATAGCGCCGCCTTCCCCCCGCAAGCTAGCCACATTCCCCGTTTCTATCCCCTCCCACTAGACGGCTACAAGTTTGCAGAGCTACATAGGTTTTTAGCTTATCCCCGTAATATTCCCAAAGTATTGCCGCTTCCCTTCAATCTTAATTCCATGAATAAGACTGATTAATGATCGTTATTATTAAACTGGTTAATGTGTGATTAAAAAACAACTGTAACTTGTAACAGATTTTTTTATTATTATATATATATATATATACGTTATGTCCAAAATTATGTACGTATGTCCGGCTTTTAGGGCAAAATGTCCGGCCTAATACAGCGCAGAGTCAGGCTTTTTTATTTTAGAAGATGGCAACCCTAGTCATGGGACGAGAATTGTGAAAAATCTTTTAAAATTTTGAAGGAAGCTATTTCAAATGCAACAGTTTAAATTCATTATGATCCAAAAATACCATTAACCTTGTGTCAGTCGATGCTTCAAAATCAGCTGTAGGTGCAGTCATTATGCAAAATAACCGTCCGATTGCATATAGTTCAAAAACAATGACACAGTTGCAGGAAAATTATGCTCAAATTGAAAAAGAATTATTTGCCATACAATTTGGTTGTAATAAGTTTCATCTTTCATCAGTATGTTTATGGTAACAAAGTGACTGATCATAAACCTCTTGTCTATTTATTTAAAAAAACCTTTACATGATGTACCAGCTAGATTGCAACGTATGATGTTAGCTCTTAAGTCTTACGATTTAAATGTGGTACACGTCCCAGGTAAAGAAATGTATATATCGGATACTTTATCTAGAGCTGCTTTGAAAGATCATTATATACCCGATTATGAGTCTGATCCATAAATAAACCAGTCATGTCTGATCCGTCTGATCTACATTGTCAATGTCATGTAAATTCAATCTATATGAACATAGCTGTTAGTGAAGAACATCGTAAAAAATTGAATAATGCTACTGCTTTGGATGAAACTATGCAAATATTAAAAAAATATTATTACGAAGGTTGGCCAAATAGTAAAGATAAAGTCCATTGCACTTTAAAATGTTATTATAATATTCAAGATGAGATTCATGTTATTAATGAGTTAATATTTAAAGGTAATAAATTATTAGTACCTCAGTCTATGAGAAAATAAATGTTGAATAAAATTCACGAAGGACATCAAGGAATAAACAAATGTCTAAGATTAGCAAGAGATTCTTTATTTTGACCTAGTATTTCTGTAGATATAAAAAAATTATTGAGCAATGTCAAATATGCAATAAATTTAAAGTTTCGAATCAGAAGGAACCACTGCTAACTTATGAAATGAATAAGTTTCCATGGCAACAAGTAGGTATTGATTTAATGTATTTTGATAGTCCAACATACCTTATTGTAACAGATTATTATTCAAAGTATATAGAAACTGCTTTTCTCAATAATAATTCCACTGCAAAAAATGTAATAATTCACTTAAAGTCTGTTTTTGCACGTCATGGAATACCAATGTCTTTAGTGTCTGATGGAGGTCCTCCTTTTAAATCGATTGAATTTAAATAATTTTTATACGATTGGGACATAGAACATGTAGTTACTAGTCCATATCATTCACAGTCTAATGGTCAGGCACAGAGTTCTGTTAAAATTATAAAAAACATTCTTAAAAATCTAATGAAACAAATACAGATCCTTATATAGCTTTATTAAATTATAGAAACACACCCAAAGCTAATTTGCCGTCACCTGCTCAATTATTAATGTCCAGAACTTTGAGAATGAATATTCCCTTAGCTAAAATTAAATTAAAACCAAAGGTTGTAAGATTTTCTGATTACAGAAAGTGTATTGAAAAAAATAATGCAAAAAAATCCAAATATTATAATGTGAATGCAAAACCCATGTCTATATTACAAACAGGAGGTAATGTATACTTTGAGAAAAATCCCAAAAGTACTTGGTTACCAGCTATGGTCAAAGAAAAATTAAAATAAAATAGGTCCTATATTATTCAAGATTATTATGGTAACACGTACAGACGAAATAGAATTCACTTAAAACTGAGATATAATGCAAACTTAAAACTGAGATATAATGTTAATAATGATCATCTGTCCATGCAATCTAATCCGGCACTTGAAGAGGCAAAAGCTGGAGATGAGAGACAGGTGGGAGAAAATAACATTAATAACCCTTACATTACCAGATATGGAAGAGTTGTCAAACCACCGGATAGGTATAATGTGTAATGTTAATATTAAAATTTTATTGTATTGTATAAATAAAGAAAGGGGATGTCACATCACTATTGTTGTAAGTTGCACATCACTAGTGATGAACTACTTCTTATAATTATGGTCATCTGTGGTTTTATCTATTGGGAACTAATGTCAATCAATGTCAATGGTGTAAACACCTCTTCAATAAAAAAGTCTTTAATAAAATAATAACAGTGTTTTACATTTTAAATATATAACTTAACAAATTAAATGTATAGAATCTGCTATCACTTAGGTTAGGAACCACAAAATAAACATTGTTTTAAATTGTGCTGTTTTCTGTGTCCGTTGAAAATCGATCATCTTAATATATAAAACAAAGTCGGGTTAGTTACACTATTTATAACTCGAGAACGGCTGAACCGATTTTGATGATCTTTGATTTGTTGGATTTGTCTCCGCCCATATAAATTCTTGAAAAAGAAAATTATGACGAAAATTCATTTCCTCATACATTTGGAACGAATTATCATCTTTTGAAAGAGCCGAAGGAATATTGTGGTAGGTAGGTATAATATTGCAGTTTGCTTGAATTCCAAAAATTCAAAAACGTCAAATGTCAATGTGCTGATTGTTTTCGTTTTGCTCTAATAGTGTATAATATATAATGCTGCCTCTCTTTCTTACACACTAAATGTCACAACAGTCGTAAAGGGGACAAATGGTGAACGTATGTCTGCACAACTCCAGGAAAACAGCCACTTCTTTTCAAAACATTCAAGGCGCATTGTGACGTGGGGTACCTATTGCAATTCGGTGAAGTCAATCAAATATAGTCTGTCAAAAAAGAGTAGAAAATATAAAAACTGGAACTACTAAATTTGTAGACTGGCAACACCAATTTAACTGTCAAATATTTTTTTTAAGTGCAGTGACACTGAATGTATAGAACACAGTAAACCACATTAAAAAAAAAAAAACATTTTTCTTCATGACATAAATTTGATTAAAAGGTGATTTATAAAGCGATTTGTTTAATTTAATTTAACATAAATTTGAATTTAACAATAGACAGAAAGGAAGAATCACTAATAAAATAGTTTTACCTACCAATAAAACTTATATTATGTACCTAACCTCATTTAAAACCTATATTGAGAGAAGCATTCTCAAATCCCCTTTCGCGTGGCCTTCCCCGATCTTTTTTAGTACCTTGTGGCTGTCACGTGGTCACCAGATGCTAAACAAAAGTATCTACATACATCTAACTTTTGTTTATGGCATTTTTTTCTCATTAGTTCTCACCAGGCAGTGATTGCCTAGGTTTTAAATGAGGTTAGGTACATAATATAAGTTTTATTGGTAGGTAAAACTATTTTATTATGTATCCTGAACCGTCATTTAAAACCTATATTGAGATCTGTTTGTTATCGACTGGTGACCACTAACGCTAATGTGATGATATTAAAATATGTTAAACACTGGAATACCTACTCATGTGTTACAGTGGGTGGAATAGAGAAGTCACAGACAATGCCCTATTTACCTCTAGAGAAGTGTTAACTTCTCTTCTATAGAATTTGGCAAAGGTGTCCCGGCTCCTCCAGTTCCCTCGAGCCAGGATGTCATCCAGTCTAAAATTATCCAGCCAGTTAAGTGATGCCACTGCTGCCCGTACGCTTCCCGGTGCAGCTGTGGTCTTAGCTTCTTCTAGAATCGTTTTGACCCAACGGGCAATGGCTGTTCTTGAAGCTGCCTTAACTGCTCCTGATGTAGTGATGAAGAGTTCTGTTAAATTCTGCTTTGTTTCTGTCTTCTGTCCGTTCTTTGGAGATTTCAACCAGTTCCTTAATCCAGTATGTTTGGTCTATATTTGGTTGATTGCCATTTAACAGCCTAACAACCTGACTGTTGGTACGTAGCGGAGTCTGTTTTGGAACCGAAAACTGGCCATAACGAGACCCCTTCCTCATCTATGGATAATTTGTCTGGTGAACACTGTAACAAGGTCAGGTCATGCCCTCTTCGTCCCGAAGCTAATAAAAGTAAAGTCGCTGCCCTGCTTGATGTTTCAAAGAGATTCAACTTTTTGGGTGGGTTAGCTTCTAACCAGGTCAACACCACTAAAGGATCCCAGATAGGAGATTTAGCCAATTTAGGATGTCTTAATGCTGCGGCTTTGAGTACTTGTCTGACTAGAGGATGTGAACTTCGGTTTCCTTCTTCAGGGCTACTGAAAGTTGTTACTACCGATTTATAAAGTCGAACTGTGCTGGGAGAGAGACTATCTTCTAGACTAAGATCTGTTAAGAATCGTGCTAGGTTGCTTCCTGTAGGGACGTTGCACCTAAGCCAAGCCGGTTTGTATGTTTTAAGGGTGGACTCTCTCCAACCCGACTTTAAAAAATCTTTCTGTTTATCCGACCAATCTGTTAATGACTGACTCCACCCCGGCACTTCCACACCTCCAAAATGAAATCCTCTACTTGTGGTGGGGGTTTCAAGGTTCTGGTGTCTATCAGCACTTCTATCAGTTTCAATATGGTGAATGGAGGACTCGCTGCTCGATTTTTTAAGTCTGGTCTCCAGAATACCTTCTTCCATCGCAGGGCTACAATCAAGTATAGGTCCTTGACCCGGTTCAGGTGTGCTAGAACTCTCGGCATAAGGCACGGCGGGGGGAACACCCAAACTAGAGGAAAATCCCACTCTTGAGTCCAAGCATTGACAAATTTTGCCTCTTTGTCGAATGCATTGAGGGACACATAATCTTCTATGACGTGGGCTGTCTCTGATGCATACAGATCTATAGTTGGCGCCCCCCATTTTGCAAAAACTAATTTTGTTGCAGCCGGTAAAAGATGCCATTTCGGAGGTTCACGTTTTCAGGAGAGTTGATACCTCGTTGAACCTTCCCGGTAAGTAGTGGGCAGACAGTGAAATGTGATACGTGTCTGCCATTTGAAGGACTTGACGAGTCGCTTCAAGCAATGTCTTGGATCGTGTGTCGCCTTCGTTGCGAAGGTATGCGACCACCGATTTGTTGTCTGACTGGGTAAGAAGACCCGAGTCTGACAGCTCTGGCCCGTGAGGAGTAAGTGCTGCCAGCACGGCGAGCATTTCCTTGACATTGCTGTGGAGTGGTTGTTGTGTTTGGGACCAACCATTCAACCTGAGGTCGTTTAGCTGCGCGCCCCATTCCCAGTCCGAGGCATCAGTCGTGAGGTTGTGGCGAATTCCCGGCAAGTAGTGGGCAGACAGTGAAATGTGATACGTGTCTGCCATTTGAAGGACTTGACGAGTATGTATGTAAGGTATGCGACCACTGATTTGTTGTCTGACTGGGTAAGAAGACCCGAGTCTGACAGCTCTGGCCCGTGAGGAGTAAGTGCTGCCAGCACGGCGAGCATTTCTTTGACATTGCTGTGGAGTGGTTGTTGTGTTTGGGACCAAGCTCCATTCAACCTGAGGTCGTCTAGCTGCGTGGGTTTGAATGCAGGTAGCTTGCTTGTAACATGCGAAGGTTAAGCCTGCCTCTACGAATGGTGAAACTAGCAAAATTGAGGGTACCCAAGAGGCCCTGGGCCTGCTCAAGTGACCATCTACCTAGATTAATATATTGTTTCAGTAACTTTGTTATTTTCACTCTTTTATCTTGCGGGAGATCTTTTAAATCAGCCCTTGAATTCCACATAATTCCCAGATATTCAATTTTCTGAACTGGACTTGGAGTGGATTTAAGGAATTGTATTATCCACCCCAGAGTTTGTAACATTGAAATAGTTTCAAATTTATGAATTTTCAATATATTAATATACTATCAAAAAATTCTCTAAGTAGACAATTATTCTGAGACCTTTATCTCTTAATTTTTGCGCTATCCAATTGGTAAGATAAGTAAAAACCTTTGGAGCAGATAATAGTCCAAAGGTAAAGGCAAACATCTCATTTGAAGTCATTCTCCTTAAAAATGAGTCTCAAGAAACGGCGATGGTTCCACTTTAACCATCCAGTCCCCCGGTTGAATAAATGGTGCAATCTTATTAAATGCCGGTAGCTTGCGACTGGCACACTCCCTAAATTTGCCTATAGTTAAAAAATTGTTCAAGCGACGAAGGTTGAAAACCGGTCTAAATGACCCGTCTTGCTTTGGTATGAGAAACATCCGTGACAGAAATGAAGGAGATATTGAAGGCGATGCCAATATCTTTTCCTTTTTCATTTTGTCTATTTGTCGCGTCATTTCTTTTGTGATATGAGTTTTATATGTGGAACTTACCGTGTCTGCCAGTATACTTAGCATGGATTTCTGACGGAAGGGTAGCTTGTACCCTCGCAACATCGTTAACAGCATCGGTGGGGCTCCTAAATCATCCCAATTGCTTAGGAACTGTCCTAACTGTCCCCCCTGAAACTCTCTCTGGATAGTCAGACCATCCTCGATGCCAAAATTGGCCTGGTTGGTCCTCTCTTCCTCCTCTGGACTCATGTTAGTTGGTTCGCTCACCACGGAAGGCTTTGCTATCGCGAAACGTCCTGCCTTCCCGAAAGGGCCTGCTGTCGCGAAAAGGCTTCCTCGCTGGCCTTTTATACTTGGGCAGCTGCATGCTGGTTGATGGTTGAGAGGCGAAGCTCGAAATTGGGAGGCATTTATCCAGCCCTCCCATTCGCTTAATCTGAGATTCCAATTTGCTTGGGTCAAAAAGATAACCCGCTGCTGGAGGAATATTTTTAACCGCTTCCCGTACACACTGACTCTTTACTTCATTGCGGATTGCGTCCCTGTGATGCTGGATCGCGTTTGCTCTCTTTCCGCAGACCCTCTACAGAACATCTGTAATCACTGCCTGCTACTCTGTATCCGGAGTCCTTCCTCTACTCTCCAGTTCACAGTTCCTGCAGAGATTTTCTGAGGCACTCATTCTGCAGAAAGAGGGAATGGCTCAATGCCCCACAGAATTTATCTATTAACGAGACCAATCCCTAGAGAAGTTGATGCACCACTATCCCCGTGCATCTTCCGATCTTCTGAGTCATGCTCGTATTAATTCATGGACAAGCCGCCGCATTTTTATGCACAGATTACGGAAATTATACTTCATTTCAACAATTATTACAAGAAACAACTATTTACGAACATAAAATCGGTTATTAGGTTCTTAGTTTAGGTAAATGAAGTAATTAATGCTTTTTTGGTTTGAAACGAAACTTCGCAAATGTCATTTTCAAATTTTATGCCTATTTATCATTTAAAGTGTAGCGGATGCGGCGGCTTGTCCATACTTTACCAAGCTCGTTTTTGAAGCCATAAAGTTTTGAATAAATGAGCTTATATATGGCTTATATGCTTCACTTGGGCCGAAAGATGATCGATCTTTTTTCGCCAATTTCGGCAACTTTCACTTCGACTCTTTTGGTCAAATCACTTTATTTATTTCCTATACTGTCATCTCTACCGAATCGGATGAGGAAATTTCGGACCCGCTCATTGTTTCAAACACAACACAACACAACACATGTCAATCACAACACAAGATACCTACAAACAAAGAAAACAGACAAAGAAACAAAGGACCCAAAATGCAGACAATCTTTGTTGTGTTCACCATATATATTGTCATTTATCGGTCTTAAACTCTGTTTTTAATTTTAAAATACTTCGAACAGCCTCGCTGTTATAACATAAAGTATGATTTTGAAATAATTCTTGCTTTTTTGGGGAAAAATCGTTATAAATTCGGAGCTACTACAAAACGAAAATGCCAGCGATGGAATTTAATACGCTAATGAGAAAAAAATGCCATAAACAAAAGTTAGATGTATGTAGATACTTTTGTTTAGCATCTGGTGACCACTTGACAGCCACAAGGTACTAAAAAAGATCGGGGAAGGCCACGCGAAAGGGGATTTGAAAATGCTTCTCTCAATATAGGTTTTAAATGACGGTTCAGGATACATAATGGTGAGTTTAGTTATACTACTTTTAGATCTGAATGAGTTAAATATATTCAGATCTAAAATTAGAGACATGATCTAAAGCCCAGGCAACGCTAGGTACTTTATCAAGTATTAAATAAATATGAGCAATTTCTAAACTGTGCTTTATATTTTATTACATTATAGTTATTCTTCATTATGTTAACACAAAATTTCAAAGGTATAATAATAATATACCTACATGCAATTCTAATTTTGAGATCGGCGAGTATCTATACCTACTGCAATGAAAAAATATTTTTTCCACTATTATGCCTTTTTAATTTTTTATAAAAATGTGGTTACACAGCTTTACTTTAACACCATGAGTTGTGTTTAGTATTGCCATTTGATCAACAGTGGCGCCCTCATATATTTTCTACTCTTATTTGACAAACTGTACATCTGCAAATTTGTCACAAAAGTCAGCGATATGGCGATTTTTGGCGTTAAAACTACAAATAAAAAACGATGAAATCACACGCTATCAAGTTTGTGAGCTACAATGAGACGATTTGGTGTATATTCTCATTCCCCATTCATGAACGACATTCCATTGTATATTTGGCGATGCATCTGGAGAATGACCAACGAGTTTATTTCATTACATCGATTGTTGCCAAACGTGCTGAAACACCTCCAGCAACAACATTGACCTGTTTCTTTTCGATTTGCCAATGCGATCTGTTTGCCCGGACGTTGCTCTACTCTGAGATGCCACGTTATTACACTTTGTCGAACGCTTTGTCGAAGAGATTTCTACGTCGGAAGCACGGCGATGTGGTTACTGATCATCAGGTTGTGCGTTCTACTGATGCTCCTGATGCTACTGATGCTCTTGGTCGCATTTACACAGTTCATGTAAAAAGTAACGAATGCTTCTACTTTCGGTTGTTGCTGGTGAATGTTCGTGGGCCGACATCGTTTGAATCACAAGTCAATGGTGTAGTGTGCCCAACAATTCGTGTTGCATATCAGCAGATCAATTTGCTTGAAAACGATACTCATTGGGACATGACAATCACTGAAGCAATTATTTCTGCATCTCCAGTCTGATACGCACATTATTTCGACATGTTTCCCATCGAATCCACATGAACTATGGAACAAGTACAAAGATGACATGTCAGAAGACATTTTACATCGAATTCGTGTCAGTTCAGGGAATCCTGATCTCGAGGTGAATGAGGATATACATAAACAGGCTTTGTTTTTGATCGAAGACATGTTTTACCTCATGTGCGGCAGGTTGTTAGTCAAGTTAGGAATAACAACGCCAGATCGACCCTTCATGAATGCATTGAAACTTGCAATGAATGATGCTTTCAATCAAGAATTGGTACGTGAACGTGAATATGATCAAGATGCATTGAACCAATCAGATCGAACGAATGTACCACTCTTGAACCCCCAACAGAAGGAAGTGCACGATACGTTAATGAAGGCACTGGATGATGGAAATGGTGACTTATTTTTCCGCGATGCGCCCGGTGGAACTGGGAAGACATCTAATGACAACAAAATGAAAAATGTCGTATATGTCGTGCTTCAATGAAGGGAATCGACCCAAGTGCAACCCATCCAGCAAATAGTTTTAACAGAAAGTAGTAAAATAATGCCACATGAATAATTTCGATTCGCTTTAATAAAGCAAATGCCTTGGTGCCACGTTAATTACATTTCTTAATTCATTTTGAGTATTTATTTTAACTTAAAAAAATGAAATTAATTCAGCTAGTAAATTAACACAACAGTAATTGATTCTTAGGCGGTACGAAGTTCGCCGGGTCAGCTAGTAATGTAATAAATAACACAGGCCTGAGACTGTTTTTTTTCTTCTTTGAAATAAGAGGTAATTCACATGTATTTTTGGTTGCTGAATTCGGGAAAATTATTAAAAAATTTCCATCACGTAAGGTTTTTCCGGAAAACTCAAAATTCTGTGGCATTGCCTATCTTGGCGCAAAACGGAGTTTATTGCCGAAATATATTATTTTTATTAATTCGAACTTATTATAAGATAATGTTATGTTTTATAGACTGAGAGAAAACATTTAGTAACTCATGATGATAAAATTAGTCAGCGTTGAATCACATATATTGGGATTTTCCATAGTAAGTATGATGAGAGAATGCCGAAATTCCCAAGTTGCCCACTACCTTCCATTCCCTTTTATTTATTATTTCAGTTCCAACTTTCCTAAGGTGCGTTTCAAAAATGACTTCAAGAGGTTGTGTAAATTCTTCTGAGAGTTTTTGCTATATTTGTGGTGAATTTGTAGTGAAAAAACAACAATGAAATATTACTGATTTTGTTAAAAAAGTGTATTTTGCGCATTTGGTGTAAAGATAGGGGGACCAAGACAAATCTTGGGCCCCGCATGGAGTTTGTTCAGGGTGTGTTGAAGGACTTAGAATGTGGTCAAAAAGTAAAGTTAATCTTTTCGTTTTGGTGTTCCCATGGTCTCTGGAGAGAGCCTCGAAACCACAGCGATGACTCCTACTTTTGTTCGTGCAATGTGCAAGGGTATAGTACCAAAAAAAAAAAAAAAAAAAAATTTGTTACCCAAACATGGATTCGGCACTCCGCCCAGTCCCTCACATACCTAGCATTCCTACACCACAAGCACCCCCAAAGCCTAGACGATTTTCCATCATCAGAAGAAACTTCTAGTGAGGATTTTCAAGTAGGCGACTGCAGTGGACCTCAACAATTTTAATATAACGTCCCACAAAAGAAAAAGCACAAAACGAAGCTTTGAAACTAAAAAAAGCAGGTTTTATAAAGATTTATAATTGTATATAATGTAAATAAAATGTTTTTTTTTCTTTTGAACATTCCCTACAGAAGTAGTGTAAGGCGGGTTTTGCCTATATTTTAATTTCCACTTTGCGGAAAATCCTTTCGTGATGGGTTAAAATGGATAGCATACTCGGATTCAGCATACCGAAATACATATAATTCACATATTACCATTTAAAAAAAATGTCAATTTGCACACCTGTGATGCTCCATAGAGAACTTCCAGATATCCCACACAAACGGAAAAGCTCAAAATGGAGTTTTGAGGGAAAAATATGTAGATATTATAAAGAATTATATTTCCTTACTGTATATACATATTATTTTTATCAAATTGTATTTAAAAATGTAAATAAACCACTAGTAATAGATTTTTTTTTCATTTCAAAATGCATTTTTACCTATATGTACTGCGGGTTTTGCATAACTTTCATATTCATTTTGCGGAAAATCCCCACGTGCTGGAGAAAAACTGAGAGCATATTTGGACTCAGCGCACCAAAACACATACGATTCACCCATTACGGTGAAAAAAAATCAAAAAGTGTCAATTTGCAGGCCTGTGTAATCTTTGAAAAGATCTACTTCTCAATGTGCCACCAAACTAAATTTGAAACGTCGCAAATAACATTGATAAACAATGTTGGAGTTTTACCTACCATTAAAACTCTTGTTATGTGTGTCGTTGCTTATCCAGAATATATAATGTGAGATAACAGCCTTATTTCTCGCCAGCGTCGGTCATATCCATTGCTTTATCTTGAATTTCCCGCCATTCTTCTGTAACTCCCTTCAGCTGTCAATTGTCGCCGTGCAGTTGGCATCTTGAGATGCCGTGTTAATTCAATTTGGACTCACCAAGCAGAGCTTAAATATATTCTGGATAAGCAAGACAACATAATAAGAGTTTTAATGGTAGGTAAAACTCCAACATTATGTGTGTCGTTGCTTATCCAGAATATATAATGTGAGAAGTGTTTGTTATCGCTTGGTGACAATTCTAAAGCCAAAATTGTGACTATTACTGTATTGCTTGAAATAACTTGGTCAAAGACTGAGAGTGAATGGGGGGATTCAGCACCTCAACATTGAGACCTCTGATTTGTCTATAATATTTCTTGAATGTGTTTTCTGAACTCCAGTTTCCTCTTTCCAAAATGGTGTCTATAGGACACTCTTCCAGCCAACTTCTTGAAGCTGCAGCTGATCTCAAACTCCCAGGAGAGGCATCAATCCCAGCATCCTTCAAAATTGTTTTAATCCATCCACCAATAGCAGTTCTCGAGGCTGGCCTTGCAGGCCCCAACGTGGAAATAAACAGACATTCAACACCAGCTTCATGTCTTCTGTTCTCACCCAAAGACATAAGCTTTCTCAACCAGAATATGGAATCTATATTACGATCCTCTGCTTTGTAAAGCTTCCAACCAGACTGTCTATGTGTAGAGGTGTCCTTCTTAGAACTAAAAAATTTGGCCATAATACAATGTGATCATCATTGTCAACAAGATTACCAGAAGATGCATGTAGTAAGGTCAGATCCTGTACTTGTCTTCCTGATGTCAGAAGTAAATTAACAGAACATCTACGAGATGCTTCGAAAAGAGTCAGGTCATTTGAAGGATTCTTACAAAGCTAATACACCAAGTGTCCTGGATCCCAAGTAAATGCTCTAGGCTTCTTATTTGCAGAATTTCCTATACCTCTCATCACTCGCTTGACCAAGGGATGATTACTTATCCTCAAATCGCCTATGGGGTCATACAAAACCGACACTACAGACTTGTGAAGTGCTATAGTATTGGGATCCAAGCCTTTCCTCACTCTTAGGTATGCTAAAAAACCGTGCCAGCTGGGATCCCGAAGGGTTATTAGGACACGTATTATTAATGGCGCACCATTCCTTCCAGCTCTTCCATGCCATGTGATAAGTTGTAAGCTTAGGTTTGCGCCAACCCGCATTCAATAGAGCTTTTTTCTTGCTGTGACCAATCGTTCAATGCTTCACTCCACCCCTAATCTTCCACACCTGTAGTTGGAGCTTCTGGACCTGTTGAGGATGAAGTCCTGTCGATAAGTCTATCAAGTTGTCGACCAAGATGGGTATTATGTGAGGTCGGTCTAGGGCTCTTCTCTTTAGGTCTGGTAACCAAAACACTTTTGGCCAATTTGGGGCTACAACCAGGTACACCCCTGATGACTTGTTCAGATGTACCAGCACTCGTGGCATTAAGCAGGGGGGAGGAAAGATCCATGCCAAGGGGAAATTCCAACTCCTGCTGAACACGTTGTGAAGCATTGCTCTCTTGTCGTGGGAATCTATCGAGACATACTGATCCACAACGTGAGCCCTCGAGGGAGCGAATAGATCCACTACTGGACTGCCCCACTTGTGAAAAACAGCTCTTACCGCTGGGGGTAGAAGGTGCCATTCTGGTAATGTCATCCCTCGGGATAGATGATCCGCGAGGCCATTGTAGCGTCCCGGCAAATACTGCACTTGTAAAGAGATTCTGTGCTTGTCCAAAAGCGCAAGAATCTGAAATGTCAGATGAAGGAGACCCATCGACTTGGTGCCCCCCTTGTTCCTCAAGTAGGCTACGACTGTCCTGTTGTCCTGTCCTGAACTTCTCAAATTCTGAGTCAGAGACGTTAAGGCATTTAAGATTGCTGTCATCTCCTTCATGTTGCAATATCCCCCCCTCTAACTGTCTGTCCAACAACCCAACAGAGGTACATAGTAGATCAGGGCTCCCCGGCCGTGATCTGCCGCATCCGTAGTCAGAAAATGTGTTGGGCTGGGAAAATGAAGAGTTGAAACATGATCTAAGTTGATCATCCACCATTTCATTTCTGACAAGACCTCCTTCTTTATCAGAGACTCTTGCTGAGGGGTCAGCTTCAGCATTAACTGTAATTGTATCAGCCGAGTATGAAGTCGACCTCTGGGGACCACAAAGGTAGCAAAATTCAACTTTCCGAGAATACTCTGAGCTCCTTTCAGAGTCCATCTTCCTTTTGTCACGAAACTCTGAAGTGAGTTCCAAAGACCTCGGCGTCTGTATTTGTTTAAGGACTTCTGTTTCAGATGGGGGTTCTACACAATTCCAAGATATTCCACTGACTGTGCTGGCTGACGGACACACTTTTGGAAATTTACCGACCAACCTAACCGCTCCAACAATTAAAGAGCTTATCAAGTTTGACTGAGGATCTCTCTGGTCTGATGAGCCAGGAGAAAGTCGTCTAGGTACACAATGATCCTGATACCCTGTCTACGCAGGATTTCTGCAATCCAATTTGTGATAGCTTTTAAATTGAAGATCGACCGTTTCGAGCCGTCGCTCTTTTGAACCAGAAAAAGTGTTGATAGGAAGGTGGCATTGTCGTGAGCTCTTTCCATGTACCATCTCTCATCATTGTCATTTCCGGGATTACTTTCGTTTTGAACCTCCTTGCGGAAGCTTGGCTTGGACTTATCAACGAGGGCTCTCGGATGAATGGTATGCGGTATCCTCTTATCATATGTAAGATGGTCTCTGGGACATCCAAGGCCTGCCATTCTCTCCAATAATCCTGTAGTGTAGTTGACCCGCCCGAAATGGTTGAAGCGGCCACGAGAGGTCTGCCCCCTCGCGCCACGCTTCTGTTCCCTCCCCTTACCCCTCGTACAGGAGGAATATTGGGGATTTCGCCCGTGGTCTGCCCGCGGGGGAAACGAGGGAAATGCCATATTTTCCTTTGATGTTTGCTTGGGGGGAAAGGCAACAACCTCCTTAGGTGTTGAAGGGCGGTTGTGCGCGACACCTGTTGAAGCGGTCACGAGAGGTCTGCCCCCTCGCACCACGCTTCTGTTCCCTCCCTATACCCCTCATACGGGAGGAATATTGGGGGTTTCGCATTTTGGGATGAGTGGAGTGGGGAGAGGGAAGGTGGAGGGGGGAAGAGGGCGGGGAGGGGTGAGTGGAGGGGGAGGGGGGTTGATGGGAAGGAGTGGAGTGGGGAGAGGGAAGGTGGAGGAGGCGGAGTGGGAAACTCCTAATACCATGCGAGCGAAGCCGCGGGAAAAAGCTAGTATTAAATAAATGTGAGCAATTTCTAAAGTGTGCTTTATATTTTATTACAATATCGTTATTCTTCATTATGTTAACATAAAATTGTAAAGATATATTAATGATATACCTACATGCAATTCTAATTTGAGATCAGTGGAATGAAAAAATATTTTTTTGACTTTTATGCCTTTTTAATTTTTAAGTAAAATGTAGGTTGCACAGATTTAGATTAACCCCATGATTATATTTTTAGTATTACCATTTGAACAACAGTGGCGGCCTCCTATGTTTTTTTACTCTTATTTGACAGACCTTACCGGCGCTCCTATTTTTAAACGACTTCGAAAAGGAGGAGGTTCTCAATTCGACTGTTTTTTTTATGTTTGTTACCTCAGAACTTTCGACTGGGTGAACTGATATAGATGATTCTTTATTTATTTGAAAGCTGGTGCTTCCCGTGTAGTTTATTTTTATTTGGTCCAGTTCTGACAATGGCATTCATGAGAAAATCATATAAGTCTTAAATTTGCATTCGGTATGTGCGCGACAAATGAACAAATAACTCAATATCACGCCAACAGATTTCTATAATTCTTTTTTATTGGAAAGGATGTACTTCAAGGGTAGTTTCATGAGAGTTTGGTTAGGTTTTGATTATGGGATCCATGACAAAGTAACGTAACTCTCCAATTCTTAAGATCAAATTAACGATACTCGGCCGAATCTTAATCGAATTAGTTAGTGTACTTCAGATTCACTAAAAATAAAAAAAATAAACAAAAATTTTAACAAAACAAAAAAATATTACTTCAAAAAATGCACTAAAAAGTAAAAAAAAAAAATCGTATTCTTTTACAACTTAATAATCAACTTACTTTTTCTACTCATCAATATGTAGGTACGATTGTTATTTTTGGAGTCGGTGTCAGCCAAGGTACCCGGCCCGGCGTGTTCACTTGACAGCTCCCCTCCCTCCGCGGCCCGCTCTCGCCTCTCACCTCGTCAAGTCGCGCGTGCGACACAAGCACATCTCACCTATAACTATGTATGTAGTTATAAACCTACCTTGTCGTTTTTTTTTGTTTTGTTAATTTTTTGTTTATTACAGTCTGTGTGAGTGGCGGATACGTCTTTTACAAAAAACTGTGATGAAACTAGTGATGAATTAAAATAAATCGTAGGAAATATTTAATGAAAACAGTGATGAAACATGCGATGAAACTAGTGATGAAATAAAATGCCTTTTAAACTTTAGTGATGAAACTTGCGATGAAATCTGTGATGAATCTAGTCACAAAACATGGGTACAGTGTTACAAAGATGTTTTTTTAAATATTTTTTATTCCAGTAAAATGAAAATTACATTTTCACTTATTTAACTAGAAATAATTAAACACGTTATACACAAAAGAACAAAAAAAAATCCAACGGATAAAAGTTATCTGATTAAAACCGCTATATACTTGAAAAAAAGTGCAATTTTCGAGATGGTCTTTTTCCGGGCCATTCCATAGTGTGGCGTACGAGATGCTGAGGAATGGTGTCCCCCCCAGCCTGGGAGAAGTCCCCAGATCTGGGAGATTTAGAATTTGAAAGGGAGTTTTTAGTAGAGATGCCACGAATTGTGATTTTGCCGAATACCGAATATTCGGCTAGGCTCTCGGCCGAACCTCCGAATATTCGGCAGCGGAATATTCGGTGGCATAGTACATTTCGCAAACAGTTTTCTTGAATTAAAAATAATAAAAATCGTTTTCTTAATTTAAAATGAATTGAACTCATGAATAAAAACCTCTAATGGGCCGTTTACGCGTGGGCCCAAACCTCTAATGGCCCTTCTATGTACAGAATTTGTATGAAGAACAGAACAGAACACCTTGCAACACCAGAATATTTTTAAACGATTTTATCTGTGACAATAGAAATGTCATTTTTGCCGCGAGTTTTACCCGTCACCCGTCACAATTTATGAGGTCCTCGACTAAAACATCGTAAAACCTATTAATTTACGTAATTAATGCAAGTAATGTTGTTTTGATACATAGTTTATTGTTCTAGGAACGCGTTTCAGTCAATAAAATATACAATAGCTCAAAATTAATCCACAAAACATTCAATTCAAAGTGGTGCTTTTTTAGTCAATTTTCGTGAAATGGCATGGCCTTTGACCGGTAAAATCGTTTTCATGAATCAAAATGAATTGAACTCATGAATTAAACACCGTTTTCATGAATTAATAAAAATCAATTAAGCGTCGATGACACAGGGCGAGTTTACAAGCTACTATCTGGGAAATTCACTATCTGTTAGTAAACTCGCCCAGTGTCGTCGTGTTACTTGCTAACTAGCAGATTGTTGACAATCTACGAAAAAAAGTTGAAAGGTCGTCAACTTTACTCGCCTACACGCTTGCTCGTGATTGGTTTATTTTTGTTTCCAACATGGCTTCCGGTAAACAGCTGATTTCGACTGCCAAACATCTGAAGAATTAGTTCACGCAGGCGTCGTTATTCCAAGTTACTGGCGCTAGCAGCGAACGAGCGAACTCAGTTTCCCACGCTTCTGAGCGAGTAGACAGTTTTGTGTGTCATCATGACAATCTCACTCGCCGATTTACCCGCTTTTAAACTTAGTAGAAGTAGCTTGTAAACTTGCCATGTGTCATCGACGCATTAGGTACATTTCGCAAATGAAATTGAGGTAAATATTCGGAACAAACGTCAACGGTTATGTAACGGGATTGTGTATGTTATCTTTACTTTAAAAAACAGCCTACGTTTTTGAATGTTTGTTTGGCTACGCAGGGTTTGTGTAGCGGGCTTGTGTATATTATCTTAATTTTAAAAGTTTTATCAAAAAAAGTGCGTTGACGTTTGTTCCGAACTGCAAACAGAGTGATTTGACAGTGTGAAAGCAAATTTTCAATTTACGTAAATAAAATTAAAAATGTAACATTTTCAACCTCCCCCAATGCAAATAGTTGTCTTTTGTGGTAATTAAGAAGAATCTAAAAGTTTTATAAAAAAAAGTGCGTATTAACCGTTGACGTTTGTTCCGAACAATTACCGAAATTGATTTTTACAACATACAACAACTGTACATCAAAATTATAATTATACATTACCAACAGGACAAACTAAACCATCATACTGCACAACACAATTACGACACAAGACACAGACACCAACACATGACTCCAAAGACAAATACATTACCGTAATTTGGCTCCAATTTTTTTAAAATTTAATCGAAAAAGATATTAAAGATATTCATGTGACTAAAAATGCTAATCTAAAACACAAAACTCATACGCGGATATTCAACAAAGGCGTTGTATACTGCAGGGAGATAATTTATACCACATAACAACACACTAAACTATATCTTTCTCTTTTCCTCTCAAATATTTGTTATTATTTCTAAATTTCTTAGTATTCTTAAGTATATAATCATTTTAAATTTTTATATTTCTTATTAATTGTATAAATATTTTTTTTGTTTCTCAAGTTTTTTCATTTTCTGTTTCTTTCATTCTATTTATCTTTTCATGTATAAATTAAAAATTTTATCTTATTCTTTTCTTACAAGATTAAGTAATCAAAATTTGACTAAATTCCTGCCACCTCGGAACAGGCTCAGCCTGGTGGTGTTTACCAAAAACAAAAACAAAAAACAAACAAAAAAATATGTATTACACAAGAAAACTGTTCGTCTAGATCGGACAGCTGACCCTTACAAGTGGTGATCAGCAAATGCAAAACAGTATCTAAGCCTAGCAGAATTGGCTTAGATTTATTTATCATCTCCCAGTAGAAGCAAGGGTGGATTTAGGGGGGGGGGGGGCAAAAACTGTCTTTATTAGGCAGAATTAGGATTTAAAACTTAAATAAAAAATAAACTACTCAGGATATATATTTATTTCAATAACTGTTACAAAGAGGAGAAGTGCGGATTTTATTTCTTAAAAATTATTTCGTCTAAATGTAGACCATTACGTCGGACACACTCTTGGAATCTAGCCTCAATATTTCGTGCCACTCGCTGGAGAAGTGACATCGGGATACCATTAACTTGGCGAACGATATTTTTTTTAGTGCAGAGATGGTCGTGGGGTCGGTTTCATACACTTTACTTTTGAGGTACCCCCACAGAAAAAAATTTCATAGGAGTGAGATCTGGTGACCCCCTTGGCCAGGGGATGTCACCGAAACGGCTAATCATTTTTTTAGGGAACAAATCACGAAGTAGCGCCATCGTCTCTCTAGCAGTATGAGGCGTGGCGCCATCTTGCTGAAACCATGTGTGTGAATTGGAGGCAGGATGTTTTCTCATTTTTGGCAAAAAATAATCGTTAAGCATGCCCCGATAAGAAACCCCGTTCACAGTAATGGCTTGCCTTCGATGATTTAAAAAAAAATAAGGTCCGATTATTCCACTGCTATACAATGCACACCAAACCGTCCCTTTGGGACTGTGAAGTGGCTGAAGATGTTTTAAACGTGGGTTCTGTCCTTTAGGTGACGAAAAACGACAATTCTGCTTATTTACACTTCCATTTAAATGAAAATGGGCTTCATCACTCCAAAAGATAGTGCTTACCGTACGAAATCGCTCTAACATTGTCTCGCAGGAAATTTTACGTAAATTGTAATCATTAGGTTTAAGCGCTTGCACAATTTGAATCTTAAAGGGATGAAATTTAAGGTCCTTCTTCAATATTTCGTGCACAATAGTTTTTGGAAGCCCTAGGATAGCCGCTCTCTTGCGCCCGGACTGAAGCGGATTATCGCGCAAACTGTTCGTGATGAGTTCGATGTTTTCATTTGTTCTCGATGTCCTCCTGGGCCCCGGCCGTGAGTCGTTTGCCGCCGAACATGTTGCCCGGAACCTCCGGACCCATGATCGAATCAAATCTTCACTTGGGGCATCACGTAAACGTCGAATACTGTAACGCGTATTAAATCTTTGACGCGCAATTGCACACGAATCGTTAGCCTTGAAATAGGCTTCGATTACGAACGTACGTCACTCTCCCGTCCACTGCGACATCGAGACTGATAGTGACTAAATAATCCGCACGAACGACAAAGCAAACGCGGCCCCCTCCCCGCTCGTCCGCTTAGCCGTTAGAGAGAAATTCGAAATTTAAAACCTAATTCTGCCACCGGACACCCTGTATATCTGCCGGTTTCGCTTCGTCTGATAACTCTGTCTTAATATTTAGTTATTATTATATCCCGAGGAAGCTTGGTCGAAGCGAAACCGGTAGATATATAAAATAATAAATTCGTGGTTAAATACAAAGTGTTTGTTTTATTTTTTTTATAATATAATGCCTAACCACAAAGTAATTGCTTCTCATGAAAAAAAATAATTTTTCTATTGTTTTGACACTTTCATAAACCTTACTAAACATACTTGAAATAAACTTAAAGTATGTACCTACTTCAAGTTTATTTCTAACAGTAATTGTTGATTTTCAAAAAATTACAACTTTATAACCAATTTTTTAACTCTCCTCGCTCGTCGATAGCTGTTGCGCCTGTTTTAATGCTGCGTATATATTTGCGAACTGAAACACGAATTTGCAGTTCGTTACGCGTCTTCGGTTCGCGCCGGTTCGTGGTTTGCAAATGTATATGCACTATGCAGTTGATACGCCCGCGCCTTATGGCGGGTTCAACCTTAACTATAAACTTAAAATTAAGGAGGGAACAATTAAAAAAGCTACTGATTTACGAAACGACACATTTATTACATTAGGACACAAACGGCAGGTGTTAATTATTAACCTAGTGTTAGTCTTAAAACTACTTAATTAATTAGTCTTAAAATTAGAAAGTCTGTTTGCTTAATTCTACGGTAAAGTCTTTATGTAATTCTTCAGAGAGTAATCACTTCGGTGGTTAAAATAAATAAAATGTTCAGTCACTTCCCTTTGGCTGCTGAAGTCACTAGGCACTTTAAACTTAGTTATCTATTTTTCACTTGGTATTGCACAGGTAGTAAGTTGCGAAAGTCTTTGTAGTGAAAATTGGTGCAAAGTGGAAATTGCACAAATCCCTGGTCGGAATTTTCGCGGTCACTTGGTTAGACTTCCTAGTGGAAGTTCGCGAACTTGTCGGAGAGTCTCGGCTGTTCCTGGTTGAATCCGCGAGCGTGTCTGTTAATTTCCCTGGTCGGAATTGCGCGGGGTCGAGTGAAGTTTGGAGAGCGTTGCAAAGCCCTGGTCGGGTTGCAAACGCTACTATTATTTTTTTATCCCTGGTCGGGACACTCCGTTGGCGGAGTGGAGTACCAACCCCTAGGCCGGGCAAATGGTGACATTGGTGACTGACTATCGTGGTGAAATTTTTTAATCTCTCTCCTTAACCCCTGGCGTACATCTTCGTAATTATTTCCATCGGCGGCTGCAGCCTCGAGGTTCAAACGAAAAAGGTTTATTGCCTTCGCCCGACGCGGCGTTGTTGGGTTTTATTTTATTATTTTGTGGGTCCCTGCCGACAATAAATTCTAACTTTCCAAATTTTATTACGGTCCTTAATCGCTTTCGCCGTTCCGTGTTCGCCGCTAGCTGCAAATTTTATTATAATATTATCCTGCGTTCGTAAAAATGATTTTATCTAATCCTACGTAGCTTTCTAAAATTATATGACTATTTCCGGTCCTTTGACTAACTTTAAGCTCTTTGTGCCTACCGCCTACTCCTATGCACTCCCATGCTAGCGGCCTTATTGTAGATGGTACACATTTGTTCAGTTCCGTGAATTTTTGGCATTAAAATACCTAAAGGTACAGTTTGGAAATTAAGTGTAGAAAATAAATGATGGCGTTGCGATCGTTTTCTAGTTTTAAATGGCAACACCAAGATGGCTCATAAAGTGGGTGATCGACAGGCGAGCCTAGGGCGAGCCTATACCGCGGTTTTAAAAACCGTCGGTTTCTCGCGGCTCGTTGGTGCTGATCGACTAGCGAGTAAAACAGTCGTATCGTAGTCGAATTGATGTTAACATGTCTTGTTCGGAGTCTGAAGCTTTGTGTTATCTTGGTATTATAGCATACCACGAATTAAAAATTATTATTAAATAAAAAAATTTTAATAAATAAAATAAAAGATAAATTTAGTAAATTAAGAATTTTTATTAATAAATTTTTTTAATATATATATTTTTTATTAATTATTTCCCTTGTTTTTGTATTCGCTTAATTTAATTTGCCATAAACAGGGATACTCTCGGAAGCCATTTATGAATTCTACGATGAAATCGTCACTGTGAATTCGCAGATTCATTATTACGTGACGTCCGTCCTATAGCGCTGTCGCCATGCTGTCGCCGATAACTGGCGGCTTGGCTCGCCGGCCGTGATCGACACGCAGTTTTGAACGACGAGCCGAGTAAAAAATCAAGCAAACATGACGAGCCACGAGCCAGGCACAAAACCGCGGTTTTGCAATGATACACCGGCGAGTTTTACCGACGAGCCATAAGACCGCGGTTTTACTCGCCTGTCGATCAGGGCCTTTAGACAATGAATGTATGTTTTAAAAAACACTTCTGCCAAAATGCATATTTCATAGCGTATTTGTATGTTCAAAAATTTTGCACAAAAAACTGTAATTTAATAGCAGTAAAATAAAACAAAACAAGTTTTAAGTGGGCGTTTATTTCGATATAAAAACGTAGGTACTTAAAAATTTAAGTCTATTAATTCAACACCCGACATGTAATTATTGTCTTCGTCCTCGTGTGATTCTTCTTCTTCCGTATCTTTATCTTCGTCTAAACGCAGTTCATCGATATCATCATATTTAGTACTGCCTCGTGCATAATATTCTGCCTCAATTTTCATCAATTTTTTCAACAATTTTTCTAATCATCAGCACTTATGCTATTACATATTTTATTATTATTATGCCCATTTTCCGTTTTCCAGGTGTTTCAAATTTTCCATCTGCCTTTTCCCCTTCCTTGACGATTCGTCTTACCGTTGATTCAGATTTTTTATCTGTGAAAAATCATTAAAATTATTATTATAGAAGGTAGTTTTAAAAACACACACTAGATAATATTCACTTGGAAAGAAAGAAAGAGAAAACGAGAAAAAAGTAACTTTTCTACGAGTTTAAAGAAGTTGCATATTATTATTTTTTATTGAGTTATTCCCCTTTTCCCGTGGCAGCATATTAACTGTCAAATGGAAGTGTCAGATCCGGATTTTTTTGACATAACCGCAAATAATGTAATGGTTATTATCGCTCGAAAATTGGCATAAATCTTGTAATACTAATGAAATTTATTAAACAAACTATACTACGTACCAGTCATTTCTGCAGTTCGTCTATAAACATCTTCTAAATTAGACAGAATCTTCTTCGCGTGCCACTCAGCTAGGCAACGTTGAAAAACGCAGAATATAACCCCTCTTGCATCACTATGTAATGGTTTATTCATTTTAATTAAATTCAGGCAAACAATGAATAAAAATATTATCAAATCAGCGATCTTCTACTCAGATTTAAGACAATAAATCAACCGTAACATGCGATAACATGACAGCCATAGGAAACGTCATATAATTATATGACGTTTCCTATGGCTGTCATGTTAATTCGGTGCTGCCATAGTAATGAAGACGTTTAGTTCCAATTTATTTAATTTCTACACTTATTTGCTAAAGTATACATCACAGTCTTATTCTTTATTTTCATTCTATATTTTTGGTTGAGGTAGGTACCGTATTTTTTCTAATCTGGGGACTTTTTATGAAATCTGGGGAGATTTATTTTTTCGGCATATCAATCATCACCTGTCGACGCCGACAGCCGACACTGGAGAGAATTTTAATGTGTATTTTTATTTTGATATTGTAAGACTTAAAATGGACAGTATTGTGGTTTTAGAAGTATGCGACTCAAGTAAGGGAAATAAAATCAAAGGAAACTTCAGCGAATGTACACTGGACTCGCTTATTTCGCTTTGCGTTTACAAATTTTGCGACCTGTCAAATGTTCCTCTTAGGTTAAAAATTGAAAAGTGCGATACTGAAAAGCATCTGAAGCTGAATGAAGAGGATTTCCAGCAAAACGTTATCTGGCCGAGTGAGTTGCCGTGGCAGATAGCTTCTTGCAAACTGCCCGCCGTGTTCGCCGAGTCGACAATCATAACAGGCCTGTGTGCGGTCTCTCGCTACCTGTGCAAGTGTAGGACCGCTGAGCCCCTCGAGGTGGAACACCCTAAAGGTATCTTGGGCTTCAGAAGCGGTTGTTTGCAGGCCCCTAATGAGGTTTCTGTCTGGACCAAGTTTTGTGAAATAGAAATTTTAGAAACAACTAATGATCTTATCGAAAACATGGATAGAATATTTCGTCCTAAAGGCGATGCAACTTTTATAATCCCCCATAATTTGGCACGTTTTGAAAAGCATTTAAAACAACCCCTGAGAGTTCATAATGTTTACAAAGTGGCGCGTGATGTTGCCAATAAGTCATACAAAGCCCAAGAAGCTATTTTCCACAAAACGGACCCTGAAAATCACAAGCAAGGTTCTCTGAGAACTAACGTAAAATACAGAAACTGGAAATCTAAAAATAAGCCAATATTCATCGATAGTTCCACACCGATTGATGATCTTCAACTAGAACATTTATTTGCTGAAGGACCATACTTAACTTTAGCCGATTTAATTTTGTATCCATGCTATTTCTTAATATTTTCTACTCTGGGCAGTTACAAATTGAAAGAATTCTTACCAAAAACTCATAAATGGTTTGAAAACTTAAAATCTCTCCTAGCATTTAAAAGCATAGACACATTTTTGTCCAAAGTCTTCGAAGATGTAATTAATTTAGATGATCAACAGAGAAAGAATATAACATACGTGATACCCGATGTTCAAGATGTCAGTCTTTATAAATGTGATCCAAAGCGAAGTAATCCGAAAAAAAGACTTTACACAAAAGAAATGTTAGTGAAGTGTGCACTAGAGGTCGTCGGGGAAAATACAGAAGTATTATTAGAGTTGACCAAATCTGAGGCAAACGTAGATGAAAATATAGATTGGTCGTCTATCCCTCCTGATGTAAATCCCAACGGCGGGCACCTGCCGGACAAGAGGACGGAGCGGAAGAGCCAGCAGTTAGAGAACATGGCGCTGGCAGTCATGAAGCTGGCCCGGCCCGGACATCGCATTGTAGACTTCTGCTGCGGCAGTGGACATCTCGGGATACTGTTGGCGTACCTCCTGCCGCAATGTACTATTGTCTTACTGGAAAACAAAGAGGAATCTCTGAATCGCGCCAAAGCCAGAGTGATGAGCATGGCCTTCAAAAACATTTTCTTTTTTCAATGCAACTTGGATTATTTCATAGGTGATTTTGACATTGGAGTTGCATTGCATGCGTGTGGAATTGCGACAGATTTAGTTTTGGAAAATTGTATTAAGAAAAATGCTTCTTTTGTGGTGTGCCCTTGCTGTTACGGATCATTGCACGTCACAGAGAGACTCCTCTACCCGCGGAGTCAAGCTTTCTCCGTAGTGCCCCTGGACAGGTACATGTGCATCGGCCATGCAGCCGATCAGACGCATGTGGACCACCCCATGGAGGAGCGTGGCGGCAAGTGCATGATGATCATAGACTCGGACCGGGCGCGCCATGCCATGGATAATGGCTACACCGTGGAGCTATCACGACTGAAACCTTTGAGCTGCACTCCTAAGAATATGATGATTGTAGGAATCTCCAGTACCTACGCACTTAATTAAAAACGTTAGTCAAATAATTTACATGAAAATGATGTACCACAGAGCTTTAGGATTGACCATATTTCTTTCATCTCACATTGAGGAATGATTTGTGTACTTGAATTGTAAATAATAAATAAATTATATTGGATACAGAAATGCACATTATGCCCATTCTTTTAACTCTGTACTTTTTGTCATGCACCATCTGATTCTATTTTCGTTATAACTTGTTTTTAGCAAAATGATGTTTTTGTAAATTGTACAGTCTTTCCAGATTGTGTTTACGTATGTACATCAGTGAAAACCTATTTTTGGTTAAATATTAACCCTCCCGTTGCTGACAGGGGTTGCCATTATTTCTAAATTTACTATTCTCCATGTAGAATTTTTAATAGAGACTTTGCGATTTCGTTATTTTTTGTATTCCTGCAAAACCGATAAACACATATTCGGCCATTAAAAAAAATATAAAATTATCCTAGATTAAAGCGTAAAAAAATATTTTGTTACTGTGTAGGTACCATTCCTTGCCTTGTATGATATTTCTTGCTCGCTGGAACCACATCTACGACAAAATAAACTATGAGAAATGCTCCATCTCTCTTCCGCATTAGTTCGCTTATGGATGTGGTTCCCTGTTCTACTTGCACCTCGGCAATTTACGGCATCTCGTTCCCACGCACTACATCGAAAGCTGCATAAGGGTGTAACGACATAGGGTCCTTTACCTAGGCCACCTAGGGCGTCGCCGGTCTGGCTGACCCAACCAGCTGTGTTTATTGGGGTTTAGCTACAGTGCGTGTCGAAACACTACAGCGGACGGTAAAAAAATAATTTGAATATTAAAAAGTTTGAAGTGCGGTTTTCTTAGTATATCGTTCCATTCTTGTGATATTGCCTTTCAATAACTGTGTCCATAATGACAAGAAGGGGTCTAACTGATGAAGAATTATTAAAATTTCTCGAAGATGACAGTGACATTAGTGAAAGGGATAATGATAATGATACGGATTTTGAAGCAATTTATCAAGAGGATCTTTCTGATGTGGAGGACTACTTTGAGGTCCAGGAGGAGTCAGAATCTGATGAAGACATCGGAGAAGATGAAAACACAACAACATTTGCGGCTAGTGAAGTTTTCATGACCTCAAAATCGGGCATGAAGTGGAGTTCAGTGCCATCACCACTGGCAAGAAATAGAGCGCACAATATTGTAAATACGAATCCTGGCGTTCAAAATGAGGGGAAAAATAAAACTACCATCCGAGAGCCTTTTTGTTAAAAAAAATCGGTGTTTTGTTTTTAGTTTTATTTTTGTTATTTTGGAACCACCCGGTTACAATTCGCTTCGTCGGCCGCCGGTCACACTGACCTGCCGGCAGGTACCAAAGTACCGACTAGGAAGCTAGTCAAAGCCGTCGTGGCCGGAGCGTTTGTTGATGAATGATTTTATATGAAATTAACTGAATAATGATATTTTTTAACGGAAATACATTAAACATGTAGGCCATAAGAGTAATTTTCCATCAAACTAATGAATAAATGGGAAAAGTGGCATTTAAATAATAAAATCCCTGGGGTTGTAGCGTCACCCCTCATGGTACCCAACGTTTTGTTTTGCATCTTGGCATGCCGAAGGTTAATAACATTATTAATTATTGTAACTGTTGGTTTTCCAAATAAAATAAAATATATATAAAAAATATTAAATATCGACTGTCCCGAAGAACAATCGGATCTGTTAAAAATTGAAATCGTTCAGTTGACTTATTTTATTGATAAAGTCTGTATTTTCAGAATTTTCAATGAAATTAAATGAATTGCAAAATATCAAAACAACACTGTATTTCTTGATCTCAAAAACAGTTAAAATGCAGAAACGATACTTTAAACAGCTCTACTTTAAAATCGCACATCTACATTGTTCTTCGGGATTCATTATAATCTACCATATATGTATGTAGCTTCCGTAGAATAGCTGGTTATATTCAGAGAAATGATTTTTAAATGTATCCTTAAGCTGGTGTTCAAGAGGTTATAAAGTTTTTTTAAATGTGAATACCACACAAGATTCCCAATTGCTGCATGCTAAACTGAGCCAGCGAGACAGGCCTCCCAAATTGGGGTATGTGGTGAGGCTGTAGAACAGGGGCGAGGAACCTTTTTGGAATCGGGGGCCATTTGGATGTTTGTGGCGTCAGCCGCGGGCCGAACATAGATTTTCAAGTGCCGGGGGGCGGGGGAGGGGTAGAAAACCAATATTTTATACCGCTTTTTTATATCACATGTGACGAGTATGTATACGTTCAATCAAAAATCATGTACACAAATTCTTCACCAAATTTATAACTGCTCTTGGAAATCGAGAATGGTATCTCTTGAATTGCTTGAGCAGAGGATTTTTTTCAAATTTTTACATCGTGTTCAGAACACGAGGCAGGTTTTAACTTAAGGTTTATTCTACGTAAGAGTTCACAAGCTTAAATAATAGTTACACACGGAACAGTAAATTTCTCCGAATTTTGCAGCGTATGGTGTGCAACTCAAATGTCAAAACTTCACTAGGTACACGAGAATGGCTTCCTTTGATGAATCTGCAACATATTATTTAATTTATCTTTATAATCTGAATACAAAAACTGGTTTAAATTAAATCTGTTAGTGGGGAATTAAAACTACACCCAGAACATGAAAATGTTTTTTTTTTTTATTCTGGCAGCACACATACATAGTCTGAAACTAGAATTAAATAACTGCACTTCAAATAAGAGAACGGTTTGCTTCAAAACGTGTCAGCAGATGAATCCACAACTGTAATTTGATTGTTACACAAAAAACTTGTTTTAAATTGAGTGAATCTGCATGTGAGTCCCCAGCTTTGATTAGTATTACTCTCGTAATATGAGTGGTTTTCCTACCCACTATGCATTTTGCAGCAAATGGTTTGAAACAAAAATTTTAACTCCACTCGAAACATTAGAACGGTTTTCTTCAAAATGCATCAGCAGATTAATCCGCTACTGGAATTTTGACAGATCATTTGGAACATGAAACTGGTTTTAACTTTAGAGTGCATCTGCATTCGAGTCCCCAGCTTTAATTGATCCTTCACCCAGAATACCGTAAAAGCCCTGAAAAAAGGCCTTAATAAATAAATACGGAAATGGTTTTTCCTCCGATTTTTGCACTAGAAAAACATGGATGGTTTCCTTCAAATTGCATCAGCAGACTAATCCGCAACAGGAATTTGCATTATGAACACAAGAATGGTTTTAACTTAGGAATGGATCTGCTTAGGGCAGCAGGCTCGTGACTTTTGGGTGTGCTACAGAGCTAACATTAAAAAAATGGCATTATTGATATTGTTGTAGCCTTAAATTTATTTTTATTTTTTTTTGAAAATTGATTTTTTGTATGAAGATTTTCAGGAAATTTCAGTTCGACAGTGCACTGAACCGGAATACCTGAAAATCTTCATACAAAAAACGAATTTTCAAAAAAAAAATATCTTTTTGGGCTACAACAGCATAAATAAAGCCATTTTTTTAATAATAGCGCTTTAGCATTTATGAGCCGCTTTAAGTTAGGGGTCCACCAGCTTAAATTATGTTGTGCTTAGAATATGTGAATGGTTTTCCTTTTTTTTTTGAATATTTGTTTTACTATTTTTTATAACAGAAGTGTAGCAATATATAAAGGAAGCACATGTTATTTTTTCCTTCCTGAATAGAAATGTCATCATTACCGAGATATTATTTCGATATTAATTTCCCTATCGTATAATAATAAAAAAATTAAAATAAAACTAAAAAAGGATATTGGATCGCGTATGTATTTATATCTAACCTGATTTCTATAAACATGGGTGCATAAGTAAGCACATACCTGTCAGCTATGTTATAACTTTCTCTGGGTTTAGTAATAATAGCTTCAAAATGTAACTGAAACACTGTGAAAGAAAACCGTTTTCGCTTTCTGAGAGCCCGTTCACACTTCCGTTTTAAAAACGGAGGTGGGTCCCGTTTTTAAAACGGAAGCCCTAGGCCCCTGTTCACAATTCCGTTTTCAAAACGGATCCGTTTTAAAAATGGATCCTACTCTACGAAAACAACGACCAAAATATTTTATTTGCTCATTCTTCAGTAGACGGTCGTGCGCAATGGACAACGATGAAGCTCTTGTTGTCATGTGGTACTTATTAAAAAGAAGGAAAAAATTGAAAAGAAAATTTTGGGTACACCCAATTATAGCTGAAATTTCTCACCAAGCCGATAATTTTAATGAATTATTTTTATATCCTTCTGTCGTTTTATCCCATAGCACAACTCTTTCTTCCACCAGTGAGATAAAATTTTCGGGATTTAATTCCTTATCCATTATTGTAATTATTACTATAATAAATATTATATAATAATATTCACGCCAGAACCGACAAGTGTGAACAGCTCCATAGAGCCGCTATAGCGGCTAGGGCTTCCGTTTTAAAAACGGGACCCGCCTCCGTCTTTAAAACGGAAGTGTGAACGGGCTCTCAGTGTAATTTTTTTGTAGTGCTTTCTGAGTGTTATTTTTTTTTCAAAAGGCCCCAAAGTGCTCACGGGCCGCAACAAAAAGCTTCACGGGCCACACGCGGCCCAACCCCTGCTGTAGAATATGGGGAGGGGAAGATGTTTAAGTACATGACTTTTCAGATCTGGTCACCAAACACCTTAGCCGTGGTTAGCCTTTCAAGAAAAGTTTCAAGTTTTAGATTTATACTGCTGAGAATTTGTGTACTAAAAAAATATTTCACTTAAAAATACTTGTGTAGTTGTTATGAAGAGTGATGAACCTCGAAAAGACAGGAAATTAAAGTAAGTATGTATTTTGTTTGATATTATTCAGTTTTTTCATTAATGTATATTTTTATTTAGAAAATTTATACAGAAAATCATATAGAGTTAAATCTGAAAACAAAAAATATATCAAAGGTAATAATAAATACACATACAAACTCATTACGTTACATGGAAGATTGAAACTATTGTAAAGTTTCTGTCTAATTCTTTATAAAAAAATCTAGTCCAATTCCAACCTTTAGTTCATCCACCAGGTTAGTGAATGTGGCCCAATTAATATTGACATGAACATTCTCATCAATGTAAATACTTCTCAATATGTTCAGGCCCATGTACTGGTTGGTGTCCACACTGCAGCGGAAGATAAACACGTCTTCAGTCCATTGACAAGCTAGAGACGCCAGCGTACTTTTCTCATCAAACAAATAGTCCACTATAGAACCCACACTAATCTTTGGACACAGAGTCTTGAACAAGCACAGCTGCGTGCCTTTAGTGCCAATAGATCCAGATATTATAATGTTATGATAATTATCTATGTATTTTCCCGCTATTGTGAATTTGCTTTTTAAAGATGCTTTTCCCACTTCGCTAACCACTTCTGCGCCAACTGATAACCTTTGGTTTACTGCTTGTAAGTAATTTGCAGTTATTTCCACAAATGAAACATTTTTATGGGCAATGGACACTGATCCGGTAAACTCCTCATCAAAATAGTTCAAGATACAATCTAGCCCACCTCCGCCCTGTGGCATAAAGTGGGCAAATACGGTGCATTTCAGTGCATTGGTTATGTGCGAATTAAAAGTTAGGTTGAAGAAGCCAGGGGTACTCGATGTACTGGGGTATATTAAGGGCTCTCTGTTTATGAATCTGTTGTATGCCTTATAGTTTGTAATTTGACCTGATGTATCCAAATTAATTTGACTATTATACAGTAAAGATTCACTCATTACTTTGTTGATGTTAAATTTTAATCCTCCAAAATATATTGGATAAAGCGCTTTAGCACTCTGATTGATGTTTATCAGTAAATTCTTTTCTGTCAGACCACATATTTTCTCAAAAGTTTTAAGCACATTCTTCATAGTAGCACGAGTGCCTGGAAAACTGACGTGTTCCCATTCCCACATATTTGTGGCAATTTGCTGCTAGTATTCCTCAATAATGCCTCAATACATGTCTGCATAAATAAACAACTCACCATGTCTGTCATTTGTAAATAAAATAAAATTAATAATTGACAAGTTTAGAGAATACTTTTTAAATTTTGCATAATATTCTTGAATGTCTTTTTTAATAAGCAGGTACCTACCTACTTTAGATGAAATCAATGGCTAAACAAAATACCTAAGAGAAGGACTTGGCATACCGATCCAAATATTTACCAAACATTCTACCGGCCATTATTATTACCGGGTATTATTCAGTTTATATGGTGTATTAAATATTGATTCCATCTTGGCCGCCATTTTTGTATAACTTTTTGGACGGAATGTTTTATTGATATGCCAAGTCCTCTCATAAGGGCGCCTTCCACTGCGAGCGGAAAAGAGTTGAGCGGAGCGGGGTGGGAGCTGAGCGAAATAGTTTTGACCTTCCATCAAAAAAGAGCCGCTTAGAAGATAGGTGTTTGCCTTCCACTGCCCGTGCGAGAAATGAGCGAGGCGAGCGGAGCGAGGTCAACGAAAAATGAGAAATAGTTTTGCCCTTCCATTAAAAACGAGTCAGTATCGCTTTGACGTTTGAAGTGAGCGAAATGATTTTTGTGATGTCAAGTAGTGTGTTTTGTGATGCCTACTGATTCTAGTGAAGATGATTCTGACAGCATGTATGCAATGAAAAAAATGTTTGCAAATGTACATTTATAAAAGGAATCTCATCTCAAAAATTAAAAAACCTTTTTACTTTCTTATTTCCACCAATTTCGTCTCAATGATGGTTTTCTAAGCCGAATTCTTTTTGTCGACATTGCTACAATCTTTGCCAGTCGTATCCTATAAACAAAATTGGCAAACCTCTTCAATAAACACCTCCGTCTCGACAAAAATGCAGTCGAGCCAACTGAATTGACGGCAGTTTTTGAGCGGAGTCCGCTAGAAACTAGTCGGCGATGGTGTGCGCGAGCGGACTCGTTTGGACCTAGTTTAACTAGTTCGGTTCGTTCCGCTCATCTCGTTCTTGATGGAAGCACTTGTATGCAGTTAACGTTTGCGAGTCAAGCGGAGTTCGTACGGAGTCCGCTCCGCTCGCATTAGCGGAGCGGACTCGTTCGAACCTATTTTAACTCGTTTTGTCCGCTCCGCTCACCTCGCTCTTGATGGAAGCACGTGTATGCAGTTAACGTTTGCTAGTCGAGAGGGGTTCGTACGGAGTCCGCTCCGCTCGCAGTGGAAGGCGGGCTTTAGGGTATTTTATGTAGTCATTGAGATGGAAGTACACATTGATGGTGGAAAGGAAGAATGGCTAAAGAGCCATTCTGCTGGAAAAAAAGGCTTAAGTGCCGTAACAGCTGTATGGCTCGTTAGCCATTGCTTTCCACCGTCGATATTTAAATTTAAAAAATATGAACTTCATTTGTGCCAATATTAATAGTCTACTCGTTTTTCGTCAGACTGGGCCTGGATAAAAAATATGAACTTCATTTGTGCCAATATTAATAGTCTACTCGTTTTTCATCAGACTGGGCCTGGACCAATCTCCCGTTAAGTTTAAATTACCTTAAGGCGCATTTTAGGTCTCAGGATACCGTGGATGAGAACCGTATGTAAAAATTCAGCCCTCAAAATTCAGACCAGTTTTCATATAAGCGAATCATATGGAAAAATGCAGCCGTTGAGATTCACACGTTTTGTCGTTCGAAAGTTTACGGCTCTCGCCTATTTTTTTGAAGACTCGAAGGTTCATTTTGTCTTGCCAAATCCTGCACAAGCATTTGTTTGTTTTTTTTAATTTTCATTTTCGCAGTCGCCTTGTGGAAAACGAAATTGCTTCGAAAAGGTTGACTTTGTTAGTAAAAATTTTGGAAAATATCATCGACAGGAAATTTTAGAATTTTGTAATTATCACTTTCCGAGAAAAACACGCTGCAATATCCTATCAAACTTTTGACATTTGAAAAAAAAAACAGGAAAAAGTGCCATTTTCTGAAAATAGTAAGAATTTTGCCGTTACCACGTATTAACTACAAACCGGCGTGTAGTAACGTACACAACCAAGCATGTAGACCGTATATTGAACCGGGCGACCGAAATGGCTCAGTAGCAGGCGTACAAAAGTGTGCGGCTAACTCTTTGGGCACGTAAGTACACACTCATTGCTTCATTCGTCCATCCACATAACACACAAATATATATATACATTTATAGGCACACACTGCTCGTTTCATCCACACTCGAACACTGATTTTTTTCTTTAAATATTTAATTTAAAAAAATGCATTTATAGACACACACTCCTTGCTTCATCTATATTCGAATATATATTTAATAATAAATTTTGTAGGCATACACTACATATTTGGTTCAACCACATTCAAACATCACATCACACACTTTTTTTTTACCAATTAATTGTCTGCAATGGGCAAAAACCTAATTACATCTTAATATGCTTAACCTTTTAACTATGGATGTGCGGTCTTACAGGCCGCTTGCAATTTCTCAATCGCGTGAACCTTTTTTGTGAACCTCTCCTCCCACGTACCGCAAGCGTCTGTCCGCCTCAGTAGCTTCGGTTTTAGTGGCGAAACGACTGTCAAGAGTGAAGGTTACGTCGCCGGCTGTATTTTGGGTGAGTAATTTCGCTTTATATTTTGATTGCGGTCTGTGGGACCGCGCGTCCACGTTTTGTGTAATAAATTGAGCTGATGGTGATTTTCATGAATAAATTTTATGTTTTGTTTTAACCCCTCCGAATTTTCGCGAATATGCACTAGAGATGTCTCAAACAAAATGACATTTTACGAAAACTTTGTGTTATTACCGCTTCACAATTAAAGCTCTACAAATGAAACATTTCTGTACGTAGCCTAATAGTAAAAACTGTTTTAGAAAGATTACAAAATAAGCTTTCGAATTATTATATTACAAATACATATTAAGATTTGTAAATATTAAAATTTAGCATGCAAACATTAAAAATAGGTAAAAATGACTCACGTGATGTTTTTTATGTGAAAACGGTACTAAAATCACAGATTATGTAAACAACAATACTTATTCTATTGTATATATGTGTAATAAACACTTTATCATTTCATATAAAAATATTTAATAAAAATTAAAAATGTCGTGCGCGGACGAGCCGCCGGTAGTAAATTTGCGCGGGTAAATATTTTTGTCAACTACGCGACTGACAGCTGATTCCTGTTATGTATTTCTATAGACAACTTGATAGAGATGTACAGCTTGATCTACTATCAACCTTTTACTTTTTGGTTTAGGGATGTAACTAAAACAATAACGGAGTTAGAACGATTTCTATGAAAACACACGCGCTGACGTATAAACACGCTTATTGTACTTGACTGCTGTCCTATTTCTAACGCTTATATCTGCTTACATTGCGGAGGGGTTAAGAAGATAGTGTTAAGTTTTTTTAAATATTTTTTATTCTTTATATTTTATTGTAAAATTAGTGAAACTTACTGAAAAAGTAATTTTCCTTAGATAATGTTCCTACAAAGTGATCTCGATTAAAAATGACTGAAAAGTGCCTTTGATTGTTAAATGGTTAGATTTTAGTTTAAAATAAATATATTTTAATTAAAATGTCTTGTTTTATTTACATTTTGTAAAGTCCGTAAATAAATAAAAACAATTTTAGGTACAATACTTACATAACTAGATAGATTCCGGCCTTTAAAGATAGCGGTCTGTGAGACTGCACGTCCATGCACGATACAAAAAATCTTGTTAGTTCTTCCTTTGGTTGCTTGCGAAGTTAATCAGGTCAAGCTGCAATTTCGGATCCCACCATGGCTTCATCATGGTAAACATCAACGTTAGATAAGTACCTGTCTATAATGCCGACAGACCCAAAATGACCCAGTCATTCTGCAGCAAATCGTGCAACTTAAAAATAGTAACAGTAATACAATTTTCGAGATGTCAGCCATTTATTCACGTATAGTCGCTCACTCACTACTTACACCGCATGGCTTTGAAGCTTAAATGACTGTTACGAGTGCAGTTCCACCGAGTTCTTTTGGGCTGCAGTCTGCGTGGTGCTGCCCCGTTGATAACCAACTTCCAGAAGGCATCAGAAGAAACAGAATACCTCGCACCAAATTGAGTTGATTTGACTCAAATAATTAATACAGGCCACAATAGAATTTACTCTAATCATTTTTTTTATTGATTCAAATACATATATCATTTCAGGAAGCATTAAAGAGTATTACTAAACATCAAAAATTTATGCAAAATATTTCTCACCGAAATTTCTGATATAATATGAAGTATTCCATTTATATTTTCACCAGTTTAAAATATATGTTTTTTGGAAATACATAACAAAAAACAAGAACAAGAAATTATGAATTTCTTAAACATAAAATAAATCTATTATAAAAATATATATCTATAAAAAACTTAACACAGTTAATAATATGGCAATCTTTTACTATTAACTAAAATTGTAGTTCCCATAGCTGGTATTCTTATTGCTTAGCAGCTTACCACTAGATCATTGTGTACGTATTTGTGGTCCCTTACTTGCTAATAGTTAGCAAACACAAGGCATGTCCGGCAAGGCAGGTAAGCCTGGAAAATAAGAAATTTAAATTAATAATAAAGCATCTTCTGTTCGTTTTTGTACCACCCCGCAAAATAGATTTTCGCATTTTATCAAGAGTGCCCTCAGGCCTATATCACCTTTAGAGACGCTGTGTGGAGGGTCTTTTTAAGGAAAGGAAGGAGCTAACCTTTCTACAGTTGAGCGGTACAGTACAGGAACGAGTCGTAAAAACTACCCTTTCCATCCATATAATCCATCTGTTAACTCTTTAGCACTGTGCACCACAAAATTTCTGCGGCGTTATGTAAATGAAACATACATGAGGACGGTAAAACTTTAAAAAAAATCTTATTTTAAATTTCTAATAAATCTCAAATCTTTCAAACTTTATCATTAAATACGTATCCCAAACAATGATACAAAGCTTTGAAGGAATCTCCACATATTGCGCAGGAACATTTCGTAAGATTCTCAAGGGAAGATAAAAAAGCAATAATAAAAATATAACATTGTTTGTATAGTGCAGTTTTGTGATGTATCGAATTATTGTGCGCTTTTTTCTTAAATATAATATTTACAAATAAACATACATGGATTGTGATCAACCCAATTATTTTGATCACAATCGCGATTGATCCAGGACTAATCCATGCCACAGGTGAAGAGTAATGAAGAGCTCCACTGTTGTATATTTTATGTATGTGTTGTAAGTGTTGTCCTTGAAATATTAAAATGGTTGCCCTTATCAAAGAACCCCCCACATGTAACAGAAGTGATATACATATAAATTTTGACAGGTAGCAAATGGAGAGAGGAATCTATTATATTGAAGACTGCCTGGATGTTTGGAGTGGATGATGTCGATGAAGACAAGAGTAAGTATGTTAAGTGACATAATAATAATATGTTTACTTACTTGAATAGAGTCCTTGCGATCAGCCCACGGGATCCCGAGAGTGGAATGAATGCTGCCATCGACCGTGACACGACTAAACCCTCCGTACTGGGGACTATCAGATGACAGGACCACCTATTGTTCACAAATAAACAAGGAAAAAAATTAGGGATCAAGTTACCTTAACTTGTGGTTATTACTAAGTTATGCACCAGGGATTACACTCAATGAAAGGGTTTCCACCAATTGTCTGTATCAAATACAATTTTTTTTATTTTGTATTTGATACAGAACAATTTATTTTCGTTTTACATAATTTAGGAAGAGTTTTATTATGAATCTAATTATAAATATATAAACCAGAGACAATTTCATTGCAGTCAAAGTCTCTGACATTTAAGAAAAACCTCTTTAGTAGTACCCATGCTGCTCATGAAATACATAAACCGTGATAAATAATAACCACTTTTAACATTGCTAATGTATTTGAAGCAGTTACCTTATAATCTCCCGGTGCATCCACTCCCAGCCTGTAGTCTGTGAAGCTCTTGTTGGAGTGGAAGTTGAAGACAAATAGCAGACCGGCGCGCTCTGCAGCCACCACTTTGTCATCTTCATGCTTTATAGAAACGTATGCCTGAAATAATGCACAATAACTGATAAGATTTTTATTATTATTAAACTACAGTGGACCCGCGGTACTCCGACAAACGTTTCGCAGGGCGATGTCGGATTATCGATTTTGTCGGATTATAGAGTACTGCCTAAGACATTCTATAGTCCGGAATTTTTTGAATAAGAGTACCTTGTAATCTGATAAATTACAAATCAAAGAATCTGTTTGAACTACGCATCATACTACATACACGAGGGCTGTCCGGTAAGTACTTAGCCTCACCGTCCGATGGCGCCACTATCGCAAGAGAAATTTACTACCGTGTAGTACATTCCTGTAGACGACTCTGCCGAAATTTCAGCCGAATCGGACTCATAGTTTTGTTTTGGCAGCGTGTGGAAACGGGCATGTCCAAGGATTTTAGAAAAATGGAAAAAGAGCAATGTCGGTCGGTGATTCGATTCTTGTTTTTGAAAGGGAAATCGCGCAGCAAAATCAAAGAGCGCTTGGATGCTGTGTACGGTGATTCTACTCCTTCGATGGCGACCATCAAAAATTAGTTTAACGAGTTTCAACGTGGTCGCACATCAGTTTTTGATGAGCCACGCCCAGGTGCCCCGAAAACGGCTACCACGGAGGATAACATAACAAAAATCCACAATCTCGTATTGGCAGACCGCCGATTGATAGCTGAGACAGTAGGCATCTCAAAAGACTGCGTGGGTAATATCTGAAATTTTGGGCATGAGAAAGCTGTCTGCGCGATGGGTGCCGTGCTTGCTCACTCCGGACAACAGGCAAAACCGTGAGACCATTTCAGAGCAGTGTTTGATGCTGTTCAAGCGCAATCCGAAGGAGTTTCTGCGTTGTTTCGTGACCGTCGACGAAACATGGATCCACTGGTACACACCAGAGACCAAGGAACAGTCAAAACAGTGGACTTCACCCGGCGAACATGCTCCGAAGAAGGCGAAGACGGTCCTATCGGCCGGAAAGGTGATGGCCACCGTTTTCTGGGATTCACAAGGTGTGATCTTCATCGACTATCTGGAGAAGGGCAAAACAATCACAGGGCTGTACTATGCCGAATTATTGGGCCGATTCGACACCGAATTGCAGAAAAAACGGCCACATTTGGCGAAGAAAAAAGTGCTCTACCACCATGACAACGCATCGGCTCACACTTCCGCCCTCGCCACGGCCAAATTCCTACACCAAATCTCCCGAAGTAATCTGTGTTTCAGGGGGCAATGCATTCCAAGATTGACAAAGAGCAAAAAATCAAATCTTTCATGTTGAGTTCTTTTAACGTTTTTTTTTATAGGCTGGTCCCTAGATACGGCTTTTTTTACGGTTTTTCTTGTAATCTTTCTTGAAAAACTGAATAATATTCGGATTATTTACACTGCAAAATATTGTAAACTAGACAAAGCATACTCATATGTAAAGCATTTAAGCATTAAAATGAATCATCGACATAAAAAAGTTTTTTTTTCAACTTTGAGGATTTAAAAAAAAAAAGCGTAAGTTGCGCCACATTACGAAGTATGTCAAAACAATACAAATAAATAGTAGTATATCTGTGTGTAAGGATATAATGACCAACCTTATGATTCCAGAGATAGCCTCATTTTTAATATCTGCCATACACATTTTTCTTAAAAAAATTATAACTCCTTCATTTGTACACGCAATGGCTTCATACGAAATTTTATAGCATAGTAATGATCAGCAGAATCCATTTCTAGCCAAAAAAAGACTCTTGAAAATTCAAGTCTCTATAGTCAAATAGTTGTAAAATAACTCCTACGCCAAGCTCAAGAGCTAGTACTCTTCATTGGCGTAGAAATTCATTAAATCGTGTTCTTTTCATTAAATAAAAAAAATCTAAAAAAAATGTCTATGAAAGGCGATTTTCAGCCCACTGTGCGCCGGATTAGCCAGGGGCCGGATTACCGCGGGTCCACTGTATGTACAGTATTAAACTCTCTGCCGTTATTTTTACTAGATGAAAGTACTAAATCAAGGCTTCGCCGGTATTGGTGTATCGTATGCCTCGACCCGAGCCTAAGCTTTGTAGACTGACTCTTACACACTCAGTTACAATCCCGCCGTCTAGCTTGCTAGATCTGACTATTTTACCAGCCATTATTGATGTTTTAGGACATTTTGGTTAGTCCTCTGTGTTTTCTAGAAAGTGTCAAATATGTTTTATATGTCCGTTTTGTTCTGCCACGGTTTTTGTTTGAATACAAAATGGAGTCTTCTCGCAAGGCATAAACATGACACCTTCATTTTAAATTTAAAAATTCAAGAACTTTGGAGATGTAACATATTTAGATACCCTATAAATGACACTCGTGAGTATTCCTTTAATGGTTTAAGATGCAAGTTATAGGCATGCATTTTTACCCCTTTCTTATAAATGTGTTGTTTATGAGAAATAGAGAGATTACAATGGAGCTGTATTTGGCATTCGTCTAGTGACCGTTTCATAGTATATTTTATCATTTACGGTAATAAATAAATGTAATTCTTACGGGATTATTGTGCAGCCATCCATATTTCTCTTCCAAGGCATTCATGTCCCGGTCAAAGTTGTTGAGGTATTTGTACTTGAGGTTTTCATCATCCACGAGTCCCCACTGGCGGCGAGCGTAGTGGTATGAGGAGTTGTTCCCTGCCCGAGGGAAGTCCAGCCATTCGGGGTGCCCAAATTCATTACCTGAAGAGTTCATATTTAGATTAAAATATCTTACCATTGTTCATGTACTTACATGCAATGTTATTTTTAACACTGACAACTCAAAATGATTTTATGTATCTAAAAAGATAAATGGGACCTCTGAAAAAAAAAAAATTTTTTTAAGTTCCGTTTTATCGGTGATTACGGTTGATTTTTATTGTGCAAAGTGTTTTTTTTTATTTGGACTTCAGTGGTGAGTGTATTCGTACTTTTAAATTATTATTTCACATAGCAAAAAGTGTTTTACTTGGAAAAGCACAGTATTATAAGTACATTTACCAAATTCCGATATCTTTCCAATTAATTAATCATATTAATTAACATATAACAGGATTAGTGTTACACAATCAGGTGGCTACGTAGGTAATTGCGTAAATGTGAAATTTTAGGGAAATTTCACTTCGAAATCTAGGGAAATAATTTTTTTGGGCAGAACATCCCTGTTTGAATGAAGAATCCAGAAAAATCAATGGTGGAATCAGGCGGAATGCTTTGGGATGACTTTTAGGTGTGAGGTGTGTTTTTTATTCAAGATTAACTGCTTTTAATATAGAAAAACATTGGTAAAAAGTCCACATTTCACCGGTACTTATGCATTACTATACATTACTTATTTTAACAAAGTGCAATATAAAAACAATAAACCATCTTTTTCATTGCAAAATACTAGTGACATCGTAAGCCTCGAATTTTGTGTTCAGGCGTGACTTTATGTGGCGGCCACTTGTGCCGCATTAATTGCGCCGCCACTGAACTCCGACCGAACACGCTGGAAACTACGAAATACCTACAGTCAGTTTCTATGGCCGCGCCGCCTCGTAAATAATAATTCCGCCACTTACGCGAAAGTGAGTACCAGTTCAGTCTTCATTCATGGTTCGACATTTACACATCGGGCAGTGATACAACTAAGTGCAGTGTAGTAACTCTTTACCTGCCCTCGCGGGGCAACAGCCCGCGCAGTCAACCGCAAGTGAACAACATTTGTCCAGTGTGACACCAGGAACATTTCCAGCACCTTCGAGGAACTTCACCAACCAACAACCGGCAACGAGCCAGCAACCGGCAACAAGCCAGCAACCACAACCAGCAACCAGCAACCGGCAACGAGCCAGCAACCGGCAACAAGCCAGCAACCACAACCAGCAACCACAACCGGCAACGAGCCAGCAACCAGCATCCTCATCGCCTCTCAAGGTTCCTTCCTGCGTCACGTGTGTGTGTCGACTCAAAGGCCACACAGCCGCCATACCTCGTCAATACGACGACTGTCGACCGCCTGGACCAAGGTCACTTCTAACAACTTCAACAAGCCGGCTCCCTGAAGACCAGTGATCTTCACCGCCGTAGTCTCCTGACCTTCTTCACTCATCATCATGCAGCAGCAACACTAACGGCACCACTGTTACTCCGCTCCGCTCCGACCTCGCTACGTAGCACAACAATAAAGACTGACTCACTACACTGACCGACGCCTTTCATTTCTCGTCCCGACTCTACCGATCCGGCCCGCTCCCTCACATTGTTTTATGTATAACACATACAGAAACACTGGTATTTATAATATACTGATCATGACGATTGTGTAATAACTTGTATAAAAAGCCCTTTTAGTAAAAAACAATTCGAAAATACGACCGATGTATCGTAAACCAAATATCAAATATGACATATGACCTATTTATGACTATGCTTAACCTCAAATATAGCCCTTTTACGTCATAATTTTAATTGTTGAGAGCCTAAATATTGTTTCCAATAAACACAATAACTATTATTTATCTAAATATCTTTAACAGTATGAAAATAACCAAAAAAACACGAAATGTTGAATGGCGTGCGTGTCTTTCGTGGCGTAAGGCGTAAGATTTCAAATGTCAATACATCTTGATACACTTCGGTGAATTGGTTAGCAGGCTAACAGTGACGTCACCGTTAACCATTTCAGTAATGCCAACTTGACGCTGTGTTTTGAGGAGAGGTTTAAAAATGCACTTTTTAATAATTTTTTAAAAACTCTGTGTTTAATATTATGAAATAAAACTTATATATTCAGAATCAGCGTTTATTGGTCTACATGAACATATTTTTTTAAAGCCATAATATTTTTCACTGGAGTTCCTTATTAGCTCCAAACTATGGCTTCTGTGTTTCTTCCCTCCTACAATATAGGTCTCCTCAAGACCAATTGTTCATCCCTTCCTCTCCTCAAAAAGACCCTCCACAAAGCATCACCAAAGGTGACATAGGCCCTGAGGGAAATTATTTTCCACAGGGCCTCCTCAGTGGAATCACATGAAAAAAAACAGTTTGAAAAACTTTTATAGAAATTTTGATACCATCAGTGTGCAAAACTACATTAAAAGTTGCCTACACGTGTATTGTTATTAAGTAAATAGGATTCCCTACCGATGAAGTTCAGGTAGGCCTCCCCCCCCAGAGCGTGTGTGATCATACGGATCATGCAGTGCAGGGCGAGGCCGCGCTCCACCACCGGGTTGGGTTCGCTGTTCACGCTCATGTGCGTGTACATGGCAGCGTCCATCAGCCAGAAGGCGATCGTCTTGTCACCCACCAGAGCCTGAATACAAATAAAACATTTCACTTTTAATAAATTTTTTTCTGACTCAGAATGAAATACTATAAAAACTATATTTGCAAACATAAGAGTTACAAATTTATTCACGGTATCCAAAAATTCAAACAAGCGGGAATCTACATCAGATTTGGAGTCTTGTATGATTTATTTTGATATGACCTTTTGTTTTCGAGTAAGTCTAGTCGAAAGTTGTTTTTTTATTTTACCTTATTTAAAATAGTCACTAAGGTCAGTTGGGGCAATTGCGGCATATTTTTTGATTTTTTTTAACAGTCATCTTTACAGATCACTTGACTGCAACTCATTGGATTTTAAGTTGTTTTTTTTTGTGAATAACTCATCAACAATAATTTGTTTTTCAGAAAATGTTTGCTTTAATTGACAAAAGCCTCTTGATTTCATTAAAATGAAGCGAAAGTAAAAAATGGAAATTAGACGCATTTGCCCCTCTCTTGGCCCCTCTATGAGGCAAATGCGTCCAAGACATATTTTTTTACCTAAATTTCAAATTCCAATAACAAAGATTATTATCTTAATTGTTCACACATTTTTACTTCTGATCAAAATACAACAATATATTTCCAGATAAAGACAGATTTTTTTTAGAAATTACGGGGCAAATGTGTCAATTTAGTGAATGCCGCATTTACCCCTTCTACTAAACATGCATTGCCAACCATTTAGTTATAAGATAGATGGAATATAATATGTCGAGGGAACTTATCTTCTTTAAATATGTCTTTGTTCTAATTTGAGTTGTTTCAAACACTAGCGGTGTATTAAAAACAGCGGTTAAAACCTTTGGTATTTAAAAAAAATAAGTAGATAAGGTAAGCAGAAGGCCGTGGGTTCGAGTCCCATTGGCGGCGGCATGTATCTTTTCTCGGGAGATTTTTTCAATTTGCATTATTCTTCTCTTACAATTTATACGCACCAGATTTAAATGTCCAGGTCAAATTTTCCCCACAGGGAAAACTAAACCCTTTCACACACTTCCCCAAATGATCATCTAGTCAATCCACGCTATGCAATTGCACTATATAAGTATTATAAATACAAAACAATACAAGGACAACATGTCAACCTACCAGAGACCAAATGGGAAAATAATTCTCCGACTCTAGATATTTTCATATCAGAGGGTTCGGCTGTGTGGAACTCCTAATTTGACCTACCTATAAATCCTACTGATTCCTCAATAAATATATATATATAAAAAATCTTTTGTAATCCTGCATGTATTTAAAATGACAGATTTTTGCATTTTTATATATAAATTCTTTGACAAATCTAATATGCCTAAATTTTGAATAAGTGACCTAGGTATAATGCCGGTAGCCTAAATAACAAATGGTAATATTTTTATAGTCTGAGAGTGCCAAATTCTTTTAATCTCATTTCCTAAATCTGTATATTTTCAATTTTTTTCAGAAACAGATTTTTGAATACTAGAGGAATTTGGAATAGGTAGCTACATCAATGATATAAGTTTTTTTTTTTAAATTTTGTGATGTAAAACTATATCAGGTCTATCATGACTAATTGTTCTGCCTGTTAGAATAGTTTTATCATAATATATTTTATAAAATTCACTTTCTAAAAATGAATTTGGTTCATATTCATAATATGGTACTATATTACGGCAGTCAATCAAGTTATATTTAATTACCAAACTTTGGTGGATTATTTTTAAAACCTGAGTGCCTAAATGTATACTCGGATGGCGCTAATACAGAACATCCCGATATAATATGTTCTATAGTATCCGGAAAAGCCAAACATTTTCTACATAAATCATAAATTTGATTTATATCTTGGATTATATGATTCCTACAATTTTTAGTATTAATGACTCTATCTTGAATGGCAAGCATAAATCCTTCTATTTCTGCGCTCAACTCTCCAATACTCAACCATTTGTTTGACGGAAGTTTGTCAACATACGTTTGGTTGAGATAATTGAAGTGTTTTGCGTGAATAATTTTTTATTATTGTTATAATAATTTAAAAAAATATATTATTGTGTATGTACTATGTACTTTTTTGGAGGCTTGATAGCCACTTAATGTACCATTACTGACATCTTCTATCGCTTTCTGCAATGTCTCTTCTGTATAAAGAGGATCATTTGTTTTTCCTTGTAATTATGCACCATTTTGTGTAAGTTATACGTAGAAGATAGTCGAACAACCTGTAAACAATAACAAATTAATAGTTTTTTTTGTGTCAACAAATAAACTTGACAATATCAAACAGGCAACCTAATGCTTGTTTGCTTAAAGAGGTATATTTCTTTATTATAAAGGTAGTAATCACTATTAATTACGAAAAGTGTATTATAATTTATAGAACTATGTATTATGCTTTACCTACATATGTAAGTAAATAAATAATGAAATAATATGCACAATTGAAAAAATATACTATTTATGGTTGTCGATATCTGGAAACGGGGTAATTGCGTCTGCTAGACGCATTTACCCCAAAAAAATAGGCGCATTTACCCCGGGTCACTAATAAACAATCGTATTTTTTCAGTTGTCATTTCTCCAAAATACGCAATGGTTTCTTTAAAATAATTATTTTAATTGAAAACAGTATTACTTTTTCTTAACTCACCGTAAATTCAAACTCCACACTCTAGTGATCACAAAGATATTCAAGAATATAGAAGACCACAGAATGCGATACGTCACTCGTTTTTCAGTCACTTTTTTTAAATGGCGAATTACTTCCAACCTGTGGCCGAAAGCGTTGCCTGTAGACTTCTAAGTTATGACATAATATACAAGAAAACCACTAGATGGCATTAATTACATCTATTTTAAACATTAAATGAAGCAGGATGGATAGACGCAATAGCCCCGTAGACGCATTTACCCCAGTTGACCTTACTGAGTTATCATCTGCTCATTGTCTTTTAAAATGCGTCGTATGTAAATAAATGTTTAAAAGCGTAGACCTGACTCCAATACTGTCTTAACCCTAAATTTGCTGAAAGAAAAGCTAAAATATTTTTTTTGTTTTATTTTATTTTTTATTTTAACTTTATGAGTAAAACCTTAAATTGTAATATTTAAATAAATGAAGATAATATAAGCGAAACTCAATCGAAAATCTGGAAACAGAAAAATCAGAAAAACATATTGACACCTCTGGGACTCGAACCCAGGACCTCTTGCTTTCCGGGCAAATCGACACCGTGGCGCAGTGGTTTGCCGGGAAAGCAAGAGGTCCTGGGTTCGAGTCCCAGAGGTGTCAATATGTTTTTCTGATTTTTCTGTTTCCAAATTTTCGATTGAGTTTCGCTTATATTATCTTCATTTATTTAAATATTAAAATAAAATTGTTTAATGGAGGTTAGGAGCTGCAGATGATCACATTTTCTACTGTACCACGAGTTTTCAAACGCAGTATATAATTTAATGAAAAACTTTTGAGAGCGACTTTGCATCATAACAAAGTTTTTAAATTTTCTATAGACTTAGAAAGTCAACACAAAAATACCTACATGGTAGGTACTTAAGAGAAAGTGCAGAATTAACCCGTCAGGCTAATTTGTTCGCTTTTCGGAAAAACTCATATAGGTCTCTTAGAAATTGTTGTGTCTCCCATCATGGTGAGGAATATGATATAAACGGTGTCAGAAAGAGAAAAAAACCACACCTTACATTAAAATATATAAGTTAACCACAAAATAAGTAAAATGTAGACTTTTATGAAACTAAATTTTCGGATCGCAATTTAAAAAAAAGTTATGAAACTTTGGGAGTTTAATAAAATATGTACATGGTTTTTTTTTTTCATTATCAGTAGTTTGTTAGAAAAAACGTAGCGTGAGCCATTTTTTAAACTTTTATATGTTAAAAATATTAAATGTTTATTTCAATTTATAAAATTTAAAGCGTATTTTATTACTTTTCAAAAACAGTTTTTAGTTTTCGGAAATGTTTAGAAATATTCTGTTTATTTCGATTTTATTATAAAGCGGAAATATTTTGACCCTCTGACAAAGGACCCTATGGACGAGGAGGTATGAGGGGTTAACAATATGTACATAATATTAAAAAAATACCCTATTATGAGAGTTGTGTTGGGATATCGAGTATGCTACTTATAAGATGATATCATAATCCATAATGTCTAGCCAAATTGATTTCAAATTAAAATTTTGTTTTTGCTTCCCTGTAAAACTGTGAGAAAGGCAGATAATAACTTATTGAGATCTCACTACTAAATCCTACCTTTGATAAGTGAGTGTTCTACTGGCTTAGTTACTGTATTCATAATACAAAACAAATAATATTATTATTTACCATTACTCGGTTGAACATTGAACATGATTTTACTGCACCAATAATAACAATAATATTCAATAATAATAATACATTCCAGTCTAAAATGGCGTAAGTGACCAATTACAGCTTTTTAGGAAAGCGAAAACAGCGAAATAAATGAAGAAAAATGTGTACAAAATATTTTTAAACTAATTTTTTTTTTAAATATTTTGAATAAGAAAATGTGCATTATAATGTAACTTTATTTTCTTCCTTGAAAATTTGAGAATATATTGTCACTTACGTCCTTTTGGCTTGGAATAGTTGATATGAAAACAAATAATATTATTATTTATGATTTGTGCGAAAGTCATTCTAACAGCATTTTACTATGATTAATACAATCTTGCTTGTTCTGTATAATCAAGGTGAAACGCATACAGTGTCCCTTTGAGTAGGTAGTAATAAAAATAATTATATGTAAATGAAAGGTTTAATTAGCATGTGTAGAATGGTTCCATGACAACTCAACAAAGTGGCATTTTAACAACCCTTTGAAAAGTCATTAAAAGTGATGAAAAAAAAACTTGGAATAGATTACGTTAGGTAGGTTACTTGCTATTTTTTTTTTTCATAACATTTAAACCTAAAGTACTAATCATCGCCTGGGAGGCCGCACTCTCAGTTTTTTCGTTGTAATTTCAAATTGTGCGACCGTTACGACTCGCGCGCTCACCTCAACTTAACCCCCGCGACTCAGTGGATAGCGGTCGCACGTCTCGCGGGCTCTTTTCTTTGCCGAGTTACAGAGTATTGGATCGCTTGGGAGGCGATCCTTAGTGTTAAAGGTAATTTTTTTTTTTGGACTTGTATATTATTATTGGAGTTTTTGACATGATTGGTGTTAATTGTATTTATAAAAATAAATATTTTGTTTACGGATGAATCCAGACGATAGTCAAATAGAAAATTGGTCATTGGAAGATGACTCTGCTAGTGAAATTGAAGAAAATTTATAAGTTAATGTTTGGCTTTCATGATAAAAATATAAATGAACAATGTGTGGAAGAAAATGTCATTAAAAAAGGAAAACGAAGCATGTGCAACTTTTTCCCAGCAAAAAAAAAAGACGCATGAGTGTGTACTACTGTGCGAAATGTAACAAACCATATTGTTTGGAACATCGATCGCCTAATTGCTTCTCTTGTGATAAGAAATTAATAGACTAACTTTAAAGTTATGTGACATAAAAATTGTAATGCTAAATATTAGTTTTTTATAATGATCTCAACAGAATATTATATTTTTACAAAAATGTTTAGTTTTTAAGATTTTTGCAAGAATAAAAAAATTTTTCATAATCTTAATATATCTTTGTTGTGCCTAAAAAGTTAGGTATGTGTTAAGTTTAAACCATTATTTAAGACTGTTTTGATTAAGAAAATATATTTTTTGTTATTGCATTTAAAAAGGCAGAGGTTGCTCTATTATGTTAAAATTTATTTTTTCATATTTTAATAAAGACACTTAAAAAAACTACTTGTTTTTTAAAAAGTAGCCTCCCAAGCAACGAGTAGTATTAAGCTGTAAAAAAGTTATATTATATTATTCTAGTATTCTAGGATTAACGACTTTTCAAAGAAGTGAGGAAGTTGGCGTTGTTGAATTGTCGAACCGGTCAACATGTAAAATTTACCTGGTCGTGGCTTTCGGCATATGCAACTGCCCCCTCCATCCATCTCCTGTTTGTTAACGTGTGAACAATGTTACCGATATTCCAGTCCTCATCTTTGTATTCCTTTAGTAGTTTGATCCAATTGTCAGGAATAGCCATGGCCAGGCGATAGTCAAATCCTAAACCACCTTCCGATACTGGCCGACAAGACGCTGGCATACCAGATACATCCTAAAAGTAAAATGAAATAATTTCAAACTGATCAACCCCTTTTGAATGATTATATCGACGCCGGAAAGGATAAATGGCTACAGCTGTATGGCGCTTGACCCATTTTTCCATTCCAGCTGTATGGCGCTTTAGCCATTTATCCTTTCCAGCATCGATATTTATGATGTCATTCAAAGGAAATTTATTGATATGTAATCAAGAATTTATCACAAATATGTATGTACTCACTTCAGCAATTGTGACACAGTTTTGGCTGTTTGTATGAAGCAGTTCATTAGCAAGCATAAGGTAAAGCAGAGCTTCTGTGTCCACATTCAGTCCAAAGTATTCATCGTAATGTCCAGAGAATCCCTGAACACCACGGCTGTGGTACAGCATAGAGGTGACTCCGTCAAATCTGAAATGTATCATGGTTAGGTTAGTAAATACTTCAATGAAATCTTGAAATCAGTCCTGGCTCTACCAAGTAAGACAAAATGAGTGCAGCTCACTCACGGGTAATGTACCGGCACAAACGCCGCATCACAAAGCAAATGAATGTCTCATATCTTCTGAAAGATTGACGTTTACAACAATTAAAAAGTACCTACTATGCGAAAAAACAATTCTAGATGCATTTAGTGCTATCTAATTATCCATTTAATTTAACTGAATCTGACTTGATTCTGATGTTACCACTCACCTGAAGCCATCAAATCCATATTCTTCTTGATACCATCGCAGGTTTGATAGTAAAAACCGCAGAACCTCAAACCTAAAAGAATAAAACATTGATTTGATTTCACGACCAAAGGGATTGTTGTGATTTATTTTTGGGGTATTAGGACATGTTGCGTTACCTCCTTGTTTAGCCAACGTTTCAAGCAGCATTACAGTGTGACACTGTAAAGTCGGGTCTCCAGCGAGCTCCACCATTAACAAATGCGTTAACAATTGCTTTGATATTACTATCAACATTTTTTGGTTTCCGTCTCCTCCGTTTGTTGAAACACGGTTGAAACATTGGTGCGAAGTTCGCGCGGTGTTGGCTAGTGGTCAGTGGTCCTTACCACGGAGCTGGCCAACACTAGCCAACACCGGCCACACAATTTGGCTACTGGTCCGTGGTAAGGATCTGTCCATGAGTACGCAAAGAACACTTGACGTTTGATGTTTTTGGCGTTTATATCAAAGTTAAAATGCGTTCTGATGAAAAAGAGATCCTACATTTCTCAGAAAACACAGATATTTTAATAGATATTTATTTATCAGATTTCCGACTAATATCGATTATTGCACGACCTAAAGTTACTATTAAGAATTTAGAGTGGGTAAATAATTAGTAGACATCAAAAATAGAATACCGATTTAATTGGTCAATTTCTTCCGTGTCTCTGAAATTGATTTATAAATTAATAGACTTTATTTACAAGCGAGTTCACGAAAGAAATAATCATCCTTTACGACAGTATTATTAGGTTCGCGCAGTTGACATAACACCAAAAAACTTGACGTTTGTCGGTTACGTAAATGTTAAAATGCATTCTGATGAAGAAAAGATATTTATATATAAAACACAGATATTTATTTATCGGGAAAGATTTCTGACTAATATCAATTATTGCAGGACCTAAAGTTACCTTTTAAAAAAACAGAATAATTATATTAATAAGAATTTTAATATTATATTATAATTCTATTATCAAATATATTTATTATTATGTTATATTAACCCCTTCGAATTTTTGAGAATATTCGCTTTTGGTGTCTTTAACAAAATGACATTTTACGAAAACTTTTTATTATTAATGCTCAAATAAATATTAAGATTTGTAAATATTAAAATTTAGAACGCAAACATAAAAAATAGGTAAAAATGACTCACATGATGTTTTTATGTGAAAACGGTACTAAAATCACAGATTATGTAAACAACAATACTTATTCTATTGTATATATGTGTAATAAACACTTTTGTCACCTCAATTTTTTATCATTTCATATAAAAATATTTAATAAAAATTTAAAATGTGGAGCGCGGTGGAGCTGCCGGTAGCAAATTTGCGCGGGTAAATATTTTTGTCAACTACACGACTGACAGCTGATTCCTGTTATGTATTTCCATAGACAACTTGATAGGGATTTGCAGCTTGATCTACTATCGACCTTTTACTTTTTGTTTTAGGGATGTAACTAAAACAATAACGGAGTTATAACGATTTCTATGGAAACACACGCGCTGACGTATAAACACGCTTATTGTACTTGACTGCTGTCCTATTTTTAACGCTTATATCTGGTTACGTTGCAGAGGGGTTAAGGTATAATAATATTTTTTTTAATGTGTCGTGATTATGCTCACTCATTGCGAAAAAGCCTTGGTTTAAAAAGTCATTCGGCTTATCCTCCATAAATGAACGCACCGCGCGGCTCCCATGAAAAAATGAATTATTCCCCCCCTTACCCCCACGCCGGCCCCTGCCTGCCTTCCCGCTTTACCCGGGATGGGATGTTTTCCGCCGCGCATGGAAAGCTCGAAACACAACAAAAATTGTCAATATTTATCATGTAAGTTTTAAGATTTTCACGGCCAAAAGCATTTTCGTTATTTGTTTATAATGTTTATGTTTGTAATGCCAGCTCGCGGTGAACCATTTTGTGTTATAACTTTATATTAACTAAATTCGCTTTAACCAGTGTAATTTTAATTCTAGTAAAATTCATTTAATATTAATAGAGCAAAAAACCATGTCTAAGTATACAGTAATGCCAGCTTGTGGTAAACCATTTTGATTTATATTGACTAAATTCGCTTTAACCATTGTATTTCTATTTCGTTAAATTCTTACCATTGTGATTTCTAATTTTAGAATTCATTAAGAGATGGAGCCACTTCAGTCGGCGTCTCGCAAACGGACTTGCCCCTGACTAGCATAAATACCACGTTTTAATGAGCTTTCTATTCCGTTCCGCGGCGATGACGCCACTACTTGTCACGATTATTTTGTACTGGTGAAAGTTAACCATTGTAATTTTTATTTATTTTATTTTATTTTTTCTTAAATTCTTACCATTGTGATTTCTAATTTTAGATTTCATTAAGAGATGGAGCCACTTCCGTCGGCGTCTCGCAAACGGACTTGCCCCTGGCCAGCATAAATACCACGTTTTAATGAACTTTCTATTCCGTTCCGCGGCGATGACGCCACTGCTTGTCACGATTATTTTGTACTGGTGAAAGTTAGTGGTGCTGGCGGCACGGTATCGCTTCGAAGTAAATAAGCACACACTTCACGACTAAAAATTACACATCTACCGGATCTGCCGGATCTGCCCTGATGATGGACACTGCAACGATGTCCGAAACGTTGGCTAAAGAAGGAGGTAGCGCAACACGGCATAACACCCCAAAAACAAATAACGAAAATATTTATCATGTTAATGGTGTTAATGATGTTAATGTCAAGGCAAAAGTTAATGGCGGAGCTCTCTGGAGACGGGCCTTAATGCTGTCCAAACTGTTGGCTAAAAGTGGAGGAAGGGCAACATGGCATAATAACCCAAAAATAAATCACAATCAATAAAACATTGTTTTATGCAGTTTGAGAAATTGGTTGGGAGGTTTCATCTCAACATCAGCTACAATTGGATTGATTGATTTTTAGATTGTTTAAATATTTCTATGAGGTGAACGAGATCACAAATAATCAAGTGAAAACATGAATGAAATATGTAATACTTGAATGATTCTTCATTCAACTTACTCAGAGTAGTTAAATAGCCTTGAATCCCAGAGTGGATGAGTTCCTTTGGGACCATCGTGGAAGTAGCAGGAGGTTGTGCCATCGAACTCATTCAATCCATCCAGCGTGTTCTTGCAGGCGTGAGAGTGCACCACATCCAGGAGGACATACAGACCCATCTTGTGCGCCTCGTCCACCAGTCTCTTCAGCTCACAGGGTGTTCCGTAGCGGCTGGATAGTCAAAATGAATTGCATTAATTTTTCGATGTAGGTACACAGAAAGAAAGCTGTGGTAGATTTTAAAGCATGCCTAGTACAAAAATAAACATACAATGCCATGATTGCTTTACATCTGGTTTCTTGAGGTATTGAAAGAAAGAAACTTCAATAGCTTCGTCCAGAAAGTCTCCATATTCCCAAATAGCAAATGAATAATAAAACAGTCAAAAGGGCAAAACAAAGATGACTGAATTATACAGATGGATTCAAATATACTGGTTGGAATTGATTGCTAAAATAAATTCCTAGTGCAGCCATGCGCCTGGTGTTTTTCAAGCAATAAATCAACACCCACTTCGAGAGTCTGACGTCTAATAACAAGAAAGTTCTAATTTCACAAATAAATTTTCATAAATAATATAAATGTGATAAATTCACAAGAATGTTTATTTCTTTTTTTGTATGAATACCAAAATCCAAAACATAGGAAGCTGAAAACTTCATTTTGGGCACGAAAAAAAATCTTCAATTGGGCCACAGATGGGCATTCCTCATTTAGACCATGCACCGCACGCCTCTTGGAATCTGGACTATGCTAATGAAGGATGCATAAGCATTCAACCATAAAATATATAATCTAACCAACCTACTAGCAGCAAAGAAGCTTGTGACCTGGTAACCGAAAGAAGCATAATATGCATGCTCCATTATTGCCATCAGCTGTATAGAATTGTAACCTGTAGAAGAAAAGAATACTCTCATTGCAACAAATAAATTAAAAGACCGATAACCATCATGAATGAAGATAATTGATTTATATAAATAATTATAAGGTACCTTGGTTTTTGATTCTTTTCAAGATGTTTTCAGTAAACTCATTGTACGTCCCCACGCGATATTCTGAAGTAGCAATTCCAACGTGGCATTCATATATTCTCAGACTTTTGGGACGAGGAACCTTCTTGTGCTTCATTACATAAGGCTGAAAGAAAAAGCCGTTAGTTAGTTTGAATGTTCACTGACAGTTGAGGAATAAGATAACAAGAATCCATTAGAATATTGTTTCCTAAGTCAGGCAGGCGACTCGCAGAAATGTTTTGAGGTTGAAATTAATTATTACCTCTTGCGGATTATAAATGTGCTGTTGGTAAACATTTCCATTATCATGCGGCTTGACATATCGTGCCCAGGGAGATATCCTCGGGAGCTGCCCATTTATGATCAGCTCTACGCGAGACAAGTGGTTCAGGGGACAGCTTCCGTCAGGGTTTGCCGGAATAATCAACTCCCATTTGCTAAATTCCAACTTCTTGAAAGCATGGCTGGTCCAGTTCCAATTATCTATGAATATTACACATTATTCAGTTCAATATTATAATAATGTTCTAATTTCAACAAATTGTTTTTTACTGTGGATTCACATGCAAACATATTATAAATGTCCCAATTCGAGTGGCAAAGTTGTTTGAAATTTTTCTGTAATACATAAAAAGAAGATAATGTATGAATTAATTGATACTAACTGAATTCTCCGCTGAGACAAACCGATCTGGCACCCGGAGCCCATTCACGCCAACTGACGGAATTATCCGGGCGTATCTGCATGCCAAACTTCTTGTAGCCGCTGCTGAAGGCTGTCAGGCCCCCTTCGAAGTTGCTGATCTTCTCCCAGATGTCTTTGAAGCATCCATACCTTTAAAATATAACAAAAATAATACCAATTTGTTAGGCAAATATTACATTTATTCACGACTACCACAGCATGTAAAGATAATACCAAAAGAAAAGGCGGTAATTATCGGTTCGGACTGGCCACGCTTATTACGAATAATTTTTAGAAAAAAACTTTAGATTCGCCTTAATTACTATAAAAGGAAACTTTTTGGCTTTGGGGCGGCGGAAAATAATGCATTTTAATTTTCAATTGCATAAAACCAAAATTCTCTTCGCGATCCGACACAGCGAAAATCCGCGGCCGTACCTGTCACTGTGATGTTGGTATCCTTTATAAATTAACAAGAGCTAATACGACTGTAGCCGACTTCGCGGGATACCTACATGAAATACCGCGAATCACAAACCATGTTACACAAACCTAGCGTAGCCGCTAAACCACTTGAAAACTGGGATGTTTTTCTTGCCTTGACGCGAGTAGGCGTTTTAAAGGGGCACTTTCTTTTGTATCACGAACCATGTTACACAAACAAGCCCGCTAGACAAATTTCATAATTACGCGCCTTATCCCACGAAGTCGGCTACAGTCGTATTAGCTCTTGTTAATTTATCAAGGATACCAACATCACAGTGACAGGTACGGCCGCGGATTTTCGCTGTGTCGGTCGCGAAGCGAATTTTGGTTTTATGCAATTGAAAATTAAAATGCATTATTTTCCGCCGCCCCAAAGCCAAAAAGTTTCCTTTTATAGTAATTAAGGCGAATCAAAAGTTTTTTTCTAAAAATTATTCGTAATAAGCGTGGCCAGTCCGAACCGATATTTACCGAAAAGGCATTCCTCTGGTTGAAATTATACAAAAATGGATTATAAATTTATAAAAAAAAAACTGATATTATTATTAACATTATTCAAATAGTTAAAAAAAAAACAGTGTAGGCTTCTAAGCCATGAGATTCTTATACTTTAGGTAGGTACCAGGTATTTCTCTTCCATTGTTAGCAATCTTATCTAATAAGCAGATTTACTTATCAATCAACCATTACCATTAATATCCACGTTTTAAGACATCCTTGAAATGTTAAACATAAATATATAATATTTCTATTTACTGAGATAACCTACGTATCTCAGGTCGTTTTCATTCTAACTTGAAGTGATATTATCAGAAAAATTTGAATACTTTTGTACAATTTCAATAGTTCGTTACGCTAACAAGAGGCTTTTTAATCCTTTTAATTTTTTCAAGTTTATCACCCACGTTATTTTATTTCATAAAATAATAATTTTGTAGTAGAAAATAGAAAATAAAAATTTGGCAGTCTTATTAACATGGAAATCCATTTCATTCAATAAAATCGACCGGTTCATGTTTTGAATGAAAACATAATACCGCCATAGACCATCTGTGACCTTCAATGTGACATTGGGAAGGTAATGTTATCGAGAAGAAAAATAAAAACATAACCTGTACGAACCTACGGCGAAATTCTCTTTCGTAGCTTTTTAAATATCCATCACGTTCTAGAAGTTTGTCCAAATCCGGTACCACAACTGTCATGGGGTCAATCGAAGATTGTGTGCCTCCCATGATGTTAATTCCAATACGATTCCAATAAAAGCCGACGACAGCAAACACACAGTACGGAGCGCGCGCCTAGACCGCCTCAAAACAACTAATCATCAACTAATGAAAATATGAATTGACGATTTCACGATTGACGAATAGGTAGGTACGTCGCGAACGCACAACGCGCTGAAAACGTGAAACCGAAGTCGCCGGCGCTTATGAAAATTTATTATTGAATGAGAAGCGCGATGCATTATTTGTTATTATTTTTAAATGTAACTTTATGAACATTTTAAAACCCGGTTATTTAAATGAAATTGCATGCATTATTTTACTAGCAGAATAAAACCCCGATATGTTGGACGCAGTTGCACATAGATAATTTTTAATAATAAATCATCACATAACACACTATTTTCAGTCAGATACCTACGTATGTATGAAAAATATTGTTCTTCTCATTTTTTTTGAATTTGGCGGTATTTTTTAAAAATGACTAGGTAGGTCTAGACCAGCGGTCGTCACACTTTTCTGGTCAAGGGCCACATAGGACAATGTAGTATCACCGGGGGACCGCACACTTATGAATTGTGAGCGGGGGAGGGGGGGGGGGTGTTGATTTTGTACCTGTTTTAAAAAGGCAATTATTCTATATTTAAGTACCGGGTTGCTACCTCCTTCCTTCTTGTATTCATGATATAGTGTCAATTCTCAATAATAATAATACACGTACCATGAAAATGTTATACATATAATAAAAAAAAAATTATGTAGATCTGTAATGGAATCTTTCAATTCAATTTTCATCCACTTCCCGAACTACGGGAATATGTGAATTTTCGCACACGGGATAAAAATGATTACAATACGTGCAATAACAAAAATTAACCAGTATTAAAGATTACTTTGCTTGATTAACGTGTTTTTTGTCTTTTTAAACCATATTTTTTACCTGCCCACGCCCTCACTGTGTCATCTCAATGCCCTCTTCTTTTATCTGGGTCTTCTACTGCCCCCTGAAAGTCTCAAACGCTCACAAGAGGGCGTTATCGCCCACGTTGAGAACCTATGACGTACTCCATCCATGAATGCGTTCAAAATCGACTTAGGATATGTTCAAAAACCAGCTGTGAGTTTTAAAATCAAATGTCAATCAATTAAAATCTGCGTTTTAAAATCATAAGCGTATACGTCCGCAAAATATTTGAAAAAGTCAGGTTAATATACATGAAAAAATATATATTTAAGAAGAAAGCGGCAGATATTTGTGCGGGCCGCACAAATATCTGCGGCGGGCCACAGTTTGACGATGACGGGTCTAGACTCTATATATACCTACCATGCCGAAATAAAATGTGCCCACTTTTGTGATCAAAGTCTGATATCTGATATGATATGTATTTTGGAATATAAACGCGCGCCTATTTTTGCACCGGACTCAAGTTATTTTTTATGAAAATGAGATTTATGGGTTCCTGTTGTTTCATCTGCCATATACCATCCACCATTGGATGAAGTGAATTTGGATAAAACTGCTTGTTCCTATTTCACCTTACCATGGCGGATTTGGGCTCACGGTGAGGCCGCTCACCATCTCGTCGGTTTATGAGACTGTCACCTATCACAACACCCAGAACAAAATTATTTTGTATGTATAATTTATAATATAGATTAAACCTAATTATTACTATGTATTTATAGATACCGAATGTTTAATTCCGCCGAAAAAACTAAATACGATAATTTTATCACTTTTATATTTGGGGTATGTCATACCCCATCCAGTATGGGACGGGATTTTTAGTCACCTGGTACACGGAGGGTTAAAGTACAAAACCCTAAACTAATTATTCAACTACCTTTAAGGGAATCTACCCATACTACATGACCCGTTCAGGGGGGGGGTCTTCAAAATACCACGCTTGGTCACAATGAGCGGCGAGGGGCTTAGGTTTTTAGTCACCGGGGGGGAGGGGGGGGGGAGTTAAAAATTGTTAAAAGTGGGTCACGTAGTATGGGTACGTTCCCTAAACTGTGTAAGCATGATAATATGTCAAATATACACTTTTAAACTTCAGTACCTACGCCTCTAGGATCTTTTATGTAACTTTTCGACTTGTTCGTATAAATGAGGTTTAGCGAAATAAAAAAATACTTACATATATATTTTTTTAAAGTATAACGACTGATTAGCATTTAAACTTTCATAGCATAAAAAAATACGATTTATACATAAAATGAAACATTATTTTTCTTTAAAAAAAGATTTTGTAGTTGATTGGTAAGAGGTTTAGTACAGAATTTCGTTATTTTTTTTAAATTACAATGTATTTTTTATAATTATTTTGGTTTTATTGAAAGTACAAAACCGTAAAGTAATTATTTAATTACCAGTAAATTGAGTGTATGATAATATATCACTAGTATAGTAGCAAGATGCATTGTTATAGTAAAAAAACTTATTTTCATTTCTTAGCAAAAATATTATTTTCACCAAAATTAAACTCAGTTTCCCTACTAGGATTCACAATCTCAAAACTTTACTTCAAACCATTCATGACCCCTATCAAGGCCGGGTACAAGTCGGCTGGTATTATCATTATCTAATTACATAGTATAAAATGAAGTCGCTCAAAATGTATGTGCGCATAGATCTTTTAAACTAGGTACGCAACGGATTTTCACCAATAGATAGAGTGGTTCAAGAGGAAGGTTTATATGTATAATACATGCTTATTATAGTAGAGAAAAGCCGAGAAATTCAAATATTCAATTCAGGCAGCGGGCAGTGGCAAGCGGGTGGTGTGGATTTTATAAAGGTTGAGTAATGGCGTTGTGTTTCGTTAGCCATAGCAACGTGTAGCCGGGTCTGCTAGTTTATTATATGTACATAACTACAGAAGAATATTTTTTGAGACTTTAAAAATGCTAATTATTTGGATGAGTAATTTTTATAGGATAAATAAAATTAATTATTAATGGAGCGGTTGACCTAATAATTAATAGCTTGTAGTTTTTATTCAGAAAGAATACATAAAATTTGATTCCATGATAACTCAGACTTTAAAAAGTCATTAAAAGCATTACTTTATTTTAAAACAGCTGTTTTTTAAAGAGTAATAACTCCACATCAAATTCCAATGCCTTGCTTCAAAAGCCTATGCACATATACTATAAATGCAAGTTCCCTACAATATAAAACAGAGCACAGTTTTTGCTCAAATCGCGTCGCAAGATAGAGATGAACTTTAAAACCCAACTTGAAGTAAACTCGTTGCACAAGTTTCTAAAAACGTACACGAATCCAGCGAAGATAATTCATTTTGTGGCAAAAGTGTTGTCGTAATTTATTGTGTGACGTAGTTGTTTTGCTAGAAAGAAATGAAAGATATTTATCAATTGTTACTTTTATCAATATGCTGTCTTAAAGCTATCTATAAGGTACATATTTTTCAAAATATTAATAAAGCCGATTAAATTGTTAATGATAAAATCCTCGAGAACCCTACCAACAATATTTCTAACTGCCTCAATTTCGTGTTTGAAAAATGCTCCATGCAGAAATTGTAGAAAAACTGAAGGTAAAGAGCAGTGCAGACTGAAGATATGTATATTTTATAATTTTTCTTTATTCATTGCTTTGATGGTTACATAATTTGTGGAATTTTTTACCACTATGCTAGGCACATGCCTGTGTTGTTGTGGTCGAGAATACACTTTCTTCGATTATATCATCTTTTTTAAAGCTCTTTTTTTTTGATATTTTTTTTAATATTTTTTATATGAGCTCAACACAGGAGGCCCTGAGTAAAATAATTTCCCTTAGGGCCTATGTCATCTTTGGGGATGCTGTGTGGAGGGTTTTTTAAGGAAAAGAGATGAGTTCTGGGAAGGAAAAGGGTGTAAGGGGTGGGTAGGAATCTGGGGTTCAGTGTGCCGTGGTCATCCGCCTCCAAGACCTAGACGAACCTCACCCCATGAACCCGGGCTAAATCCCTGCTCATCCCTGCTAAATCACCAAACGTAGCGAACCACTTGGGGTGACCTACGGCAGAAGTGTTGGTTATCCAATAAAGGTTCCCGGGTCGGCGGTACCCATTCCCACTTGCCCCCCAAATTGTTTCATTAACCAATATTTTTAGTTTAGGCGTTAATTTTAAGGTTCACACGTCCTGTCTAGATAATACTTGGGCGACCCTTACAAATGCAGAAGTGATTGATAAAGAATATATTTGGGTTATAAAATATTATCATAATCAGTCATCATCTTTCTACTGCTGGATGAAGTTCTCATCAAACTTTGTCACACAATAAAAAATACTTAATGAATGTAGTTTTTCACTGCAATGGGAATTATTTTGTTAAATTTATTTTAAATTCAATATCTAAATGTTTATTTTTGTTTTTAACTGAGTAACCTCAAATTGTAATATTTAATTAAACGAAAACAATATTAGCAAAACTGAATCGAAAATCTGAAAACAGAAAAGATATGGACACATCTACGACACGAACCCAGGGTCTCTATTCTCCAAGCGTCGTCGCTCGTAATCGCCGTCGAAAGTACGTCCGTTGGTCGACTTGGTTATTCTTGAGCTTGGTCGAAGGAACATTCTTAGACGCAAAACGTCAAAAGTCATTCCACAGAACAACGAGTGGGGTATACCAGTCGAAACGGGCAGCGAGTGGTAGGTTGTTAGCGTATCTACGCAATTAGCTGTCAAAATCTGGCATTATTGTTTTCCCGCGCGAACTTTCGCACCCGCAGAGACTTCGTCTATTTTTGTAAAGTCATTTTGCAATTTTAGAATGGCTGATTTACCGGCGATGTTGGCTTGATTAAACATGTCGACTATCAAGAAACAACTGTTTCGAGACTGACAAGAATGTTTCGTCAGATCAATTCGATTATTTATCAATGCATGTTTGGTGCTTCACAAAATGTGTGTAAAAGATAAATTTGATCTTCCAGAATACCTGACCGATCATAATCTAGATTTAGGGCTGATTGCTGGAGGAATGGCTCCACTTGAGCCCGAGGCTGTTTAGAAACCCAGATTTAGTGGCTGGTAGAAGATTTAGTGGCTGGTAGAGCTGTTCGAAATAGGATAGTTCAAAATTATTTCTGTGTTTATACTAAGTACCTAGTCTTTTTATCCTTTTGTTGTTCTGTTCACTGTACATCATTTGTAAAGTGTCTAGATCATATTATTAAATGATATTAGCCACACACAAATAATGAGTGGTGAGGTGAGGGGTGAGGCTACATGAAGCTGCGTTATAACAAACACTTCAAATACAAATCGTTACAACAAATACTTCAATACCCATGATTTTTTTTTTACATTAACTCCACACAGGAGGCCCTGAGGAAAATAATTTCCCTCAGGGCCTATGTCATCTGGGATGCTGTGTGGAGGGTTTTTTGAGGAGAGGAAGGAATGAACATTGGTCTTGAAGAGACCCATGCTGTATGAAGGATGAAAAACAGAGGCGGGCAAATCGTTCCACAGCCGAGCTGTTAAACACAAGAACGAGTCGAAGAAGCGACCCGTTCTCATGTGACAAGTGTCAACCGTGTACATTTTGTTGGGCACGCGTTTGGCATTTTTCCCGACTATGCACCGGTGCCGAAGGGATCATCATCCTCGGAGCATCTTCCATTGTAATACCGGTAGAACAAGGATAGCATTCCCACCCGACGCCTGTACTCTAAAGGTTGCAATCCATCTGTTAAGATGGGAGAACCTATTAAGCGGACCGCCCGTTTTTGCACAGAGTCGAGGGTATTTTGGAGCTCCAGACCAGAGGTGGCTGCCAAATTCAACCGTGGGGCGCACTTGTGATTTGTGCAGGGTTAGCAGTTGTGTACTATTAAAGTATCTGCGGGCTCTGTACAGTACGCCCAGTTTTTTTTATAATTATAAGTAATTTTGAAAGCATCACCTTATTTTGGTTGCAAGCCAACTGATTTATTTAAGGCCAACAAAATACCATCTAAGTTGTTGCTGTACAAAATAATAAGCCCCATCACCAACGGTAGACGCCAGACTCTTGTGGGTGGGTCTCGCCCCATGTGCAGTATATTTGTGTAATTTGAAAAGTGAATTTCAACAAGGTTTTATATATTTTGTGATAATATAGTGATGTAAAATGTAAGAAAACAATGGTGTGATCTTAAAAAATGTATTTAATATTAAGTATATTATAATTATTATCAAGTAATATAGAAACAAGACAGTTTTCAATGTACAATGTCAATATATTTTGTAAAACAAGCTAAAAATAAAGAATTAGTACACTGATGAAATAATCAAGTATGATATTTTCTAGTAAATTAAAAAACAACTCTGGTGTTAAGTAGTAAAACATTATATTTATCCATGATAGAAATAAAACACTCTCATTCATTACGCTGATACAATGATAATGAAAACATTATATTTATCCACGATAAAATTAAAATGCTACTAATAAATAGCATCACAATTTTTATCACATGGCGCAGAAAACATTACAGTTTCAGTTGTTCAATTACAATTATTATTTCAACATATTTTGTGTTATAAGCTAAAGAATGATAAACAAGTCTGATATTGTCTATTAAATATCTTCATTGTTAAATTTAAATTAAAACATTATATTTATCCACGATAAAACTAAAAATCTTCTAAATATTTTAGTTATTAGTTTTGGGGTGTTATGCCGTGTTGCGCTACCTCCTTCTTTAGCCAACGTTTCGGACAGCGTTGCATTATCAGGGCAGATATGTCTAATCTGCCGGCTCTGCCCTGATGATGGACACTGCAACGCTGTCCGAAACGTTGGCTAAAGGAGGTAGCGCAAAGCGTAACACCCCAAAAACTAATAATGAAAATACTTTTGCCCGTGAAAATCTAAAAACGTATCTGCTTCTAGATAGTATCCCAATTTTTATCGTATAACACAGAAAACATTACAGTTTCAGTTGTTTAATTACAATTGTAATTATTTCAACATATTTTGTATTAAAAGCTAAAGAATAAGAAACAAGTCTGATATTGCCTATTAAATATTATCTTCAATGTTAAATTTAAAGAAAAATATTATATTTATCCACGATAAAACTAAAACTAACAACTGTAATTACAATTGAAATTATTTCAACATATTTTGTATTATAAGCTGAAGAAGAATACATGTACTGACAATAAAGTATGATTTTGGTTTTAATTAAATTTAAAATGAGGGTATTGAAGAGATTCAGTACACCTCGGAGTCTGTACGGGTGGAGGCTCAATGGTAGGGGGTTCCACAAGGGGAGGTGTGGCCTTCAAGAGCACCTCCAGGGCACCTCGGCAGACTGTCAGCTGCTGCAGCCAGCAACAGGCTGGGGTCTTCCGAGAAAGGAAAAGTCCAAGTTGATCTCCGTACAGCCCACACTGTAATCACACTGGGTTGACTGCTTGTAGTATCAGCCCATCACATCTGCTGCTGGCACCGCGTGCCGGTGGCGGTGGTCCGCCTCTAGTCTCGGCCGCAAGCCGCCTCAAGGAGGCATTCTTTATTTCGGCCTTTGAGCGTAAATCTTGCCGTGCCTGAAAATATTTTTGAATCATATTAATTATTTACACTAAATATTAGTGAAAAGAGACTTTCTTATATCGTAGAGTATTCAAAAAGAAGGACAACGTCAAGATCACACAATTTTACTTGAATTTTGAAACGATTGGCTTTGAAGTAACGTAGCTCCATTATAATTCTTTTCAATATTGTGATATTTAACATACAAATTAAGACTTAAAACGAACATCATGTGAGCGGTGAAGTCATAAGTGATGATACAAAAATATAAAAAATAGGTTAAGGGCTATTTCAAAATAATTTGTTTCATAGCTTTTAATGACTTCTTAAGAGATGTAGTTGACTTCATTCTGAGTGAGCATCTCGTTCGTTTTGTTGAATAGAAATTCGTCATAGGCGGAGCTTCATCTGAACGAAGCGTTAGGATAACAAGTAGACATTTTAAATGTACTTTACACAAATTAATGGACATGAATAAATACTGACCTTTCTCCAGTGTTTGAATTCCGTCGAGATTCGCCGAAGGTGAGTGAAGACAAAAACTTTCCTCGCATTAAATCCATATCCGAACTTACTAATTCAATTATTAGCAGTTGCTTTTGACAGTTTGTAATTCATAAATAAACCAATCATTTATATCCTGCAAACCTGTAACATACAAATTAAGACTTAGAATGAACACCATGTGAGCGATGAATTCATAAGTGATGATACAAAAATATAGGTTAAGGGCTATTTCAAAATGATTTGTTTCATAGCTTTTAATGACTTCAAAGAGATGTAGTTGACTTCATTCTGAGTGAGCATCTTGTTCGTTTTGTTGAATAGAAATTCGTCATAGGCGGAGCTTCATCTGAACGAAGCGTTAGGATAACAAGTAGACATTTTAAATGTACTTTACACAAATTAATGGACATGAATAAATACTGACCTTTCTCCAGTGTTTGAATTCCGTCGAGATTCGCCGAAGGTGAGTGAAGACAAAAACTTTCCTCGCATTAAATCCATATCCGAACTTACTAATTCAATTATTAGCAGTTGCTTTTGACAGTTTGTAATTCATAAATAAACCAATCATTTATATCCTGCAAACCTGTAACATACAAATTAAGACTTAGAATGAACACCATGTGAGCGATGAATTCATAAGTGATGATACAAAAATATAGGTTAAGGGCTATTTCAAAATGATTTGTTTCATAGCTTTTAATGACTTCAAAGAGATGTAGTTGACTTCATTCTGAGTGAGCATCTTGTTCGTTTTGTTGAATAGAAATTCGTCAAAGGCGGAGCTTCATCCGAACGAAGCTTTAGGATAACAAGTAGACATTTTAAATGTACTTTACACACAAATTAATGGACATGAATAAATACTAACCTTTCTCCAGTGTTTGAATTCCGTCGAGATTCGCCGAAGGTGAGTGACGACAAAAACTTTCCGAACTTACTAATTCGATTATTAGAAATTGCTTTTGGCTGTTTGTAATGCATAAATAAACCAATCATTTGTATCCTGCAGCCATTTCAAATATTATCAGCATATCAATTCATAAATATGCTTAACCCGACTAATATCAACTGTTTGACGTTTGACATTCACACCATAGAAATCTCAAAAACATCAAGAACATAGACAATATTCACAGGGCTGCCAATATAATCATCTCTTCGATCGTTCGACGTTCAAGAATACGTAAAATTGAAGGATTCGACAAAGTTGGTCGCGACGACGAGTAATTTTTGGTCGCTGCGAGGCGCATAACGAGTAACGTTTGATCGTTTGCTCGGGAATAGAGACCCAGGACCTTCGCCTTGCCGGGGCGCAGCTTTAGCAACGGAGCAAATGTGCCCCTATCCGATTCATATCTAGCTGTATCATACTTCGACAAAGAACTGCCAACATTATTTTCATTTTCTTAATGCATATTTTTATTGGCTGCTATCTTTATGTATGATTGCAAGATTCAAACCCGAACATAATGCTATCTAGATACTGTCTTGGATTATTTAATCAAGTTTTATTTTCAATATGTGACGTCTATTGACTTTTCTGCAAGTCTAGGATGAATATTTATTTTTAACTGAGTAAAACCTTAAATTGTAATATTTATTTAAATGAAGACAATATTAGCGCAACTCAATCGAAAATAGAAAAAGATACGGTCACATCTAGGAGATGTGACAGTAACTTTTTCTGTTTTCACATCTTCGATTGAGTTTTGCTAATACTATCTTCATTAATACTCTCAGTATCACCCTGGTGAAGGACCACCATTCAGAATTGAAATGTTGCTTAAAATGGCATTGGCCGTGTTTGGTAACCAGATCTGAATAGCCAGGTACTTCCCCACCTTCCTCTTCCCTATCTCCTTCCCCTCCCCACTACCTTCAGCCTCACAACATACCCCAATTGGGGATGCCATAGTCTCGCTGGCTCCAGACGGGAGCAGCTGAGACTTTCACAACTTAAGACTAGTCAAACTGGAGCGTTCAGGCAGGTGTAGGTGGTGACGATAACTCTTGAGCACTCGATATGCCTCCCAGCCGATTGGCATTTCGTGAGTACAGTCCCGCAAGACAAGAATGTCTTTGGCGGGGTTAACAGTGATCTATGTGTTTTAATGCATGAGTGGAATGTATTTTGATAATGGTCTCGATGTTTAGAGGGTAAAAAAAAATTGAAACAAGAGATAAGTACTATAATTTATTTTTTATTTTAACTTAACTATGCTTACTTTAGTTTTCAAACCAAAAAATAAGCGAACAATTAAAATATTTTGGAAGAAGATTGTTCATAAAGTATGAACAATTGTTTCTCACTATTTGTCTTGCGTGAATAAATCTGAACCGGTTTTGCGAGCTTTTATGTAAGCTTCTTCCGAAGACTGGCTTTCGTCAGCAGACGGCTTCAAAGGGTTTCCCTCTTCATCTAACTCTCCTAATTTGAAATCACTAGCAATTTTTTGTGCATACACAGCATTAAACAAGTCTCTTGGTGTGAATTCTGACTGAGTAACCGTAGGAGTTCTGTAGGAGACATAAGGCTTAAGCTCGCAATCCTTCAGGTCAGGTACAATCAACTCTGGAATTAATTCAGGGATTCTCACAAAGCGCCCATCCATCTCGTATCCAATTTTCCTAACGCCTCTTGTATATTCTGGCATTTCCGGGTCTGGTTTTTTTTGTTGTTGTGTTTTGAAGATATTCGTACCACGTTTGCCGTAGAGCAAGAATTTTCTAAAGTTCCTTTTGCCTTCTAGGCATTGAGTTCCCGAAAATTCTCTTTTAGGGATATAATTTACTAATTTTAGTAACTTCGACATTATAACGTTCTCAAAACAAGACTTTTAATTATTGTGTAAAAGTCGTAAACTGTGTGGTCTACGCAAAAAAACACAATTGTATGCATAAATATACTAATCGTAATACCCGAGAAGTTGGGTTAGTTTTCTGTCAACTTTAAAATCTTGCCAGCAAAACTCCACATAATTCAATAATTAGATACTCTTGGGGTTGGTAGTGTGTAAAGCGTCTATTTGATCTACTCGTATATCAATACTATTAAGAGCGGGGCGGAAAGGACTAATAAAATTTAGAAAGTTGGCATTTAACAACTCATTGCGAAACTAATAAAAACCGATCCTGACAATTGCCGAAGTCAGACTTCTAAGGGCAAAAAACATCTTCAGGCACGGCGAAATATGGACCATGGGAAAGAGGTATAATTTAGGTAGACTAGAGATTTTTCAATAGTTAATAAACATTTTTATGATGAATATATATAAGAACATAATTTTAACTTAGATCAAGAAATTTAAATGTTTTATAACCATTAATTTTAACGTGTATCTATGGGCCGTTTTCTGAGTAATTCCAAAACACCCACGAGATGGCAGCACGGTGTTTAGCGGTCCTCCTGTCATCTAATCTGTGAACCAAATCTATGGACTGGCGCACTGACGTCTTTCAATAATTGATCTCTCATTTCGATAGCTATTTGCAATTTGTTTTCCGACAAGTTTAGCCAAACCAAGTTTGCTCCATTTGTAAGTAAAATGCACAAAAAGTAAGATGCTGCTCAACGCTAAGCAGGCTCTCAACGACGATGGACTCCTTATCGTAGCGCTGGTTCTGCCCTTCAAACCATACGTTGAATGTAAGATATGGGTTTTATTATACCTCTAATACTTTAACCAGGGATTTAACCGGTCTTTTAAATGTGATTAATTTTAAGTATGTTGTGAGGCTGAACTGAATGGGGGAGGAAAGAATATGGGAAATGTGGAGGCTGGGAAATGCCTGGCTATTCACACCTTGTCACCTAACACAACTATTGCCATTTCAAGCAATGTATCGCTTCTAAATGGTGGTTTGGTAAATATCGGTTCGGACTGGCCACGCTTATTACGAATAATTTTTAGAAAAAAACTTTAGATTCGCCTTAATTACTATAAAAGGAAACTTTTTGGCTTTGGGGCGGCGGAAAATAATGCATTTTAATTTTCAATTGCATAAAACCAAAATTCGCTTCGCGACTGACACAGCGAAAATCCGCGGCCGTACATGTCACTGATGTTGGTATGGGATTGGTATATTTATGGTTGGTATCCTTGATAAATTAACAAGAGCTAATACGACTGTAGCCGACTTCATGGGATGAGGCGCGTAATTACGAAATTTGTCTAGCGGGCTTGTTTGTGTAACATGGTTTGTGATACAAAAGAAAGTGCCCCTTTATAACGCCTACTCGCGTCAACGCAAGAAAAACATCCCAGTTTTCAAGTGGCTTAGCGGCTACGCTAGGTTTGTGTAACATGGTTTGTGATTCGCGGTATTTCATGTAGGTATCCCACGAAGTCAGCTACAGTCCATAACAGTGACAGCAAGTGACAGCTACGGCCGCGGATTTTCGCTGCGTCGGTTCGCGAAGTGAATTTTGGTTTTATGCAATTGAAAATTAAAATGCATTATTTTCCGCCGCCCCAAAGCCAAAAAGTTTCCTTTTATAGTAATTAAGGCGAATCTAAAGTTTTTTTCTAAAAAATTATTCGTAATAAGCGTGGCCAGTCCGAACCGATAATTACCGGTGGTTTTTCACCGGCTGTTAGGAAGGGCCTTAAAAGAATGGAATTTTAATAAAGATCTTGAAAAGACCACTATTAAATAAGGGAGGAGATGGAAATATTCCTAGTATGTAGGGAAATATTGCATGAGAACAAGTCGAATGCTGCTGTCATCTACTGTGGATGGATGTTCCGCTCTTGTCTGGCGAATTTCTTGCTGGTGAACCGATACCAAAGGGATCTCATCAATTTATTAACATTATCTGCTACGTGTATTGCCTAGATCTGAATAACCAGACAGTTACCAATTTCCTCCAGACTCAAAAGCTGCTGTTTTGTTACCCTTAATTTTTCATTATTTTTGACATAGGTAAAAGCAAAGCTTAAATCTCAAAGCATAAAGCTCGAGGCAAAAATCTAATCGCTTAACACTCAAGCTTAAACTCAAAGCACAATCTTTAATTTCTCCTAACTATGTCTAGGGCATTGCACTGGTCGTCTTCTCTCGGATTCCTTGTACTATTCAATTATAATTTTCAGACGAATCTGACCACATGACGAAGGAGCGTCTGCCCATCCGAGGCCACACATTCGAGGAGCACGTGGAATCCTTAACCAGCTACTGCGCTACTACCGTGGGGCTCCAGGTCATGCAGTGGTCATACGTGTCCTACCTCTGCGAGGTTGGACTTCAACCAGTCCTACTGGCTGAACGACTCTATCTTCATCATCAAAAAGGACCCAAATTTCCCCGAAACCACGGCTGAATAGAAGTTTTAATAGGTTTACTTATATTACCTCTTATCACCTTTGTATTTTGATATCCCTCATCTGTGAAAGAGATTATATTTATATTTCTATTGAATGTTTACAAATAAAATATTAGCATAGGAAAAATCAATTTTTTATCAAGTAAATTATAAAAATAAATGTTAATTAATATTGTATAGTATGGAGGTTGGGAGATTTCTACACTAGTTGCATATTTAATTTGCTAATCTTATTTTCTTTATTTTAACAGGTTGACTGTTCACAAAGTTGCTCACGCGTTGACCGACGCTACCACAACTATATAATATTAGGATGTAAAAAAAAATTGCCAAAACAATAATGATTTATGCATAATGTTAACTATTTGTTGTACTGATATGTTCTTCTATGTGTATAATGTTTATAAATGTTTTACGACACATTTATATTATGTCTGTAATCTTGTTCTTTTCATATTGACCTCGAGAAATAAAAGAAAGTTTTTTTAATTTATTTATATATTTGTTAAATTATTTTGTGTTATTTAGTACAACTAAACAACAATCTTTTTTAACCATGGCAGTAGATGTCGTGCAAAGCCGCAGAAAACCATGACAAAACTGAAGCGACACTCAGTCTTTATTTTAATAAAAGAAATATAATAATGATCTTTTAGTTATTTGTTTTTGGGATGTTATGCCGTGTTGCGCTACCTCCTTCTTTAGCCAACTTTTCGAACAGCGTTGCAGTGCCCACCATCAGGGCCCCCTGATGATGGACACTGCAACGCTGTCCGAAACGTTGGCTAAAGAAGGAGGTAGCGCAACACGGCATAACACCCCAAAAACAAATAACGAAAATACTTTAGCCGTGAAAATCTTAAAACGTATCATAATAATGATCGTTTATTTCAGAATGTTGTGCAATGTAATACATTCCATATTTTGAAATAGTTCAAACACTGACAAAATAACAATGCATTCATACACAGAATGGAACAGAAAATAAATGAAAAATATAGTATATAATAAATCCAAAAAAATATGCAAATATCCATTCATGGGGGATATTTGACAGGCTCCCATTTCCAGAAGGGCATCAGCGGGGACTCCATCTCCATCCATGCAACCATGGCAGTGATGATGGTATTCTTCGACTGGCGTAGTCTGCGCCATAAGCTTTCCCTTGGTTTCGGTTTTGTAGAATTCATATATATTTTTTCACGTATCAGACGCCTTTCCTGTCAGTTTCTTAATTCTATATTACCTACTTCTACTTTTATCCAGGGAAATATTGAAGGAACTACACCTTTCAGTAACTTTTGCCTGTACAGTACATCTGAAAATAAAATTAGGCTCAAACTTCCATACTTACATGATATAAAATACAAAACGGTCTACGTTAAGAAATAATAATAATTTGATTTTTTTCTTAAAACACTACTACTGAAAATTAAATTACAATCACGAGATATACAGACATGGGACGAGAAATGCAAAGCAAATTAGATTGCCAACAAAGAAGAATCACCCGCCCATAAATCTCATGCCAGACAGTTTGATAACCGTGTAATAAAATTATTGCAATAATTGAAAATGTTTACTTAATACAAAAAAAGGAAATAAGATATGTCTACCATAATTATTTGTTAGTTGTGGTTGACTACACTTATATTTAAAGGTACGTTGGTCAAATAATGTCAACTGCGAAAGAAGGCAAAACATTGTGTATAAAATTTTGTGCATTCTTTGTCAAATGTTTCTTTACGTGTTTATTATTCTATACAAGTACTCTCTGTATTATATTGCGGATTCAATTTAAGTAAGATATTAATTGAATGAGTCATGTACTTACTGTTATGGTTAATATTATTGAATACATAATCTGTGTCCCTGAAATGAGCTTTACAGACAACAGAATCAGGAGTCGGTGCCCATTTGAAATGAACCTAATTGAATGAATCCATTGCGCTTTCAAGCCTTTCAATCTTTGGGAAACTCGTGCCCAACCCTATTCTACACATTGGAACACTACAACAGGTTGACGGCATTATTATAATATTTAAAAACACTAAATTGCGTCAAACGGCCCAAAAAATGTATGGGATCTGACAGTTAAATAAAATAGTTGGACCGGTAGGACTATGAGCGAACCTAGCGACCAAAATCGTGCGAAAACGGCCCATTACCACTTTCTCCCAAGAAGTTTACGTAATAGAGAACTCCAGTCCAATTTTTTTATTTTTTTTAATGAATAAAGACCTTCAAACTTAAATAACTGCATTTTTATTTTTATAGTTAGTTTTAATAGTTAAAATAATTGTCAAAGTTTTAATTTTTAAAGACTCCCAGAAACGCACCGTATCTATCATAAATATACCAGTCCCTAGATCGATACATAAATAAACCAATCCCTAGATCGATATCTTCGGGCCTTCTCCATACTAGAAATTTCGTCATCACTGTCACCAACTTAACCAAAAATAAAATGGTCCACCAAAGACTATTGTCTTAATAACATAGAGGAAGTTCAAGGCCATTTGCCACCATAGACAATATAATCGCATTGGACCTACTTTATTAATTCATTAGCCAAAAAAATTATTTAAAAATAAAAATGCTTGAAAGCAGAAAAATGTTTTAGTTTCCCCAAGAAAACAACCATCCATCTGACAAAGCCTGAGGAAATGAACTTTACATAATTTTTAAAGCTCATTTCCTCAGCAAGGAGCTTTGTCAGATGGAAACCTGTTATCCTGAGGAAATCAAAAATTCAAGCGTTAGTAAAAAACCTAAAATACTTGAAATATGAATCCTTATAAAAGGAAAACATTTTCAAATAATGATTGGTTTTCTACGACGAATTTACATTTTTCTGCTTGAAAAATGATAACTCGGGGGTACATGTTTAAATTCTTTTTATTTTCAGAAAGACAATCGATAATAGCACATAAAAACACTGGTTCGGTGAATTCGATGAATTGAAAAAGAATATCGACAAAGGAATGGAAAGGAAACATGGCTAAAGCGTCATACAGCTGTGACATTAAAGATCAACATAAACAATAGCTGTATTGTTTGTTTATATACGTTCATCTTCAATGTCACATCTATATAGCGTTTTATCCATTTTTCCTTTCCAGCAGTCACCGTACAGTTCTTGTAGAATGAAATAAAAAATCTACATATTCTAAATTTCCTTTCAACCGAAATTAAACAGAGTACCTATACCTTCATCGGGGACCCATTTCAGCCATCTCACGGTAAAAACCGCATCATGTGTTCTGAAAAAAATATATCACATTAAACAAAGTTTGTGAACAGAATATACAGTATTTTTCCCCTGTGATGACATACTTTGTTTATCACAAGGGAAAAGTATTCTCACTTCTGTTCATATGAACATTAAATTAGTAGCATTATTAATTTTACCTGCCATTAACGGTGTTATGGTCTGCCAAACAATGTTATAAGGTGTTCCTAACGTAAAGCTCCAAAGTCATTCAAAGTCTGGAACATTTTCTGAAACAATATTTGTGAAACATTAACCACTCGGACCCATAAGCTTGTGTTAACGATAATATAACATTAACAGACATATGTATGACGTACGAGGCGTACGTATTACAATTATACTTATTAAAGTAAAATTGAAAGAATATTTTATCAATATGTCATTTAACCTCAAATAGATTTACAGATAAATTAAGCTGAATGTTAATGTCTCATGTAATTACCTGATTTCTGGATCAATTGCGGACACATTTGAAACATTTTTCCACCTCTGGAATTCCTGTAAACGATTTTTAAATGAAATATGCCCATGGCGATGTCAACAACACAAATTCAAATTCGTTTGATAATCGCATGACGCAATTTGACATTTGACGTTTAAAGTTAGACCTATCTATAATAAAATTCAACTTTATCTATAAGAATTTGGTTCACTCCTGTCAGTTTCAAGGTTAAAGCCAAGTTTTACGCCCCTGGATCGATATCTTCGGGCCTTTTCTATGGGACAAATGTCGACACCAACTTCACCACGGAAAAACAATCCCGATGTTGGTAGAAGGGAGTTCAAGGCCATTTGTCATAGACAATGGTACAAGGTCTGCCATAGACAATATACTCGCCCTACTTTATTAGCCCAATAAATTATTAAAAAAAAAATTGAAAAGCAGAAAAATGAAAAAAAAACTTTTCCCCAGGACAACAAGGTTCCATGTGCCAAAGACGGTTCCGAGGAAATGAGATTTACATGGTTTTTTACAGCTCATTTTCTCAGGAGGGAGCTTTGTCAGATGGAAACCTGTTATCCTGAGGAGATGAAAAATCAATTCATTAGAAAAATGAAAAACTCACAGGTGCATGTTTTAAATATTTTTTATTTTTAAAAAGACAATGGATAAACAATACATAAAAATGCAGAGTAGGAGGTTCCACCCATAGATTGAGCATGAGTCAGAAATTAACGCTGACTGGGCCATAATGTATTTATTCATTGTACTTGTCATATAATTAACAGTATTATAATTGTTCATATATCCAACGGAATATCCATTAATACATTATTTGGCTTAATACGCTAACTCTGTAATCTTTTCTATAAAATGTACAATAAATACAAATACATAAAAAAGAATAGCACAAATTAAAAGCACAAAAACAGGACAAAAAAATTTAAAAAAACACAAAAACAAAGAGCTTTATACAAAAATATGTAAACATTGGAGGTTGCCCACCACTTTCCCACAGCGTTCTAAGGAAACAGATGGTTTCCTCCTTCACCGTACACATCAGGACTCTAATTTTTTTTTGTAAAGACTCTACTTTTTATTAAATATTAAAATGACTCTAGACCTCCAATGTCCAGGCATACATTGTTAGCAGGCAGTATGCGAGTGCGTACATGTTGTTAATTATTTATTTCACTGTATCACGTCTCATCTCCGCCACTTGATGTATCTGAAATAAAAGTTTTTAATATAAAGGAAGAAGAGTTCTTTCTGAGAGAAGGCAGTCCCGCCGAGGATGAGCGGAGCCATCAATCCAGTCGCAAGCAAGACTCGGCGTCAGCATCCCAAGCCGGCTTCCCGGTAGGCCCTCGAAGAGAATGTTGGGATTAAGGGGGAAAGAAACCTGAAGACCCTAGGGAAAAAAGTGAGCATCGGGTCACCAGAGGCAGGGTGTAAGGGCACCGGTCCGCTACATTCAGTCTTCGGGCCTGCTCATGGCAACGGGGGAGGCGCGGGAGGGTTATGCAGCTGCTGCCTTGGGAGTCATCTCCTCAGTTGATGCATGGTCAAAATATGTAAACACAAAAAGCTTTATACAAAAATATGTAAACATTGGAGGTTGCCCACCACTTTCCCACAGCGTTCTAAGGAAACAGATGGTTTCCTCCTTCACCGTACACGTCAGGACTCTAATTTTTTTTTGTAAAGACTCTACTTTTTATTAAATATTAAAATGACTCTAGACCTCCAATGTCCAGGCATACATAGTTAGCAGGCAGTATGCGAGTGCGTACATGTTGTTAATTATTTATTTCACTGTATCACGTCTCATCTCCGCCACTTGATGTATCTGAAATAAAAGTTTATTAATATAAAGGAAGAAGAGTTCTTTCTGAGAGAAGGCAGTCCCGCCGAGAATGAGCGGAGCCATCCCAAGCCGGCTTCCCGGTAGGCCCTCGAAGAGAATGTTGGGATTAAGGGGGAAAGAAACCTGAAGACCCTAGGGAAAAAAGTGAGCATCGGGTCACCAGAGGCAGGGTGTAAGGGCACCGGTCCGCTACGGTCAGTCTTCGGGCCTGCTCATGGCAACGGGGGAGGCGCGGGAGGGTTATGCAGCTGCTGCCTTGGGAGGCATCTCCTCAGTTGATGCACGGTCAAAATATGTAAGGACAAAAAATTTATATTAAAATATGTAAATACTAAACATATTTTAATTAAAGAAGGTGTTGAAAGATATTCAAGAAAGTACTAAGCGCCCTCACAAAGACAAAGAATTTGACAAACAATATATTACTACAATAGATTGAGTTGAGATATGTATGTATATAAATAAATGTAAATAAGGAAAAAAAAAATACTAAGACGACCATTTTTTTCTATACTTAGAATATTTTGTGTACCTCAACATTGCCTTTTTCCTCATGGAATCAGGTCCATTATAAGGTCTGGTATCTTTTCCAGATATTTTTTTATTAATATCTCCGCACCAAACATTAATATTAAAGGGCACGGCGAATTTCACAATAGATTCGGTCAAATTTTTTTTATGCTCTTGACAATTAATCCAATCAAAACATACATATTTGAAAATTGTATTTTTTATAATGGACACAAGATGTACATTTTCGCAATAATGATTTAGTACATTCTCAATGACACAACGAATATTCAAAGCGTTTAGTGCAAAATTTTTTGTTGGATAATTAAGGCTGAGCCTTTCCGTGATGCGGTATTCACGGCTCAGAATAAAGGCATTTAAGGAATCATACGGATCACCAATGCAAGATGATTTGCATTCTTTACAATTTCTAATATATTTTAACACCTTTTTTAACAAAAATCCAGCGACATAGGCGTCAATACTCATTTTTTGTACGGAAAATGAATCTAAAATTTCACCAAATTGGGCATGCATGTCCGCTATAGTTAAAAAAGACGTTAACTTTAGATTTAAAGTTGAAGATTGGGTGTAAATAAAATCTGCTATGTTAGACAGAAGGACGGTTGAATTGTCAGCTTCGCAATTCATACCCGGTGAACGTGCGGACCACAAATTACAAATCATTAATGATTTATAGGCTGCTGAAAATAAGGTAGCGGACGGATTTCGGACCCCACGACATCGTATCGAACCGAAAAAGTTTTCTAATGGATCTTGGTTTAGATATCTACATTTTAAATATTTGAAACCTATATTTTCGAGAAATTTCCACAACTCCATTATGCCGTGGATGGAAAAAATCCAGTTATTTAATACTGGAGCTAAAGTCCTAATATTTGCCCCTGTCGTCTGATGGACGTATTTCATCGTGCGCAATATTTGCAACGACTCATTCCACAATATTGAAAGTGGGGGGAGTCATTTGATAAAGCCACATGATATTTTTTGCCCCCTTTGGGGTGAAATGAAGTTCCATTGACACTATCGAATAGTATATCAAAGAATTTCAAAACTCGTGAGTGTCCAATGGATTTTTAGTAAACGCCTCTGGATGTATATGGTTTGATGCTTCTAGGGCAGCAGACACCCTGTCACTAAAAATTTGCGAGGCAAGTTACAACTACTTTATTTAATAACTTAACTTTTTTTTTCCCTTTCAAGAAATATAAAACAAATATACATACCTTCGTTAACTCCTGGTATCCCTTTGGTAGGAATAACCTCACTGCTGGTCCCTAGGTAGAAGGTTTGTTCTGAAATAAATATATTTAACACATTAACCAAAGTTTGGAAATAAAAAGTAGAATACTTTTTCCCTTTCAACAAATATCCAGGAGCTTTGTAATAAACTTTTTGGATTCTTAAAATAAAATATTATCCAAATAGCGAACGTCTGGGGCATGCCATATGTACTTAACTAACTAACCATCACGCCGTTTCCCGCAGCGGTAGGCAGAGAGGACGGACTGCCAAACAACTCGGTCTTGGTACACACACTTTGCCTCACTCACATTCATTCATCGTCTCATACATACTCTTCTATTATTCTTACTTTTGACATGGCCCGTCTCAAGTATCTGATTCACTGGTCAGGTAGGTACCGTAGATGCCTAAAGGCATTGGAAATGGTGCAAGTTCATTTACTCAGACCGTCCTTTATTCAGTGTGCCTAAGTATACAAAATGTACATACCTTCGTTAACTCCTGGGACTCCTTCGGCAGGAACAATCTCACTGCTGGTGCCTTCGTAGACATTTTGATCTGAAATAAATATATGTATGAATTAGCTAAAATTTTGGAACAAAAACTACTTTATTTTTTCCCTGGTAGGAACAACCACACCGATGGCCCTTGGGAAGTCATTATGCACTGAAATCAATATAATTAACCAAAGTTTGTGAACAAACCATAGCGTTATACCATTTGCGATTTTACGTTTTGCAATAATTTCTACAACTTTGTCCTCAGCAAACATGAATTAAATCTGAATAAATATAAAAAAGAATAATGATGCAAGATTACCTACCTTTATGATGTTTGAAGTAATCGTGGTCCCTTGGCTTCATAATACTTAATGTCGTGAGATTTTGTCGAGTTGGGGTCTACAATGAAAAGTAAATACAGTTTTAGGCAAAAAACAACAAAATGAAACATAAAAACAAATGTAATAACGGATGAGAGATTATCACCTGCATTTTCGTCGTCATTACGACCACTAACGAAACTGACTTTCTTTAATTATGTAGTTGGGATATCTATGTCGAATCGAATATCTGTCCACACAGCTTTAACGCAGCACGGCTTTTTAAAACTTCCTCGAAGTGCTTTTGCAAGAACCATTTTAAAATCAAAATATTTACGTATTGGTATAACGCGACTGACTACTCACTCTGACAAATGCAATCATAAACCAAACCGGATATGCTGGTTCAATGGCGTATTTGTCATTTCCGTTTACCTACTATCTACAATTCAGTTCATCTATGGACCCGATATTTTTTGGAGTTACAAGGTCAATACAGAGATATACGCCCCTGGTATCTATGGTGGTCTTCACCCACCGTTAGTTTTTTACTTTTTAAGTTGTCATTTTGAATCAGTGATGTCATGTCGAGGGAAATTTCCCTAGATCTAGGGGAGAAAAATATTTTTTAGGGATAAGGGAAATCAGGACAAAATCTAGGGAAATTTCGAACTCTGGCAAAATTTTTATTACATATGACAATATTACTGGTAATATTTATATATATATATATATATATATATATATATATATATATATATATATATATATATATAAATATATATACGTATATATATATATATATATATATATATATATATATATATATATATATATATATATATATACGTATATATATATTTTTTGGAATTCCTATGAATCTTAATTATTGTTCATGTACTTACATGCAATGTTATTTTTAACACTGACAACTCAAAATGATATTATGGAACGTACCCATACTACGTGACACGTTCGGGGGGGGGGGGGGGTCTTCAAAATACCACGCTTGGTAAGTGTTTTTTTTTATTTGGAATTCAGTTTCTAATTCAGTGGTGAGTGTATTCGTACTTTTAAATTATTACTTCACCTAGCAAAAAGTGTTTTATTTGGAAAATCACGGTATTATTAGTATATTTACCAAGTTCCGATATCTTTCCAATTAATTATCATATTAATTAACATATAACAGGATTAGTGTTACACAATCGGGTGGCTACGTAGGTAATTGCGTAAATGTGAAATTCTAGGGAAATTTCACTTCGAAATCTAGGGAAATAATTTTTTTTGGGCAGAACATCTCTGTTTCAATGAAGAATCATGGCCAGCGTTGCCAGAAGGTTACTTTTGTAACCTTTTAGGTGATTTTTTACTCTGAAAGGTTTCTTTCAGGTTACACTACTCAAAAGGTTACTTTTAGGTGATTTTTCAGAACCAACGTCAAACGGAATGCTCTTTTGTTTTTTTTTCGTGTTGGCTAACGGCTTGCTAAATCATGGACTATACACTTATTGCAAAACTTTACTTCTTTCTCTTTCACACTATTGTGAAAGAGGAACACGTTTCGCTCAATATTAGAATTCGGATCAGTCATATGGAATCCCCAATACAAAGTAAATATTGAAAGGTTAGAAAGAATTCAAAAAAAGACATTGAAACACCTAGACTTTAAATCCTTTCGAATATCAGAAAACCTAAAAGACTCATTAACATTCCATAATTTATCAACTTTAGAAGATAGAAGAAATATATCCGACCAAAAATTTTTATTCAAAATCATTAACAACGTTGTTGACAACAACTGTCTTCTAGAAAACATTAATTTCCACTGTCCAATAAGAAACACAAGATCAAACCAACTATTCCACATCCCACACTCAAAAACAAATTACACACAACATTCATTTCTCTGAAGGACGTGCACAAAATTCAATGATATCTTTTACGACTCTGATATTTTTCATTTGTCCTCAGGCCAATTTATTAAATCAGTAATAGAAAAAATTTAAACAAATTGTTAATTACGAACTCTTCACCCCTGCTGCATGTTATTATTTCTTTTTTCATTCTCATTATGTTTGTTTTCCTTCTTTTTATTATAATAATAATATTTGGATTATTTATATATCCTATAATATGCTTTATAATTTGTATGTTTTTTTTTCATTTCTGTTGTATATATATATATATATATATTTTTTTTTTTTTCTATCACTTTATGTTTTCTTTCATGTTTTTATATATATATATATATATATTATAAATTTTACCGGAAACTTCGCTGGTTAATGCAACCATGTAATATGTTACTTTATTATTAAAATATGTATTACTGTTTGTTACCTCAATAAACTAAAAAAAATAAAAATAAATGTGTAAATTACAAATTAACCATAGCTTCTCGCTCACTCGACAAATCTGATTGATCGCTCAATCTGACTTTTTGCATTTTGAGTACCCGCTATTTACGCCGGCAAGGTTATGCAGGTAGAAAAAATATCAGATTTTTCATACCGGTATATACACAACAAAAAACTCGCTCTACTCAAAAATAATCCAAATGGCTTATGTCCCACTTTAATACTGAGCTCCTCATGATGATTGGTTTATTTATATCCTCATGTATTCTATCAACTTTTTACCATTCCACTGGAAAAAATACGAAAGGTTATTTTTCACACAAAAAGGTTACTTTTTTTATATTGGCAGAATGCTTTGTAATGAGTAATGACTTTTAGGTGTGAGGTGTGTTTTTTATTCAAGATTAACTGCTTTTAATATAGAAAAACATTGGTAAAATGTCCACATTTCACCGCTACTGTTATTGTATTTAATCAAAGTGCAATATAAAAACAATAAATCATCTCTTTCATTGCAAATACATGTGACATTGTGCTTTGTGTCAGGCGTTACTTTGTAGATACATTGTTTTATGTATAATACATACAGAAACACTGGTATTTATAATACACTGATCATGACGAGTGTGTAACAACTTGTATAAAAAGCCCTATACTAAAAACAATTTGAAAATACATAACAAAATGTCAAAATAGGACGACTTTAACCTCAAATAGACAAAATTTATTGCAGATTGTCCGCAAATATAGCCCTTTTCGTAAATTGTTGAGGGCCTAAATTATGTTTCAATAAACACAATAACTATTATTTATCTAAATCTCTATAAACAGTATGAAAATAAACCAAACACACGAAATGTTGAATTGCATAGGTACGTGTGCACTTCAAGTCATTTCAAATGTCAACACACTATCACCAGGTGACAGGTTAAGTGTGACGTCACAGTTAACCATTTCAGTAATGCCAACTTAACGCTGTGTTTTGTGAAGAGGTTTAAAAATGCACTTTTTAATATTTTTTTAAAAACTCTACGTTTAATATTATGAAATAAAACTTATATATTCAGAATCAGCGTTTCTTGGTCTATATGAACATATTTTTTTAAAGCCATAATATTTTTCACTGGAGTTCCTTATTAACACAAGCAGTCGTCGCCTCATCGTCTGCTTTCCCTCTCCGCCCTTCGGAGAGGGTGCCGAGGCTCTCTAAAATGTTCCTTGAATCTTTCGACCAGGAAGTTCCACAGAGTTGCCGAGTGCTTTCTGATGAGGAAGCGGTCTCTCCCCTCACCTGGGAGTGATCACGAGATTTCCGACCAGGAATCTCCGCAACCGATGTGCGGTCTGCCGAATCCAGTCTTTGGATTTTGGGCAGACCGTCTATACTGAACCCGCCTTCAGAGTTCAGTTAAGAGATCTTATCTTTTCACCCACGCCAATATAGTGCAATAATACATAGTGACTGTATGTACGAGGGGACGTGAAGACCTGCATAAAAAAGGAAGTGATTGAACATTTTATTCTTTTAACCGTCAAAGTGTATCAGACTTTTTACAATGACAATTTCGTAGGCTTAAGCAAATTGATATTCTAATTTTGCGATCTAATTAATTAAGTACTTATAAGGCTAACCCTAGATTAACAATTAACCGCTGCCATCTATCCGTAAGTCTGTATCAATGGAATAAATGAGTAATTCCTTGCGTCAGTAGCTCTTTTAATTCGTTCCCTCTTTTAATTAAATAATTTAATTTTTGAACTCACCCTAAGTAGCTGGCATATCACTGTCATGATTAAAGTTAACTAAAAGTAACTTTAGGATTTTATGAAAACCGTAAATGTAGTAAGTAAATAGGTGTGGGATAAAAATAATTATCTTACGGAGTAACTAGCAGAAAATGTACGGTAGCAAAATAAAAAAAGTTAGAGTAGTAGTTATATTCTGAACCTACTCACAACTCTCATTACTCTCAACGGGCCCAACCACCACTGTTCGAGATTTGCCAATGACAGATAGAAGTTTTAATATTTATCTTTGCTAATTTGTTTGAAAATTTATTTAGTGTCAAATTGTGAAAAGTGAATATTCCGTGCTATGGATTTTTTTACAAATTAATATATATTTTTTTACAAATTAATATATATTTTTAAATATCAAGAAAGTTAGTGAGCAATAATTGCTTAATTTTAGCATATCATAATTTTGTCGGTTATTGTAATAATCTACTGGACATATATGAATATTTTTACCCTACTAGAATGATTGAAGATGTTTATTATGTACCATATGATTTATCAGAATTCCCTAATAAGAAACTACCACAATTTTCCAAATGCCGAGTAATTGGTTTTCTGTATTTAGATAAGAACACATATCGTTTTAAAAGTGTAAGTTTAACTTCAATAAATCTGTATTATTTTAAGTTTAAAAATTACTGTTTTTAATCGCGCTGGCAGACTGCAGCCAGTTACCGGCTCGTGCTGATTTATTTGGCAATATACGCAGGCGCACCGGCACCATCCCGGCGAAAAGCAAGTCAGGAATATGGCCAGAGAGCGGGCCGGCTGGCGGCGGGAAGATGTATCCCTTTCAAAAAACAACTGTCGCATGCTGTCAAAATGGCAATTAATTTGTTAAAAATTGCTTAAAAATACAAAATGATATGGGTAGTCCCGAAGAACAAAGTTGGATGTGCAATTTTTTTTTTGCAGTAGGGTTGTTTAAAGTTTAGTTTCTGCATTTTTACTTTTTTTGAGATCAAGAAATATAGTGTTATTTTGATTATTATTTTTTAATTTATAAACTAACGTTTAGACAAGATTTTTATGCATAGCACAAAGGGTAACAATTATTACAAGCAATAATTGTCAGCCTGAAACACTCATTTACATTGAAAAATCTTCCGAGAAAAGATACTTGCCGCCAACGGGACTTGAACCCGTGTCCTTCCGATTGCCGGTCGAATGCTCTGACCACTGAGCTATGGCGGCTTATCAAATACCCGCCAAATAATTCAATATATACTAGTGTTTCATTCAACAATTACTGCTTGTTATATTTTTTCCACCTGAAAACAACCAACTTTATTTTTGCGAGGAAGACATTGTTAGTGTTAAATCCCTCGCTAGGTGGCGTCGAGACAAATTATGTCTGCATTTATTGGGGAAATACTTAAACTTGTTAAATATTAATTATTATTTTTTAATTTATAAACTAACGTTTAGACAAGATTTTTATGCATAGCACAAAGGGTAACAATTATTACAAGCAATAATTGTCAGCCTGAAACAGTCATTTACATTGAAAAATCTTCCGAGAATAGATACTTGCCGCCAACGGGACTTGAACCCGTGTCCTTCCGATTGCCGGTCGAATGCTCTGACCACTGAGCTATGGCGGCTTATCAAATACCCGCCAAATAATTCAATATATACTAGTGTTTCATTCAACAATTACTGCTTGTTATATTTTTTCCACCTGAAAACAACCAACTTTATTTTTGCGAGGAATTATTTGGCGGGTATTTGATAATACCCGCAGAATAATAATAAATGCAGACATAATTTGTCTCGACGCCACCTAGCGAGGGATTTAACACTAACAATGTCTTCCTCGCAAAAATAAAGTTGGTTGTTTTCAGGTGGAAAAAATATAACAAGCAGTAATTGTTGAATGAAACACTAGTATATATTGAATTATTTGGCGGGTATTTGATAAGCCGCCATAGCTCAGTGGTCAGAGCATTCGACCGGCAATCGGAAGGACACGGGTTCAAGTCCCGTTGGCGGCAAGTATCTTTTCTCGGAAGATTTTTCAATGTAAATGAGTGTTTCAGGCTGACAATTATTGCTTGTAATAATTGTTATTTTGATATTTTGCATTTCATTTAAATTCATTAAAAATTCCGAAAATACCGTTTTTTAAATCAACAAAATAAGCCAACAGAACGATTTTCAATTTTTAGCAGATCCGACATTGTTCTATTGCACGACATAATATATATCACTATATTATGTTGTGCAATTTTTTGTTATTGTTCATACCGTTGGTGCAACGTTTGCAGTTATAACTCGACTCGATTACAAATCACAGCCTTGTTCGTATGTGTTTGAATTTGGGTATGAATGCATAACTGACTCCTATAGACAATATTGCGGAAATCCGCCGGGCAGTCGGAGCAACGTGTCACCTCATTGAAATAGCCCAGCACCCGGCACCATCTGTACATGAAGTTTTTTACTCCGTGGCACGAACAATGGAATTGTCTAAATAAATTTGTGCAAGCCGTTTGCAGTTGATTTTGACATAAAAAACAGATTTAAAAAAAATAAAACTTGTTAAAAGTGAAAGAACAAATAAAATATTCGCAATAATTTTGTTTATGTAACACTAGTTCTTAGTTCTGTTAATAATAGACTTGGGTAATGTTTGTTATGAAGCGATTGTATTAATCGTAAGTTAGGTACTATTTTTTTAAATGCATTTTAATTGGTTAGGTTGGCAAAGCTGGGGGAGTTTCGTTGAACGCGTCGGTAGGCGGCGTTTGGTTTTTTCCGTTTCCGGACTCTGGTTTTGACGGCGATATGTGCGGTACGCCGTGAAAACAAGAGTCCGGCGTACCGCACATATCGCCGTCAAAACCAGAGTCCGGAAACGGAAAAAACCAAACGCCGCCTACCGACGCGTTCAACGAAACTCCCCCAGCTTTGCCAACCTAACCAATTAAAATGCATTTAAAAAAATAGTACCTAACTTACGATTAATACAATCGCTTCATAACATGTTGATTACTCCGACTTGACAGCTTGTGCGCTCTGGCGGAATAAAAATCTATTACCGAACACGGCTACCATCTTGGCAGGATTGACTGGACACAGAACCCACAAGCAAATTTACAGATGAAATGCAAAATGGTTGAGTCAAAACAGGACTCAGTTGCGCTCAGTTAAAAACACTGCCATTTTTACTAATTTTAGTCAAAAATTGTTTACATTGTATATTATAAAACAGACTTTTGTATATTTACTGAATCGTACAAGCTGTAAACACAATTGAAATGAAGTTTTTTTGTGTTCTTTGCCCTGGCTCTGGTCAGCACAATATATGAATTATTGTATGCAGATCGCGGTGCCCAATCCCATATTCTCACCAGTAAAACTACAAACCTTTTTATTTCTTTCTAGCTGAACAATGACTCCAAGTGTGAAATATTAGTTACTATGGACAGTGTAGCTTCTATACCTGCTGCTCCTGTCCCACAACCTGTGCAGATATTTGGCCAATTGTCTTATATTCACAAAGTAAATATGTACATCATATTATATACATTCAAATTCCCACATAACGTTTCTACATAAGAAGTTATGTTTTTTCGAACTTTGAATTATCTTATGAGAGTTTTACTGTTTCCAACATCTTTTTTAGAAAATTATTCAGTGCAATTATGCAGCACAACCATTGCTCAATTCAGTAATGCTGCGTAATAATTATTTCCTTATTGCGTTATTGTTTACTAATTTTATATTTTTAAAATATTCTTTTTAGACTAATGCAGATGCCTCTCTTCATCGGAGTACTAGCGAAGGTATTTTTGTTTTTATTGTTATGAGAACTGAATGAGACAATGAGATCAAAAAAATTTCAAAATTTTATTTTTTTGTTTTCTTTTTATAAAGATTTACCTTTAGTTAATTTTCACATTAGCCAGCACCAAATTAATTTTATTGGTTTTATAATTTAGTTGATAACATTGGTATTCATTTGCTTTTTTTCAGATTTCAAAACCATTGACACAAAACACTGGATGCTTACTTTGAGGGCCAAATTTATACAGTTAGTTCAACCTTCTTTAGTCCACTATATGAATGATATCATCTCTGAAATAAACTCAACCCAATTTGATTAAAGTTGTTCATGTAAATCAGTTTGTACCAATACTAAACAAATAATATAAGACCAGCAGATAAACACAACCAGCTGCCCACAGGTTTTTGTTGCTAAACCATGCAGGTGACTTTAAGTTGGGCAACGTTCAAGGTAATTTAAACAAAAATGGTCTAAAAAATATAGTGGTCATTTGTAATCGACTGTGGTAATTGATTAAACATGGTTAAAAAAATATATAACACATGTTGAAATAAACAAAACTATTGTCCATATGGATGAAATGTTCCCACGGTTGAATTTGGCAGCCACCTCTGGTCTGGAGACCTCTGTGCAGAAACGGGTGTTTGATAGATTCTCCCATCTTTACATACGGATTGCAATCTTTAGAGCACAGGCATCGGGTGGGAATGCTATCCTTGTTCTACCGCTATTACAATGGAAGATGCTCCGAGGAACTAGCATCATTGATCCCTTCGGCACCGGTGCATAGTCGGGAAACACGCCAAACGCGTGCCCAACATTTGTACACAGTTGCCATTTGTTACATGAGAACAGGTCATTTCTTCGACTCGTTCTTGTGTTCAACAGCTCGGCTGTGGAATGATTTGCCGGCCTCTGTTCTTCTACAACACTTCTACTACACTCTGTGTCCTTCCTACAACATGGGTCTCTTCAAGACCGATGTTCATTCCTTCTTCTCCTCAAAAAGACCCTCCACACAGCATCCCAGATGACATAGGCCCTGAGGGAAATTATTTTCCTCAGGGCCTCCTTTGCGGAGTTAATGTAAAAAAAAAAATGAATCTCCAAATGGATAAAATTTTTTTTTTTTCAAATAGACAAATTAAAAGACCAAAAAAAAATTGTGGGATATTCGTGGACAATGGTTTGTCCATCTGGACAGTAGTTTTTTTGTTCAATTATTCAATCTCACACCCTCCCTTACCTTTGTGAGCGGGCTTGTTCTGTGAAAAACACAGTCTAACATAACATAACAGTCATGTTCATCTTTATTTGAAATAATTTTTAATTTTTTTTTATTTCTGTGAGCTAGAAGATATTAGAGAAAAATATGTTTTTCATGATAATTTTTACTGTAATTTATTTAAATAAATAAAAAGAAAATAGATACGATTTTAGATTTTCACGGCCAAAAATATTTTTGTTATTAGTTTTTGGGGTATTATGCCGTGTTGCACTACCTCCTTCTTTAGCCAACGTTGCAGTGTCCATCATCAGGACAGATGTGTAATAGTTAGGGGTGATGTTTGTACTTATCTACTTAGGAGCGATACCGTGTCGTCAGCTCCACTCCTCTACGAGCTGGCGCTACATTATACTTCAACATGTTTTTTTGCGTTTAGCCTTGATGTAACTGTCAATTACCGGACACCAAGAACTATTGAGTTTAGCTCCGTCGTCTCTATTAATATTTATAGGATTTTTGTGAATTTCAATTGCCTCCGTAATCAGGCGTGCTCTATGAGTTTTGGGTCTTCCCAGGACTTCAGGAACAAATCCAAAGTAATGGCCGGTTTCAATTAAATGCTCGGCGATTGCTGATTTGTCAGGGTGGCCAAGTTTACACGCTCGAAAGTGTTCCGATATCCTTTTGGAGATCGTCCGTTCTGTTTGGCCCACATAGACCTTATCACATCCGGAACAGCTGAGTTTATATACTCCATCTGTTTCCAGAGGAAACTTGGTCTTTGCAGGCCTCAAAAAGTCTCGTATTTTTGTCGTGGTTCCGAAGACACTCTTGATGCTTTCTTTTTTCAATAGTCTGGCAATTCTGTCTGTCACATTGTGAACGTAAGGCAGGAAAGCGCAGCCCTTTGACTCTTGTTCAATTCTGTCTTCGTTTGGTGCAGATTTGGCTCTTATGATTTGCCTTGTCTGCCTCGCTGGGTAACCGTTACGCTCCAGTGCATCGGTCAGTTTTGTAAGTTCTGCTCCGATTTTTGTTTCTTCACATATTCTGGTCACTCGGGTCACCAATGTATGGATAAGTCCTCTCTTCTGCGCTGGGTGGTGATGGGAATCAGCATGTAGATACCGATTTGTATGAGTTGGTTTTCTATACACTGTGTGTCCTAGACTACCATCTTCTTTTCGCATCACCTCCACATCTAGAAAAGGTAGGATCTTAGAGTCATTTTCCAGCTCCATTGTGAACTTAATTTTAACGTGGAGTGAGTTGAGATGGTCCAGAAATTCGTTCAGTTTCTCTGTTCCATGAGGCCAAATGGCGAAGACGTCGTCGACATACCGCCACCATACTTTGGGAACAGCCGAAGCTGTGTCGAGTGCCACTTCCTCAAACTTCTCCATAAAGAAGTTGGCAAGTACTGGCGACAACGGACTGCCCATCGCAACTCCTTCCACTTGTTCAAAAAGTTCACCCTGGAATGCAAAATATCCCGTTTTAGGGCAGTGTTCAAAAAGTTTACAAATGTCTTCCTCGTAGATCTCTCTGAGCATTGTCATGGAGTCTTCCAGAGGCACATTCGTGAAAAGGGACACAACGTCAAAACTGACCAAAATATCTCCTTTTTCAGTCTTAACCTTCTTAAGATTACTGATCAGATCTGTGGAATCCTTAATCCAAGATTCAGTTTTCCCAGTTTGCATCTGCAGTAATCTTGAGAGGTATTGAGAAAGTTTGTACGTCGGTGCACCGTCGGTTACATCGAGGCTAAACGCAAAAAAACATGTTGAAGTATATTGTAGCGCCGGCTCGTAGAGGAGTGGAGCTGGCGACACGGTATCGCTCCTAAGTAGATAAGTACAAACATCACCCCTAACTATTACACATCTGTCCTGATGATGGACACTGCAATGTTGGCTAAAGAAGGAGGTAGCACAACACGGCATAATACCCCAAAAACTAATAACAAAAAAAAGAAAGAAGAAAATACTTTGTTTTACGTCACTTTATTGTTATTTTTTCCCGTCTACCGGTTTCGGTACCTCATGATGATGGTACGGAGGTATCGAAACCGGTAGTCGGGAAAAAAATAACAATAAAGTGACGTAAAACAAAGTATTTTCTTTTTATTTATTTAAAATGTCAAGTCACAATGTGTTTGCTTCTTTTGAAAAAAAATGTAATTTATTTGTTTACACCAACTTTCCCTACAACTGCTGAACAGCCAAGTGGAATTTTATGAGGATTTTCTTCTTCTAACTTCCCTATCAACTTCGCAAAACACTCAGACCTGGCAAGGCAGGGCCCCGTATTGAATGAAAAATTCATGTTGAATTTCATTAATGAAAAATTTAACCTTCGATCACTACACATTGTCATCAAATGTAAATCACTACTATATGGAGGTTTATTTATTAATTCACTATTTTAATCTTTTTGCACATCATTGTAACAACAGATGATACTTGATACAGCAAGAAATCGGCAATGATGCGTGACCGTATGCATCCTGTGCATTCCTGAGTTAGTTATGCGGCCAAAAGGTTAGGCAAAGCGAGGTGGGTAGGTATGTGAATGTGACCATCATGTTGAAAGGAAAAAACATATAATAAAATAAACATTTAATAAAAAAACACATTATGTACATAAGATTGAAAATGTTTAAATAAAATAGAGAGACTCATAAGAGCAAATGAAGTGTATTGTAAAGTGTACTAATACACATAATTCTCAGGAAACTATGGAAATAATGGATGAGCAGTGAGCAGTGAGCACCGTGAAACAACCCTATCTCTATTGTAATACCTTTCGGCTCTGTCATTCTACCGATCTTTCCCACAAATTATTATATAAAAACATTATTTTTCAAGTAAATATTGTAAAAAAAAAATAATTAATTGATGCACATAATTTCTTCAAATATAATATTTATAAAAGACAAATGATGCAGACATCCAGTTCATAATAATACATAACTGAATGGCTTTGTGAATCTGGCTTAAGGCAATAAAGTAACCATTCGATTGCTATCAAGTAAATCATTATTTTTAGTAATTAACCTTATCTACGTACATGGCTGTCGCATCGGATCCATCAGCGGCTATCCTCGTACAGGAACGTTGCATGTGTGATCCATTGTGTCAATACATGCTGCGCGATGGGATAGATTACTTTGTAAAGGTAAAACTAGTACAGATTAATTTATCATTTAAAGATTTCAGGTTATTATGGAAGCCTCCAGTTACTGGTTGGCTGAACACTGTTTTTAAATTTTATTTCATGCATCATATTTTAAGATTATATTAAAAATTGTCACTTTACATAATGGAATCGGACATTAAAAATATCTACCTAAGTATTCAAATCGATCATTGGTCTTTTATGCATTCCTACATATTTTCAATAAAATGTATAGTTTTTAATTTACTTCTATGAAAAGAGTTGAGTAAACGATTGAAGCAACAAAACCATAATTATTGTAACACAGTGACGAAATTCTAAAGAAATTACGAGTATGAGTATAGTATAAGTATGAAAAACACAAATTGAAATATTCTATAGAACGACTGACATAAACCGAAAGAAGGGTGTGTCTGTGTGCCCAAACATTTTCAAATATCGAAATTCTTTCTTCAGATTTGGAATTTCGTTGGCCGCTCTGGGGCCTAGGAGTCGAAAGGTCTTCATCAGTTTTCTTGTAAATCAGTATAGATCAAACTTTTGTTGATTTTCTGTTTTGTTCCTCTAAAAATTATTTTTCTAAAATGATTAACATTAATTTCTTCACTTTTCCGGTTTTTTAGCTAAAAAGCAACCCCCGTAACATGTTTCTGAACACTCCTCACAAAGCTTGGATTTAACATGTTTCTGAACTAGTCACCAAAGTGACCATGATAATTAATATAAGAATCTGCAAACCGACCCACAAAATCTTTCCTTTAGGAATGTTTCAAAAGCTTTATAGAATATCAAAACTGCACACAATCTTAATCAAAACTATTAAATCAAAAATATAGGAAAAATAATATGCATATAAAATACAAACAATTTAAAATTTATTATTATTGTTTAATATTTACCCAATTCCATTACCATATTATGTGCATTGTGTGATTTAAAATGAACTGTTCTCCCATGATTTTGGATATAGCATCCCTAATCAATACAACAGGTGGATGTGTCTTCAAACTAGAAACTTATAACTTTGGCACAAAGTCTTAACCCTCAGGCTAATTTGTTCGCTTTTCAGAACAACTCATGCGGGTCTCATTGAAATCGTTGTCTCCCTTACTATCACGGTTAGAAATATAGTCTAAACGATGTTAGAAAGAAAAAAAAACACCACGCTTTCTATTCAAATCAAGTTAGGGAACGTACCCATACTACGTGACCAATTTTTTGCAATTTTTAACTCCCCCCCCCCCCCCCCCCCCGGTGACCAAAAACCTAAGCAACCCGTCGCTCATTTGTATGGAGCGTGACATTTTGAAGACCCCCCCCCCCCCCCCCCCCCCCTAAACGTGTCACGTAGTATGGGTACGTTCCCTTACATGATACCAAATTTATTAAATATGTTACCTGATGAAATTAAAAAATGTACAAATGGTAAAAAAAATATTATGTTGAAGAATTGGCTCGCCGAAAGAAAAAAATTGTATTAAGACACTAACACAAAATTTCTAACTGCAAAATAAAGTAAAATAAGTTTATTGGGCCTTTTCTTTTTTCTGTAAAATATTTATATTTTTTCCTGTCATATTGCATTACTTTGTCTTTATAATAAAAAAAGAAGCTAATCACAAAAGTAATTGAAAAAAATTTATGAAACTTTGGGAATTTTTTATTAATTATTTTTACATGAAACAATAAAAAATTTAGCTGACGTTAACTTTTATACTACATTTTTACCTAATAAAATATGGGTGTTTTTATTTTTTTGGTTATCAGTATTTTTAGTCAGAAAAAATGTAAAGTGAGCCATTTTTAAAACTTTTTTATGTTTGCGTCAATTTTTTTTTGATATTTCAAGAATTATGTTTATTTTAAATTATAAAATTTTATCACCTTTCAAAAACAGTTTTTAATTTCTGGATGCGTTCAGAATATTCCATTTTTTTGGATTTTATCGAAAAGAGGAAATATTTTGTCCTTTCGACGAAATAGGCCCGAGGCCTGAGGGATTAAGAGTTCAAGAAATGTTTTAAACATAGAAAAGTGAATAGTTTAAAGCACACATTGTGATTGCAGAAAATCAAGCTTTTCTTGCATCCGCGTTGTCCCCAACTTTTGACATGGACAAATAGCCAATCATAAAATACTTGTGGTTCGCGAATTAGCTGTATTGTACTTGAGTTTATTCTTTAGGTGATGGTGGAAAAAACTTATACGATTTTAAAATAAATACGATTTAAAAATTGGTATTTACAATACATTTTAATAATATTAGCTATTAAATGTATAATATCATTTACTGTAAGAACTCTGAAACATATATATGTAGCTCGTAACTGTGCACTTCAGATTTATATAATGTATTTTATACAAACATTCAATGCTTATTTTACACAATAATTATGTAAATAATTTTGTTCCGAGATATTCAACTTAAAGTTCACTGAGTGAGATCAATGATAAATGTGATTATACCATAGACATCCAAATTTATAAACCAGCTCTTCAGGGAAAAGGGAACAAATCATATTGTGATTTGTCTACAGGAGACTCGCATTGTAATATAAGTATTCAGTCCTCGAAAATAAAATTTGCTTACGAATTACTAGTCCTTTTTACAATGGGGCCCAAATTGCAGGCTGCATAAAAAAATTAATTACCTGCAAATCCTTAAACTGATCCTTGCCTGAGCAAAAAAAAAGTTCAAGCTTGTTTCCAAAATTTATTGAATGATTTGTTATTATTTAGTTTATTTAGACGTTTTTACAAATGTGTTATAATTTACCCACTTCATTCATTTTTAGCATTGCAATGTCAGGCGGTTCATTTAAACATGAACATTAAAATTCTGCGCAGAAAAGTTCCACAATTGACTGCGCTGCAAACCGTTGCCTTATTTTAGCAAAACTTTTCAGCGCAGGGTCTGATAGTTTCAATGAGTACTCTTCGGTGGTCAATGTACGACTCTTGTCGTAGTTTATTCAAAGCATTCTCAAACCCTCCTGGTGCCAAAATATGGTCATGTGGATTTCTTTCAGCTTGTCGAAATGATACCTAGATTTCATGTTAGGGCAAGTCTATCAATTTGGATGTCTATGGATTGTACCAACAATAATGAATTTATAGATAGCTTTTAATATTGTCAGTTCACTTTATGCATAAATAGTTTCATCGTATATGTTTGCCTATATTAATATAATATTTGTTTTTCATAGTATAATTTTGTATATTGATTATACAGAACCCAGAATGTCAACTCAGTATATCTCGCTTTATAACATAATGTTTTGACCTAATTTTGATGAAAATTAAAATTGGAATTAAAAGGTACATATATATGGCAGCGTAGCATATTTTGTGCCCTTTACGAGGGAAGGTTGATAAGTTCGCAAAATAGAGGTGAGAGTAATATTGATTTGATTATAAAGAAAAGGATATTATGTAACGTACGATATAATCTACGCATTTACAGATGGCGCCAATTAAATTATTTTAGGTTTTAACACTTTTTGCACTTATGCTCTAAAATATTAGGGTGAATTAATTGTTTGCGCCTGAACATTTTTAATATGAATATAAATAAATAGTTTTGTCCATGAACAAACTCAAACCTTTAAAGAACGGCTAACAAATACAAAATTGGATTGAATCACCGATACGGAATTGGATTTGTCAGCCTTTCTTCAAAGATTTGGCTTTGTTTACGGACAAAACTATTTATTCTAGTTCATATGGAATTTATATTTACCTTAATATTTTAATGCATAACTTGCAAAAATTGTTAAAAACCTAAAATAATTTAATTGGCGCCATCTGTGAATGCGCAGATCATAACATACGTAACATTTCACCTTAAATGCGTGACGTTTCGATACGTATTCGCGAGACAACTTATGTGCCATCCGCATACGGGGCCCTGCCGCTCGCCAACCAACTATTGTACAACATCCGCATACAAAGGGTATAATAGCTAAAGTAGTATGCTTATATTTTAAATAATTATTAAAAAAAAACTCTGTAGAAAACTGGAAACCATTTATTGCCATTCTAAAATTTAAAAAATCTTTTTCGTTCTAAAGAGAAAATATTAAAAGTAAATTTAAATTTGAATGATCTCTCTGCCCCCTCTTCCATGAACTTATCTCCCTTCCTCATTCCTCGTACCTCGTACCTATGAAATCATACTTTGTCATCATTATAATACAACACTTAAAAACCTACCAGCATTGTATAAATGATGTTTCTTATCAATGTTTTACAATAAGTTATACTTTAGGGCTGCCAGCTGAATCTTGATCCATATTACTTCTATCCTAATCAGAGTATTACGTAAGGAATGTATGTATGTTGGAACAATGATAATCAGCCAGCAGTGGTGTATTAGCTATTAGCTAGCCTTTGAAAGTAGCGTAGCCAGTGGGCACCGTGGGCTCCCGTGAGAGCTCTCATTGAGTATTGTCATTGTGCGGTGGCTCCAGCTCGTCCAGCGTGTCGTTGGAGCTGGAGTGCGTGAGGTCGCTGAGCTCGTCCAGGTGCTTCTGCTTCTTCCTCACGTTCCAGTGCAGGCACTCAGCCAGGGAGTCGAACCAATCTGATATTTGATCTTGCGCACAGATTGAGGGAACGGGATACACTGACGTCGTCACACGCAAACTAAAAAAATTTATTACAATTAGTGTTTAAAAATAAAACGTTATCACAAAGCTGAGGCTTCAATTCTCTAAGAAGACTGCAATTTATATCTTAATTTGAAAGAGAAAAAAAAAACATTGTGAGATTTAAACTCTCCGTAGGTCAGAAAAGGAGACTTTCGAAATCAATACAGGTATCCGAATGAATAAGCCATCATTAAGCGTTATACATTTTATTGATTGGCGCGCATCGATTGTGCAAGAATTGTGGCACATCAGAGCGGATACCAGGTGTGGGACCCTCCTTAGAGCGCTATACATTTGGTTTAGTTTCTCCACTCGTTTTGCCACCATGTTGTCCCGGTGAAATAGGGCCTTTAGAAATTAAAAATGTAATGCAAAAGTCGTAACTAAAATTACATAACAACTGTAATCACCAAACCAATAACACAGTATTGCTATATAGTAAAATGTGCATGCGATAAGCAAAATACAGTTCAAGCTATATAAAAATACACTTAAGTAAATATAACCTTAATGCGCCCAAAGCTGGCAGTGCAAGTAAAAATATAAATATTATTTGTTTTGAATATCAATCAGTACTTAAAATTGTTATGGTAATATGTTTAGTATGAATGAATATGACGTATTATACAGATAGATACTTTTATTTTATGAAAAACATTTTAAGATTGTGTATTACAATAGGCCGATTTATACTTACAAACGCGTCAAGTTGGTGTTTAGTGACAAGTGCCAGTAATTAGAACCGCATTCTATTTATGATATTTAGTAGCTCGTCAAGTATATAGTGTGGATGGAAATAAGGTGGACGGTCTATTGATTTTTTATTAACATCTCTAATCTGATGCATTGATTGAAACAAAATTTTTAGCCGTTTCTCGTAATTCAAAGCATTGTTCACTTTCCGCATTCCGCTTTGCTATTGTAGTAATTAGCGAAAACAGACACCAAAGCATTTAACAATGAACATACTAAACACTGGATTGGTTGCACTAACACTGGCAACTAATCAAAATGTAGATCGGCCTTTAATGTTAGTGCTGGAATTGGCTAGTACTGTATTGTTGTGTTAGAGTAAGAGCCGGTAGCGTGATGCCATGTTAGTATGTAAGTATGGATGTGTAATAAGGTGGGTGCATGGGGTGGTGTGAAGAGAGTACAGATTGATGGACTGTCAGGTAATATCTACCTATCGCCCGGACCGAGGAACTGTTGGCAGCGGCCGTCGAATGAGACACAGGCCGTGCTGCGGGCCTCCACCGCCGGCATGATCTGCAAACATTACTTTCAGTATTCCCCGCTACTGCATTATTTATACTAATTGCCAACAATTCCAAGATGGCATTTAATTATCTGCAACCGACGCCACTGCACTTCTTTTCACGCCTGTTAAATGTACAAATTCACTTCTTACCCAATTTGTTAATGTATGCTAATTTGTAATCAAAGGAATATACTTAGGTTGAGTCATCACATTTGGCGATTGTCAAATCAACGATCGGCGCAATTTTGAAATTTGGACTTTTAAGCGGCCCCCGTTAAATTGTGGTAATCTGACAAGCATAACAACATGTCTGTAATGCTCGAAAGTTGATCACAATTTTTAAAGGAGACTTAAAATATGAAAATGGCGCTTATAGTCGATTTGATGGTATCAAATGTGATGGAGTTTGAAACATCCCAACCTTAGTTAATAATTCTTTATTCCCGTTTTAGCAGAAAAAGTGAACTTAAAACCAAAACAGGTATGAGAGTGAAATGGTGAAGATATTTATAATGTTGTGAGAATGTGTGAAAATAAAACACAGAGAAAACAACAACACAACTACATAAAATTATTTACACAATATATATGGCATTACAGGCTACATGCTCTAAGCAACTACTCAACAGACCATTGTCAAGTGGCTTTTTCTAATAACCAGTACCTATCTCCGTGGAAAAGTTCTTGCCGATTTCTGCCGTCAAATGAAACCCACGAGGTGTTCCGTGCATCAGGTGATAATGAAATCTAGAAAACAAAAGGATCAGCCAAACTAAAAAAAATATCATAATATATAAAGGTGTGAGGCAGATTCATTTCTGGAATGAAGCGAGGGGAAAAATAATATATAATGCTTATTTAATACAACCAACTGTGAGTTAAGCTGAAGTTTTTTCTAAATTTTATATTCTTATGTTAAGGTGAAAATTTTACACTCTTAACCCTTGGAGAGATTTCACTATCTTCTTGATAACTTATCAGTAGGATAAATGTATATTTACAATTTATATTTTGTAAGTTAAGTCTGAATTCACCATTCAGTATTTGAATCTACGAATAGTGGCAAGTTTGCCAAGTTTCTATCTGAGTATTTTATATGTTTATTTATTAATATATGTTATCCTATGGATAAGCTATCAAGAGTGCCAGTTAAAATGCCGAGCAGCCTGTCATGCGCCGGCGACACTATTTTCGTAATAACTTATTTGTTTTTTCAAAATTATATTTTCTAAATTGTACTGTCTTGCTAGATAATGTTTTCATACATTTTTAAAAATTATACATATCTATCATATGTAGTTTCCCCAGCAGAGTTACTTATATTCAGAGAAATGTTTTTTTTCTCTTTGTTATAAAAAAAATATATTCAATGAAGAAATTCAAAAATATTCTTGAGTTTTATTATATTTTCCAGCTAAATGAGCATTTTTCACTATAAAAACAAGTCATATGATGCTCTCCCGTTAATAAGTACAGTACTATGACTTTTGAAAATGAAAAATTATGACATTAATTTGACGCAGAATTTGGGATGTGCTTTTTCACAGATAAAAAAAAGCACAATGGAGTGACGAAACGATAAGCGAGAGTAGCATAAAGATAAATTATTTCTTTGGCAAGTGAATAAGTTTTATTTTAGTACGCAGGAGCATTTTTTAAGGTTCAAAATATCATAATAAATCGAGACAAGTGCAGTGAGTTTCTAGCAAGTCCGTTACGGATTCGCTGGCATTCCAGGGGTTAGAATAGAAAATACTTGTAAAGGGTCGCGGTTTCATACTGATTATGGTTCATGGCCCATCTCACTTGTTTCTATTACCTATGGTGGCTTATGGTCCACAGTGTAGAGAATGTTATTGATAGGCCCAGTATAGAGTATAATGTCCATACCTTGAGTTCCACGCCCGCTGGTACCACAATGGGGCGGAAAGACAGCGAGTGCGGACAGATAGGGGTGACCATGATGGCGGGCACAGAGGGGTGGATCATGGAGGCACCAGCCGCCACTGCGTATGCCGTGCTGCCCGTGGGCGTCGACACGATGAGACCTGTGTAACAATTTACGGACATACTAATAAATGTTGTTTATGAAAACCAAGTTTGTTGATGAATCAATCTAAATTAACTATGAGGCAACATTTTTCAAAGGAGGTAGAAAGTTTACAATATTCTAAATGATTAAATGAAAAATGCTCTAATGTTTCCAGCAATTACTTTTTTATGTGATTATATTGAATTGCTGGGTAGCTACTGTTGATGACGGAGTCAGTAGTGCACCAAGCCCCCCCCCCCCGCTACATTAACCCATTCATGACGAAGGTTCCATATGGAACTCGAAAAAGTATTGGCGTTCATTTAGTCACATCATGTCGATGTGTTGAAATGGCGTTGCCAAATACAGTTTGACATAGTCTATAGGCATGTATGAACACGTTTGTCTTGGTTACGTTCAGTTCGTTTGTGTGTGCCGACGTTAACAGTCGTGTCTTTATTGAGTTAGAAAAAAAGTGCGATTTTTTCAAAATGTCAAAACAAGTGAAGTAAGTAATCCATTAAATTTATATGGTAGATTTGATTTTTTTCTCCAAAACGGAAAATGATTTGTAGAGAATGAAATTCTCTGCCTATTTACAAATACTTTGTTTGAAAAATAATCATTATTGTATCAAAACGAGTACTGTAAATTAAAGGTTCTGATTTTTGGTTCCATTTGGATCTTTCGGCAGATCTCACTATACATAAAATGTAATTTTTCAAAGATTTCATTGTTTTCATCGTGTTTTTTAGGGGTTTGACTGTTGAAGTGATGTTACTGCTTAAAGAACAATCGAATACGAATTTGGATGATGATGAAGATGACGGCGGAATAATTGCCAATATCTCTCGAGCGCAATTATTTTCTAATTGCCAAATTGTTAGGCGTCGTCGACACAAAACGGGAAAAGGTATGTCCGATTCAGATCCAGAGAACCCTGATTTAGAGCATTTAGAAGATTTGCACTTGGACTCAGCTTGCAATGACCTCGACATAAATTTATTCAACTCTTCAGCATCACATGGTCAAGGGTTGAATCATGCGGCCTCCTTTGAAACGATGCCGCATTAGCACTGCAGACAAAGAAAATGATTCCGCTAAACGACCTTATCGCATTCCAAAATGTATGCCTGGTCCAAGAACTATGTATCAATGGAAGTCTAACGATGTGACACCAATTGCTTGTAGCATATTTCCTGAGGGAAATTATACTGACGTAGCTGCTTTATCACCGGTGGAATTATTTGAAAAATTCTTTGACAACGAGATGTATGAATTCATCGTTACAGAATCCAACAAATATCAGACCAAGCAAGATCCTGAAAATAGCCATAAAGTATCGCCTTTGACTCTCGGGGATATAAAAGCGTACATGGGTATACTTATTACATCAGAGTTATGTCCGGTTCCATCAACTCGATTGTATTGGAGCAGCTCTCGCCCTTTCTACAATAAGCAGATTGCATCCACCATGTCTCGTGATAGATTTGAGCAGATACACAAAATGATACACTTTGCTTTACCATATCAGTGCAATAGTGATGACCGGATGTGGAAGTTACGTTCATTTACAAATAGGCTTGTCGACCGGTTTGTGCGAAACTTCCACCCAGAAGAAAATTTAAGTTATGACGAATCAATGATTCCGTACTATGGCCGCCATGGATGTAAGCAATACATAAAAGGCATGTATACTTGCACTGTACAGATCACCATCCACCCATGATATCGCACCATTCATATCTTCCCTTAATAGTCATCTTAATAAATTAAATTCCTTAATTCTGAATATTAATCTACTGCCTAATGGTCACCCACAAAACCACGATTACCTTTTGATGCTGATGCAACATGGTATCTTCAGTACTATTAATACTAGGGAAACCAATAACACTGAGTCTTGTATAGACCACATTATGGTAAAATCAAAACATTGTATTAAAAGCATAGTCTACGAATCCTCCATTACGGACCACTACACAACAACTTTACTAGGCCTGACTACACCAACTCCAAATTTGCCTACTCAATGCTATTTTACAGTTAAGAATATTGCCTATGACAACATAAAATCATGTTTAGATGAACAATCATGGGAACATTTAAGGAGTATAACGTCAACAGATAAGGCTTGGCACTACTCCATTACATACTTACAAACCATCATCACACAAAATACTAAGACATCAACAAAAATTATTCCCCACCGCAAAAAAAAACTAAAAACAAGGATAACCCAAAGCATCTTAAACTGTATTAAAAAAAGAGATAAGTTACACAAACAAGTCAAAATCAACCCTTCTGATACTACTCTCTACTCATTCTACAAAAGATATAGAAACCTACGCACCCAAATTATACGAAAAGCTAAAGAGCTACACTTCAAAAATAAACTGATAGAATCCAATTACGATCCCAAAAGTGTATGGTCAATACTAAAGGAAAGCTTGCACTCGTAAATTCGATGATGATAATATCAAAAATATTGTCATTAACCCCTCCGCAACGTAAGCAAATATAAGCGTTAAAAATAGGACAGCAGTCAAGTACAATAAGCGTGGCGTGTTTATACGTCAGCGCGTGCGTTTCCATAGAAATCGTTATAACTCCGTTATTGTATTAGTTACATCCCTTAAACAAAAAGTCAAAGGTCGATAGTAGATCAGACTGCACATTTCTATCAAGTTTTTTATGGAAATACATAACAGGAATCAGCTGTCAGTCGTGTAGTTGACAAAAATATTTACCCGCGCAAATTTGCTACCGGCAGCTCCACCGCACTCCACATTTTAAATTTTTATTAAATATTTTTATATGAAATGATAAAAAAGTGAGGGAACAAAAGTGTTTATTACACATATATACAATAGAATAAGTATTTTTGTTTACATAATCTGTGATTTTAGTACCGTTTTCACATAAAAACATCACGTGAGTCATTTTTACCTATTTTTTATGTTTGTGTTCTAAATTTGAATATTTACAAATGCTAATATTTATTTGTAATATAATAATTTGAAAGCCTATTTTGTAACCTTTCTAAAACAGTTTTTACTATTCGGCTACGTTCAGAAATGTTTCATTTATAGAGCTTTAATTGTGAAGCGGTAATAACTAAAAGTTTTCGCAAAATGTCATTTCGTTTAAGACACCAAAAGCTAATATTCTCGAAAATTCGGAGGGGTTAACAATGAAGAAATCCTCTTCCACGACAATCCTACACTAGTTTTAAATTACATTAACAATCATTACACAAATATTGGAGGCATTCTGGCAGAAAACATTACAAGTACTGTGGTAGAGAATCTACATTCATCTATCCAACAAGATACTCCTAACTTCAATAATGATATACAATTTAAACTCCAAACCATCTCATGTGATAAGACAATTAAAATAATACAATCGTTAAAGAATAGCTCAGCTGCAGGTACTGACAACATAGATGCTAAAACCATTAAAACTCTAAGTGACCAACTCCTCAATCCACTTACATATCTGATAAATCGTAGCCTAAAAGAAGGTATTTTCCCTAGCTGCTTAAAAAATGGACTAGTAATTCCTATCTATAAGTCAGAACCAAAAAATGACATCAACAACTACAGACCTATCACTCTTCTAAATACTATGTCAAAAATTCTGGAAAAAGCCATCAAAGAACAGCTCTACCACTACCTAGAATCAAACCATCTACTCTCGAAGAACCAGCATGGCTTTAGAAAGAACAGAAATACACAACAAGCTTTAACCTCAGTAACAGACTTTATTAACTCTAACCTTGACTCAAAGAAAAAAGTTATTTCAATATACATAGACTTATGTAAAGCCTTCGATACAATATCTCACAATATACTTTTTAAGAAACTTATTAAACTCGGCATAACTGGAATTGAACTTAACTTACTGAAAAGTTTTATGTCGGGGAGAACTCAACAAGTCATTATCAACAAAGTAAAAAGTGAACCCCTTCCGATCAGTTACTGAGTGCCCCAGGGTAGTGTTCTAGGTCCCATAATGTTTCTTATCTATATCAATGATATCTGTGAACTAATTACAGAAGGCAACATTGTGAAATTCGATGACACCGTAATACTTTGTCAATCTGACTGAGCTTAAAGCTGAGAAAAGTCTTGCTGTCATCAAACAATGGCTCAATGAAACTAAACTTACTCTAAATACAAAAAAAAACTAAATTCATAACACATAGTATAACTCAAAGAGGTCAACCTCCTCCAACCTTCGCTCTGAAAATACACGACTGCTCCCAAACCTTCTCAACATGCAATTGCGAAATCATAGAAAATGTCAAACAAATAAAATATCTAGGTGTCATAATTGACGAAAACCTACGCTGGAATGACCACATTAACTTAATTACATCCAAGCTTAAAAAAATCATGTATCTCTTAAATAATATAAAAAAACATCTTCCCACGTACAATACTAAGATCTATTTACTTTGCTCTTTCCCAATCTTTAATCATGTATGGTCTTCTGTCTTGGGGAAGTGCAAGTAATATTTCTCTAGATCCACTAGAAAAAGCACGAAAGGCAACAATCAAATTAATTCTTCAAGTAGCATATGATACAGACTCTGAAAAAATTTACAAGATGCTCAACGTTTTGTCAATCAGACAACTCTACGCTAAATTGTCTATTCTTCACCTCTTCAAATTCAAACTACACATCCCTTTACTTTCTCAATCCTCAATAACAAGCCGGTCTTCAACAAACCTAACACTCAACATCCCGCTAAAGCACACGACCCACGGACAAAGATCCTTTAACTACTATTCCATCAAACTATATAACTGCATGCCACCTTTTTTGAAACAACCTTCTGATTATTCACCAACAAATAAACTAAAAAAAACAAATCACAGACTGGATAAAAACTAAAGGAATACTATTTTTCCAAAATCTATTTACTCCAAACCAAACATAAAAATTAACTTGGTATTTAAATTGTACCACTAGATCTACAAAATAGATTAATATTGCATAACTATTTTTAAAATATTGGCACTAATATCATCTACTTTTGTTTTTTTTCTTTTATGTATTCTCTTTTCGTCTCAACTGCTCTCAAGTTCACTTCATGTATATTCTTTATTTTTTTTCTTTTTAGTATAATGTATTTTCCATTGCAACCTTAGTATATTATGATGCTCAAATTCATCAAATTACTACATTGTGCCTGTATAATACTATGATGACTATTTCACCACAGCTATCTACACCTACAATATGTACAATACTGCCACCATGGGTGGTACTACGGAGTCCTCCTTGAGAGTCTCAAGGGGGATACTGTGCTATCACTTATGTTGGCATAATAATACATGCGTACACCTCAGCACGGGTTCTCCCAGTGAGGTGTTCACAATCGATAACCACATTCGTTTTAACCAATTACATACAGTTGTCGATCATATTTCACTCTACTACCTGCTATGTTTCATATTAAGAATATTTTTTGTTTTACCTAATGTCATTATCATTGCATTTATTAACTGTAAGTCATTGTATTTATTAACAGTATGTAAGAGCATAGAAATGAATAAATAAAAAAAATTTAAAAAAATAAAACCGATTCCATTTGGTTATAAAGTATGGAGCCTAAATACTCCCTCCGGTTACTTGATCAATTTTGAGATCTACCAAGGCAGCAATTCCAAAGGAGTATGGTGTCGTAGGTTTGAATGCTTCACCGCTACTTATGTTAGTCGATCAATTGCCAGTGGAAAAGCGTGAATTGCCATATCACTTCTATTTTGACAACCTTTTTACGGGTATGCCATTACTGTACTACTTGCATTTTTATGGATACAATGGCACTGGTACAATTCGAGACAATCGGATTCCCAGCTCATTTCCTATCCCCAAGAAGAAGGCAACAATGTCGAAGTACAACAAAGGTGTGCTTCCTCGAGGACATACTGAAAGTGCGAGGACATCATTTGGCAAGGCCCTCCATCTACGTCACTCAATGGGTTGATAACGCTGTTTGTTCTGTAGCTTTAACGAAATATGGAAAGAATCCACTGGATCAAGCAAGCCGTTACTCATGGAAGGAGCAAAAAAAGGATAGAATGGACCAAAACGTTGCATGATACCGCATTAGTGTTCGTCAACAGAAATGGTGGTGGTCCATTTTTACCTGGGCCATCGATGTAACAATTCAGAATTTTTTTTATTTTTTTTTATTTAGTAACTATATAATATTTTTTACATTTTTATATGAAACATGTTAGTTAGATGTATATATAAAATATATTCGTAGTCCTCCTCACTAGGAGATCCTGTGCTGAGGGGGACTATGCTTTGGATAAGTTTTTCAGCGACTTCTATGGTTTAACTTCATTAATTTGATAAGGTTTTCCAGAAACTTCTATGATGTTTTAAGTATACTAGTAAGTTCATTTTCCGATAGATTCTTCAGCCAACATTTAATGTCCTTAATGTAGCTATTTTTTTATTTTATTTGTTTGATACTAAGTGGGAGTTTGTTATATAACTTTACTGCTAAAAATGCAGAACTTCTTTGACCAAATGAAGAGTTACTGTTCAGATTTAAACCCAGGACTCAAACCAATTATGAAGTTGAGTTACCATCAAAGGTTGGATTGCTATCCAAGAGTTGTCTGATTTGTTCGCTAGATGTCGATAGAATCATTTCATTCTTTGTCCTTTTCTCACACAACAAACAAGGGTAAATATAGATGTACGAAACCTTTATAAAAAGGCTTGTATCAGTAAAATTGACTTACTTCTTTACAAAAACTTGCACTAAGAATTTAAAATACTACTGAACCCTTGTCCGTTGGATGGGGAAAGTTATTGTCGTCAGTTTGTAAATATTTAAATCATAACAATAAAAAATCAAGAACTTAAAGTGAAAACCAAAAGGTGCTTCATTTATAAAAAACCAGTCTACCCAAAGAAATTCTCCTGAGTGAAGACCTACATTTTTTACATTTGATCCTTCGAGCCGTATGATCCCACGAGCGGATACGATTTTTTCGGCTGAATGCGATCCTGGGAACCAGATCAAAAAATCAATGAAAGCCAGACATGAACCAGCAATAAACCAGGAGAATTCTGATGAAGCGGAACCACAACACGGGCAAGTGACCATCCTAATTATCCATTTGATCCCATAGAAAAAAAACAAATTCGGTTAGACCACTTCGGTATTTTATTGTTGTTGATATAAAAAATCGCAGCGGGCTAATTGTTACAATTGATATTGGCGAGATTTTTTGTGGCTGGCTATGATTATAGTGTCGCAAAAAACATAAAGATCGGAGTTTTTTGTGTTTTCATTGGTTTGTTCTTGATGTTGATGTTTCGATACTGTCGGTAGAGCAGGCGACGAGTACGAAGTACTGTCGTTATTTATTTGCAACTGAAACTAACAAGGTTTTTTTGTGGCTAGTCATATGATTATGCTACCGCAAAAAAACAGAAGGATAATTATTATAATGCATGAAATGTATTAATTGATTATTCAAATAATCTGAACGCGATCGTTGGGCGTTAATTTGGCTTCCGAAGTGATTTTTACAGTCGGTAAAGCAGCTTCTTTAAAGTCAGATCGCGTGGCGAACGTTCATAACAAAATAATAACAATAAATTTTTTCCTTGTTGTTGAATACATAGCAATCTAGTGTTTTGTTAAAACAAAAGGAACTATCTCGAGTAAAAGACAGTGCAAGTTTTTAGTGTTTAACCGTGGTTAGGATTGGGCCACACCAGAACGATCAGTGAGTATTGTTAAATTGATTGTTATTTACGAAAATCATGGATTTAAAAGTGTTAATTGCCCAGCGCGGCATATGTAAAGCCAAATTAACCAGATTCAAAGATTACTTAGAGAACAGGGAGTTATTACTTTCTGAGTTCGAAATACGCATTCAAAAATTCGAACCATTACTAGATATTTTCGAAGCGTTGCAAGAAAAAATTGAAACATTATCGCAGGATGAATTAGAAAAAGGGAACGAACGAGAAATGTTTGAAAACTCATATTATAGTGTATTGGCAAGAGCCAAGGATAGATTAAGCGAAACCGGTAAAATCATCCGTTCCAAAAGCGTCAAGCTCCCAATTTTAGAACTACCAAAGTTCGGCGGAAATTATGAAGATTGGTTACATTTCAGGGATGCATTCATTTCATTAATTGACAGCAACGACGAATTAGATGTTATTCAGAAATTCTATTATTTGAAATCTTGTTTGTATGATGATGCGGCAAGACTGATTGCGTCCTTACCTACAACTCGTGATAATTATTTCATTGCGTGGGAAATGATCACGGATAGGTTTCAGAATGACAGGGTAATAATAAATAAACATGTTAATGCATTGTTTAAATTGCAAGAAATAAAATCAGAAAATCATGTGGCATTACGAAAATTATTAGATGAAGCCCAATTGCACTTAAAGGCATTAAATAATGTAAATCTACCCACTGAAAGTTGGGATATATTATTAATTCATATTTTGTCAAATAAATTGGATAGCGAAACCAGAATGCGCTGGGAACAATATCCAATAAAAAATAAAATCCCCACTTATGAAGAATTTATGAGATGTCTATACGAACGAGTGCAAGTTTTAGAATTCTCAGCACCAAACGACAAGCGACAGAATCATGCCAAGGGATTTCCTTCTAATTTTAAAAAAGAAACTTATGTTTCGTTATCATCACAACATTTAAAATGTATTAATTGTAATCAAAATCATAGAATTTATAATTGTCAAAAGTTTTTAAATCTAGGAATAAAGGATAGAATGACAACAATACGTCGTTTGAAGGCTTGTCTGAAATGTTTGGCGGTAGGACATAAATTTCAAGATTGTAAAAGTAAATATGATTGTCGCAAGTGTGGTGCGAACTCACACAACACTTTGTTACATTTACAAAATGAAGATAAAATGCAAAGTCATCAGGGAAGCGATACTTCTTCAAAAGAACCTCTTGTTAACAATCATGCAACGAAAACATCCAACAATTTCATTTTATTATCAACGGCAGTGATTAACGTGAGAAATAATAAAGGAAATCAAATTAAAGCTAGAATTTTGTTGGACTCCGGAGCACAGTCTAATTTCATTAGCCAGGAATTCGCTTCTAAATTACAATTAAAAATTAGAAAAACTGATATCCCTATTAACGGAATTCATAATAAAATGCAGCATATTAAAAACATTGTGGATTTGGAAATATCTTCCAATTATTCACCATATTCAAAGAGGATTGAATGCCTAGTATTGTCGGAGGTGACCAGTAATCTACCGCAAATCTCATTTCAGAAAAAAGGCACCGGCATTCCCCAAGGATTGCAATTGGCAGATCCAAACTTTAATGAAACCGGCCCGATAGACATGTTGATCGGGGCTGACACCTTCTGGGAGACTCTGCACTCTGACCGGATGAAGATTCAAGATTCCGGACCAATATTGCAACGAACCGAATTTGGATGGCTGGTTTCGGGACACATCTTCACTTCAGAAAAGAGGCCAGTAAAAATTTGTAATCTTTCACTCAACTTAATACATAAGCAAATTGAAAATTTTTGGAAATTAGAGGAGCTAAGTCCTATTAAACATAGGAATCACGAGGAGCGAGCATGTGAAGAAAGCTTCACAGCTACTCATGAAAGAGATGGCAGAGGCCGTTTCATAGTAAGTTTACCACAACGCCCCTGTGCGAAACAGCTAGGCGAAACTCTCCCTATGGCGGAGAAGAGATTGTATAATTTGGAGAAAAAATTAGCCTCAAACCCAGAATTAATGAAAGATTACAAGAATTTTATGCAGGAGTACAAGGACTTAGGTCATATGACGCAATGTGAACCACCGTCACCAAATCAAATACACTACTATCTGCCTCACCATGCGGTGATCAAGGAATCTAGTACAACTACTAAGACCAGAGTCGTATTCGATGGATCGGCTAAATCCTCAACTGGAATTACCCTAAATGATGCCCTCATGATTGGGCCGATATTGCAAAAGGATTTATGTGCGCATCTATTGAATTTCAGAAAACATCAGTACGCGTTAACGGCCGACATAGAAAAAATGTACCGGCAGATATTAGTGCAGCCGGAGGATAGAGACTTACAACGTATCCTTTGGAGAGACTCACCCAGCGAGGAGATTCAACATTATCAGCTGAATACAGTCACCTACGGTTTGGGACCATCATCATTCTTAGCCACCAGATGTTTGGAGCAGCTAGGAAATGAAAATCAAAACACAAATCCCAAGGTCAGTCAAATTCTTAAAGAAAATTTTTACATGGATGACTTAATAGCTGGCGACATTGGTGAAGAAGATTGCTTATTAATCAAGAAGCAACTATCTGCTATTCTAGCATCCGCTGGCATGAACCTAAGAAAGTGGCGGTCAAATTTGTCGTCGCTATGCTCAAATCAGGAGGAGGTTAGCGATATGATTATAAAGGATAACTCAAAGGAAGGAAAGATATTAGGTCTTTCTTGGAATAATCAGCAGGATTATTGGAAATATACTGTAGAGCCCATAACAAAACCAATTAGAAGCAAGCGTCAGATGTTATCCTGCATAGCATCCATTTTTGATCCCCTGGGTCTGATAGGACCTGTAACGGTAGTAGCGAAGCTATTAATGCAACGTTTGTGGCAGAGCAAAACTCAGTGGGATGATGATATACCCCCTGAAATTTTGAAAGTTTGGAGAACTTATATAGAAGAATTGCCGCAGATAAATAATTTAAAGGTACCTAGGAAAATCATTTGTCAAAATCATGTGAATTTGCATTTGCATGGATTTTGTGACGCATCACAGAAAGCCTACGGGGCCTGCGTGTATATGGTCTCCACCGATGACTCGGGTGGAATCCACTCCAATCTAATAATTTCTAAATCAAGGGTGGCACCCTTAAAAAGCACATCTCTACCTAAACTAGAATTGTGTGGAGCAATATTGTTAGTAAGATTGATTAATTATGTGAAGGGAGCTATTGGTATGCCAGATGTATCTACTACTTACTGGTGTGATTCTCAGATAGTCTTGTGTTGGATAAGGGACCAACCAGCTAGGTGGAACACCTTTGTTGCTAACAGAGTGAGCGAAATTCAAGAATCAAGTCGACCAGCACAATGGAAGCATGTGAAATCAGAGGACAATGCAGCAGATGTACTATCCAGAGGTAGTAGGACTTCTCAATTATTGACATCCACCATATGGTGGCACGGACCCGATTGGCTAACCCTTACAGAATCCGGTTGGCCATGCGGAGAATCTACGTACATAGATCCACCTGAGGTGAAAACAAAAACTGTAGTGTTGGCATCAGTAACGCAAGATTGGGACATTTTTAGGAAATACTCATCTCTAACCAAATTGCAAAGAGTAACAGGTTATTTACTTAGGTTTTTATTTAATTGTAGGAACCCATCGCTCAGGCGTTATGGTCAATTAAAAGTAAGTGAATTAAATGACTCTTTGAATGTTTTAATATCCAGAGCGCAAGCTTATTCCTTCAGGGAGGAGATACGAGCCTTACAGTCGGGCAAGGATGTCCTAAAGAGTAGTAATTTGCACTCACTAAATCCTTATTTGCATAATGATTTACTTCGCGTAGGCGGCAGGCTTTCCAAAGGAAAATTGCTGTCAATAAATCAACAACATCCAATTTTGCTGCCACCACATCATAGTTTAACCGAATTAATTGTAAAAAACTACCATCAGTTACATTTGCATGCAGGTACTCAAACCTTATTGGCAATAATCAGATTGAAGTTCTGGCCAATAATGGGAAAAAATTTAGTGAAAAAGATTATAAGGAAATGTATAATATGTTATAGATCAAATCCAAAGACGATGCAGCAAATAATGGCAGACCTTCCAGCCGAAAGGATAACGGAATCTAAACCTTTTACGATAAGCGGGATCGATTATTGTGGACCTTTTTTGATTAAGTCGGGTACCCACAGAAAAACTAGTAACGTAAAAGCTTATATATGTTTATTTGTATGTATGGTGTCAAAAGCCATACACTTAGAACTTGTACTGTCTTTGAATACAGAAAGTTTTTTAAATGCCTTGAAACGTTTTATCGCACGCCGTGGAAGGCCGAGTAAATTATTTTCGGATAATGCTACTAATTTTAAAGGCGCGAACAATCAGCTATGGGATATTTATGATTTTTTGTCAAGCTCTAGCGATGAAATCGAGAGATCATTATCAAAGCTATCAATTCAATGGGGGTACATTCCGCCAAGGGCGCCGCACTTTGGAGGCCTTTGGGAAGCTGGGATAAAATCTGTGAAATATCATTTGAAACGAGTAGCAAGTAACTCCTTATTAACATATGAGGAATTTAATACCGTTTTGTGTCAGATTGAATCTTGTTTAAATTCTAGACCTCTTACCCCATTGTCAAATGATCCAAATGACCTAAACTCCCTCAGTCCCGGTCACTTTCTTGTTGGTGAAAGCTTGGCGGCGATTCCAGAACAAGATCTACAAAATATTTCAGTCAACAGGCTGAATAACTATCAAAAGTTATCCTTACTAATACAATGTTTTTGGTCGAGGTGGCGATTGGAATACCTGGCTCAGCTCCAAGGCAGAACGAAGTGGACCAGCGGACCTAATGCGCAGCTAAAACCAGGCGATATGGTGGTCTTGAAGGAAGACAACCTACCACCATGTGTGTGGAAACTCGGACGTGTAATTGCAGTCCATCCAGGAGCTGACGGGAGGGTGCGTGTGGCAACTCTCAAAACATCACATGGAACTACTCAGAGGGCGATTTCAAAGCTGTGTCTATTGCCAATAGACGATAACGAGGAGCTGAAGATGTCAACATCCCCACCCAGCGGACCGGACGCTGTGTGAGCGCAAAATGAAAGAAAAAAGAAGAAAGAAAAGCTTGTGCTTTATAAAAAAAAAGAAAAAAAAACAATATAAAAATTTGTACCTTGAAAGTAAAAAGTGCAATAACAATTTTACGTTGAACGGTATCAAAAATTTCCTGTGCGTGAAAGGTGAATAACAATAAAACTGGTGCATAAAAATAACCAAAAAGGACAAAAATAAGAAATAATAATAAATTAAAAGTAAAAACCAGTGTTAAAAGGTGGATACCAATAAAAACTTGAGTGTGGTAGGGAGTGATATAAAAAATAATAAAAACAAAAAAGGATTGTAGATCCATATATTTAAAAAAAAGGGTGAAAACACTTAAAAATGAACGCTTATAAATCAGGATAGCCTGCTGGCTATAATAAGGAACTCCAGTGAAAAATATTATGGCTTTAAAAAAATATGTTCATATAGACCAAGAAACGCTGATTCTGAATATATAAGTTTTATTTCATAATATTAAACGTAGAGTTTTTAAAAAAATATTAAAAAGTGCATTTTTAAACCTCTTCACAAAACACAGCGTTAAGTTGGCATTACTGAAATGGTTAACTGTGACGTCACACTTAACCTGTCACCTGGTGATAGTGTGTTGACATTTGAAATGACTTGAAGTGCACACGTACCTATGCAATTCAACATTTCGTGTGTTTGGTTTATTTTCATACTGTTTATAGAGATTTAGATAAATAATAGTTATTGTGTTTATTGAAACATAATTTAGGCCCTCAACAATTTACGAAAAGGGCTATATTTGCGGACAATCTGCAATAAATTTTGTCTATTTGAGGTTAAAGTCGTCCTATTTTGACATTTTGTTATGTATTTTCAAATTGTTTTTAGTATAGGGCTTTTTATACAAGTTGTTACACACTCGTCATGATCAGTGTATTATAAATACCAGTGTTTCTGTATGTATTATGCATAAAACAATGTATCTACAAAGTAACGCCTGACACAAAGCACAATGTCACATGTATTTGCAATGAAAGAGATGATTTATTGTTTTTATATTGCACTTTGATTAAATACAATAACAGTAGCGGTGAAATGTGGACATTTTACCAATGTTTTTCTATATTAAAAGCAGTTAATCTTGAATAAAAAACACACCTCACACCTAAAAGTCATTACTCATTACAAAGCATTCTGCCATGACCGCCATGATCAGTGTTGCCAGCCGTGTCTTGTAAAAAGTCGCCTAAAATATATAAAAAAAAGTAACCTTTTTGTGTGAAAAATAACCTTTCGTATTTTTTCCAGTGGAATGGTAAAAAGTTGATAGAATACATGAGGATATAAATAAACCAATCATCATGAGGAGCTCAGTATTAAAGTGGGACATAAGCCATTTGGATTATTTTTGAGTAGAGCGAGTTTTTTGTTGTGTATATACCGGTATGAAAAATCTGATATTTTTTCTACCTGCATAACCTTGCCGGCGTAAATAGCGGGTACTCAAAATGCAAAAAGTCAGATTGAGCGATCAATCAGATTTGTCGAGTGAGCGAGAAGCTATGGTTAATTTGTAATTTACACATTTATTTTTATTTTTTTTAGTTTATTGAGGTAACAAACAGTAATACATATTTTAATAATAAAGTAACATATTACATGGTTGCATTAACCAGCGAAGTTTCCGGTAAAATTTATAATATATATATATATATAAAAACATTAAAGAAAACATAAAGTGATAGAAAAAAAAAAAAAAAATATATATATATATATACAACAGAAATGAAAAAAAAAACATACAAATTATAAAGCATATTATAGGATATATAAATAATCCAAATATTATTATTATAATAAAAAGAAGGAAAACAAACATAATGAGAATGAAAAAAAAAATAATAACATGCAGCAGGGGTGAAGAGTTCGTAATTAACAATTTGTTTAAATTTTTTCTATTACTGATTTAATAAATTGGCCTGAGGACAAATGAAAAATATCAGAGTCGTAAAAGATATCATTGAATTTTGTGCACGTCCTTCAGAGAAATGAATGTTGTGTGTAATTTGTTTTTGAGTGTGGGATGTGGAATAGTTGGTTTGATCTTGTGTTTCTTATTGGACAGTGGAAATTAATGTTTTCTAGAAGACAGTTGTTGTCAACAACGTTGTTAATGATTTTGAATAAAAATTTTTGGTCGGATATATTTCTTCTATCTTCTAAAGTTGATAAATTATGGAATGTTAATGAGTCTTTTAGGTTTTCTGATATTCGAAAGGATTTAAAGTCTAGGTGTTTCAATGTCTTTTTTTGAATTCTTTCTAACCTTTCAATATTTACTTTGTATTGGGGATTCCATATGACTGATCCGAATTCTAATATTGAGCGAAACGTGTTCCTCTTTCACAATAGTGTGAAAGAGAAAGAAGTAAAGTTTTGCAATAAGTGTATAGTCCATGATTTAGCAAGCCGTTAGCCAACACGAAAAAAAAACAAAAGAGCATTCCGTTTGACGTTGGTTCTGAAAAATCACCTAAAAGTAACCTTTTGAGTAGAGTAACCTGAAAGAAACCTTTCAGAGTAAAAAATCACCTAAAAGGTTACAAAAGTAACCTTCTGGCAACGCTGGCCATGATTCTTCATTGAAACAGAGATGTTCTGCCCAAAAAAATTATTTCCCTAGATTTCGAAGTGAAATTTCCCTAGAATTTCACATTTACGCAATTACCTACGTAGCCACCCGATTGTGTAACACTAATCCTGTTATATGTTAATTAATATGATAATTAATTGGAAAGATATCGGAACTTGGTAAATATACTAATAATACCGTGATTTTCCAAATAAAACACTTTTTGCTAGGTGAAGTAATAATTTAAAAGTACGAATACACTCACCACTGAATTAGAAACTGAATTCCAAATAAAAAAAAACACTTTGCAAAATAAAAATCATAAGCAACCCGCCGCTCATTTGTACCAAGCGTGGTATTTTGAAGACCCCCCCCCCGAACGTGTCACGTAGTATGGGTACGTTCCATAATATCATTTTGAGTTGTCAGTGTTAAAAATAACATTGCATGTAAGTACATGAACAATAATTAAGATTCATAGGAATTCCAAAAAATATATATACGTATATATATATATATATATATATAAATATTACCAGTAATATTGTCATATGTAATAAAAATTTTGCCAGAGTTCGAAATTTCCCTAGATTTTGTCCTGATTTCCCTTATCCCTAAAAAATATTTTTCTCCCCTAGATCTAGGGAAATTTCCCTCGACATGACATCACTGATTCAAAATGACAACTTAAAAAGTAAAAAACTAACGGTGGGTGAAGACCACCATAGATACGGTGCGTTTCTGGGAGTCTTTAAAAATTAAAACTTTGACAATTATTTTAACTATTAAAACTAACTATAAAAATAAAAATAAAAATGCAGTTATTTAAGTTTGAAGGTCTTTATTCATTAAAAAAAATAAAAAAATTGGACTGGAGTTCTCTATTGCAAACTGCATAGATATATCTGGAGAGACATTGTAATAACTCAAATGTGACAATGAACTATGGAAGGAGAGATGATTTATCTGTATTTAATTTTTTCCCGAGGAAGGAAGGATGACCAGGAAACCTGCTGCGACATCTTTGTGCTGTCTATATTATATGTTTATATGTAATTATTGTTATGGTTTCTGTTTGTTTGTTTTTGAAAAAATGTAGTTTGTTTTTCGGAATTGTCTTAGTGTGTTATGTTATTGAATAACTTTAAAATTAATTTAATGAATTTGAATTTGATTTTGAGCAAAGTCAATATTTAATTTAGGCTCATAATTGGTTTGCATAATGTTATTTGTTTAGTTTGCAGAAAAATGGATTCGATATTTCAAAATAAATATCTGCCCATTTTGGGGCGGAATATGTTCAGATTTAAACCCAGGACTCAAACCAATTATGAAGTTGAGTTACCATCAAAGGTTGGATTGCTATCCAAGAGTTGTCTGATTTGTTCGCTAGATGTCGATAGAATCATTTCATTCTTTGTCCTTTTCTCACACAACAAACAAGGGTAAATATAGATGTACGAAACCTTTATAAAAAGGCTTGTATCAGTAAAATTGACTTACTTCTTTACAAAAACTTGCACTAAGAATTTAAAATACTACTGAACCCTTGTCCGTTGGATGGGGAAAGTTATTGTTGTCAGTTTGTAAATATTTAAATCAGAACAATAAAAAATCAAGAACTTAAAGTGAAAACCAAAAGGTGCTTCATTTATAAAAAAACAGTCTACCCAAAGAAATTCTCCTGAGTGAAGACCTCCATTTTTTACAGTTACACTTTGGTATATTAAGTATGTCTGTTTGTTTGGCTCTGGTTTTATGAGCGTGTGAGGTGTCTGCCTCTGAATCATTTTTGTGGTGATGTACTAGAATGTTTTTGGCATAGATTTTCTGTATGCTTGGAACATCAAACTGTTTAAAAATTTCTGCTGTTGACGTCCTTATGGGGACCTTTAGAATGGTCTTTATAATGCAATTCTGAGTTATCTTAAGTTGTTTTAAGTGATTAGATGCTGCTGAGCCCCATCCTATTACTCCATATTCCAATCGAGAGTGGCATAAAGCATAATATACTCTCTTTAGATCCCTCATCGACAAGATGTTTCTTAATTTTTTGAAGAAGTAGATGAGTTTTGTTAGCTTTTTTGAGGTAAGATCAATGTGTGAATTCCACTGTAGATTTTCATCAATTTCAATCCCAAGATATTTAATACTTTTGGTTTGGGTTATAGACGGGCAGGAACATTGTGGAAAAGTATTTTGACATTCATGTAATTTGAGGGTATGCACATTCATTGGTTGTCCTCTTTTGTTTTTGGAGAAAGTTAGATATTTAGTTTTACTAACATTTAATGTAAGGGAGTTTACTTTTAGCCAGTTTTGAAGTACAGCCAGGCCATGTTCCGCCTCCTTGTAGGTTCTTGTCCAATCTTGTTCGTGGAATATAATAACAGTGTCATCTGCAAAGCTCATTATGTTTCCATTAATGGGAAGATTCATAAGGTCATTTATATATATCAGAAATAGTATAGGTCCTAATACGCTTCCCTGGGGGACCCCGAATTTAATTGGAAGAGATTTGCTCTTTCTTTTACCAATTTGTGCAATTTGTTCTCTTCCAGTTAAATAACTTCTAAGTAGGTTTAGAGTTGTTTCGGTTATTCCATTTTTTTTTAGTTTTAAGTACAGTATTTCATGATCAATTGTATCGAAAGCTTTTTGAAGATCAATGAAAACAGCTAAGCATTTTTTGCCTTCATCCAGTTTTCTAATAATTGTATTAGTTACATTAGCTATAGCGTCACCAGTACCCAGGTTTTTTCTAAAACCATACTGCGTAGGTGATAATATTTTATTGGTATCCAAAAATGTAAGAACTTGTTTTTTTATTACTTTTTCCAATATTTTCGACAGAGGAGTTAAAATACTAATTGGTCGATAATTTGAAATATCATTTCTGGGACCATTTTTATATAATGGTATGATCGTAGCAATTTTAAGACAAGCGGGAAAAACACCTTTAGATAATGATAGATTTACAAGGTATGTCAGAGGTTGAATTAACTCATTTTGTAGGTATTTAATTGATTTGCTTGATACCAGTTCATTTCCCGATGAGGTATTTGTGTTTAAGGAGGTTATAATATTTCTTATTTCATCACTTGTTATCTTGACTATATTGAGGCTGTTTTCATGATTTACATCTTCATTCCTCATTGTTTTTTCGACAGTAGTAGAATTTTGTTTAATTTTATTTGCAAGGTTACAGCCTATATTGCAAAAGTAGTTGTTTATAAAGTCAAGAAATTGCTGGCTTCTGAAGCGCAAAGTGACAGTTAGAATTCCATGAAGAAATATCAAAGCATTATTGCGAGAGGTGTGCTATCAAGAAATTCTTCAAGGCACCCGACAAACTCACCAAAATAGGTCAAACGGCGATTCAGTATGACACCTCCGTCCCGCATTATCCTGGGCCAATTCCGATTACGGAAACTAACAAGAGTGGAAAAATGTCTTGTGCATCTTGAAAAGCAATCAGCGTATCCATTGCATCACATGTAAGGTTGTACTGTGCGTGAAATGCTTCGAGGGTTACCACAATAAATAAATTTGTTCAATATTTTACTTTCTGTACCAGGGGCGGCCCTAGGGCGGTGCGACCGCACAGGGCGCCGTCGTAAGGGGGCGCCGAAAACACCCGACCACTGATTTACTATCTATCGATCATGCGCTTAAATCGTGTGGTCGGTGCGGGGAGCAAGCAGTGTTGCCAACTAGCGTAGGCGATTTTTCGCCATTTAGGCTACTCAGGACGAGAATCGGCGATGAAAAAATCTAAAAGGCGACTGGTCGCCTATTAGGCTACTTCAGAGACAAGTTATTTTAGTCAGCCGAATCGCAAATAATTAAGAAAAAAAATACAATAATGCTGTCGCTGAAAGAATTTTCAGCGTAATGGGGACAATCAAAACAATCATGGACTTAGTAAATGCATCGCAATTGCTGAAAAACTGCTCGAAATTTGTGAAGCAGTACCGGACTTATTCGTCTGCTCAAATAATAGGTAAGGAAATAGCTTCCCCGGTTGGGATAGATTCTACGCTTAAGCCAGTCCGATCCCGAAGAATCGATTATTTGAATATGAAGCTGCAGACAAGACACCAACAAATCCCGAAGAACTGCTTAAAATTAACGTCTTTTACCCTATGATAGATACAATTGAAAATGTATTGGTCACTCGGTTTGGACAATTATCTAAATTCCATGATACATGGTCTTTTTTGTATAACATCAAAATAATTCCTGATAAGTCTTCCATTTTAACTGATGGGAAAAAATGTGATGTCTCTAGTTTCGAATTGGTTGAAGAACTTTTGAGCCTAAACCCATTACTAAAATATCTTGACTCAGCAGAGCCACTACAAGCTCTTCAACTTATAAAAAAAATGATTGGCAGGATATATTCCCAAATGTGTGGACAGAGCTTCGGATTTTGCTGACCATCCCTGTAACAGTCGCCAAAGGAGAACAAAGCTTTAGTAAATTAAAACGTACTTACGTTCGGCTATGTGTCGAGAAAGACTATCAGATCTTGCAATTTTATCAATTGAGAATGATATTGCCCAATGGTTAAATTATTCTGATTTAATAAAAAAAATCGCAAGGGCAAAAGCAAGAAAAGTTGTGTTCTAGTGTTTTTGTTGATTTCTCAGACTTAATTAAATAAATGTAATCAAACATTTATTTTTTAAACACTTCAAAAAGGAGGAGGTTCTCAATTCGACTATATATTTTTTAAATGTTTGTTACCTCAGAACTTTCGACTGGGTGAACCGATATTGATAATACTTTTTTTTATTTGAAAGCTAGTGCTTCCCGTGTGGTCCCATTTCAATTTGGTTTAGTTCTGACAATGGCATCCATGAGAAAACCATATAAGTCTTAAATTTGCATTAAGTATGTGCACGACAAATGGACGAATAACTCAATATCACCCAAACCGATTTTGATGATTCTTTATTTATTGGAAAGGATGTACTTAAGACTGTCATACCAGCAAATCATAATTTCGGTTCCGACTATAGCGTTCACACATCAGCGGTCGTGAGCGGACGTTTTTGGAACTAGATTTCGTTCCGCAACAAGCTTGGTTTCGCGTATCTACTAGGACTATCTCACGCGGAGCTAGGGCTGGCTACAGTATGGGTCAGGTGAAGATGTTGAATTCTCGTTTCCAGAATTTTAATTAGTAGTAGGCAGTTATTTGTAATTTGTACATCGAAGTACATAAACACAAATATATACAAATGAAATGCGTAAACACAGTAGGTATAAAGTAGATGATATAATATAGACATGAATAAAAAATTTGTTATAATTTTTAAATATTTTGTTTTTTAATTGTACTTTAACCAAATTAACCGAGTAATATTCAGTTGGATTGTAAAAAATGTCTCATTTTGAAATATTTATTCGTGTGCACAATGGCATTATTAATAGATTAAAATGAAAAATAATATGAAATATATTGATAATAGACTAATATAATAGTGACTTAGTCATTAGAACAGAAATTATTAACAAAAACACAATTTGAATTACAAATCACAAATTAAAACTGTCATTTTGACGGGAATTTCAAGCGCATGGTGTCTGGCCTCTCTTACGCAGTCCGATAATGATATTTTTTATTAGTAATACTTCAAAACAGAAATTTTACAGTATTTATTGAATGTGTAACTATTTTTTGATAATTTTTTACAACGTCCTTACACCATATACCTACTATAATTGTTTAATAGGCCAATTGCATCACATTTTTAAAAAAAAAATTCCGGTTTAGGCAAATTTTCTAAGACATTCTGTATTTTTTTTAATCGTATTTTTGAAACCCTGGGGATTTTTTGAAAATTTCTTTATAAACCGGAAAGACGGGACATAATTTTATGGGTGCGAAAAAATGATAATTACATGGTCGAAAAACATTTAAAAAAAAATAACGTTTTCCACAAGAAAGAGCACAGGAAAATAACGAGGCATACCAAAAATATTACATCTCATAAATATTTTTTTCCTTGATCCATCTTATTGATCATAAATCAATTATAATGTTCAACGTCTATATTACTAAATACAATGTAATATACTTGTACTTGTAAATTATAATAATAATAAGAAAATTATAAAATTGGATTTTATTAAAATCAGCACCACTACCATTATACCTCTAAAACACGTACAGACAGCGTAAAATGTACAGGGTTCTCTTCATAACATCTGTCAAATCAAATGATAAGTTCGCAGAGAACAAACAATAAATCTAGAGAACGTTAAATGTCAAATTCAAAAAATTCGCCTGAAATCAAAGTGTTGCCATATAAAAAAAAAATCTGTATGAAATTTTACAAAATTAATATGAGCTTCAAATTATCAAAAATGATCTTCTTCCTTTGTACAAATTAAAATATAGTCACGTCACCCTATCCCCAACGATATTAGAAGGGATCGGCATCCTTAAAAGTCATTACAATCTCCCAGCCCGTACTGTCAATAATATGTTCAATGACATTATTTCTTCTAAATGGCCCAACTCTTCTCTTTTATTTACTGATGGCTCCAAATCTCCGGACTCTCCTAACTGTGGTATTGGTATTAACGTTTACCACAATAATTCTAATGAAAGAATATTTTATTCAATTTCAAACCAATTTTCAATATTTTCTGCCGAGTGCATTGCGATTATTGAATCTCTCAAATATATAATAAAAAATAATTTTGAACATTCTCTTGTTCTCTCTGACTCTCTCAGTTCCCTCCAAAAACTTAAAACCAGTCCTCTTCTTCATCCTGATGATCACTTTGTATGTCTTATTCGAGTATTGATAACCTCCATTCAAAGCTCTGGAAAAACTGTCACTCTGATTTGGATTCCTGGACATGTTGGCATAGTGGGTAACGATATTGCTGATTCCTTGGCAAAACAAGGAGCGTCTAACCCTACCGTTACCCTCGTAAACCATATTCCCCTGTCTGATATTTTTTCCATCATCAAAGATAGATCCCGCAATGTTTGGACAGAGTATTGGAACATTGCTAGTCAATCCAAGGGTGCCCGTTACGCCTCAATACAAAGGACTATCCCATCAAAACCGTGGTTTCAAAAATTCCCCCATTTTTCCAAAAAAGAAATTTCCTTACTTATTCGTATGAGAATCGGACATTGTTCCGTTCCTTCTCACCTTTATAAAATTCATGTGCTTGACTCCCCAGATTGTACGTTCTGTGGTCTAGATGTGGGAACTTTAGATCACATATTTTTTGATTGTCCCTCTCTAAATAAATATCCTCTCTTCTATCAAGCGTTATCAAAAATTGCCTCTCCTCCATTCAACATTTCATCTCTTCTAAGTCTGAACTCTACTACAATCTTCCATAAAATTCTGAAATTTGCACATTTAAATAAAATTAATATATAAATTCACCTTTCCTTTCTCTGTAATTATAAATGATGGCCTAGAACACCCTTGAAGGGTGAAAGCCAGAAATAATTGAAAAAAAAAATATGAACATTTTCGGAAACGGGACATTTTCATGTACTGATGTCACGGGCCCAAATAATGGATTTATTTATTTTAAAATAAAATAAAAAAACTGTACATTTCTCAACATTTTTACTAACATTTCCTTAATCTTAGTAAAAAGATCTATCCACATAATTTTTTCCAAGTCGTTATGAAATCCATGCAAGTGGCCTATTATCACTTGATTCATAATCACATAATTATTAACCATTAACAACTTAATATTATAAATGGAACATAACTGGTTTAAATTATATTCACTATTTTATGTACAATTACTTTATACACAACTGTATGCTTCCTAAATAAACATAAATAAAATAAAATAAAAAAAACACTGTTTAACAGGAAGTAACTTCTAACCAGTGTAAAAAAAGTGTTTTAATTTTTTTTTAAATGTAGATTTGGATTCACCAGTCGTTCTCAATATAAAACACGATCATTAGCTTTCAAAGACATACAGGGTGGGGCAGAGAGGAGTTACTGATTTAAAAAAATCACTGAAGGCTACCCAGACGGAGCAGAGGGGCGGGGCGGTTGCCGTTAGGTTGAGGAAATGATGCCGTTTATGTTGGTGACCATGTCGTGGTCAGATAAGTACCGGGACTTTGTTGTGGAGACGTTCCTTAAAAACTGAAAAAAAGCGTTGTGGGCTACGCATGGAGCTTTCCGGGTCCGGTTCGAGTTAAATCGTAATGACAGTTTTTCTCATCCTAAAACCATTCGGAAATGGATCAGTAATGTAAGGTTAACAGGAACTGCAGATTCTAAAATACCAGTTGGGCGACCTAAAAGTGTGCAAACACCTGAAAACATCGCGGTAGTAAGAGCGTCAATTGAAGAGTCTCCAACCCGAGCAGCTCGGAAACATGCCGCTGCGCTTGGAATATCGTCCAGAATTATATGGCAAATCTTACACTCAGACCTTCACCTATACCCCTACAAGATGATGCATACACGGGAATTGAGCCCACAAGATTTTGTGAAACGTAGAGATGCTTGCATTGCAATCGTATCTGCTGTATCCCTCGGTGCTGTTTTGTGCACTGTCGACGAAGGATTAACCATTACATTTATTGAGTTTTTCATCTCACTATTGTGAGATGTTGGAGAACGTTAGGCGTCCCAAAATGAAAGAGTATGGCAAGGAACACGACACAGAAGCCTTCTGGTTTCAACAAGATGAAGCCATGGCCCATGCTGTCCATCGTTTAAGCGAAATGTTGCAAAAGCTCTTTCCAGGTCACCTGATCTCTTTGTGGGGGGATATTCCATGGCCCCCTCGCTCTCCCGATTTGACCCTGAGTGACTTTTTTCTGTAAGGATACGTCAAAGCTGAGGTAAACAAACTTCGATCATGAACCATTGAAGCTCTGAATGAGGCGATTGAGGGCGTCATCGCTGGAATTCCGCAAGCTATGCTGGGAAGAGTGGCCGAAAACTTCTTTGAAAGGCTCAATATGTGTATTGCTCGCCAAGGCCACCACGTCAAACGATATCATTTAAAAAATATCATGAAAAAAAACGGCATTATTTCCCCGACGTAACGGCACCCGCCCCGCTACTCTGCTCGGTCTGGGGAGCCTTCAGTGATTTTTTGAAATCAGTAACTCCTCTCTGCCCCAACCTGTATTATCAATTTTTTTTTAAATATATATTTTTTTTGACAAATTAGAGAGGAGTCAGTAATTTACATTTCGAATAAACGCCGTTAGTAAGCTCGAAAATCATCTGCCAATCTGACCTATGGCAGACGTGTTGGTTATCTAATAAATGGTTCCCGGGGCGGTGGTACCCATACTCGATTCTCATGTTTGTTATTTTTGTAATACGAAAAATGGATATAAAAAAGGTCTACCCGCCCACCCCCTCTCAACCCCCCCCTCATACCCTCCCTCCAATCCCCGCCCAGTTTACCCCCCCCCCCCTCAGCCGCCCCCTACACCTCATCCCAACTCTTCTTCAACCTCCCTCCCTTGGGAGCTGTTGGACTCTTGTGCGATATAAACATAAACATAAAAATTATTTACAATAAAAAAATCCCATCCCCATCCCCATCCCCATCCCCATCCCCAGTCTTGCAACGCATGCCGGGTACCCGCTGTATATTATTTATTTACGGTCAAATAGGCGATTAACAATATAACAATAACACGAATAACAAGCGAGCCTAAAGGCCCGACCCGCCCAGCAATTGATCACTGTTCGCATCGATTACCGTTCGCATGTCATTTTTTGTAACCAGCACCACTTTTCGTAACAATCACCACTTTTCGTAACGATTCACCAGTTAACCTCATGTGTCGAGCATGCGTAAAGAAGTTTTACTTAAAAAAATGGGGCATTTGGGACTCTTGAGCAGTCGGGGCTCTTGTTTCTTGTATCGTATAATGAGGGACAAATAAAAACATTTATTTTTAAATATAAAACTTTTTGCATAAAAATATTCAATGAAAATTAAATTTGGTCAACCCTGTAGATTTTACGAACGTGAAACAAGGAATTCGTATGTATTTACAGTTTCGTTCCCAAAATATTATTTCAAACTGTTGTGATTCAGAGCGACGTGGACACGTCCTCGTCTGACCACTTTTCGGGCCGTAATGAACTGTGAAATTTGTGTTACGACGCTATGATAAAAATCGTGAAATGCGAAGCTGTAAATTAATTAATATTAAATACTTCCTAAAATTATTTTTCGCTCAAACTTATTTATGATTTGTCAATAATGTCTTAGCACAATAAGTATGTAAAAAAATTTGAAATATATTAGTTTATAAGTTCGCAAATAAATACACAAACTGACTAAGTTTCGTCAAGAAACACATGTACGTATATATTTTTTAATGATTTTATTGAAACGTAAATTAAAATTCTAAAACATGCGTTTGCTAGATAGTGGATTGATTTATTTTAATGTATGATTATATTATTTGAAATGGGTGTGGTATAATACAAAAACTTTTTTGAAAATTTAACAAATCTGCCAACGACCTATGGTATAACCTTATTATACTAAAAATTTAAAAAATTTCTCAAAATTTATTACATACGAATGCTAGATAAAAGAACAATCTTTCGAAATCCATTTATAATTTTTTGTGGAAAAGAGTCAATACGTCTAAAATCTGATTTGAAAATGACATATTTCTGGTTTTCTCTGGTAATGCCCTCTTAAAGGGTAGTTTGGTGAGAGTTTGGTTAGGTTCTGATTATGGAATCCATGACAAAGTAACGGAACTCTTCAATTCTTAGGAGCAAATTACCGATACTCGGCCGAATCTTTTATAGGCTATCTGGATCTTTGAGTCACCGTAACATCGTTATGGTCAAGTAATGTCTGTCTCATATGAGAAGCACGTTTAGTAGGTATACCCATATTCAGAAAAATGAATTAAAGTACTTCAGATTCACTAAAAATCAAAAAATAAACAAAAAAATTACTTAAAAAAATGCACTAAAAAGTAAAAAAATAATAATTTCGCATTCTTCTAAAACTTAATAATCAACTAACTTTTTCTACTCATCAATATATAGGTACAATTGTTATTTTTGGAGTCGGTGTCAGCCAAGGAACCAGGCCCGGCGTGTTCACTTGACAGCTCCCCTCCCGCCGTGGCCCCGCTCTCGCCTCTCGCATCGTCAAGTCGCGCATGCGACACAAGCACATCTCACCTATAACTATGTATGTAGTTACAAACCTACCTTGGCTGACACCGACTTCAAAAATACCAATCGTACCTACAGATTGATGAGTAGAAAAAGTAAGTTGATTATTAAGTTGTAGAAGAATACAAAATAATTTTTTTACTTTTTAGTGCATTTTTTTAAGTCGTTTTTGTTTTGTTAAAATTTTTGTTTTTTCAGGTATTATTTCTCACCTGTCCTACTAGGTTACTTCAATTATTAAAGTTGCATAACTGCATAGAAAGAGCTCTATTTTATGTTAGGAGGGGGAGGGGGGCGCCATCAAGAGATTTCGCACTACCTAATAACTTAGCTAGGGCCGCCCCTGTTCTGTACAATAAAGTTGAATATGGAACTCACCCTTCTCTAGGTTCCTGGGGGGTGAAGAGACAATTTTTTTAAATTCTGAGAAAAATGTCCGTTTTCTACCTCCAAAACCAACCCCCCTGTGAAATTTCAGCACGAAATTCCAGAAAAAAATAGTTCATCATGAATGGGTTAATGCGGGATTGACCTTTCTATTGACTGACTGACTGAACTGACAAATTATTCAAGTCATTAACAAGTCATTTTAGCGAACTTTGAAAATTATGAATTCGATATTTGTAAAAAAAATAAAAAATACTGCTACGATTTAAGTCCGAAGATGGACATTCATAAAACAAAATTGATTGCAATTCTTTATTATTATCATATAGAGAGATATGCTTACCATCCCCCTGAACGCTGGTGATGTGTTTTCCATCGAGGAAGAGATCTATGTTGGAGAGGTAGGGCGAGGGGCCGCGGTCGATGACCACCTCGTTGAGCACCAGCAGGGTGGAGGGTGGGGGGGTGGGGTGGGCGGTCCCGGGGCGGGGGCCGCCGGAGCTCTCGCCACCGTCCTCCTCGCCCTTCCTGCCGTCCTTGCGGATTATCACACAGCGCAGGCGGGACCGTAGGGTGAGGGCTGCATCACCTGGATTTTATTCATATCAGCTTCAAATTACAAACAAAAAAAAGCTTAATGTCTTCATCACAAAACAGAACATTGAAAAAGTAATCATTCATTGGGTAATGAACACCTCCGCCACAGGCCAACCCAAGTGGTTCGCTACATTTGGTAATTCATTAGGAGTGCCCGGTTTCGTGGGGTGCGGTTTGTCTAGATCTTAGCGGCGGATGCGTCTGCTCACCTACTGCATAGTGGGCCGGATCGGGAGAGACTTGAGTTGAGGGAGACCTCTTGACCTCTCTAGCCGGGCTCTTTTGACTCATCGCCTTGCACTGCAATGGGGGGATGGATTCATACATCATTCTTGGATTCACAGACCCCCAGATTCCTATCCATCCCTCATAACTTTTCATTTCCAGAACATTATCTTCTTCCTTTCCTTAAAAATACCATCCACACTCAAAATATGACATAGGTCCCGAGGGAAATTATTTTCCTCAGCCTCCTGTGTGGAGCTATGTAAACAATGATATCTTCCAAGATGCCCACCGTTTGACTGTTACATAAAATAATTGAATACACATTGTTCTGGCGCTTTCGAGGCTGTCGGCGGATTTTTGCGTGCGCTCCGAGTTTATGTTAAATATCTTTGGAACTTCTCAGTTTCTCGGCAGTGAATGTAACACAAAATAACCGCGACAATTTTTAGAATTAAGTGTAAATAATGAAATAATTTTATTGTGACTATTCCGGGCTTAAATCAAATTTAAACAAAAATTTTAAAATGTGTTTTTCAAATTGGCCAACAGCTCTGTAAGGGCACAGTGTTAACGCACCCATCGGTCAAAAGGGGCTGCAACCTCGCAACCACATGTGCACAGTATAGACTATGGTTAATAGCAAACAGTGTCAAATGGACAGTGAGTGATTTACAAGGGTACACTTTGCGCTATGGAGAACAACATCCGCTATGACAGAGCCACATTACTTAGTGTCAATAATAATAAAAGTGTTTTTGTGAACCCTCTAATAGTTGTACAGATTGAACGGTATAGTCTTAGGCGCGGTAAAACCAATTCCCGCAAAATTAGATTCCGTAGCTGTCGTGGGGGGCATAGTAGGAAAAAACATCTGGAACAAAGCATTGAGATTGTAACGTCATCACCAACACCAGTAAAGGGAAACCTTTCAACGCAAATACTCCCAAAGCCTGGGAGGGAATTTAATTTAGTTAATGCGAGGGTACAAAGGCATGCCAACTCCAAGTGCCGACAACTAGGTATTGGTTGTTGGAATGTTAGATCTCTGAACAATAAGATAGAAGAGGTAGGGGAAGTTTTCGATGAACAGAAACTGCAAATCCTGGCCATAACGGAGACTTGGAATGAAAACGGGGACTCCTTCTCAATAAAGAGACTCCGAGCTTTAGGATACGTCGTTTTAGAAGAAGCCCGACCTAAAGATGACAGCATCTCTAGCAAAAATCACGGGGGTATAGCGATCCTTGCTCGCCAGGGCTTACGGCTTACGTTTGACAAAGTTGTCAATTGGCGCGTACTTAACTTTCGAATACCTGGGATGCCGTGTTTCGTCAGCAGGAGCATCATTCATTCTATGTACTTTGTACCGACCAGGCTCAAAGCAAATCACCTCTGAATTTTTCAATGAACTGTTGTGTTTTCTCGAGCGGGTTGTAGGACTTTCTGATACTATATTCATAACTGGCGATATTAACATACATCTGAGCGTCCGAAGTCACCCAACACAGTCAAATTTAGTGACTTGTTGGATTGCTTTGGATGCCGTCAATGGGTTAATGCTCCAACTCACGATGCAGGAGGAATTTTGGATATTTTTGTCTCAAAGTCAAGCGGCCCGCCTCTGGCAGCAGATAGTGTGGATGTAGGGTTATCTGACCACAGGCTAATTCGCGTTGAAATTGATTTTAATCCACCGAAAATCCCTTACGTAACCATCACCTCTAGAGCATGGCGTGGTTTTAACTTTGACGATTTCCTGTCAGAGCTAAAAGCTTCTCCGCTCTGCAAACAGAATCACTCTGGAAACAGAATCACCAACCAAACTGGCAAATTATTTATTTATCTATATAAGGTATGTTTACATTACATTTTTCGATGCCTGTCTCACTAGGGTATACCTGTGTTGATTATAACAACACTGTCCTTTCAACCCTTTTAAACAAATACGCTCCCACTTCCACAAAAACTCGGCGACTGCGAAAATCTTATGACTGGTTTGACGAAGAATGTCGGAGCCAGAAGAGATCAATGCGCAAATTGGAGAGGTCATACAGACACTCAGGGGTTACTTTGCGGGACGATTGGATACGGGCTCAAAAAGAATATACGTTATTAATTCGTTCGAAAAGGTCTGAATATTGGACAAGTAGGATCGACTCAGAGCGTCAAAATCCGCAAAGTTTGTGGAATTCGATAAAGATGGTAGGGGCCGATGTCCGTGCACAAAATACAACTGACATAGCTCCGGAAATCTTCTTTATTTATTTTTATATTTTTTTCTCAATAAAATTAAGTCAATACGTGCCTCACCACCATCTTTTACTAAATGCAATAGCGGAAACTTTTCTGCCTTCAAACCTACATCCCTTGAAGAAGTTAGGAAGTTAATACTCACTTCACCGAACAAGCAGTGCTCACTTGGCCCTATTCCAATGTGGTTATTAAAGAAGTGTTGCAATGAAATTTCTGCCTTTCTGGTTTGTCTTTTCAATAAGTCACTTAGCATGGGTGATTTCCCAAAACCTCTAAAATCAGCCGTCGTAACTCCATTAATAAAAAAACCGCAATTGGACGCTGAAGATCTTTCAAATTACCGACCAGTTTCAAATCTTCCATTATTATCCAAAATCCTAGAAAAAATCACTGCTTCATAGATAATATGTCACTTAAACTCAAATGAACTGCTGACTAAATACCAATCTGCATATAGAAGGTTTCACTCAACGGAAACTGGATTACTACGTGTTTTGTCAGATATAACGCTTGCTATCGAGTCGGGTAAACTGGCACTCCTTTCAGTCTTAGATATGAGTACCGCTTTTGACACGATTGACCATGATGTCCTTATTAAACGATTAGAAGAATCCTTTGGTTTAAACTGCGGTAAAGGACTGGCTGATATCTTACTTGGTCAACCGCGTACAAGCCGTAAAAATGGGGAAAAACCAATCAAAATATGCAACCCTTTCATCTGAGTTCCCCAGGGGTCTGTTCTGGGCCCACTTCTCTTCATCCTCTTCACAAATGATGTCGCTAAAATTATCGAATCATTTGGTCTTTTATCTCACTGCTACGCTGATGACCAGCAAGTTTACTTCTACTGTTTACCAGAGTCTTAAAACTCGCATAACCGAGTGTCTAGAAGCAATCACTCGCTGGATGACCTCAAATAGAATGAAACTGAATCCTGCAAAGACTGAGTTTCTCTGAACAGCCACAAGTAGACATCAGCGTAACATTGATAACTCCCCAATAACCATTTCAGGAAGTGACATCACTCCAAAGACATGCATAAAACTACTAGGCGTGAATCTGGACACTGATTTTTCCCTTAAAACTCAAGTGAACAGAACTGTAAGCATGGGGTTCTTTCAATTAAGGCAAATTAAAGCAGTACTGAGAGACTTGACAACAGAGGCAACTAAATTACTAGTCAATTCGTATGTTGTTTCACGTCTAGTTTATTGCAACGGAATATATGCTAGTCTCCCAAAATATCAAATCAACAAATTAAAATCTGTGTTCAACGCTGCGGCAAGACTCATCACCGGCATATCTAAATATTCCCATATCTCTGAGCATCTCAAAAATCTTCACTGGCTCAAGTGCCCTGAGAGAATCCGGTTTAAGCTCTGCTGGATGGTATTCAAGTCCCTTAACAGAATGGCTCCGACTTACTTATCGGAAATGTGTATTCCAGAAAATTCCAATTCTCGACAATCAACCCTCAGGTCAACAGCAACATCAGCGATTGGAAGATTGAAGGAACCAAAGTGCACACCAGATACTAAATTCGGTGAGCGTGCTTTCGGAGTGTCAGGACCTAAAGCCTGGAATGGACCGCCACACGAGTTAAGAATGATCACAGATTCAGCGGAATTTAGAGCTAAACTTAAAACTCATCTTTTCAGACAGTCGTATCGATAAGTAAAAAAAAAAAAAAAACAAACAAACAAAAAACCTTTCACCTTCGTCTTCACGGCTCGCAACACCGTAAATAACTAAGTATGTAAAAATAAAGCAAATTCTTAAAATTCTCCAGACTTTCAAAATAAATATTAACTCAACTTTGGCATTAATTTTCTTATAAGTATAAATATAAATATAGATGTAAAACCAACAGTGATGAGGGTAGCAAAGGTAAAGTCATGCAATGTCCAGTGTTTTTAATATAATGTCCTCCATGTGCAAAGTTGTATCTTCCCCAAGCATAAACTTTCTAATAAAGTATGTTTTATCGGAAGTGTCCTGCAGGTAAGTACGTCTCTGTATCTATTTGTAAATAATAAAATTAGATAGAGCCTAAGATTCATTATAAATTGTAAAGTGCCCTTGAGGTGATTTTTCAAAAAAACGGTGCTCTACAAATTATCCAATTATTATTACCAAAGCAACAATTGAATTTAATAATAATTACCTTCTAAAACATTGGTGACTTGCTCCTGGAAATTCTCAAACTCAAACGGAGTTAGAAACCCGAGGGATCCAAGGTGGAAGGCCATCACAGGCGGCACCGATTGCTGAAACAACAGAATAAAGAAATCATTAATTTATAGACCACTGTTTCATAAGCTTTATTATTATAATCAAATTTCACAACCTGTTTGACACTATGGCTATGTTATTGGTTAGCAAAGGCAAAAACTAGCTGCAACTCGTAAGTGAACACTCCAACATTACGTGAGACATGAAGTGAAAAAATAAGTATTACTTTTGTCAGTCCGATTAGTCTGATTTGGCCTCTGACGCTCTATCGTCAACCGATCGGAAACTACAAAATTCGGTCAACGCGCAGTGCGCACCGATTATCGCTAGTGGATCATGTTCCAGCGAAATATTAGTTTGCATAAGCGGCTCTAATTGTGTAGCTCTACGAGGGTAACCGGATAATACAGAATATGATTAAATTCTTCAATGTTCCATTTTGGAACCAACACCAGGATAGCAATAAATGTAGCACAAAATGTCCTATATCCAGTGCTCATCGGCTATCTCATTAGGGATCAAATTAATTTAATGACATTTAATACTTTAGATGGCATACCTGAAACAGAAGGCTAGCATAGAGCAAGGTGCCGTCGCCACCCAAGCAGATGATGAAGTCGATCTTGTCGGTGAGGTCGTCCTTTCCATCTCTGAAGGTCATCAACCGATCTTTTATCTGAGTGAAGTCGGTATATGGTTGCAGCTGGCTGTCGTCCATCACGGACGATTCCACAAACACTACCATGTTTTTTTCCTGGAAATTATAAATCTTACATCATTTTGCTGAAGGAGAAACCATCATCAAGATGTTATGTAAACTTTGTATCTCTTAACCTCTTGTGCGCCGCAATTTCTGACTGGCACAATCAAAAAAATCATTTCCCTGAATATAATTAGCTAATAAACACATTATCTGGTAAGGTATAATTTACAAAAATATTATTTTGCAAAAAAAAAAAAGTTATTATGAAAATAGAATCAGCCGACTGATGGTGAAAATTTAGCATCGGCACAAAAAGAAAAATATTTCAATGCCTTAATTCTGAATGAACCTTTCATCAGGACATAACTGAAAGTATCTCCTACAGCAGGGGTGGAGGAACCTTTCCACTGTCGGCGGCTACTTGAATGTATGTTGTATCCCCCGCCGGCCGCACTTGGACTTTCAGATGCGAGGCGGGGCGGGGGTGAGGGGGGGGGGGGGGGTTTGGAAACCTCAGTATGTTATTTAATCTCATTTCACTGAATAACAAAAAAATTGATAAATGGATGACTATGTATATAAACTTCGCAAGGAATTGGCATCTCGAATTTTTATTATTATTTTTTAATTTATAAACTAACGTTTAGACAAGATTTTTATGCATAGCACAAAGGGTAACAATTATTACAAGCAATAATTGTCAGCCTGAAACACTCATTTACATTGAAAAATCTTCCGAGAAAAGATACTTGCCGCCAACGGGACTTGAACCCGTGTCCTTCCGATTGCCGGTCGAATGCTCTGACCACTGAGCTATGGCGGCTTATCAAATACCCGCCAAATAATTCAATATATACTAGTGTTTCATTCAACAATTACTGCTTGTTATATTTTTTCCACCTAAAAACAACCAACTTTATTTTTGCAAGGAAGACATTGTTAGTGTTAAATCCCTCGCTAGGTGGCGTCGAGACAAATTATGTCTGCATTTATTGGGGAAATACTTAAACTTGTTAAATATTAATTATTATTTTTTAATTTATAAACTAACGTTTAGACAAGATTTTTATGCATAGCACAAAGGGTAACAATTATTACAAGCAATAATTGTCAGCCTGAAACACTCATTTACATTGAAAAATCTTCCGAGAAAAGATACTTGCCGCCAGGTGGAAAAAATATAACAAGCAGTAATTGTTGAATGAAACACTAGTATATATTGAATTATTTGGCGGGTATTTGATAAGCCGCCATAACTCAGTGGTCAGAGCATTCGACCGGCAATCGGAAGGACACGGGTTCAAGTCCCGTTGGCGGCAAGTATCTTTTCTCGGAAGATTTTTCAATGTAAATGAGTGTTTCAGGCTGACAATTATTGCTTGTAATAATCGAATTTTTATGTTGCGTTTAGAACTCAAGACAGGTTTTCACTTAAGAGTGATTCTGCATAACAGCAACAAGCTTAAATAATGGTTACATAGAGCAAGCAAATGGATTTCCTCTGATTTTTGAAGCATACAGTATGAAACTGGAATTTAAAGCTTAACTCGGAACATGAGAATGGTTTCCTTCGATGAATCTATATGTTATTTATCATTACATTCTGAACACAAAACAAGTTTTAATTTAAGAGTGAATCTGCATACGGGGATACCCTTTAATTAAAACTACACCTAGAACGTGATAATGGTTTTCCTCCGATTCCGGTAGCAACTAGAATGTTATAACTCCAATTCAAGCATGAGAATGAGTTCCTTTGAAATGCGTCAGCAGATGAATCTAAAATTGGAATTTTATCATTACATTCCGAAAAGAAAACTGGTTTCAACTTTGGAGCGAATCTTCATACGTTTCCCCAACTTTAATTAGGATAAAACTAAGAATGTACTGGTAGCTTTCCTAGGAATTTTGCAGATTACAATGTGCAACTAGATTTTTATACTCATAAGAACTGTTTTCTTCTAAACGCCTCAGCAGATGAAACAGCAACAGGAATTTTAACTGTGCATTCCGAATATAAAATTGGTTTTATCTTATTAATTTTGATCTTTATAAGTTTTAATTATTGATGAAACCAAAACCTTAAAATGGTTTTCCTCCTATTTTTGAAGCGCATAGTCTGAAACTCAAATTTTCTAAATTGGACTTGGAACACGTAAATGGTTTTCGAAATATGTTAATAAATTTTAAAAATAATAATGTTAATAAAACATTCTTTCGAAATATGTCAGCAGATTAACCCACGACTCACATTATTTTATCTTTACATTCTGAACACAAAACAGGTTTTAACTTAAGTATGCAAGTCCCAGCTTAAATTATATTTACACGCGGAACAAGCAAATGGTTTCCTCAGAATTTTGCAACAAATTAGAATTATAGACTCCACTCGGAACTTTAGAACGGTTTCGAATTTCTTCCGGCATTTGGAAAACAAAACAGGTTTAACTTTAGAGTGAATCTGTGTGCGAGTCCCCAGGTTCGAACCTACACCCAAACTCGAAAACGGTTTTCTTCCGATTTTTGAAGAATACAGTCTATATCTAGAATTTTATAACTGCACTTGGACCACGAGAATGGTTTCCTTAAAAATGCGTCAACAAATGAATTCATAAGTGGAATTTTTTTCATGTATTCTAACACAAGACTGATTTGTGATAAATATGCTTCCTCCAGTCCATCAGCTTAAATTATGATTGCAATTATTCACATAATTGCATGAAGAATGAATAATGAATAATATAATGAACACGAAGAAGCTTTTATTTTTAATAAACTAACTTAAAAATGTACCCAACACACCTTGAAAGTGAACCATTCACGCATTCTAAATGTAATTTTCTTTGGTTCTTCCATCATGGTGCACCAAAAGTGTTCGCGGGTCGCACTAAAAGGTCCGGGCCACATGCGGCCTGCGGGCCACAGTTTCCCCGACCCTGTCCTACAGGGTCTTCTCGTTAGACTGACTATAGACATTGGGCATGAGTTATAATGACCTAATACATGTTTTAAGAATCGAGTCAAGTGCAAATCATTATACAGCGAAGACCAACCATATTTCTTGGTAGTCCATGAAAAGGAAAAGTTAACAGTATAAAGTTCAGTAATAAAAATAAATAATACAATAAGTACGATGGTAATAAAAATAATTCAGTCAGAGCAAAAGCTGTACTACCTCTTTATATTTTATTACAGCAATAATATAGTAAATACATAATGCATACAAAAATTTTGTACAAATACAGCATAAAAGTGATTTTTCTACTCTTTGTGGCATTTAGGAAACCTTTCAATTTCTAATAGGAACAGTAAATTATATTTTTTATATTGGAAAAAAAAATAGTTCTTTCTAGTCAGGTATATTATTATCCTATGCCTTGGATTGCATCGAGATTCCTAGGTCCCTTGGGATTTTCATTAACCTTTCCCTTACTGTGCTAAAAAAATACGCGCGCTCCGGTGCTGTGTAATCAATTCACGTGTTAAAATCATCGATTTTATATCGGAAATATACGAACATTCATAGCTAATCGCTTTTGTTTTTCGTAATTTGTGTTACAAGTGATAATAATTGTAATTTAATTGCTGAAAACATGAAAAAACCATCGTCCGTTGCTCAAAAAACGGGCGAGGAGACCATCTCAAAGGATTGCCCGCAAACGACTGAGGCGCTGGGCGCTGGACTGCTACCCAATACATACATACAGCTATGTATGTTTAGCTACTACGCGGTCGTAGGTATCGACGGTCGAAACACAACACGGCGGTCTCTGTTTCTCGTGTTCCCGTATAGCAAAGTAGAGCGAGACGTCACATAGCGTGTCATCTCCCCCCGCACACTCTTCGCGTATCACGGTCCACACTGGCACACGGTTGATTGTGTTTGTGGTTTATTCCCGATATTTAGCAAAATATCTCTGATTTTGAATTAAATTTGCTAATTATTTAAAATACTATTTTTTAATTCAGTGTGTAAATGTATAATGGAGGAATACCTAAAATCTGAATCCAGAATTCATTATATTTATAGAGATATAAAAGTTATTAGAAGCAATGTGTAGTATTTACGCATTACAGATCAGGAAAGGTTAAATATAATACTAGTCCACAAAACTAGTTGAAATGAAAAATAAAACCCGTGAGATGATGGCAATACAGAGCACTGCAATGTTACTCTTAAGCCTCGATGACATTGGGTGAGTTTACAAGCTACTACTATCTGGGGAATTCACTATCTGTTAGTAAATTCGCTCAGTGTACTACTTGCTAACTAGCAGATTGTTGACAATCTACGAAAAAAGTTGAAAGGTCGTCAACTCTACTTGTTACTCGCTTACTCGTGATTGGTTTATTTATGCGTTCAGTATGGCCGCCAACAAACAGCTGATTTCGACTGTCAAATATTTGACAGAATTAGATCATGCAGGTGTCGTTATTCTCGCTGTGGTGCTAGCAGCGACCTACGAGCTCAGTTTCCTACAAAAATGTCGTTGGAATTAGTCGCTACTGAGTGAGTGGACAGTTTTGTGTGTCATCATGACAATCTCACTCGCCGATTTACCCGCTTTCAAACTTAGTAGATAGAAGCTTGTAAACTCGCTCAATATAATCGAGGCTTTAATCATATTAAATATTTTTTACAACTCTGAGATTTATGTTACAGTTGGAGAGATTAATACTCGACTCTCGATAATAGAATTAGATATAAATTGAGCGCACAGATTAGCGTATGAGGTGGTGAAGGTGTAAAAGTCAGTGTAGGAGGGAGTAGGTAGTTTAGTATGCAGATGAGCTCACCTGAATGAGCCAGTGCACGAGCTGCACAAAGGGCGCCAGCACAGATACATCGCGCACCTTCTTTATCACCAGCACGGTCAGGGGTGGCTTGTACCACGTCAGCCGTTGGGATGCCGGGTCCTGGATTTGCCTGGAATTAAACACAATAAGAAGGTTAATATAACAGGCCTCGTAAATTCTGGTTCCATGACAAAACAGAAAAATTAAGAAAAACAAACCAAACCTATTCATTTATCACGTTCTTTTTGTCACTCTACTGTTTTAATCCCTCAGGCTAATTTGTTCAGTTTTCGGAACAACTCATATAGGGTCCCATAGAAATTAGTGTCTCCCTTACTATCATCGTTAGATATATATCAGAAAGAGAAATCTTCACTCTTCATAATATACTATATTATTAATTTGATGCACACTACCAAAAAGCTGAAAGGATAAGCTGATAAGTGGCCCTTGAGAACATTATCAAATTCATCAGTCTGTTATCTAATCTTTCTGACAGAAGTACAAACTACCATCCCCAGCTCTTGACTTCTGGCTTCTGGCTTCTGGCTTCTGGCTCCTGCATACTATCTATTGAACGAGTTCAAAAATTTGTTTTTTTGGAACATAGAAGGTAATAAAATGAAAATAGAAAAAATACAAAAGTACAAGGAAATATTAAAAAAAATATGCGTTAACTAAAAATCCCACAAAGGCGGAGCCTGTGCGTGGGTGTTATAATATTTTTTAATATATTTCTTTGATTTAAGATTTTAAAATTACTTATCCATATCCACTGGAGCGACAGCGCAATTTAAAACTTTTTTCTTCGATTGCTCGAGATTTTTTGGTAAGTGATCATTTTGAATATTTTCCGCCCACTTTAAAAAAAATCATACCTCCGAATTTTAATATGGAGACATACAAACTGATTATAGTTCTATACATCCAATGAATTCACCTATCTTTTGTCGATTATTACCCATTTGTAGAATTATTACATATTAGCAGGATTTATAAAAAAAATATTATAAAATCGTAAACTTCTACTTTACTTACAAATAAGGGAAAATTTGCCAAAATTGGCAGCAAAGCAATCCGAGGTATTTTAAATAGTGCCATCTTGTGGCAAAAAGCGCTCCAGTGGATATACATACATAAAATAATAAGTATGTTTTAGACAAAGTCTAAAGCGGCCTACACACGACACTGCATTTAGTGACTGCGGCAGTAACTGCAGAGAGGGTGGAGTTAAGCGAACTAGCGCTGTCTCGTTCTAGCGGCCCTTTAACAAACGAGACAGCGCTAGTTTGCTCAACTCCACGCTCTCTGCAGTCACTGCCGCAGTCACTACATGCAGTGTCGTGTGGAGAGCCCATTAGTTTTCTAGGAAAAATTATATAAAATGGAGTTATAAGTGAGATAAAATTTAAATAAAAAAGATTAAAAATTCTGTTGAATATAAATAGTGAATTGCATATTTTCTGGAAAAATAATTATTATGTCTTTGGCTAGAAAGGCTTGAATTTTTTGTGAAATTGTTTGAACGGCTCGAATTTTTTGTGAAATTGTTTGGATGACTGTAAATAAATTTTAGACAATAAATGGTTTTGGAAAACAGGTTTTGTCTTGATTAACGGTGAACTCTGAAAAGACAGATGAAACAATATCTAAAATTTCACATATTCTAAATTCGGTCGGTACGATTTACTCCAAAAACATTCTCAGACCTTCCAACCGAACTCAAAGGGAAAATATTTGTGAGTCTGTCATTGGCGATTCATTAAAGGAAGGTAAGGAGTAGGAACAAAAAATAACGTAAGCATAAATGGGCATTGGCGAACAGATAAAATAAATAGGGGTTAATTAAATTAAATAGGTACTCACATGACCATGGCCGAATTTTTCATAATCCTCCCACATGGTCCAAACTGCTGAATCGGCGACGGGGCATTCAAGGAACGCGTTCTCCTGCAACAACCAAAATAATACCAATGAGGAAATGTACACAACAGACATCATCCACCATACATTGAGATGGAGATGGAATATAAAACTATAGAGCCATCACACGAACATTTCTTTTGTTGTAACATTATAACATAACCTAATACGGGGCGACTTTTGAAACAGGGGACGACTTTGATCATTGTCGATATCTGCATCCACTCAGAATTATTTGCTTCTTTTTAGGATTTTTTCCAGGCAACGTGGATACAATGAAGCTTTGAAAATAAGTGCCAAATTAGTTGTTTCTAGTTTAAACATATTGGTGGATGAATATTGAAGCTGTATCTATTATAGATATTTTCAGATAGAGAAAAATAGAAACACATTTTATAAATTCCTTAAAGGCACGGACATATGAATATATCTGAACCTGCCCTAAGTGATAAAAACGTATTATTTCCCCCTCCACATGGAGCCGGCTGGAGCTCCTCCTTGGAACCGGCTCGCTCCATGGGGAGGGGATAGAGCCTCGCTTGAATCTAAAATGTGTGACGTCATCATTCTTGCCGTGAACAGCGCGAAGCTAACATCCATACATATAACGAAATAACACGCCAAAACGGTAGCTTGTGCTATACAACATACCTACATATCAATGTGCACATAGCGAATGTGGGCGGTTCTCCAGTGTGCTCGTCGCTGGGTAAGTAAATTATGAAACATTTGTAAAAGTGTTTTAACTAAACACGGCAACAAAATAATGCTATGTGTATTGGGGCGAGTCTTTTTGGGGCGAGTCTTTTTGGGGCGAGCATTTGGCCTTAGCAAATATGTTATTAACGTGGCAAGCAATTCGCGCTCCCACGTAAAAAGGTCTATTCATTCAAAGCAGATTTTGCTTTTAAGAACTAAATGGTGATATTGTAATGCGAGATGCCTATATACTGTCAGATTGATAGTATATAGGCATCTCGCATTACAATTGCCCCCCATAGTTTGGTTTTACCCCTCGTCTGTATCTTCTGGTCTATCGAATTCTGATGTCTATGCTCAAAGGATAGTTTCGTGTTATTTATATTGCAAATGATATCTGTATTACATAACTACTTGAATTTTCAAACTAGCATTTTTTACAATTTTTTTGGGATTGGCGTATTTGTTGTAACAAGCTTGTAAAAAAGATATAATCAAAGTCGCCCCACTGATCACCATGTATTTTTTTTGACCTCCCCAAATCAACAATAATATAATTTTTTTTTAAATTTATATTTCGATAGGTAGTTTAACCACGTGAAATAAATATGACATAAAATTTTCCTACACAAATGATTTAATAAAAAAAGGTATTTAGTTTCAAAGTTGAAAATTCATCCCAATTTACGATATTGTCCAGTAAATTTGAACATCTTACTCGCATCAAGTGGGTTAGTTGTGTATTTTGGTATGTTGTACATTTAACAGTTTTGGCTCATGTTTCGCAATTTTTCAAAATCTATGACAGGCGAGGGTAAGGAATGGGGGTCCTCGTTTGAGGCCGGGTTTGAATTTATTGAATTTTCTGAAACCTTGGTAGGTATTTCACAGCTTTCCAATTTAAAACCGCAAAAAATGCTAAAAATTAAAAAACATGAAAAATTTCGGTAATTTTGAATAATATCTTGAATACCAAAGTTATTTTTAATTTTTTTAATTTAAAATTGTAGAATATTCAGTCTACTTCAAAAAAGTATTTTTACATGAATACCGCACAAGAGTCCCAACTGCTCCCGTCTGGAGCCAGTGGGACTATGGCATCCCCGATTGGGGTATGTTGTGAGGCTGAAGGCAGTGGGGAGGGGAAGGAGATAGGAACATTCTTTTCTGAAAAATTAGTCTTTCGGGGTCGAAATTGACAAAACTGAAAAAAGTAAAAAATTTCGCGGTTTTTCTATTTTTGACAAAGATCCGGAGGTCTGCCGGGATCGAAATTTTTTTTTCATTAGACCTCCGTCATGTACGACCAAGGGTGGATTTAGGGGGGGGGGGGGCACGGGGGCACGTGCCCCCCCCCCCCAGACGGTATTTTTGTGTACTGTGGAGATTCCATCACAGTACAGAAAACTGTATTTATTAAACATTTAATTTTTCTATTGTTTTGACACTTTCATAATCCTTCCTGTACATACTTGAACTTGTAGAAATAAACTTGAAGTATGATACTTCAAGTTAATTTCTAACAGTAATTGTTGATTTTTTTGCCCGTCCGCCCCTTGTGCCCGTCCAGAAAAAAATCCTAACAGTAATTGTTGATTTTTTTGCTCATCCGCCCCTTGTGCCCCCCCCCCCCCAGAAAAAAATCCTAACAGTAATTGTTGATCTTTTTGCCCGTCCGCCCATTGTGCCCCCCCAGAAAATTATCCTGGATCCGCCCCTGTGTATGACATACCAAAAAATCATAACTACCGCATTTGATACAAGGTAACCGCCCTTTTAATTGATAAATTGACTGTATTATAATATTCGCGCACCTGGCGGGTTTTACAAATAGGCGCGCCGGTAGAGGGCTTTGCTTTCACTTCGACCATCAAACAACGTTGAGCAGATATAGCAAGCAATCAACCAACTTTTAAATGGATCCCACGGGTACCACACAGTTTAAACATAAATATATTTATCTCTTGGTATTTTCAACCTACTTTAAGTTTACGGTGAAATGAATGGCACATATTAATTGCGCTGGTCGCGATAAGGTAGAAATTGCTTAGTCAGTTCGATCACCTATCTCTAATTACTTAAAAAAAAAATTAAAAAAGAGGCCTTTGCTTTGCTAGACAGTGTAAAAAAATCAATAAGGTGACAAGTATTTTCTTTTTATTTAGGTATTTAAAATGTCAAGTCACAGCGTGTTTGCTTCTTTTGAAAAAAAAAGATTTTAGATTTTATTTTTTTTACCTCATTTTTTTTGCGGTCAGATTTTGAAGGACCTTTGTATACTTTTGTATACCTACAACAAAACTCGAACAAGCGAAGTGAGAGTACCTTCGAAATCCGATAGTTACAAGCAAGTTTACAGAATCTTCAACTCCAGCCTTACAACATACCCCAATTGAGAAAGTTAGCCTCTCAAAAACTGGGCGTACTGTACAGGGCCCGCAGATACTTTAAAAGTACACAAATGATAATCCTGTACAAATATAACAAGTGCGTCCCATGGTTGAATTTGGCAGCCACCTCCGGTCTGGAGCCCCAAAATAAAAATATATCGTCGTCGGGTAGGAACGCTATCCTTGTTTTACCGGTATTTCAATGAAAGACTTTTAATTTTACATTTTTATATGAAACATGTTAGTTAGATGTATATATAAAATATATTCGTAGTCCTCCTCACTAGGAGATCCTGTGCTGAGGGGGGCTATGCTTTGGATAAGTTTTTCAGCGACTTCTATGGTTTAACTTCATTGTTATTGGATAAGGTTTTCCAGAAACTTCTATGACGATGTTTTAAGTATACTAGTAAGTTCATTTTCCGATAGTTCCTTCGGCCAACATTTAATGTCCTTAATGTAGCTATTTTTTGTTTTAATTTGTTTGATACTAAGTGGGAGTTTGTTATATAACTTTACTGCTAAAAATTCAGAAGTTCTTTGACCAAATGAAGAGTTACACTTTGGTATATTAAGTATGTCTGTTTGTTTGGCTCTGGTTTTATGAGCATGTGAGGTGTCTGCCTCCGAATCATTTTTGTGGTGATGTACTAGAATGTTTTTGGCATAGATTTTCTGTATGCTTGGAACATCCAACTGTTTAAAAATTTCTGTTGTTGACGTCCTTATTGGGACCTTTAGAATGGTCTTTATGATGCAATTCTGAGTTATCTTAAGTTGTTTTATATGATTAGATGCTGCTGAGCCCCATCCCATTACTCCATATTCCAATCGAGAGTGGCATAAAGCATAACTAGCATCATTGATCCCTTCGGCACCGGTGCATATAGTCGGGAAACACGCCAAACGCTTGTTCAACATAATTATGTATGTACCTACAAGATTAACATTTGTCACATGAGAACGGATCGCTTCTTCGACTCGTTCTTGTATTCAACAGCTCGGCTGTGTAACGATTTGCCGACCTTTGTGATTCCTCCTTCTTACAACATGGGTCTCTTCAAGACCAATGTTCATTCTTTCCTCCTCAAAAAGACCCTCCACACAGCATCTCAGATGACATAGGGCCTGAGGGAAATTATTTTCCTCAGGGCCTCCTGTGTGGAGTTAATATAAAAAAAAGTCGTAGTCTCACTGGCTCCAGACGGTTGGGAGCAGTTGGGACTCTTGTGCTGTAGTGCCATAATAAATCAGAGCTGATATGATTATTTTTTCTAGGCATTTGAAAAAACATTAATAATATTTACAAAACCAAGTTATCAGAATCAGGCCAAGATGAGACATGAAGTGAAAAAATAAGTTCCATTTGATCGGTTCAATTTGTCCAATTTGGCCTCTAACGCAGACCGACCGGAAACTACAAACTACTCCGGTCGCTAGTGGAACATGTTATCGACGCGATATTATTAGTACTCAATGTCGACTTTAATTACTGTATAGCTTTACGCCCATTCGCAGTATTTCATTATTGAAGAGATTGAAAAAATATTTGAAAAATCACGTTATTCATGATTTTGAAGAGAATATTCATGAAGATAGATACTTTTCGATAAAGTCCAATAAAGTCCAATAGTCTGGTGCGGATAACTATAGTGAACGAAAATGTAAATTTTGACAACAAAACAAAGCAATAACATCATCGTCGAAAATAATTGTATTGTACTAATGATCATTGCCTAAACGTGTTTCAAAAATAATTTATAAGTACGTAATAACGTGATTTTAATGAAGGCGTTTAAGCAAAAACCACGAATCCATTATGGCAATGTAAAACTACTCGATGTATGGTGATACTTAAAAGAATTCATAATCTACCTACTCTTTCGTAGATGGCGCGATTTTAATTATTTTACGAGTTGTGCTTTAAAATATTAACCCCTCAAGCCTCGGCCCTATTTTGTCGGAAGGTTTAAATATTTCTGCTTCGCAATAAAATCCAAATAAAAGGAATATTTCTGAACGCATCCGAAAACTAAAACGTGTTTTTCAAAGGCGATGAAATTTTATAATTTATTTATTCACATTTTATAATTCGAAAAAAACACATAATTTTAGAGATTTAAAATTTTTTGAATAAACATCCCTAAAAAAGTTTTAAAAATGGCTCACATTACGTTTTTTCTAACTAAAATTATTGGTAACGAAAAAAAACACACATATTTCGTTAGACAAATGTATTATGACCGATGTCGTCAACTCACTTTTTTGTCGTTTCATGTAAAAATAATTAATAAAAAAATCCCAAAGATAATTTTTTTTTCAAATTGCGGTCGGAAATTTTTGTTTCATTAAGGTACAAATTTTAATTATTTTGTGGTTAATTTTTAGATTTGAATACAAAGCGTGGTGTTTTCTCTTTCTAACGCCGTTTAGATCATATTTCTAACCATAATATTATGGGCAGGGCTGGGCAAAATACATGCTTTGCTGTAATTAAAATACAAATTACAAAATACTTTTTCGCATGTATTTAAAATACGAAATACAAAATACTTTCAAGTCGTGTATTTGAAATACAAAATACAGTATTTTAACCATTTTTTAACTTCAAATACAAAATACATTTGGTTTTGGTAGAACCTTTGGTTGCAATAAATTGTCGTAAGTGCCCATATCTAATGGCGAAATTACACACGTCAACCACATTGATGCCATTTGGTTGAACGGCGTATAATTGAAAGGGTGTACTGTTTACACGTACTTGACAGAAGTGGACCATTCAATCACATTTCTGTCATAGATTTTAGAATGTCTTCGAAACAGGTCGTGCGCGCGGGAATTAAGTTAATGTGTGATCATTTAATTAACGAGTTAATGAGAGGCGTATGCACTTCCCTCCATTTAAAAACCATTTTCTATGTTGACAACTCACTACAAAATAAACAGTCACAGTTTGACAATTCAATATGCGCGGACAGTGCTGCGCGCGCATGCAACGCCGCATTCGCGCATGCGCACGAAGGACAAACGAACCAATCGCATTGAAAATATTAAACAAGTTGAATATTTTCAATGCGGTGGAAAAATGACGCGCAATGACATGGAAACATGCAATGTCTTGTTTACACGGGGCAATTTGGTATCTACAACCTAATTGCGCAGCGGAATTGAAAGGTCTAATATGCCCATAATGGCGAAATTACACACGTCAACCACATTGATGCCATTTGGTTGAACGGCGTATAATTGAAAGGGTGTACTGTTTACACGTACTTGACAGAAGTGGACCATTCAATCACATTTCTGTCATAGATTTTAGAATGTCTTCGAAACAGGTCGTGCGCGCGGGAATTAAGTTAATGTGTGATCATTTAATTAACGAGTTAATGAGAGGCGTATGCACTTCCCTCCATTTAAAAACCATTTTCTATGTTGACAACTCACTACAAAATAAACAGTCACAGTTTGACAATTCAATATGCGCGGACAGTGCTGCGCGCGCATGCAACGCCGCATTCGCGCATGCGCACGAAGAACAAACGAACCAATCGCATTGAAAATATTAAACAAGTTGAATATTTTCAATGCGGTGGAAAGATGACGCCCAATGACATGGAAACATGCAATGTCTTGTTTACACGGGGCAATTTGGTATCTACAACCTAATTGCGCAGCGGAATTGAAAGGTCTAATATGCCCATTATGGGCATTATGGGCATATTAGACCTTTCAATTCCGCTGCGCAATTAGGTTGTAGATACCAAATTGCCCCGTGTAAACAAGACATTGCATGTTTCCATGTCATTGGGCGTCATCTTTCCACCGCATTGAAAATATTCAACTTGTTTAATATTTTCAATGCGATTGGTTCGTTTGTCCTTCGTGCGCATGCGCGAATGCGGCGTTGCATGCGCGCGCAGCACTGTCCGCGCATATTGAATTGTCAAACTGTGACTGTTTATTTTGTAGTGAGTTGTCAACATAGAAAATGGTTTTTAAATGGAGGGAAGTGCATACGCCTCTCATTAACTCGTTAATTAAATGATCACACATTAACTTAATTCCCGCGCGCACGACCTGTTTCGAAGACATTCTAAAATCTATGACAGAAATGTGATTGAATGGTCCACTTCTGTCAAGTACGTGTAAACAGTACACCCTTTCAATTATACGCCGTTCAACCAAATGGCATCAATGTGGTTGACGTGTGTAATTTCGCCATTTGGGTGCGTTTCCATAGAAGCAAAGCTGAGCAGAGTGAAACAGAGAAGTGCTAAAATTGACTAATCATATTGCTCAGGAGACACATCTCGTCTCCGCTCCACTTGTAAAGTTTTGTGGTATAGGACTTAGGTATTAGATTATAATAATTACTATTATTATGATAACACTTGCTGATTCCCGGCATGCGTTGCAATGCCATATTCAAATAAATAAATTGTTTCTCCCTGCATGTCCTTTCCCGTGCGTCCCCGTTCCCCTATCGCACCCCCTTCCCCTCTTGTATTCCACCTTCCCTGCCTACCCTCTCCCCTCTCCCGCTCCCCCATCCCGCCAACCCCCCTTCCGCGTTTCATATATTTAGTCCCAGTACATTCAGTTTTCAAATAACTCGCGTGTCATATATTACCATTTTTTTATTCATTTTTCACATATTACAAATATTCATTTTTTTTATATTATAAGAACAATCAATCAAATTTGGTACCTGAAATAGGTACCTATTTAAAATATCTATAATTTAAAAAATCCATAGACAATTCTTTTGTTACAAAAAAAAAACAGCTGCCTGCTAAATTCAATTTCATAAAACGCGCAAACTGTCAATTATCCAATTTTCGGCGTAATTTTCTTAATTTCACTTTCCGTAAGAACCTTCAATGAAGTACTCGTATTAGAAAACTTTAAAAAAATGAATGAAATAGGTAAAGTCATTCTGAAGTTATGGCGTGACCAAAGGAAACAAGGATTCATTTTTATATATAAATGGATGACATTTTGTACAGCGGAGTTTTGTGTTATTTCACTTCAAGTGCACTCTACAGTAATTAAGTTAAAAATAAACTAGTAATCAGTCAAATTATTCTTATAGTGCTTGATCTAATAGTATGATACAAACATGTACTATACAAAGCAATGACAACTATAATATAATATGATACAAAATGCACAATAGCAGTGCTATTATAGCACAAGACAATAATAATAACTAGCTTGACGTAAAAAAAATGTACCGTAGCAATGATATAAGAGAACTACAAATAATCATTAGTAAGAGTGCTATAGCAAAAGACAATAGTACAGGATTCTAGCGTTTTTAGTCTATGTATTATCTACGTGTGTTTATTTTTCATTATCGTTATTAAGATCGCTAAATGTATTTGAAATACAAATTACAAAATACCCCAGCAGCAGGTAATTGAAATACTAATTACAAAATACGTATTTGTATTTCAAATACTGCCCAGCCCTGATTATGGGAGCCATAACATTTCTGTGAGCCCTGTACGAGAAAAGCGAACGCCCGCTAACATGCAATATGAAATGAATAAAGAGTTGTGTCCGTATACAAACTAAAATCTTTCAATAAAGGCTAACAAATACAATATTGGATTGAAGCACCGATACAATATTTAATTTGTAAGCCTTTCTTGAAAGAATCGAGTGGACAAAACTATTTATTCATATTCATATTGCGTACGTACCTAAAATCATAACTTGCAAAAAAGATTTTATTCTAAAATAATTAAATTAGCGACATAAATGAAAGAGCAGATTATAAATTCTTTCAAGTTTATCCTTTTGTTGGAGAATTTATGAATATTATACATATCTCTTCCTCATATACTGTACCTAAACGAAACTAGTACAGGTTATATAACACCCATTTAAACACCATACATACTAACTAAGGTACGCAATCCATTGGTTACGAGGGAGGCAATTTATTTAATTGCCTTCCAGAAAACTTTTTTTTTTTTCAATTATTTCTAGCTTTCAACTTTCAAGGGTGTTCTAGGCCATCATTTAAAATTACATAGAAAGAAATGACATTAAAAATGTGGGTGGTTTTAAAAAAGTATTAATTTTTATTCATAATTAACAAATAATGAAAGCGAAAAAATGGTATTGTAAAATCTAATAAATATAAATGCAGTTCGGATTTCTAGTTAAATAGGTGAAAATGTAATTTTATTTTTTCTAGAATAAAAACTTTAAAAAAAGATATGTATAGGCCCTATACATATTTTTTTTTAGGTTCCGGTTTGTGTTTGTATTCGCAAATCTAGGAAAGTACCTAATCGATGGATTGACCCAATTTTTTGCATTTTAGCAGAAGAATGTTTCTATATATAATGGTATAAGCACTGGCGTTGTGAAATTTGTATAAAAAAATTACTACAGGTGGTGCGCGAGTGGTTTGAAAATGTGTGTTAGGGGCATACATTAATTACGTGAGCTCAAGGGGAGGGAGGGGGGGGGGGGGTTCCAGCAAAATCTCACGTTGCTTGAAAAGAATATACGAAGTGGCCCAAATTTATCTCACCAAGGGGGGGGGGATCTAGATTGTATGCCCCTTTAGGGAATTTATTTTATTATTTTAGTGCTTCAAACCAATTTACATTATAATATCTTCAGTTCCTATCATCAGTAGATGTTTAGTTAATGTATAATTACCCCCTCCAAGCGGACTAATATGACGTAGATCGTAAATTCGCTGACTAATTTCCATACGATATCTTCTGCAAGCTTCTTACAAAGAAACAACGTCATCCCAGTCCGCTTTTGGTGGAATTAGTATTTGGACGATATTGTAAAAAGTGAAAATAAATATTTCAAACCCTTTGGAAAAAACAAGTGCTTTATTAAAGTTCTAAAACATAATTATAAGCGGTAACGAAGTAGGTGGGGTTCGCGGGAAGAGTGACGAGAGAGGGGAAAGGCGGAGAAGGTGGAAGGGGAACGCATGGGAATGGACAAGCAGGGAGAAACAATTTATTTCATGAATGGCATTGCAACGCATACCGGGTACCAGCTAGTAATATATATAATAAGTATAAATAATCTGCGGAGTTTGCACATTGCAGACATGGAATAGAATTGAATAATAGCATCATCACTTCAGACAAGTAGTATCTACTTGATTGCTTTTTGACGATATGCATCTTTCTACAAGGTTAAAAATAATAATAATTGAATTTGTTTGTAAGTATGGTCGATTCCGCTTAATTGGGACAACCCAAACATTTTGTCCCAAATAAGCCAAGTTTAAGGTAGATACATGTAGATTTTTTTATGTATATGTACTCGTATATACATAACATACATTTGCACCTACTTTATCAGCACTGTTCTTTTGTCTTTACTCACGTGAGTTTTCATAAATATGATGTTGTGTCTTATTTTGGGAGGCTTACAATTTGGGAGGCGGGAATGGGTACCGCCGCCCCGGGAACCTTTATTGGATAACCAACACATCTGCCATAGGTCACCCCAAGTGGTTCGCTACGTTTGGTGATTTAGAAGGGGTTCCCGGGTTCATGGGGTGAGGTTTGTCTAGGTCTTGGAGGCGGATGACCAGGACATACTGAACCCCCATCCTACCCACCCCTTAAACCCTTTTCCTTCCCAGAACTCTCCTCTCCTTCCTTTCCCAAAACAAACCCTCCACACAGCATCCCCAAAGATGACATAGGCCCTGAGGGAAATTATTTTCCTCAGGGCCTCCTGTGTGGAGCTCATGTAAAAAAAAAAAAAAAAATTCACCGAGATTAACAATCACCAAATGCTTTGAAATTATCGTGGACTAGCTTTTTAGCCAATACCTACAGGACCGCGGACCGCTAATATTCCTGCCTCTAACAGTAACGAAAGTAAACCGATGATCTAATATCTAATGCCTCCCCGACAATTAGATCCTCTCTCCCAGGTTTTCTTTTGCATGTATCTGTTTTTTTTTCACGTTTCACACCTATTTGTTTACTGTTGCATCGACTTCAGATCGGATTTTTTTTTTACATTAGCTCCACACAGGAGGCACCGAGGAAAATAATTTCCTTTAAGGCCTATGTCATTTTAGGGGATGTTGTGTGAAGGGGTTTTCTAAGGAAAGGAAGAGGAGAAAGCTCTAGGAAGGAAATAGGTATGAGGGGTGGGTAGGAATCTGGGGGTCAGTGTGTCCAGGAGTGACGGACGTATGAATCCATTCCTTCAACAACGGTGCAAGGCGATGGGTCGAGGGATTCTGGCTGGAGAGGTCAAAAGACCTCTTCAACCAGTCTCTCTCGATCCGATCCGGCCGATAGGTAGATACACATCGGCCGCCAAAAACCTCACCCCATGAACCCGGGCACCCCTGATACTAAAAGTAACTAACCTGGCAGAGGTGTTGGCTATCCAATAAATGGTTCCCGGGGCGGCGGTACCCATATCCGCCTCCCAAAATGCATTTGTCCCAATTAAACGGAATGGTGTCCCAGATAACCTAAGTAAATTAGTATCAGTTTCTTCTTTTAGTTTCTATTCCTTAAGTTTTGTCCCAAATAACCGGCTGTCCCGATAAACCGGTGTACCTACCAAATTTATTTATGTAAAAATATTTCCGTGATTTCTTATATATTATATAGTATGTACCTACAATATACACAAGGATTTTGCGGTTTAATCTTTATATTGTTTCTTTGAAGTTGTTTAATCACACAGTTGGGCATCGATAAAATAATTGTAATTATCATTGATAATCTTGCGTTTATGAAAACGATCAGGAAATATAATTAACGATAATGAAATCACCACAGTAATTTATAAATTCACAAGCATCTGTACATTATGTACCTATATCTGTAATTTACTTACGTAAATTATTTGTAATTAAAAAAAATTATATACAAACATTTCAATTGTAAAATACATAATATAAGTTAGATATATACATATGTATTTATATACTTATATATTATACTAGCAGACCCGGCACACGTTGCAGTGGCTAACGAAACACAACGCCATTACCCAACCTTTATAAAATTCACACCACCCGCTTGCCAGCTGCCCGCTGCCTGAATTGAATATTTGAATTACTCGGCTTTTCTCTACTATAATAAGCATGTATTATACATATAAACCTTCCTCTTGAATCACTTTATCTATTGGTGAAAACCGCATGAAAATCCGTTGTGTAGTTTAAAAGATCTATGCGCACATACATTTTAAGCGACTTCATTTTATACTATGTAATGTAATGATATAATGATCCTCATCAGAAAAGAGGAGCTCTAGTGCCTGGTAAGAGAGCCACAATTATTCTTACTTAGGTTGTATATTATACTTAATACATTTGTGTAAAATATGTATTTTTTTTATGTAAGTTTTTTTTAAATTATCATTGAAGAAGAAGATAACACTAATAATCTAAACAAAATATGAAAGAGAAAAAGTCTCACAAAAATACAAAAAAATAGCGGTCGCAACTGGGACAGTCCCAGTTGCGATCGTTATATTTTTGTGAGACTTTTTCTCTTTCATATTTTCGTTTAGATTATTAGTGTTACCTTCTTCTTAAATGATATATTACATTGATGGGAATAACCTTAAAAAGTTATAAAAAGAGAGTTGTTGAAGTTGAATTTAAATTTAAAAAAATGATTGAACAGGCATTAATTTGAAGGAAATCAGAAGCAGCAGGCTGTGAAGCTATATCCCATCTGCCTACTGCCTACCTCTTCCCGTGCCAACTTCCTTAGATGTTTGTGACCGCCATTATATTTTCGCAAACAGCGCACTTAATTCTATCACATGTAAAATTAGAAGGTAATCCATTATTACATGCAATTTTGAACAGAACTTAATGACCGTAAAATTAATTTTTCAGAATAATATGAATAAACGAGTAAGATTGAAACATCTTGCGAAATATAAATATAATATAATGACTCTATAATAGACTTTCAGCTTAATATTCGGTTTCCATTAACTAAATTCCTATTTCTCGGGTAAGTAATAAAAAAGTACCTACCTACCTACCTACCTACCTATTTAAGAAAAAATGCAAAAAAATAAGGTTCGTAAAAACTTGGTATGTACCAAGTTTTACCAAAGAATATAATATTTTTTTATTAATGTATTTATTGTTTTATTTATTAATTAGCTGACCCGGGAACGTTATTTGCCAAATGAGTTATTTCTAGTTTCTAGTGAATATTTTGGTTGTTAAATAAAAAATAACGAATGCATTGTAAGTGTGTGGGAATGGGATCTATGACAGAAAGGGGAATGGAGCGCTGTCGACGATGACCGCCGATAAAAACAAAAAAACACCAACCGCTCATTTTCTCAATTTAATGTATTACATTCAAGCAACGGACATATTAATTGTTTGATAATTAAAACTTAAATTTTGCACGCACTGCGTTGTGATACATAACAAATGCCGAATGAAATGTCAAAATTACGCGACGCTTCTCGTGAATGACTTGCGCATGTGTGGATGAAAGTGCGATGAGGCGGACGTAGCGCCATCTGTTATTCAACAACATAATAATTTCATTCTGTTTGAAATACGAACGACGGTTAAATTTGTTTATACAAAAATACTAAAATCGCGATTAAAAAATGGGATGGTCGCGATTAAAAAATAGGAAGGTGGGGGTAGGAGGGTGAAAATTTAGGGTTATAGGTATTTTTTGATGACAAAAAAGTTTCTGGATAGGGACATTCTAATCACCTAGCGGTATGATATATACTTTACTACCTATTCTCATACCTACCAAATATACATAGAAAATTTCATAAAAATCGGTGGAGCCGTTTCGGAGGAGTGCGACCACAAACACCGTGACACGAGATTTTTTTTATACATATATACTATAGATGTTCTTTCCATTTGAATGCAATCAAGATGATAATATTAATTATGTTGAAGTGAATTCCGCTATCATAATTTATATTAATTGTTTGACGTCATAATCATTGCAAAAATAAAAATATGCTTCTTTAGAATAAATATTTTATGAGTAGCACGATGACAAGAAACGTCGACATTTGGTGGTAAGGTTTTATACAAGTTGATATTGGATGATTGAACCTAGAGGCAGAGGCAAATATCATAAGTCATCAGTGAAGAGCAAAAAAGCATTGAAGTGAGGGTTAATTAATTTGATTGTAAATTGTAAAGATTCACGAACTTGAACCTGAAAGAATTGGCTGGTGGGTCCCCTTTCCTCGTACCAAAAGCACACAAATAGAATTATGTACTTATAAACTAATACGTTTTATGTTCACCATTTACGAATGTGGAAAACACGCCGTAGGCTGTTTTAAAGAAGGGCGGCCGACCAGGCTGCGATATCCAGACCAATTCCTTTTATACTACATGTAATAATATGACATTATTATCATTGCCAAATGAATGTTTATTAGAGATTAACTTTGAGACTTGCTTTACAATCATCATGAAAGAAAAAAACAGTTTCACGGGATAAAAACACGATAAACTTAATATGAACTTGGTTAAATCAGTTGCTGTTTCCAAGTTTATTAATCGGGTTATCGCAGCGGAAAGCGAAAAACCACTGAAAATAACAACACTATCCCGTACACACGTTTGCACGTGTTGCAAGCGTGTATACAACATAAGTACATGTAGTAATCACGTAACCAAACCTTCTGATTAATCCATTCTTTGAACTCACAAGTCTCACCGCCACTCAAGACCACTGGGAAACAATCGAATAATAACTTTACACCGAACGCGATCGCTATCTGAATAAGTTCGGCGTTTGATAGCGCTGGCTGTCTGTAGGCTAGTGTCTATGCCGAAACACGAAATACACCGCGTATTAGTTGGTGTTCGGTGCTCACTATTCACTGCTCACTGCTCACCTGGCCGACTCGAACCGAATGACAGTTCATGTAATCATGGAGCAGGTACTCGCTAATCTACCTATACCGAGCTAGCCACATAACCTACTATCAATGTATGTATTATAGATTATTGGTACTACCATCAACTACTATCAATCTACTATTGCTGCTTATATTAATGGCCAAACAGAATATGTGTATGTAGGTATGCAGCATAGAATCAGGTTCACTATTAGATTACAACTAGTTTTAGTTGACGTCGAGATTTAACGCTGTTTTCAAGAAATCATTTTTATTTCTGAAAAAATAACCAAAAACATAGAAAAAAATAATATTATGTTGTCCTGTCTACTTCTTTGCCGATTAAACGAATATTTCAAAACTTTCATGATGGAAATAGTTGCTTTGTCTTAGAAATTCCTGAGCGAACCGTTCTAGAGGGTATAGAGCAGTGCGATGAACCTTTTTGGCCGGAGGGCAAATTTGTCCATTTTCAACTTGTTCGTGGACCGCAGGAGTGGGAACATACAGCTTGACATTGGCAAATTTGCAGGCGATGGTGTCGTAAACCTATTTGTATTTTCTAAAACAGTGATTTATTGAGAAAACCATTAAAGAGCGCAAAAAACAAAGCGCCGCAGGCGACAATTTTATATGTATGTGTATCTAAGGTCAAACCAATAAATAAGTCGATTTTCATCATTCCGAAATATTAGAGAACATATTTATGTGTTTATTTAAAAAAAATACCTACACGCAATTTTGCGCAATTGTTGATTTTTGTCGTTCGGAAAGTTAAACAAAATTTTGGTATTTAAAAAAAATCAAACATAGATTTCAACACGAAAAACTTTGCGCTGCGGAGTTTTTTTCTATGCTGATTCAAAACTTTGAAGAAAGTTTTCCGCAAAACCTTTTGCAAATCAACAGAAACGGTGGAATTATTCTTTACCGCAATTTTTTTGATTTCTTTTAGCTAAGTGGGAAGCATGAAAAGACTCGCGGGTCACCCAAAATGGGCTGGCGGGCCGCGGGTTTCTCATTACTGCTGTAGCATAGATCGAGGGAGCTACTTTTTTCCTTAGTTTTCACGGGATTGACTTCTAACAAGAATCGTACAAGAATTGATTTTTTTTTGTTCTCAAAAACTTTTTAGCATCGGGGGCTATTTGGATATTTGTGGAATCACCCGCGGGCAGCATATAGATTTTTTTCAAGCGCCGAAAGAGGGTAGAGGTAGAGATCCTAATTTTTTATCCGCTTTTGACGATTGTTATATCTTATCTCACATGTGACGATTGGTATTTCTTGAGTTGCGTCAGCAGAGAATTTCGCGTCTCGAATTTTAACTTTGTGTTTAGAACACGGGGCAGGTTTTAACTAAATGTTGATTCTGCGTAATGGCCGTTATACACGACATCTTTTTTCAGCCCGATTCCAATTAGAGACAAAAGCCAACATTTTTCGCTTTACGCGATCATATTTTCATATCTACGATTTCAGTTAGCATAATAGCAAACAGCATGATTCATGTGTTTTTTGCAGTGATGATAATTGATATCGTAGATATGAAAATAGAGATGAAAATAGCGATCGCGTAAAGCGAAAGATGTTGACTTTTGTCTCTAATTGGAATCGGGCTGAAAAAAGATGTCGTGTAAAACGGCCATAAGAACAGTCCATTACTCAGAATACGGTGTTCAACTCAAATGTAAAACTTCACTAGGTTCATGAGAATGGCTTCCTCTGTTGAATCTGCCACTTATTATTTAATTTATCGTTACATTCTGAACACAAAACTGGTTTAAATCAAAACTGGCGAATCAAAACTACATTCAGAACATGAAAATTCATCCTACGACCAGGATTCACAATCGTAATTATTGAAATCGACCAAAATTTTCCCGACGAAAAATCTCGTGGGATTGTCTAAAATAGCATTTAAAGAATTACTGTGAATTATTTCATACGTATAACTTGTAAAATAACCGAAAAAACGTGTTTATAATAATTTTCAGAGCATACTTTGCGATTTTTTCTATCGAGGGAATTTCATATAATTGCCGTTTCGGCGTGGGGAATGTGTAGATTTATCTTCAAGAATAACAATATTTTTAAGAGCTTTAAAACTTGCAATATTTAAGGGAAAATATGTAAAAAAATCGGTAGAAATACGGGAAACCGGGCCATAAGGAAGTATAATAATTTAGAGTAAGTATTGAAGAAATTAAAAAAGAAAGAAAAAAAAGTAAAAAGAAAGGAAGTATAATTTAGATTAAGAAAGGGAGTATAATTTAGAGCAGGGTTTCCCAACCAGTGGTCTGCAAGAGGGTAGAAGATGGTCCGCGATGGTCGGCCGGTTCAATAAACGAGCCGGCGCGCGGGCGGTCCCTGGTCGAGAAGTCTGAATAAAAAAAATCGGGACAATATTCAGTTTATCATTATTGTCCTTGTGGTCAGTGGTCATAATGGTATTCCGTTTCGCCCTACCCCATCCTACCCCCTCCGTTGTGGTAAATATTCTGCTAACGCACAAGTGGTCCCGGGTCAGAAAAAGGTTGGGAACCACTGATTTAGAGTGAGTAAGGAAGTTTGAATTTTTTAGATAAAATTTAAAATAATTAAAAAATCGGTTTTTACGGGACTATTATCAACTGTTTATTGTCTTTCAAAAAGAGCTGAAGGCTCCAAAATTTTTTTTTAACCCTTTAATTGCGGAAAAAAGGAAAAAGGATAGGTAATAAAATTTTTGTTGTTTTACAAATAGGTCGTCTCAATGTGGAAAAACCACAGTTTGAAAATGGTCTTGCAAAACCGAAACAGCTGTAACAAAAAAAAATACTAAAATACGTGCAGAACTCGATAATAACATTTTCAAAATTAATGTTAATTAAATTTTTAAAAAAAGATTTAGGAAGATTGGGTTAGCTCATAAGTAAAATTAGATTTAAAAAAAGGTGTAATATAATTTTTTTAACACGAATATAACTTAAGATTATTTTACTGATTTGGATTTTAATCTCCTTTTTAATACCTAACCACTTTTTAAAATCCTTAATAGAGTTTTCTTCTGATGTATAATTAGCATGTTCGTGAAACAAAGTTCTATTTTATATTGCGTGCAAGATGTATTTCGTAAGTAGGTAGTCGGTGCGTGTATGAGTTGTTACTTGTTTGTGTCTGTGTTTCGTATCGTGTAATATAAATATACACATATTATCAGTCGCCCTGTCCGTAAAAAATACATATTACAACTGGTACCTGGTACTACAGCCATTTCCATGGAATAATGCACAAATTAGCAAAAATCTACATGTCGACCAAGGAGTACCGCAAGGTAGCATTTTAGGGCCCCTCCTATTTCTAATCTACATCGATCCTGCATATAAAATCTAAATTTTCAAGGGTAGATAACAGTGTTTGGAGACGACACAGTCTCGCAATTCAAATAAATTACGTGAAACGAAGTGTATGAAAAATGGGGACCTATAAGCAAACATATCTACTTATATACTAAACAGAAAAAGAATGACATAACCAAGGTGTCAAACGAAGTGCTGTTTGCAATACAAACAAATGCTGTCCCTGAATTCCTTTGTAACGAACATCCAAGAGAAATAAAACAACCTCGGTTTATCATGGTCCAATAGGATACGGGCAGATGAGACTCCAGATTTATAAAATAAGAGTTATTATTTAAAAATATATTTTATTGGGTTCTTACACTTACTTAATAGCAATTCAGATATAAAAACTCGTTACTAAAATACTTATAAGGGAACGTACCCATACTACGTGACCAACTTTTTGCCATTTTTAACCCCCCCCCCAGTGACCAAAAACCTAAGCCCGCCGCCGCTCATTTGTACCAAGCGTGACATTTTGAAGACCCCCCCCCCTAAACGTGTCACGTAGTATGGGTACGTTCCCTAAGTAGGTAAATTATATCTACTTACATAAAATTACAGAAAAACAAAAAGTTAATACAATATTAAAAAAAATCCAACTACTCAACCGAACACCTTAAGAGTTTTATTTTTTGACGTCACTCACTCGTCGATTAAAGGCAACAGACAGGGCGACTGATAATATGTGTATATTTATATTACACGATACGAAACACAGACACAAACAAGTAACAACTCATACACGCACCGACTAACTCTACATACGAAATACATCTTGCAAGCAATATAAAATAGAACTTTGTTTCACGAACATGCAAAATCTGCACATTCATTATTTTGTTTATTATAAATCTTTCTATCCGATTTTTCAGGTTTGTAATGGTAAAAACATGTTGTATTCGTTACCCATTAAAAATTGTTGTCCTTTCGGAAACTTTCAAGCCATCCTATAATAGGCTTGCCTAATGAGGTGGCAAAAACCTATTATTTGGATTAGGTGATGTACACGACATATGATATCAAACAACCCTCGGAATTTTAAAAGTAAACTGCGATGCGTGAAGTTCTACCTACTTTTTCATGAAAGGAGGTCAAGACAGAGAAGTAAAAATTTGTATTACACAATGTTTTATAATTATTACATTAATTACGGTTTCAGCAATTGCCTTCAATACTATTGGAGAACTTATTAAGTAGGTATCTCCAAGATTTTTCGTCCCAACCTTTTGCCAGACAGTCGGAAATTTGACCAAGAAAAATATTTGTCATCGGCGTCATATTTTTAATAACGCATACAAAAAAGTAACCACATCCAGGTACACATTGAAACGTGGTTGTAAATAATGAATCGGTAATATTATTTTTATTAGGTAAAACGACGCGATAGCAGTTCCGAGAAGCAATAAACTATCTGGACAGGTAGGTAGGTACTAGGTGTAGGTACGCGGGTCACTGCGAATGGTTACCGCACACATCACGCCGTGAGCCGTGACCCGGGGTTCAGCAAACAACACCGATGCATAAATAATAATATACGAATACATTTATATAATGTACAACATAATACTGAAACGATGAATAAAAAGACAAAACCTATCAATTTTTCACGCAGGTATTAAACGGTATGCATAAGGCATATGGTGATTTTTATTGCCCTAAAATGGGACATTGGTAAAGATGGTGAACAGTGAACACTCTAAACATGGGTTTGAACCCCCCCCCCTTTCCAAAGTCATAGGGACCATCTCTAGATGGTGACCGGACAACTCGGAATGAAACCAACTCAGAACCATCTCAGAAAAGTCATCTAGAGCAGTACCTTTTTGTCGCCGCGGCCCAGTTATTGTTTGATCTATAGTTGAAAATATCTTCGTTACTTGGTCAGTTAGCAACAGATAATTAAAGAATTTTCTTACATTCATTAATAACCTTCACCCGAATTTTACATTTACATAAGAACAACGATAATAACAGCTTAATTTTTTTTTTCAAAAGTATTTTGATTTTATGCAAGCCCTTGCGCGGCCCATAGGTTGGGGACCACTGATCTAGAGTGATGACAAAAATGTATTAAAAATTGGTTAAATAGATTACGTTAGGTTAGGGTTATGGGCTATTTTAAAATTATTTTTTTCATAGCTTTTAATGACTTTTGAGTTCACTTTATCAAGGGCGGATTGCCCGTCCGCCCCTTGTGCCCGCCCAGAAAAAATCCTGTTGGATCCCCAAAACAGTAATTGTTGATTTTTTTGCGCGTACACCCCTTGTGCCCCCCTCCCCCAGAAAAAAATCCTAACAGTAATTGTTGATTTTTTGCCCGTCCGCCCATTGTGCCCCCCCCCAGAAAAAAGTCCTGGATCCGCCCTTGCACTTTATCCTCAGTTGGCATGGAACCTTCGCATGGAACCCATAGACATAATCCACCGAAGAGACAAAACGGTGGAAGTGCGTTGTGTTGTGCCCAAAGTAAGGTCAATTTTATCCTCCGATTTATAACACCGAGTGAAATTGTCCAACATTTACAAATATCAAAAGTGTTTCTTGAACATATATGCAAATTTCATTATCTGCCTGGGGCCTAGGAGACGAAAGGTTTTATGGATTATCTAAACTAAATGAATAGTTGTTCTCTTTCAAATCGGTATAGATCACACTTTTAACACTATTGGTTTTTCTCTGGTGATATCTTAGTTGAGGTAATATTTTGCTCTCAGTGACGCGCTTTCAAAAAGGGACATTTCCGAGTCCCAACGCTTTCCTTCGGGACAGAGAGACGGTCCCTAGAAACGGGACGGTCTCGTTCAACACGGGACGTGTGGTCACATTAGGTATGAATATCAGGGAACTTTCTAGAGACATGCGTTCTACAAGTGAATTTATTATGTCATTGGCTAGAGCCATTGTAGACTATGAAGGCACTTTCCCAGGCACTGGAGAATAATGATCGACTTGAACTTGGGACACGGCTTCAGTTTGATTTAACCCCGTGGTCGAATATTCGACAAATATTCACAAAATTTGCATTCAATAACCAGCTGTTGTAAACATTTTACCACAAAGTATTATATCACATAGGAAAGCTATCAATGAAACTGAAATCTTACAATATTATTATGTCGTATGGGTACCGCCGCCCCGGGAATCATTTATTGGATAACCAACACCTCTGCCATAGGTTACTCCATGTGGTTCGCTACGTTTGGTGACTTAGCAGGGGTGCCCGGGTTCATGGGGTGAGGTCCCTTTTTAACTTCTCCAGCCGTACTCTCTCGGAACATCAACTTGCACCGCAGTGGGAGGGATAGATGGACCCCTAATACCCTTCTCTTTCCCGGAACTTACTCTCCTTCCTTTACTAAAAAGACCCTCCACACAGCATCCTCAAAGATGACATAGGCCCTGAAGGGAATTATTTTCCTCCTGTGTGGAGCTAATGTAAAAAAATTATATACGTTCACCGTTTGTCTCATTTACGACTGTTGTTATTTAGTGTGTAAGAAATTGCATTGTTCTTCTTTTTAACCTACATAACTTTTACCACTCTGTCACTTTCCACCCCTCCGTCATATTTTTTTTTACTTTAAATGAATTCTCTCTGGATCTCTGGTAAAATTTTGGCACTCTGAAACAGCAACGGTGTATCATGTCTCTGTTTGAAAATATTAGGGACGACTAATAATTTTACAATTGCGTTTTGTACAACTTGGACTTGTTTCAGATTGGTTATAGTAGTATTTCCCCATATTGTTAATCCATATCTTATAATAGATTCAGCCAGTGACATATAAATTATTTGAAGTGTTTCAATTGAAAGAAAAAAATTTAATGAGTACATTCTGCCAGCAATGAATCTCAGTTTTTTTTTAAATATGTTTGTCCCATTTAAAAAAACAATCTACTGTAACACCAAGATACACGTATTCCGTAACTAATTCTAAGGTTTCACATTTACAATTAGTTAGAATATTTTTATGGATGCAATTAAAATCGTGAGAAATAATATTAGGATTAAATAGAAATTTGGCATTAGGTGATCTTATAAGCATTACTTTGGTTTTTTTTTACATTTATTAATAGTCCTGCATCATGTGACCATTTAAAAAGTTGATTAAAGTCAATTTGCATGAGTTCAATTGCAATTTTAAGATCTTTATGTGATATGACTAATGCCGTATCATCTGCGAATACAAAATGTTTAACAAAAGAGAAAAGTTTTTTCATTATACTAACATAAATTATATAAAGTGTAGGTCCCAATATGGAACCTTGTGGAACTCCTGCAGATACAGTTTTTGTTTTACTAAAAGTATTATTTATTTTGGCACATATTTTTCTATCTCTTAGATAATCTTTAAATAAATTTAACACATTTCCTCTTATTCCTATTTTTTCTAGAGTTTTCAGAAGTTTTTTAGAGTTAATTGTGTCAAAAGCTTTAGAGTTATCGATAAATAAAACAATAACATGTAATTTATTATTTAATTGATTATTTATATAATTGGAAAAATCTTGCAGTAGTTTTTCAGTGTTTTTTTTCTTTGGAAGCCGTATTGATTTGGATCTATGATAGTGAATTTTTCAATATAATTATTTAATTTATTTGATAAAAATTTTTCGAGAATTTTTGCTGGTAGAATACTAATAGGCCTATAATTTCCCAGATCAATGTGTTTTCCACTTTTAATTGGTCTAGTAATGCTACATTTAAATTCTTGTGGAATTTTTGGTTGCTTTATCATCATATTGATTAAATGAGTAATTATTTATTAATGATAATTCAATTACGAATTCGCCGAAATAAGTTAAAATGTGAGCCTCGGGCAAACCCCCGATAAACGTGGTTATGTCTCGCCTTAAGGAAAATATGTAATAAATCTGTTGAAATGCGGGAAGCCGGGCCTTAACGTGTGAGCATTGCTTGACATCAAGCGTAATATTTAAAAAAAATGATGAGGAATTAGGTCGGAAATAACCGAAAAAATGTTTTTCACAAGCCATGTGCTTAAGAAAACAAAAAAAGGTTACTAAAGTTAGGTTCTAATGTAAATGAATTCGTCAACATACCTTCGAGACTGAGTCATCGTGTGCGAGGCGGGAATGAGAGGCTTCAACATCGCGATTGATTTTATATCAACTTTTATAATCCCAAAAACTAAACCACAACACAACAGTCACCAACACTGATCAACAAGACTCGTTACTCGTTACATGTCACTGATCCAACCACAAAACCCATCCAAGTGTTAAGACAGTAATATTATTATTACAAAACATCTTTTAGTTTAAAAAAACACGTTTTTAGGATAAATATGCAGTATTATACACGGTGGCTCGAAACTCGTAGTACAAGCGGGAAACTAGTGAATCTACATCCATACAGTAAACTACATTGGGATGGTCCGGTGCTCTACACTCCACAGCAGTCTTCCCGATCTTTTTTTGACCAGGGACCACTATTTGTTCTCACAGGGACCACAAGGTACAATAATGATAAACTGTTAATCGCTTAATTAAACGCGTCCTTGCAATTACTATCATTTTGCTATTTAATGTGCTCTTCTTGGACTTCTTCAGATACCTCTCAATCATTAATACCAAAAGGGTTACGAATCAGCTTTTGGATACCCTTCGATTCGGTTTTGTAGTAAATGAATAAATGTTTCGTGGACAATATTTTAGATCTCGCGGACCACCTGTGGTCCACGGACCACACGGAACCACTGCTCTACAGGGAAAGTGAACCCGCTTGTAAAGCGCGGTATGCGCCCTAGAGATAAGTTTAGATTTTAGATTCACGGAATTCAATACATCGTTTGTGTGAAAGCACTATGACATAATAACATTTGGAGTCGATTTTGCGGTGTAACTTATCGAGTCCGAAGTTGGAATCAATTATTAATGTATTTCAAAAGTTGTCGCAGCGTAGAGTCGGTTTCAAAAGTTTTTTAAGGCTTTGGCTGAAAAATTGAAAATTAAATCGAAATGCTCCGATTGATAAAAAAATTTGAGGTGCTCTATGTAATGTAGATTCACCGGTACTGCGAGTTTCCGGATACCACGTATAATACAAAGTAAAGAACACTTCTTAAAACTGTAACATCTTAATTTATTTAAAAAATAAAAATGTTATTTATGGCGAAGCGTTAAGAATTTCTAATTAATTTAATGAATTCATAAATGGGATGTTTATTATTTTATATTAGTCGAGAAAAATCACAGGTTATCACGATTTAGTTTTCCGATGCACTAAATGCTGTTACTTGCATCAATTTATTAACTGCTTATTTTCACATAATACAAAAGAATACGCCAAAATGTAATGGAGAAACGAAACATTCACTTTTTTCACGGTCTTTTTTTAAAATCATATAAAACACCTTAACACGATGGAATTTTAAAATACTTCTCGGCAACCAAAGAAAGGGAGATTAGATTGGTAGGTGTATGAATTTGGACAGATTGTGAATGATAACAGGTTCTGTACCTAGCCTGATAGGAGATACAGGACGAGAAGAGAGAAGAGGACTGACAGGTGACAAGAGATGGAGCTTGAGAGCAGCTGAACCAACTAGCATCCAACAGGCGGGGGGGGGGGGGGGAGGGGGAGAGCCCGAGGGCCCCGGGAGGCAGGGCCGTAACCACTACAAGTGAGGATTTCTTTCACACCTAAGAGATGCCACGTTGTGATGAAGAAACGCAGATATTTGACGTAGACCATGCAATATTTTAGTTGATGATGCAACGCTGCTTCGATTTTTTTTCATACACCCTAGGTACTACCAATTATAATTGCCTTAATTGAGTATGCAAATGGTCTCGTCTCCAATTAATTCGGTTTGTATGGTAGTTGGCGGGTGATACCCAGGTGGGGTGTTGGGATTTCAGCCATGACATTTGACTTTAGAAAATGGACTGTCGTGTCTTATATCTTCGTTGACTGAACTTTCAGAAGCTTCCCTCAATGCGCAATGGCTTTATTAGTAGGCGGTAGGAATTATTCCAGGGCACCTTGGGCTTGCAATCGTGTTTATTAGTAGGCGGTAGGAATTATTCCAGGGCACCTTGGGCTTGCAATCGTGTTTATTAGTAGGCGGTAGGAATTATTCCAGGGCACCTTGGGCTTGCAATCGTGTTTATTAGTAGGCGGTAGGAATTATTCCAGGGCACCTTGGGCTTGCAATCGTGTTTATTAGGAGGCGGTAGGAATTATTCCAGGGCACCTTGGGCTTGCAATCGTGTTTATTAGTAGGCGGTAGGAATTATTCCAGGGCACCTTGGGCTTGCAATCGTGTTTATTTAAATCTCAATCCCTGCATTATCGACAGTTTTATCAAAGTGAAAACTTCTTTAGCACCGTTGTGATTTGAAACTCGATGAAACGAAAAATTGCGACACTAAAAAGAGACAAACACATACATCTATACTATCTACAGGGTTTAGCCTGTGAGAGATTGAGGTAGTATAATCTGTCACCTCTTTGTACGATGCTTCGTAGACTTGTTTACTTCTTGTCTACTTTAGTTTTCTGAAGATTTCACTTCTACCGCGTGTGCATTGCGTACTCTGTTTTTGTTACCAGAGCCATATATGAATAAACTCTTAACGACTATCTAGAATATCACAGTTACCACGCCTTCCGACCTAACGGGACCGTTTCTAATTTCGGTACTTGTGTCTCAATGTCAACATGTATGAATCATAAATGGCGCGGTATATGTTAATGAATTAAATTTAGTTATTGAAGAAACATCAAACGTATTATATCGAAGATTCTTCCAAGTGCTCAGAACTCTTCGTCACCTGTGTCGCTAATAAAACATTATAAAAAACTGCAGGCGGCCCTTTACCTTCGAAATGCAATTAGTCACTCATTGTAACTTAATGCATTCACCTGATCACCTAGTGCCCTCGATACGGTACCCGCTGGACAAGTGGAGGGCCGACAGCCGCAGGCCGACCTTAGGTCGGATCGGACGAATCAAGACTCGCTGTTCCCAACAACCTTAGGTACGAGTACCTACACACCAAGTACGGTCTTACGCTGTGCTGTAACTAGCATGCATACTCGCGGGAACATATTGTTATCATTATGATGTGTCTACAAGGTGACTTTATGTGCGATAGTTATAAAAAGGTGGTGCACGAGTCAAACATTTTTCGAACAATGTATTTACTACGACAGAAGAGAACAGTAAAGGGGAGTCACGATTGATAGATTACAATACAATCGGAACAACACATATATAAATAACGTGGCAATAAATTTACCTTTTTTTTACTTTATCTCCACAGGGACACAGAAGGCCCTGTGCGGAGGGTCTTTTTAGGAAAGGAAGGAGAGGAAGTTCTGGGAAGGAAAAGGGTATTCGGGGTAGTTAGGAATCTGGGTCAGTTTGTCCAGGAATGATGGACATATGAATCCATCCCTCTCACCGGTGTTCCGAGAGAGTACGGCTGGAGAAGTCAAAGGGACTCCCTCAACTCGATCCTCTCTCCCGATCCGGCCTGCCATGCAGGTGGTGGGCTGACGCATCCGCCGCCAAGACCCAGAAAAACCTTACCCCATGAACCCGGGCACCCCTGCTAATTCATCAAAAGTAGCGAACCACTTGGGGAACCTGTGGCAGAGGTGTTGGTTATCCAATAAATGATTCCCGGGGCGGCGGTACCCATACTTGCCTCCCAAATTGTATTAACATTATAATTAGTATAATAAAAATATTTTTTTAATATTGTGACAGCTGTTTCGGCTTACAAGACCATTTTCAAAACAAAATAAGGTTAAATTATTTGGTAAAAGGCAAAAATGAAACCATAATTTCGTTTAGGTACCTACTGCCATGATAAAACTGGATTATATTAACAACGGAAAGAATTTTAAAAGACTGCTGTCCATTGTTATATGCTGAGATATACGTCACTTTGACAGCATTGCCTAGATTTGTCACTTTGACAGCATTGCCTAGATTTGTCACTTTGACTGCATTGCCTAGATTTGTCACTTTAACTGCATTGTTAGATTTGTCACTTTAACTACATTGCCTAGATTTGTCACTTTGACTGCATTGCCTAGATTTGTCACTTTGACTGCATTGCCCAGATTTGTCACTTTGACTGCATTGTCTAGATTTGTCACTCTGACTGCATTGCCTACATTTGTCACTTTGACTGCATTGCCTAGATTTGTCACTCTGACTGCATTGCCTAGATTTGTCACTTTGACTGCATTGCCTAGATTTGAAAATTCGTGAAAGTGAAAGGCCACGGAACAGGTCAAATTTAGGTAACTTGTAATGTATTTCTATCATACCTGAAATAGCATGTTTGAAGAAGATAACAGAGGTAAAAGTAAACCCAGAATGCGCCAGCAAATCTTTTTGGCAAACATTGTTCGAGAGAAGGCAATTATTTTAAAGATTCTTTATATATACATATAGGCTTCCGAAAACAAATATTTAGTTTTAATTTGTATTGCGATAATCATTTTCGTTTTTTATAAATCCCATAATCACCGGAGCGTTTTTGGCCATATTTTGGCCAATTTGAAAACACCCGCGAGCACCCGCTGGCCAAAATTTGACCAAATTGAAGAGATATTTTAAAACATTTTTTTAGATTTATTTTTAAAATTTTAAAATCTTCGATAATTCACAAATCTGTAATTTCAGAATTTAACAAGAGATGATATCTCTTTTTAATTATTAATTAACTAAACATTACGCGAACTTAAATTATTGAAATATTTTCTTGCAAATCATTTATTTACAGTTTACATATTAAAAACGCATATTTAAATTTATGTTTGTAATTATTAACTAGGCCATGGACAACATAGGGGGCATACATTAATTACCTGAGCTCAAAAGAGGGAGGGGGGTCCAGCAAAATCTCACGTTACTTGAAACGAATATAGGAAGTGGCCCAAAATTATCTCACCAAGGGGGGGAGGGGTCTAGATTGGAAGAAAAACTGCTCACGTAATTAATGTATGCTCCCATACCGAGTCATAATATTTAATATCGCTCCAAAATAGAGACCACGTAGTACAGGGCTATAGGGTAATTTTAAAGTGAATAAGCACAATTCACGCCTTTATAGATAATGGGTCAAATACCGGTGCATTCAATGCCTCTCTAATATTATAAGCACTTTATGTGTCTCCATATTAACGTTTGCGGGTACGATTTTTTTTAATGAGGGCGGGAAATATCCAAATCGAACACTTAAACATTTCCTGAAATTGGTCATATTGCGAAACACGCCAAGGGATAAGTGTAGATCGCAACAGTTGGAGTAATTTCTTACAATTTGGAAATAGAATACCTACTTAGGTACTCGTAGGTATGCCCTGTGGCAATGATCTTCTTTCAAATGTAGCAATATATTGATAAACCTTCACAGGACTTCAAATATGTATAAATACGAGTACGTAAATATTTAATCTTATCATATAAGATTACACCGATTTTAATCTGATCATATAAGATTTATATTTAAATTACGATACGTAATTATTTATACATGAATATATAATGTACTAAATTAGGAAGGTAGGTACCGTAAGTGATATATGAGTAGGTAATTGGTGAAAAAAGAAAAGATTGTAGGACTTAAAAGTATTAAAGTGTAGACTTACGGAATTTAATCCTTCGTTTTTGTGAAAGCATTATGAAAGGATGACTAGGAAATTAAACACCTTTTCGGGCATCATTTTATTATATGTATAGCAACATACGACATACCTACCTACCAATTTGTTTCGGCACAAACGCGTGTGTGAATGTTATTTTATTTTATTTTTTTTACATGAGCTCCACACAGGAGACCCTGAGGAAAATAATTTCCCTCAGGGCCTATTTCATCTTTGGGGATGCTGTGTGGAGAGGTTTTGGGGGAAAGGAAGGAGAGGAGAGTTCTGAGAAGGAAAAGGGTTTAAGGGGTGGGTAGGAATCTGGGGTTCAGTGTGTCCTGGTCATCCGCCTCCAATACCTAGACAAACCTCACCCCATGAACCCGGGCTTATTTGTTATTATATTGAAGTCAAAATTAAGTTTTTGAATCTAGAAACTTTAATTATGATACCTACCTATTAATAATTCTACAAACAATAAGAAATAGTAAATGAAAATTCTAGGTCACGTTTTAATTTTTTTCTTCTTTTCTGTGTGTTTTTCTAATTTATATTGTTTGAAGATATAATATTACTAACAGCCTTTTAATTATTAATACAATAAAAGTTTATATCTGCCGAAGGATATTGAAGAAACCGGTTGGCATATTGTTATAAATTAAAAGCGATTTAAAGAAAGTTTAACAATGCTCCATCACAAAGCCACTAATCAATAGTAAAAATAAATCACAATACAGGTTCAAAGCAAAGGTTCATCTGGTGGGATTCCAATGAGGTTCGTGGCGGAATAATAATTGGTGAACGTCACATACAATTCAAGTACAGGCACAACAAATGGATCTACGATAACTACAAACTCGTTAGTAAATGGCTTAACTTACAGGGATTAATCAAAAGAATACATATAATATAAATATATTATTATAGTGATGTTTGATTGCTAACCTATTCAATTCTTGTGCATCGACGGCACTGTGAGCCCGGCAGTACGCGGTGGGGGAGGTAAGGCTGTGGCCGTTCTGCATTCCGAAGGAGATCTACCAAGGCACTAAACACAACAAACAAACAAACACCAGCACGATAAGAATCCACACACAGAAGCGTCCAAATCGGCCATCGTACATCTAGAGTCGAGTGACCAGAACTCTTCACTAGCCAATTCTAGAACCTGTATTTACCAATATTTCGATGGGGCTGTCGGTGAACGGGAATTTCGCTTCTGTGCGACACGTCATGTTATCATAATCACATGACAGCGCCATAGCATTTTTCTTTTGCACATACCTAGATTTTATCCTTATTAGCAATGTTTTTTCTCTCCCATTCCGTTGCAAAATTCTGGTCACTTTACTCTAAGGTTCTACAGTTTAAGGTGACGTAGAATTTATTTATAGACACACATATTGTGTTAAATACTATTGCACGATAATCTATGGAACATTGATTAAAACACACCTGACTGGGAAATAACCTCACTTATATTATGCCATTTATCGCGAAATAAATAATGATCCGACTCTTTTATCAGTGATTCTATGATTTAACATTACTTAAAATACATTTATGGCAAGGTTACACGTTTAAAATAAATATTAGTCCTTGAATTTTGCAAAATGTGGAAAACAATGGAAATGCATTTAAGACCTTAATTAAGCGAGGATAACCTTGTTTGTCAGAGTGGAATAACTTAGCGGGTTAATAGAATTTAATACACACCAAAAAAAATCGTTTTGTTAACAAAGTTTGTATAGAACAGAAGACGAAAAACCAATACGTCGCGAACTGTCAAAAAGCAAGCAGACGAGGAATGCGCGTGCGCAGACATTCTGCCGGTTCCTATTGGTCGGAAGAATCTCTCCGGCTATACAATACGCTTACATAGATATTTATAGATGGTAGTACTATTGTAGGTACACCTTTCATTATTTTTTATTCCGTTAGTTCGGCGAAGGCGTTCTAGGTAAATTTCCTTAGATTTCGGGAAAAAGATTTAACAAAAAGTTTTTCTTTCAATAGAGTTAGTAATTTCGTCAAATTTTCACAGAATAATCTAAGATTATGTATTATTTCCCTGTGTAAAATTTTGTTTTTTTGTTTTGTATTTAGATAATTTTTTGGTAAATATGCAGTTAGTCCACCTCACGGATAATACGGAACTTTTGTGTTGTCGAAGTTTGATGCACGGATAATACGGAATGTTCCTTTTTTAGCTAATAGACAATCAAATATGACATTTGTCGGAAGTACCAATCTTATAAAATAAATTCTCTAAAATAAACTCGCTTTTCATCATACTTTTAAAAAACATCCCAGGTTTTGAATGGTTTGTTTGGCTACGCAGGGTTTGTCTAGCGGGTTTGTGTAATTATTTTAATACATTTCATTCCATGTTCTACTGTTACAAATACTTGTCAATGATGCATTCACTTTGTTTTACGCAAAAATATTTGTCTATGATTGGCAGCATTGATGAAATGTTAAAATAAAAACGATGAATGAACATGGCGTTACCGTGCGAGTGAATCAATTTTAACAAAATTAAAATGTTAAATGCATATTTTTTTGCATGTTTTTTGGTCTCCCCCGACCCCCGACATAACTACTCACATTTCTTAATAATAAAGCTAAATATAACTGTTTGGATAAAAAGTTTTCCGTATTAACGAGTAAGCGGTTTATGCATAAATAATAATTTTTTTAACCAATTTACAACAAAAAAAATTAATTGACTTTTTCTGCTTAGCACATTTAACTTGATAGGCAGCAGTATAGGCAAGGAGGAAGTACTTTTAATAACAGTAGATTTTTTGTATCAATAAAATCTTCACTACCGAAAACTGTGCGTGTCAAGCTGTCTTGTTGTTTTCGTTTTTACATTATCTCCACTATGTTATCTGTGGGGCTGCTTTGCGGACGGTCTTTTGTGGAAATAAAGGAGTGAACCTGGGTCTTGAAGAAACCCATGTTGTAGGAGGGAGGAAACACAGAGGCCGGCAAATCCTTTCACAGCCGAGCTGTTGAACTCGAGAACGGGTCGTTTCTACGATTCGTTCTCACATGCCAAATATCAACCCGTACCCAAATGTATACAACAACATCGTAACAAAAAATACTGTAACAATTATTACAAGCAATAATTGTCAGCCTGAAACACTCATTTACATTGAAAAATCTTCCGAGAAAAGATACTTGAACCCGTGTCCTTCCGATTGCCGGTCGAATGCTCTGACCACTGAGCTATGGGGGCTTATCAAATACCCGCCAAATAATTCAATATATACTAGTGTTTCATTCAACAATTACTGCTTGTTATATTTTTTCCCACCTGAAAACAACCAACTTTATTTTTTGCGAGAAAGACATTGTTAGTGTTAAATCCCTCGCTAGGTGGCGTCGAGACAAATTATGTCTGCATTTATTGGGGAGATACTTAAACTTGTAACTTGCAATCGGAAGGACACGGGTTCAAGTCCCGTTGGCGGCAAGTATCTTTTCTCGGAAGATTTTTCAATGTAAATGAGTGTTTCAGGCTGACAATTATTGCTTGTAATAATTGTTACCCTTTGTGCTATGCATAAAAATCTTGTCTAAACGTTAGTTTATAAATTAAAAAATAATAATTAAAATTACTGTCATAATTATGGTGCGCTATAATCAGCAATATCCAAAAGTTACTAAAAGTTTATAGTTTTAGTACCATTCACTTCTACAATAATACCTCCGTGAGTAGATTTTCAACGCAAGTGACTGTCGAGAAGGATATAAGGTTTGCATCAGCGACAACTCAAAACCGAATGAATTTATTTAACTTAGGGGTCGTCCTCAATCCGGGATGTTTTTTAGCAACTTTTTAACCCCCTACCCCCCTGGTGATATTTGGAGAGATTTTAGACTACCCCCCCCCCCCCCCATACCCAAAATCACGTGTATTTTTTTAGTACAAAGTATATTGAAAATTTCAGAATATTATCGTTCGTTCAATGAAAAAAAAATGCACGTGATATCTCATTATCCCCCCCCCCCCCTCTTGATATTTTGTGATTTTTTCCGAACCCCCCTCCCCCACCCTTTCGAGCCTCACGTGATTAATGGACGACCCCTTACCTACTAGCTTTTACCTCCGGCTACTCGTTCGAAAAAATTACTAAGCAAAGAATTTTCCCACAGGAATTAAATATTTTTCCGGGATAAAGAGTAGCCTATGTCACCCCCCAATCCTTTAACTATCCCCATGCAAAAAAAATCACGTTGATTTGTTACTCCATTGCGAAGTGAAGAAGGACAAAAAAACAATACGCCGACCGGTTTCAGTACAAGCCGTCCCTTCCTCTATTTCGCATTTATATTATTAGTTCGACTTAGGATTAATTTACATACGTTCAAATATAAAAAAAAAAAAACATCAAGTGCAGTTCATACGCGGTAGAAGTGAAACGAGAAAACTAAAGTTGCCAAGAGTGGGGAGGCTACAAAGCACCGCACAAAGAGGAGATCGATTCTTCTATCTCATTTTCTCGCAGGATAAATCCTATAGATGTACGTGTTTGTCTCTTTTTAGTGTCGCTTTTTCGTTTAATCGACTTTCAAATCACAACGGTGCTACTAACGAAGTTTTCATTTCAATTAGTAAGAATATATCCTATGCAAAACTTAACTAACTATCGCGCCGTTTCCTCGAAGGGGTAGGCAGAGAAGACGGACCGCCAAACAACTCGGTCTTGGCCCACACTCTTTGCCTCATTCACATTCATACATCGTCTAATACATACGTGTCTATTATTCTGGATCCTGACATGACCCGACTCAAGTATCTGATTCACTTGATCGTGCCATGTGTTCCTCGGGCGTCCCCGATTTCTTCTACCATTTGCATAATTTATAATGTCTGGTCAGTGGTTGAGTGGGCATAGAGCTTGGATCCCACCCGAGGGTAGCGTGTTCGATTCCTCGACTGGCTAAGTCCTCCATCACAACACAAGCAACATTTTCGGCTTTCTGTGGTGGTAGTAGGAGACTTTCAAACATTGTTGGGTTATTCGTAACCCGGGAATGTTTGTCTTTCTTTAAAAAAAAAAAAATGGAAAAACTTATTTTCGATGTGTTTTCTTTAGGCAGTGTAATTTGGTAGGTTATAAAATTTAGAATTCCGAGCAACAGGAGAATTGAGAAATTCTACTCTAGGAAGTATCAGAAACAATCACTAGATCTAGGTACCTACATTATCATTTAAAAATTGATAGATTCCAGTATCATTAGTTTATAAATAATAGTATTCATAATCAAAATAATGTGTTTTTCTGTTTTAAATATCCCGTCCCGTCCCGTCCCGTCCCTATATTGTTGCTATCTGTATAAATAATATACCTACTGAAATTAATACGACGATCTAAATATTATTATGAGCGCATAATATGATTATATTATTAACTTTTTAATAGAAACTGGGTTTTCTAAGATTATTCTTGCGTGAGTTCTCTAGAAGCAGTTGGGGGCGCTAGAAAAAAATCTCAAAGTGGGCGGTGGGCAAAAAAGGTTGAGATCCTACGATTTAAACAAACAAAAGTGAAATTCAAATTTCTATTGTATTTAAAAAAATGAGGAATAATTTTTCCACAGCCGGATGTTTACGTCAATTCGTCATCATAATCAATTGTTAATTTTGATTTTTAGATGAAGTTTATCGCAGAGTTTCTCAACATAGGGGACACGCCGAACCGAAAGGCAATTTAAATGAGGCAATGCGCAAATCATTCATATTTGTTAAAAAATCACTTTTTTATATATACATTGATTTTTTGGAAAAAGGGGGACTGAGGTGGGAGGAGATGACAACGTTTTTTTCCCTCGTATCGTGTTTTCCATCAGTTGTGCATCTCTGCAGAGATTTTTATTGATTAATAATTTTTCTACAAAGTAGAATTATTATTGGAACAGTTTGGACGTGATCAAACGAAGGTCGAATGTAATCAAAGTTACGAAAAAAATCCGTGTATTCAAGGGTGGATTTACTGGTAATTGACCGAGAGTAGCGAAGTGAAGTCTTATTTTAACTCGACAATTTGACATTCCGTCTGTTTGTAAATTTGTTTGGTACATTCAGGTTTCGATTCAAGAAGGTGGCCGTTTTAATGGTTCAGTAAAGATTCTTTTTTCATATGTGAAATCGTCATGTTTATTAATTAAGTACGTAGGTACCTATTTAAGTATCAACTTATAAAATAAAATAAATGTTGTACAAAATGTTTTGATTTCAGAGAAAATTTTTGTTCTAATTTAAAATAAGAGAAAATTAGCAACTTACTTTTTGAACACGAGGTCTACTGTTCACAGTTCACAGAACTAATAGTCTTATAATGGTGCAGGAGTACCTAGAACCTCGCAGTCTGCGCAGAAAAGGGGTGCGAACAAATTGAAAAATACAGAGGAAAAATTTAATATTCTCCTAATTATTCTAATTAATGAAATGAATGGTGAGCTTTCCCTTACAAACGTGCAACTTTCACTTACAAACGTGCATCTTTCACTAGATGTTTTATTCTGAACCAAGATTTTTTTTTGTTTTGAAGCGTTGAAGTGGGGCATAAGTTTGAGAAACACTAGTTTATGGTTAAATAATAAGACATGCTTTGTGCATTCTAATGAATGAATAATTAGTCATTAGTTTCATGCAGATCGATTGGCTGAATAATGCAGATGAGGAGATAATATTATATGAGAACAGGTGGGTATAATTTCCGCTGATAGATAATGATTATGAATTCAACAACCCTGCCTTTCAGGCCTTCTTTTATATATTATGATTAATGAAATTTTATGTTATTATGTATGAACTTACGGCCACGTTCCTGACCTGGTCCTATGGAGGTGGTGAATGGCGTTTCGCGAGGGGTGCGACAGAGAGGGCTTGCCCTCCGCCCCCAGGTGCCTAGGCCTCAACCGATTCTCCCCCGAACCCCACTCCATTCTGGCTGACATTTCTTTAAAATGTTATAAGTAGTTGTAACCTAAAACTTGCAACTTTATTATAACCGGCGACCCGATAGAGGGCGTAGAGCAGCGGTCGTCACACTTTTCTGGTCAAGGGCCACATAGGACAATGTGAGGTATCACCGCGGGCCGCACACTTATGATTTCGGGGGGGGGGGGGGGGGGGGGATGGTGTATCCTTTTCCTTTTGTTTAGCAAGTAAGTTACAAAATCAATTATTTTGTATTTAAGCACCGGGTTGCTACTTCCTTCCTTCTTGTGTTCATGACATAGTGTCAATTCTTGATAATAATAATACACGTAAATTCATAATATTACATAAAAAAAATAATTTGTTTGTATCTGTAATGGAATCTTTCAGTTCAATTTTCAACCACTTCGGGAAACTATCGAAAGGTGTGAATTTTCACACACGTGATAAAAATGATAACAATACATACAATAACAAAAATTAACCAACACTAAAGTTTATTTTGCTTTATTAGTACGTGATAAGCGTGATTTTTTGGTCTTTTTTGAATTTTTTTTTTTTACCTTCCTACACCCTCACCGTGTCATCTCCACGCTCTCTAATTTTCTCTGGGTCTTCTACTGCCCCCCTGAAAGTCTCAAACGACAATATAAATAATTGTAAAAAAAACCGATAATATATTTAATTGTACGTGAAAAAATATATTTTAAAAGAAAACGGCAGATATTGTGGGCCGCAAAAAACCGGATAATATAATTGTACATGAAAAAAAAATATATTTAAAAAGAAAACGGCAGATTTTTGTGCGGGCCGCAAAAAAAACGGATATACTTAGTATAATTGTACTTGTACATGAAAAAAAAATATAGTTAAAAATAAAACGGCAGATATTTGTGCGGGCCGCAAAAAAACGGTTATAGTATAATTGTACTCGTATATGATAAAAAATATAGTCAAAAAGAAAACGACAGATATTTGTGCGGGACGCAAAAAATCGGATACTATATTTGTACATGAAAAAAATATAATTAAAAAGAAAACGGCAGATATTGCAGGCCGCAAACAACCGGATAGTATAATTGTACATGAAAAAAATATATTTTAAAAGAAAACGGCAGATATTTGTGCGGGCTGCAAAAAAACGCATATAGTATAATTGTACTCGTACATGAAAAAAAATATTGTTAAAAAGAAAACGGCAGATATTTGTGCGGGCCGCAAAAAACGGATAATATAATTGTACACGAAAAAATATATATTAAAAAAGAAAACGGCAGATATTTGTTCGGGCCGCAAAAAAACGGACAGTATAAATTGTACTTGAAAAAAAATTAAAAAGAAAACCCCAGATATTTGTGCGGGCCGCACAAATATCCGTCGCGGGCCGCATGCGGCCCGCGGGCCGCAGTTTGACGACCACGGGCGTAGAGTATATCGATAGAGAGCTATGGGAGATCACAGCCTACCACTGAGGAGGGTACTGACACATTAAAGGATGCGCGAATATTAAATCCGATATCAAATAAGATCGTGGAGAGACCTCACATTCAGAACACCTACCACATCCATATTCATTCATTTAAAAACACATAACATAGTTCACCTCCGTGTGCAAAGGGGTCAAATGTCATTTTAATATCATCTCTATTATGCGGTGGCAATAATTTTAGTTTGTGGTTAAAATGAACACTGAAAAACATGTCGCTACAGGCAGATTTAAAAAAATTGTACATTAACTCCACACAGGAGGCCCTGGGCACAATAATTTCCCTCAGGGCCTCTGTCATCTGAGCTGCTGTATGGAGGGTCTTTTTGAGGAGAGGAAGGAATGAACATTGGCCTTGAAGAGACCCATGTTGTAGGAAGGAGGAAACACAGAGGTCGGCAAGTCGTTCCAAAGCCGAGCTGTTGAACACAAGCACGAGTCGCAGAAACGACCCATTCTCAAGTGACAAATGTCAACCGTGTACATATATTGGGCACGCGTTTGGCGTGTTTCCCGACTATGCACCGGTGCCGAAGTTACTTAGTTCCTCGGAGCATCTTCCATTGAAATACCGGTAGAACAAGGATAGCATTTCCACCAGACGCCTACGCTCTAAAGATTGCAATCCGTTTGTTTAGTTAGGAGAATATATCAAACGGACCCCCCATTTCTGCAGAGTCGAGGATTTTTTTCAGGTATTTTGGGGCTCCAGACCAGAGGTGGCTGCCAAATTTAATAGTGGGGCGCACTTTTCATTTGTACAGGGTTAGCAGTTGTGTAGGTACTAGTAAAGTATCTACGGGCCCTGAACAATTCGCCCAGTTTAACAAAAACTACAGCAAATAATTGTAATTAGTGACCGACCGAAGGTTCGGTTTAGGTTTCGGTTTCGGTTTCGGCAAGTTTCGGCAAAAAAGTCTAGTTTCGGCAGAAAATCTGCCCAACCTTCGAAACTCTGCAAAAGATCTCAATAAATGGTAAATTTAGTCTTAAGAATGTTGTGATTATAAACGCAATAATTAAAATACTCAATTAATGAGGTCCTTCCTTTATAATGCACAAAAGTGATGATTATTGACAATTTTTTGTACCAAGTTTTTTTCACATATTTTAATTGTCTATTGCTTTTTTTATTTCATATAACACATGTTAACTGTTTGTATAAGTGTAAAAAAATAAGCCAAACTTCAGTAAACAATAGATTTTTAACATGTTTAAAAAAGTTTCGGTTACGGTTTCGGCCGAAACTGGGAAACCTACCGAAGATTCGGTTTCGATTTCGGTAGAAAATCCTGTTTCGGTCGGACACTAATTATAATAAACTATTTTTTCAGTCATGTTTATCTTGTTACAGCCTTACTAAAAAAAAACCACAGAACGCCAGATAACCCGTGTTACTGCAGCAACATGAATAAAACAAAAATACTTTTGGTCTTAAAACGTATTGTAAATCCGGCAACAATGCATATTTAGGTACTAAATTGTTTGTTTTCCTTCATAACCGCTAGGTGGCGCGGCGGCGCGGCGCCTGCGCATTCGTTGTTCGCGCTCGAAAAAGACGCTGGAAGCGCGAAATGATTTCTGTGTGTGCGAAAGGATTTTTGTGTGTGCAATATTACTTATGTGATGGTTAATTTATATTAATATGAATAATTTACTCTTATATTTATATCATTGATATATTTACCGTGTTTTTTGTGGTTTTTCATAAGTTTTAGTCAAGTTATAAAACAATAATCGTACTTTGAAAATTGAAGTGTCAAAAACTATTTTATATGATACATGAGAATTAAAATTTACATTTAAAGGTTTTATTTTACGATAATTTTATGAAAGTGGTGTTTTTTTAAAATAATAATATCTAATACATGTGTGCCTAAATGCATCAAAGAAATTAACGTCTTTAGAGATGCAAGAAATCTGATATAAAAGACGGTATAATTTTTAGATTAGTTTTTTAGCAATAAAAAAAACTTTGAAATTTTTTATTATTTTTTTATTGTATGCACGAGGAAAAAGTGAGGTGATAGTTTCGTTCCAAATTTATTACATTAAAAGGACTGTGTTTTTGAAATTTTTGTTTTTTTTTTAATTTCTCTACATTTCAGTCAAACAAATTTTGGTAAGAAATTTTTTTCCATTTATTTCCGAGTTTGAATCTTAAAATATGTCAGTTTTTGAAAACTAAACTGTATTTCAAATATACAAATCTAAAAAGTAATTTTATCTAGTTTTCATAAATGGTATTTGTTTTTACGACACCTTCAAAAATAAGAAATATATAGAACATTCAAAATACTATGGAAAAATTGCAAATATCGTTCGGACATCAATGGTTAAAACAGAGATAAACTACCCTCTCAGGCCATGGAAACCATGTGTATTTCTTTCAATGAACAAATTTTTAATTAGTAATGTTTTCACATCCGCGGCCGTTTGTCAATTGAATAAAATTTTCACTGGGTTTTTTAGTAAGGCTGTTTTAATGTTTTAGAAAATTTCAAGTAAGCAGGTGTACTACTTATTTCACGCCTGTGATGTTCAGGAGAAAATTTTATTAACTGAACTATTGGATTTAATATTTATTTAAAAATATGCCGGTTACGACCAACTTTCGTCATAAAAAACCCCAGCATAAAATTATGTACCTAGAAAAGTATAATCTTACAATACAGAATAGTACAATTTGGGAGGCAGGTATGGGTACCGCCGCCCCGGGAACTGTTTATTGGATAACATAGGTCTGCATAGGTCCCCCAAGTGGTTCGCTACGTTTGGTGACTTAGCAGGGGTGCCCGGGTTCATGGGGTGAGGTTTGTCTAGGTCTTGACGACGGATGCATTTGCCCGGATGCATTAGACCTTTTGACCTCTCCAGTCGGACTCTCAACCCATCGCCTTGCAGCCCCATGGGAGGGATTGATTCACACATCCGTCACTCCTGAACACACTGACCCCCAGATTCCTACCCACCCCTCATACCTTTTCCTTTCCAGAACTTCCTATCCTTCCCTTCCTAAAAAAACCCTTCACACAGCATCCCCTAAGATGACATAGGCCTTGAGGGAATTTATTTTCCTCAGGGCCTCTTGTGTGGAGTTAATGTAAAAAAAAAACATTTTTCAGATATTACAATATAAAATAGTCTAAAAGTGTTTCCATTGCAGTCAAGAGATGGCAGTCTCTAATAAATATTTTTTCTTTTATTGCACAATAACACCTAACCATACTAAACAACACGAAGCATTATAGGTAGTGTGGCAACCACTCTATCGCGAAATTTTTTTTTTACATTAGATAAGTTCTCACAAAGATTAGGATCTACGTGGTATAGGGTTACATATATCTAACACATAATGAAAATCTAGGAAATATAGGCCACTGCTTAACTTTCTAACTAAATAATAAAATAGAATGTCAAATCCCACTAGGGCGTTTAGTAAATAAATTAATAATGCCAGGGAAAAGGTGAAAGATCAAACTTTTTTCCATTCTTATCGGTACCGATCGATAGGATTGTATTGATAACCGTCGGTGACTTCTCATCGTTCCCTAGGACAACTACAGTTGGCTAACGTACAATCAAAAGTTGACGTCGTATATATTAAGAACATTTAGTCATTGTGAACTGTTATTTATTCGCTGGTGGTCTGCAGTCATGTAATGGAACGATGAGAAGTTACCAAAAATTGTCGATACAATCCTCTATCGACCGTGATACAACTTCTAGCACCTACCTATATAACACTATATTAAAATATTAGTTTAATGCACTTTTATTCTGTTAATCTCTACTTATAATATCTCTCGTTTGATTTGCAAGTCCGAATTTTAGTACCTTTAGTAACGATGTACTACAAAGTTAGTACTTATACTCCACCCTCCGGCTGTTGAATAATATACCTAATAATATTATCTAAAATAAAATTGCTAATTTTAAATATCGCGCCGTTTTCTGTGGCGCTGCGAGCGCTTTCAACTCTCAACCAATCCAGGTAGGAACCGAACAGCGCGTGTTTTGAAATGTGCGACTCAACATTACCAGGATTTAAGATGATCAATCGAAGTATATGAGATCAGGATCTTTCAATGAATCATGGACCACAACATCATTTTCTGTCATGACGTCCATGACAAGAGAAAAAGAACTGTGAGAATATCTTCTATTATTTATTTTATAAATAAATTATGCATATTATCACCGTAGTTTGATGTTTGTTATTCGATTAATAAATCGGTAAAACCAATAAAACCTAAATAACTCACACCAAACCACAAAACACGTGGACAACAAACTCGACTACTTACGATGACCTACTGTGGAAACAAAGATAAGGCTATAGTGAAAAATTAAGTATGCGGTCATGACACAAGAATTTACTAACCGTAACCTAGATCAATTGAAACTATGTCTAAGAGAAATGTGGAGTTTGTCCATATTTGTGTTATTATTATTCATTAAATATTTAAGGCAATAAATATTAAGGATGTATGAATGTGTAGTAACATAAGACAAATTGGTACGTACTTATTTTTCTAATACAGGTATGATTTTAGCAGTCGTTACGAGATTTACATCAAATTATAGTAGTATTTAATTCCCTTCGATGTCACATTCACTATGATGTACTGCATTCGATAACCGAGTAATCTCACTTGGATATTTAAATATATTGTTATTGTTTGTTTCACTTCAGAAAATGGTAGGTACTAGTAATAAACGAATTGTGACTCACTCGACATTGTCAAACAGATGTTTATTTTATCACCAGGCTCCAACCACTATAACATCACTATATTAATATTTCAGAAATAATTTTTAGAAATTTTTAGAAAGTGATTTTTTCGCAAGAACTGCCTCGAACGCCACCTATCCTCGAGCCGAGTTGATAAAAACTGATTGCCGTGAAGGCAGTCACATTAAACCCCGCAATTTTGGTGGGAAAAGTTGTCGAGTACGATTCACGCGGAACAACATTCATTTTTATTCACATTCATAGAGGCGCGATTGAACGTTTTCTTGGGTCTATTGAAACACGGGTTGTAAAAATATTGAAAACGGGATATACAGGTGGGCTGTAGAGTTGTGCGGATTTGAAAAAAATCAAAAAAAATGGTCATATTGACATAAAAAATATTTATTAGAGTAAAAAAATATAGGAAATTTACTTTTTAAAAATTACATCATCAAGGTGGGAGTGACTCACGGCGCAAACACTGGTCGTACCTGGAGCGCAAATTTGGTCGCATCACAGTCACGTAGCTTGTAAGTATCTCTGTGTACGAAAGGTGTGCGAAAATAAATATTTTGTATGTGGTACCTGTAATGTAACAAAATAAGCTTGATGAAGAAAATAACGAATCTGATTTGAAGAGAAAATTAATTAATCTCTTTTAAAAAAAGATAATTAATCTCTTTTAAAAACCTGTATTGGTTCCAAACAGCAGAAATAAGACATGGGAATGAGAGATCTAATGCAATTTCCATTCAGCGTGAGTACGACAAGGCTGTATCTGGTCGCCACTATTGTTTAATCTCTATTCCAACCATGTCTTTAAAAGAGCCCTAAGTAATACGAGATACATACGAGTTGTTATTAATAACATAAGATACGCAGATGATACTGTATTACTAGCTGACTGTATCGATGACCCCCAAGACCTATTAAATCTTGTTAATAATGCTGGTGAGCAACTGGGCCTAACAATCAACGTCAATAAAACTAAATGGATGACATTTGGACGACTAGATCAGTGATACAGTTAAATGGTTGCAATGTCGAAAAGGTGGAAAGATTTAGATACCTCGGCAGTATTCTCACGGAAACTCTTGACCCAGATGTAGAGGTTGGGTGCAGAATTGAAGCAGCAAGAACTGCGTCCATTAAAATAAAATCTCTCTTCTGCAATAACAAAATCAGCTTAAGGCAGAGAATGTTAAAATGTTATGTGTGGTCGGTCTTGCTGTATGGATGTGAAACATGAACCTTGAAAGTAAATACCATGAACAGGTTAGAGGCTTTTGAAATGTGGCTTCACCGGAGAATGCTCAAGGTCCCATGGACCGACATGATCACCAACACAGAAATTCTCAGGTGGGCTAGAGCAGATAAAGAACTGCTTACATTCATATAAATCAGGAAAATTTCATATCTGGGTCATGTACTTCGAGGGGAGAAGTATCACTTGCTCCATTTAATATTGAAAGGCAAGACAGAGGGTCGCTGAGGGCCTGGTAGGAGAAAAATATCTTGGCTGCGAAATATACGAGAGTGGACCGGCATTAGAAGTATGGAGGAGCTATTCCGGGCAGCGCAAGACAGAGAAACATTTTCTAGAGTGATAGCCAACGTCGGGGGGACCTGATACGGCACACAAAGAAGAAGAAAAAAATTCTCGAATAGTAATAGAAAACTATTTCCTAGGAAAATACTGAGTGCGATTCCAGAGGGTAGACGCCCAGTGTGCCGCCCCAGACCCCAGACACAGTTGGGAGAGACAACTCCTGTAAGGGTCGACCGAGACAGGTTTTTCGTTCTCGGCCAAGACCGGGACCGAGACCGAGAATAAATTATTATCTCGGCCGAGACCGAGATCGAGAATAAATCATAATCTCGGCCAAGACCGAGAATAGATAAAATGGGAAAAAATGAAAATCCGATATTTTTGCATGATATAATATATTTAAGAACGTAATAATAATTTGTTTTAAATAGTTTTAATAATCAAAATTGAACATCATGATGTTGTAGCACATAAAAAGTATTTTTTCTGCATATTCACCCTTCAACGAGTATCACCTCATGTCGTATAATTGACCAGCTTTGCTAAAGAGCCACTTTCTACACTGGTAGGCGGTGCTGATAAAAACTTTTTTGCTGCAGGCCTAAGTACTTGATTTGGTGACGAATACCAATCTCAAAAATATTTGCATTTCTTTGCAGTCTTGGCTCTCTAAGAAAGCTATCAAGCGCTATTTCTATCACAGCACTTGAACTGCTTTCGTCACTGGTCATTGGCTCATCTCCCAAGTCTATGAAATCATGAGCTGCCCATAAGTTGGATTTATCTGTTGCAGCCATGTTTGATGAGCTAACTGACTATGCAGTAGAAGCACATGTCGTCACATGAGAATTTGATACCACATTTCCATTGAGAGTTTTGATAATGTGAACCACCAGTGACTGGTTATCACTGACTATCAAAACTTGGTGTCAGTGCATGATCAGAACAGTGTCAGCAAGTGACGAATATGGACGCGCGCGATAGATTTGAATCCCATTATCCTATACCGTACCTACTTACAACGGTCTCGGTTAGGCCCAGAATCTCGGTGATTTTTCGCCGAGAATCGAGATAGATTTCTCGGTAGAATTTGTAGCCGATAATGTCGAGACCGAGACCGAGATCTCGGTCGACCCTTAAACTCCTGTCATGGACGGAGGCCGAACAATCAGCGTAAGACAGGAACGAATGGAGGCACCTTGTCGATGCTAACCCACTGTAGGTGGGTCCCCGACCCGAATAGGACAAGGGGAAGAAGATGATGATGATGAGTGATGAGTAATAGAAAAGTAACGCAAAGTAAACATTATAATTTAAAAAAATGAAATGATTTATATTAATGTTTTAGAAAAAAAACACACTACATACCTACAAGTGTCCGACCGAAACAGAACTTTCCACCGAAATAGAATTTTCGGTGTCTGTAACTTTTTTAGACATGTTAAAAATCGATTGTTTACTGTTATTAGACTTATTTTTTACACTTATTCGGACAGCTAACACGTGTTAAAGTAAATAAAAAAAAATAAAAACAATAATTGAAGTATGTGAAAAAATTATATTTTTTTATACTACTTTATAAAACAAACAAAATTTATAAAAAACTAGCAGACCCGGCCACACGATGCTGTGGCTAACGAAACACAACGCCATTACCCAATCTTTATAAAATCCATACCACCCGCTTGCCAGCTGCCCGCCGCCTGAATTGAATATTTGAATTTATCGGCTTTTCTCTACTATAATAAGCTAATTAACTCGCCACTAATTATACAATGCTTGCAATGCAACACTGGGTATTTGAAAAGGGAAAATCAAATACCTACTTACTCTAGGACATCTATTTTCCAATTTCTTCCGTAGAACGAATTTCAAATGTGAGAAAAGACTATAGTACGGCCCGCCAGCCGTTTTAAATCGCACAAAAATATGTTTTCTTTGAATTTCTCGGCTTTTCTCTAATATAATTTATATGTATTTTACATATAAACATTCCTCTTCAATCACTCTATCTATTGGTGAAAACCGCATGAAAATCTGTTGCGTAGTTTAAAAGATTAACGAGCACATACATTTTTAGCGACTTCATTTTATACTATATAATGATAATGATAACAAAACATGTTATTGAAACATGTATTTATAATCAAAGTTATACCGAAAAAACAGTTCATATGAATAAAAATAATTAGACCATAGAAAGAATAAGAATTTTTAATTAAGAATAGTTGTTATTAGTAGTTGTTTTTCACCCAATCTTGTGAACTTATCACGTATACAACTTTGAATATTGTGAAACAAAATAAAAATGTAATAAATGATAAAAAATTTTGAAAAACCAATCTTCTTTCTTTATTTCCCTGATCCAAATTTCAATACCATTCCGTTTTATCTTGTGTAATGTCTTTTTATGCGAATAAACCAATAAAACTTTTCAGAATCATTTATTTGAAGAATCAACGACACGTAAAATTCATTGTTCGTGACAGTGGCAGGCGTAATAATACAAATCGAAAAGAACCGGGCGATTGCTGACAAAATCGAATTGAAACGCCAAATTCGGTTGCGCGGAGGGCGACTTTCAAACGCTGATGCCGCCATTTTATCCACTGTTTGATAAAGGCAGCAGTAGTTTTTCTTACACAAAAATTGATGATCTTTTAGATAAGCTTTGTTTTTTTGAGGAGGTCGATGATGATAGACACCTGAGTGCGAGGTGTCGCTTATTTCTCGGCTGCAACTGATACGGCTTATCAGGGGGACTGGTGGCACTGCCTTTTCGTATAGTCCTACCTCTCCCCTGTCTCGAGGAACAATCAGAATACGGGAGACCTAACAAGTTTATTGTTGACCGGTTCCAGACATGGCAGCAGGGCCATTTTGTGTTCCCCTATAAATGACAGGACGATTTTTTTTATTTTTTTTTTTTTTTATATGTTTATTTAGTTATTAATTGTACAATAATTTCTCTTACTTAAATCTTACAAAACTGATCAATCAGTTTGATTGTAAAAATTCTCTCATTTTTCCTATTTATTTACTTACAACATATAAAATGTTTGATATTTTGGTGCTTAATACATATCTAGTAATTATTTAATAATATAATACTTAATATTAAAATACTTAACTAATTATTGTAATGCTTATTATAACATAAATTTTATTTTGAACAGTGGTTAAAGATCTAGGTACCTATTCGTTCACAATATTATTTGTTTTTCATAGATTTAGGTATTTTTATACAATATTTTAGTTTTCATGTTCTATTGAAGTAGAATGATCTAACTTTAGTTTTGATTTTTGAATATGATGTCTCGTTTTTAATATTTTCAGGTAATGCATTAAATATTTCCGGAATTTTATGCCTTTTTGTTCTATCACCGTATACATTTGTAGATTTATTGATAATAAACATTTCTGCTTCTCTATGCCTAGTGGGGTAGTTATGGTTTACAGGTTTTTTGAATTCTGTATTCCAGAATTCATCTAGAGTTAATTGGTAATCTACCCTACTATGTATAGAGAGCACATTACACAAGGAGAACATTTTTTTATAATCGCCATCACATAATTGAACTTTTTTTTTGCCTGATATCAATTTTAGGAAACGGATTTGTAGTTGTTCTATTTTATTTAAGTACGTTTTGTACGTTAATCCGTAACTATTTATTCCGTATCCTATAATTGATTCTGCTAATGCGTTATATATACAGTATAATATATTTTTATTAACAAAGTTTTTTAGGTGATAAAATTTCCCTAATATGGATCTTAATCTATTACATACATTTTCAATATGAATTGACCAGTTAAAATTGACATCTACTGTAAGACCAAGGTATGTATACTGGTACACTTTTTCTATATTTGGGCAATTACACTGCAGGGATTGGTTTTTTGTGTGCAAGCAATCATATGAATGACTTTTAATGTGCAATTCCTTATCCTGACAATTTGTATGTGGTGAATGTATAAGCATATATTTGTTTTTTTTTGCGTTGATAATAATGCCATTGTCGTGGGACCATTTAATTATATTATTTAGGTCAGTTTGTAAAATTTCCCGAATTTTTTGTGGATTTTTGTCAGCACATATAATGCAAGTATCGTCTGCAAACATGTAGCATTTACAACGTTTTATTACGCTTGGTAAACTGTTTACTTGCATAATATAACACGTAGGTCCCGATATCGATCCCGTAGCTACCCCAGTGTTTGCCAACATTTCATCACTTAAAATTCCGTCAATTTTAACTTTAATTTTTCTATTAAACAGATAGTTTAAAAAAAAATTATTTAAAGGACCTCTAATACCACATTCCTCCATTGCCCTTAGTAATGTTTCATGGTCCAATGTGTCAAAGGCCTTTTTAAAATCTATAAAAATTATGCCTACATAATATTTTTCATTCAAATGACAGTTTATATGGTCAGTGAATTTAGAAAGTAATTGTGTAGTACTTTTTTCTTTTTGAAATCCGTACTGTATGGGATTTATGATTCTATTTTTTTCTATAAAATTTTGTATTTGATTAAAGATAGCCCTTTCAATAATTTTATCAATACACGAGAGAATCGCTATTGGTCGATAGTTTGTGAAATCTTTCTGGTTTCCTGATTTATATATAGGTCTGATGATGGATGTTTTAAGTTCGTCAGGCATGATACTTTTACTTACACAAAGGTTAATTAGTTTAGTCAGTACTGGGATTATATTATCAGCAATTAACTTCAGGTCTTTAATTCTTATTTGGTCATTGCCTTCTGATTTTTTAACATCCATATCATTAAGAATTTTTTTAACATCTTTTTGTGATACAGGTCTAAATCTCATCGACATAATAGCAGGAGTTGTATACGTGTTACGATCAAGGAATTTTTTAGTACAATTATGTCTTATGTCTTTTATTTCATTAACGAATGTTGTGGCAAATTTATCGCATAAAAACTTTGTGTCTCCTTGACTTCCCATATGTTGAAGGATTATTTTATCTAAATTTTGTTTAGGTTTACCTATTAGATTATTTATTTCGTCCCACAGTTTCCTCGGGTTGCCGTTTAAGCTATTTATTACGTTTTTATGGAACGTGTTTTTAGTAATATTAATATGTTTGTTTGTTTTGTTTCTATACCGCGTATATTCTAAACGAAATACCGGGTTATTTGGGCTATTCCTGCATTTTCGGTAAAGATAATCTCTTTTTTTAATCATGTTCTTAATTTCTTCAGTAACCCATGGGTTGTTGTGCCTAAGATTATTTTCAAATAATTTTCTTTTTTCGAGGACGCATAGATATTATCAAAAATATTTTTTAAATTATCGTACAGTTCTGAAGGACATTCAGTTTGTAATAATTTCCCCCAATTTAATAGTTTTAATTTAGAATATACCAATTTATTATCAATAATTTCACTTTTTTTATTTAAATCCTTTGTAAGTACCTCTTTACCTATTGCAACTCCTGTTATATAATGGTCGGATATTTTGTTAGTCACAATACATGAAAATACAGTGTTATTACGGTTGCGAACTGCAATATGATCAATACATGAATACACATTTTTTCCGTTTAAAATTTCATCCCGAGTCACATCTAATATTACATTTTCTAAACCATTTTCACTGAGTAGATTTTGATATTCTGTAATTACATTATTTTTTGTATCCAACAAATTCAAGTTGATGTCACCACAATACAAGTAGTTTGAATCAGATGAAGTTAATTGTAATATTTGTTTTAGTTCCTTCAAGTATATTTTCTTGTTGCTGCTCGGCGGACGATAAACTGCAAGTATATTTATGACATCTTGATAAACGGTGGTGATTTCTCCAGATATTGTCTCGCAGCTTTTAAAAGAAATATTTGTTTTCTTAAAAGTATGATGGTTTTTTAAGTACATGATTAATCCCCCTCCTCTTCTATTCTCTCGAGCATTTGCAATCGATGTGAAGTTTGGTATATTGAACATAGGTATTATTTCGTTTTTAATATTTATTTCCGTTAGAAAAATTACATCTATAAACTGCAGAACGTCGTTTACTTGTGCAATAAATGAATTAAAATTCTTTTTCAAGGATCTTATATTTAGATGAATAGCCACAAACCTCATTTTGATGTTTTTATCGTTTATCCAGTTATCCAAATTATAGCACATGATAAATTTGTGAGTTTGAAATGGTGTCGAATCTTCCATGACGTGGATTTAGTAACTGATAAAATAACTGTTCCGATTCAAAAGGAATTTTGATTTTTTTTTTCTTAAATGTATTTGTTTATATCATTCTCATTTTTTATATGGATAATTTTCCCATCACCTTCACTTCTTATCAATATTTTGGCATTTTGTACCCAAATGTATTTAAATTTTGTTTTCATTTTTTGTTTTGTAATGTATAGTAGATCTTTTTTTTCTTTAGTTAGATTTTCATTGATATAAATTCGGTCGTTGTTTCCATTCTTGTAAATGTCATTGTTTGTTAATATGTTTTTTTTTTTACATGTATGAACTTTGGGAGACCTATCATTACAGGTTTAGTATCGTGGGCTCCCCTACTTATAACCTTTGTGGACTTATAATAATACTGTGCCTTATTGGCTGAAAAGATAAACACGTAGCTGCATACAAATGTTAATGTTCAAACAATAACATTTTTATACTAGGCTTTTGAGAACAGGAAAAAAATGCAGGAGCCAAACACACGAATTATGGAAAAGGAACAAAGCAACCTACTCAATTATTTCTGGCTTTCACCCTTTAAGGGTGTTCTAGGCCATCATTTATAATTACAGAGAAAGAAAAGGTGAATTTATATATTAATTTTATTTAAATGTGCAAATTTCAGAATTTTATGGAAGATTGGAGTAGAGTTCAGACTTAGAAGAGATGAAATGTTGAATGGAGGAGAGGCAATTTTTGGTAACGCTTGATAGAAGAGAGGATATTTATTTAGAGAGGGACAATCAAAAAATATGTGATCTAAAGTTCCCACATCTAGACCACAGAACGTAAAATCTGAGGAGTCAAGCACATGGATTTTATAAAGTTGAGAAGGAACGGAACAATGTCCGATTCTCATACGAATAAGTAAGGAAATTTCTTTTTTGGAAAAATGGGGGAATTTTTGAAACCACGGTTTTGATGGGATAGTTCTTTGTATTGAGGCGTAACGGGCACCCTTGGATTGACTAGCAATGTTCCAATACTCTGTCCAAACATTGCGGGATCTATCTTTGATGATGGAAAAAATATCATACAGGGGAATATGGTTTACGAGAGTAACGGTAGGGTTAGACGCTCCTTGTTTTGCCAAGGAATCAGCAATATCGTTACCCACTATGCCAACATGTCCAGGAATCCAAATCAGAGTGACAGTTTTTCCAGAGCTTTGAATGGAGGTTATCAATACTCGAATAAGACATACAAAGTGATCATCAGGATGAAGAAGAGGACTGGTTTTAAGTTTTTGGAGGGAACTGAGAGAGTCAGAGAGAACAAGAGAATGTTCAAAATTATTTTTTATTATATATTTGAGAGATTCAATAATCGCAATGCACTCGGCAGAAAATATTGAAAATTGGTTTGAAATTGAATAAAATATTCTTTCATTAGAATAATTGTGGTAAACGTTAATACCAATACCACAGTTAGGAGAGTCCGAAGATTTGGAGCCATCAGTAAATAAAAGAGAAGAGTTGGGCCATTTAGAAGAAATAATGTCATTGAACATATTATTGACAGTACGGGCTGGGAGATTGGAATGACTTTTAAGGATGCCGATCCCTTCGAAAATCGTTGGGGATAGGGTGACGTGACTATATTTTAATTTGTACAAAGGAAGAAGATCATTTTTGATAATTTGAAGCTCTGAGAGAGAGCGAAAATTTTTACAGATGAGAGAGATTTTGGGAGAGGTTTAGTTCGAGCTCTGATTGTAGATGAATGTGTTGAGTCATTGAACAACGAGACTCTGGGAATAACCTGATGACTTTTAGAATTTAAACATTTAAAAACAAATTTGTCAGCAAATAGTTGACGCCTTAAATAAAGAGGGGGATCAGAACATTCTACTTGAAGGAAATTGATGGGCGACGATTGCATCGCGCCAGTTATTATTCGCAATGACTTAGATTGAATTTTGTCTAATTTACTGAGTGCATTTTTGGATGCAGTACTAAAAAGTGGGCAGGCATAGTCGAGATGGCTTCGAATAAGTGCATTGTAGAGCAACTTAATGCAGATAGGATGTGCACCCCACCAAACGCCAGTCAATGATCTGATAATATTTAAATTTTTTTCACATTTATTTTTTTTATTTTTTTTATTTATTTATTTCAAGATTTTTGTTTATACATTACAATGATAATATATGCAAGATTACAAAATAATTCATGTTTTATTCTACTACTCCATAAGTTGAGCTCTAGGAGTTCGTGTTTATGGGAGGAGTATTTTACATGCAAAAAAATTATAATAATGTTCATTATGTAAACAATTTTCAAAGAAACTAATGAAATAAATATCTTAGGTAGGTACACAATTTAGACAATTTAGACAATATCAATACAATTTTTTTAAATATTAAATATTGCTGTTTAAGTAAGGGTAAATTAATTAATTACATAAAGGGTAAACATTAAGGGTACAATATGTCATTATCCAATTTAAGGGACTTAATTTGTTTTTTGAATAATTCATATTTCAGTGTATCTGTTATATTAATTTTTTTATTGGATAATAATATATTGTACCATCTTACACCTAAATACAAATAGTGGTGCTGAGCCGTGGTCGTTCTAAGCATAGGGATGGCTATTAAGCCATTAGTTTTAAATCTATTGCTTATGCTATCTGAGGGGTGAACTTTTTGAATAAAATATTCTTTATAAATTTGGCATAAGGCGTTTCTCTTATACAATTCTGTAATAGATGGTACATTAAATTCCCGAAATATCTGTATAGTAGGGTAGTCGTATGGTTTCCTAAGAATGGTTTTTATAATTATTCTTTGAATTATAATTATGGGCTGTAAGGAAGCCTTAAAGGCCCCTCCCCACCCAATAATGCCGTACTGTAATAAAGACTGAATTAATGCATAATAGACAATTTTGATAGTTTTCTTGTTTAAAATATTTCGTATGTTATAGAAAACATAGATAAGTTTTCTTATTCTTTCCACAGTGAGATTGATATGATCTTTCCATTTAACATTTTTGTCTATTAAGATTCCAAGATATTTTACATTAGATTTATGATTCAGCTTAGCGCAGTCCGTATTACATGTACCGTCATTTGCACAATTTTTGGAATGAATTATTATGTTAATTAAATTATTTGGCACATCTTCTTGTAGAGAGAATGGAATGTAATAAGTTTTTTCTGTGTTGAGTGATAGTAAATTGTTATCGAACCAATTTTTTAAAACCTTCATGTCTTGATTGGCTGCATTGGTAATATCGTTCCACGTCTTTTTTTCGATAATTATTGCAGTGTCGTCAGCAAAGGATATAAGTTTACCATTAAGTGATAATTTAAACATTTGGTTTACGTATATTATAAATAAAATTGGTCCAATAACAGTCCCCTGGGGAATTCCAAATTCTAAAGTTTCATCTACACTTAGTGAGTTATTTAATTTTACTTTTTGATTTCTTTGAGTTAGATAACTTTTCAGCCAATACCTAACCTTACCAATAATACCGATATCATTTAATTTATTAATTAGTTTTGTGTGGGAGATACTATCAAAAGCCTTGCGTAAATCAATGAAAATGCCAAGGCATTTGTTTTTTTATCTAATGCGTTGTATATAGTTGAGGAGAGTTCAGCAATAGCGTCATGAGTACTTAGTTTCTCTCTAAATCCAAATTGGCTAGGACTAAGAATTTAGTAACTATATTATTAATATGGGAAGACCATTTAAGTTTCCTATCAAATGTTACTCCCAAAAATTTAACTTCGGAAGCATTGGGGATTGGAGAGTTTTTAAATAAAATTTGAACAGGGGGGTTATTATGACGATTTGAGAAGGTGACACACTGACACTTTTGTACTGAAAGTTCAAGACCATTTAAAGTGAGCCATGTGCAAAGGGCATCCATGGCTTCATTAAGATATTTGACGGCGGATGGAATGATTTTGGACGATAAGAAGAAAGCTATGTCATCTGCGAACTCAACAACTTTTACTTGAGGGGGAATGGTGACATGCATATCGTGTGTGTATATATTATACAGTAAGGGGGATAATACATCGCCTTGGGGTAAACCCTTCCAAATTGACCTACTCTGAGGAGTAACATCTGGTAGCTCAATGCAAATTTTCCTACCAAGAAAAAGATTAATAATAGATTGGACAAACATGAGGGGTAAGCCAAGGCCTAAAAGTTTTTTTTTAAGAATTGGGATGGAAACATTGTCAAAGGCGCCTTCTATGTCTATAAAGACCGCAAGACATACATCTTTGTTAGAAATGGATAAATTAATATCAGTGCTGATGATGGCAAGGTTATTTTGTGTAGATTTCTTTTTCCTAAATCCAAATTGGGATGGAGAGAGAAGATGATTACTCTCGACAAAAAATTCTAACCGGTTTTTAATTAATTTTTCATAATTTTACTAAGGGTGGATGAAAGAGCAATTGGCCTATAGTTGGATCCAGAATTGGGTGATTTGTTTAATTTTAGAATTGGGATGATTATTTGAGAACTCCAGTCATCAGGTATTATGCCAGTCTGGAAGATTTTATTTAAGATGCTTAAAAAGTGATTTAGAACATTATCATTACTATTTTTGATAATGCTATAAGGTATACCATCTCTGCCCGGAGATGAGTCCTTGACTGTTGATAAACAATTTTTTTAATTCAATTAAAGTGAATGGAGAGTCTAGCCAATGATCAGACATAGGAGTGTTGTGGATTGGAGTTATTTCATCTAAGTTAGGTACAGAAGGGGGGGCAATTTTGTCCAAGAACTCGTCTATCCATTTAGAATGAGAAGCTCGAGGAGATGTTGGACTGAAGGAGGATCGAAATCTTCGAATCATAGACCAAACTTCCGAAATTGGAGTGTTCGGAGATACTGAACTGCAGAAGTTGTACCACCCGGATCTTTTTTTTGACCTCAATACCCTTTTGGCATTGGCTTCGGCATTTTTGTATATGAGATAGTTCTCCATAGTCATATTGTGACGATAGAAAAGAGATTTAGCTTTCCGAATTCTCACTACTTTGGAACATTCCTCATCCCACCAGGGAGTCGGAGGGAGTTTTTTGAGAGATTTGGTTTTAGGGGGGAGGATTTGATTTATTGATTGCAGTTACGAGCATTGATTTGAAGTTATCGTAGTCATCTTTGACAGATAATGTATCGGTATAGGATAAATTATGTATAAAATTATCCATATGTGAGTTAAATTCGTCCCATTTGGTGTGTTTTGTTTTAATCTTTGTCGAAATATGGGACTTGTCTGAATGGAAAGAAGTTTGATAAGTGGTAGTGATCGGGAAATGATCACTGGAGCAAGGGTCGGGGGACACCACCCACGAGGAGAGAGGTGCCAGATTAGTAGAACATATGGAGAGATCCACTGCACTGGGGTTTGTGTTGGGGCGAGAGATTCTAGTAGGAGATCCGTCATTCAAAAGAAAAAGGTTGGATTCATCTAGGAAATCCATCACACTTCGACCGTCTCGATCACAGAAAGCAGAACCCCAGACGGGGGAATGGGCATTAAAATCACCCAATAAAAAGAAAGGAGGGCTTAGTTGACGGACAATTTGCAACCACGCTTGTTTATTGAAGTGCGATGTTGGGGGAAGATAGATAGAAACAAAGGAAGTGTCCTTTATTTTAGCTGCAACCATTTGAAAGTCAGCATTGAGGGGTTTGATATTATTTATTGGGAAAAACGGAAGGGATTTTTTAATAAAAAGGGCAGCACCACCGCCCGTACCTTCCGGGCGATCATCGCGGAGACAGGAGTACCCTCCCACATTAAAGTGGGTGGATGGAGTAAACCATGTCTCCGAGACAGCGCCACAGAAACAAGGTTTGAATTTAATAGGTTAAGAAGGTTCGATTTGTTAGAAATAGCACTGCGGCTATTCCACTGAAGAATTCTGACATCTTGAAGAGCCGTTTTGAATAAATGATTTTAATGTGGAAATAATAGAAGCAGCGTTGGACGGTAGATTAGTTAAAGAAGAAATTAGGTCAATTAGAAGCATAATAAGAGTTTGAATAAATTAAGAATTATCTTGGGAGAATTGTTCAGAAAGCTTTTGATGGTTTGTTGAGGATGAATTATAATTGTTTGCGCACCCATTTGTGGCATTTGAAAGAGGTGAACCATTGGGATTTAAGATAAGTGAGTTGTGTTGTTGCTGATCGTATCCAGGAGCCGGTTTAGAGATAGGGTTTTTGTATGTGAATTTAGTTGAACGAGAAGATGTTGAGGAGGAGGCGGGTGGGTTGGATGAAGAGTTACTGGATAAAACCTCAGCAAATGATTTTTTGACAGGCGGGAATAGTTTAGAAGCCTGCAGAAAAGACAAGTTCTCAGAGGCCATAGAAATTTTTATATTTTTTTGGCGAGATTGTTCCGGACAAGAAGAGTTAATGGCGGAATGAGCACCCGAGCAGTTAAAACATTTAGGTGAAGAGAGAGAAGAATATTGGTCAGCCGTGTGGTTTTATCCACATTTGAAACATCTGGGAGGGGATCTGCATGCAGCTTTGGTATGACCAAAACGACAGCAATTGTAACATTGAGTGATGGGATAAGTATACATTTCAACTGGTAAGGAGTTGAAAAATAAAGAAATATGGGAGGGAAGAGATTGTCCTTCAAATGTGATGACGACAGATTGGGAGGGCTTCCAGGAAACGATGCCTTCAGAAGAGTCCTTATAATTTAACCTCCTGGCTTTTATGGGATTGCCGATATGTTGGGGGGTTGAAAGTGAAGACAGGATTTCTGGAATGGACAGATCGGTCGAGATGCCTCTGACGAGGCTCATTCGAGTGACATTGAAAGTTGGGATGTATGGTTGGATGATGAAATAAATATGTTTTTGATAAAGTTGTTGGCGGCTGAACCTGAGAGGAATTCAACAGAGATTCGGAAGCGACCCTCGGCTTTTACACCTCCAGGCTTAATCGAAAGGTTCTTGCTATTTGGTAGGAATTATTCAAGAGAGTGGATAGTTTTACCTTGCTCAGTTTTTTGAGCGTACACGATGAACGGGCCACAGGAATGAGGAGAATAAAAGTTTGTAGGAGGAGGTTGAGGAAGAGCAGGTGAAAACTGAGAAGAAGAAGGAGAGTCATGTTTTATTGAGGAAGAGGGACTAAACTTCCTTTTTTTGTGGTAGTCAGAATGACAGATTCAGTGTCCCAAATTACTACATTTTCAGCATCTGGGGGGTCAGGGGGAGGATCTGGGGGCTTTTGAGGGTGTCCAGGGGGGTCCTCCTCCATTGTTCACAAAATTACAAAAGAAAAAATGTATGGAAAGTGACAGAAATAAAAAAGGTTATAAATATCTGGAAATCAGCGACGAAAAGTGACTCCTGGAAGATCAGCGGGGAGAAGAATCCTCAAGGAACAACACACTACACTTTTATTGACCAGAAAACATAAAAATATTAGTTAAAATAATAAAAAAAGATTATTTTTTTCTAGGGGAAAACATAATAAGTGTGACAGCCAGATCAAGCAACCTACTCATAAATCAAAAAATTATCTACACCGTCTGATTAAAACCAAACCCCCTGTCTTCTTTTAGTTGTGTGCCTTGATTGCTCTATAACTGGGTCCATCCTGATAGCTCGTTCACTCAAGAAAAAATCTATGGCTTGATTCTAAAAGGACTAGTGTTTTCAAATTTCACTAGGCATTAGTAAAATTTACTCCTTTTAACAAGCTCGCGAAAAACGAAAAATTCTTTCTTGAAATCGAAAGGTTGGAAATCGCAAAAAAATGTAGGTACCCACCTATTGAAAAATTGACAATGGGCTTTCGGAAGCAGATCACAGAATATTCTTTATAGCTGAAATTATAAGCAGAAATACAATACAGTAAAGTACAGTAAGTATTTCTTTTTGTTCAAAATAAGTTTCCCGAGTGAAACATTCAAGAATATTACGTATTACGTATTACAAAAGGTTTTCTTGAACGGAATAAAAAAATAGTGTTTTTTTAGGTAGTGCGTGTATCTATTTGAAATGTAAAAATGAAAACAAATGATAAAATTGTCATTATGAAGGTGAGGGAGCGGGCCGGATCGGTAGAGACGGGGCGTGAAATAAAAGTCGTCAGTCGGTGTAGTGAGTCAGTCTTTAGCGGAGCGGAGTGACAGTGGTGCCGTTAGTGTTGCTGCTGCGTGATGATGAGTGAAGAAGGTCGGAGACTACGGCGGTGAAGATCACTGGTCTTCAAGGAGCCGGCGTGTTGCTCTACACCATGGCGGTGTAGAAGTGACCTTGGTCCAGGTGGTCGATCGTCGTCGTGCTAACGAGATATGGTAGCGGAACACGATGGGTTTCGATTTGCCAGAGAACGGGTTGCATCCCAAGCAGAAAGCACGGACGGAGACATCTCATGTCGAGGCGCGAATGGGCCGGACAGCGGATGGTGATTGGAGAAGGAATCCTCGAAGGTGTTGATAAAGTTCCTAGAGTCACACTGGACAAACGTTATTCACTTGTTGCGAGACGGGTAGCCCACGTGGGCCGATATGGCGTAGCGGCACTGATCGAACTGTGTTGCTTACTCGGCCGATGAATGAAGACTAGGTACTGAGACTGATAGGGACTGACTGGAGCGGGCGAGCGGATCTGCTGCTTATATAGCCGCGGCGAGTAATTACTCTTACGGTAGGTAATGGGTGCCACTCGGCAGTTGACGAGAATGTTCGGCGCCGTACAGATATTGTACGGTGCTATCTCGAGACCTTTCTAGGCGGTGGCGATATTATTAACCGCTGTTTGTAGCGAAGGTAGATGTACCGGCAGTACATTGCGCTGTAGGTATTTCGTAGTGATTCTCGCATGTTCGTACAGCGACAGTGGCGGCGCAGCGGTATATTTTATCAGAGCGGGTTAAGTGACCGCTACAAAGGTATGAAAATAACGATTACTAGGCATGTCAAACGCGTGTTCAACATTTTTCTAGATCAGTGGTTCTTAACTTGGGTCGATCGAACCCCAGGGGTTCGGTGAGTCAGTCTCGCGGGTTCGGCGAAGGTCAAGACACACCCTTGACTCATATGATTCGGTGAATGAGTGATGGTGAGAAGGGTTCGGTGAATGCGCATATGAAACTGGTGTGGGTCAGTACCTCCAACAAGGTTAAGAACCACTGGTCTAGACCATAGGTCCTCAACCTTAGTTTGCCCACCACCCACTTTGAGAATATTTTATTTGCCCCAATTTTTTTAATTATAAGGGGGGAGGGGCTCAACTGTCACGGAATCAACAATTCGATTAAAATATGTTAAATTATTTGTTATATCTTTGTGTTTAGCAAGTTAAAAATAGCATTTTTTGTATTTTAAGTACCACCAGGTTGCTACCTCCTTCCTTCTTGTATTAATGATACTGGTACCCGGCATGCGTTGCTATGCCATTTAAAGAAATAAATTGATTCCCGTGCGTCCCCGTTCCCTTCCACCTTCCCCACCTTCCCACTCCCTCGTGTCTTCCCTCTCCACAAACCCCACCTTCCCCCTGCCTTTCCTCCCTGCCGCTAAAAAATATATATGAAATACACACGTTTTCATTTATACAAATTGTATACAGCCATCAAATGTATCAAATCTTTCCTCTTTATAGTATTAGAAAGATATAGTGTCAATTCATAATATTAATAATACACGTAAGATGATAATATTATACAATAAAAAAATAAAAATTTTCGTATCATCCAATTTAATGTAGATCTGAATGTAATGGGATCTTTAAGTTCAATTTTCATCCACTTTCCGAACTACCGAAATATGTGTATTTTCGCACAAGTGATAAAAATGATTACAATCAGTAACAAAATTAAACCAATATTAAAGTTTACTTTGCTTTAATTCGTACGTGATTAGCGTGTTTATTGGTTTTTTACACCATTTTTTACCTGCCCACGTCCTCACTGTGCCATCCCAACGCCCCCTAATGTTCTTTGGGTCTTCTACCGCCCCTCCTGAAAGTATTAAAAGCCCACAAGGGGCGTTATCGCCCGCGTTGAGAACCTACGGTCTACACTGACCGCGCGAGGATGGTTTTACGCGAGACAGATTTTAATACCTAACTTTTGTGATAAAAACCTTCGAGTCCAAGGTTCATTGCTTCATTTCAATACAATTTCCATTCACACAGTATCCCCAATCCCCCCCCCACCCTATCTCAAATTTCTACAGGTACTTCTTTCTTCCGCAGATTTTCAAGCGGTGACGGGGTGAGCGAGGGGGGGGGGGGTAGATATCCTATTTTTTATAATCCCATGTGCCGAGTACTCTTCCAATTCCAATAAAATCATGCTTTTAAATTCTACTACAAATATATATATATATCTATATATGCTCTCAGAAATCGAGAATGGTATGCCTGTAATAGAATTTCGCATCTTCATCACGCATACGTATGGAATAACACAAAACTGGTTTAAATTAAACTAAATATGCGGTGTATCAAAATTACATGGTTTTTCTTTGATTCTAGCGGCACTTATATTTTTAAAATATATATTGTAAAACTACATTCAAAACATGAAAAGGGTTTTTTTATTCTGCCGGCACTTACATTCTGAACACATAACTGGTTTTAATTAAATCTGTATGTGGTGAATTAAAACTACACTCAGAACATCGCGGCGGAGGAAAATTTCGCCGCCCCTTTATTTGGGAGCTTCATGCGGCGGGGGGGTGGAGGGGTTGTATTCGGAAATCCTATTATTTTTATTATTGGTCACCATTATACAATGTACATTCACACAAAATTGAAAGAGTACAACATAAAATTTTAAGGCATATAAATTAGAAATTAAAAATTCCAATAGAAAATTTAAATTTTAATTATTTAATGCAATTGATTAAATTACCCGAATTGTCACAGCGAAGAAAAATCTGTGATGTTTTATTGTTATTTAAAATTATCAACGGATATTTGGATAGCCCTGAACTTGTGAACATGATAAATTATCAAGTACCTAACAATTACAACACCAGACTCCATGCTCCATTTAACGTAGTTTCTTCTCGCACTAATTTTATGTTTAAATCTTGTCTTCAGAGATTGCATCGTGTGGGGAAAGAAACTTGTTCTGTCGATATATTTTTTATAAAAACATCGCTTCCTTGAAAAAGCGTATATGTATGCTGATGCAAAAATCCTTAAATGATACAGATTGTTAACAGTAACAAATTAAATACCCATTGCTCTGTAACTACTTTCATAGTACATACTTACTTCTTTATACATATACATATGTAATTGCTGTGTACCTTTTATTTTATTTTTTTCCTGATAATAACAAACAAACGTAAAAATCCTTAAATGTATCACATTGTTAACAGTAACAAACTTAATACCCACTGCTCTGTAACTACATTCATGATAACTACATTCATTGTACCTACTTACTTATTTATATATGTAATTACTGTGTAACTTTTATTTTATTTTTCTTTTTCATAATAATAACAAACATACGTACCTACATTTATGATTGCAAAAAAAATAGTAATTAAAAAAAATAAACAAAAAAAATTAATTACAAGAAAATTACCTACTTTTATATTAATCGCTAAAAATGTTTTACACCACTGCAATACTGGTATGCTTCGAGTATATTTGGAATCACATTTTGTGTGATATTGTGACAATAATTATTGAATCTAATGTAGCGTGAGCCCAAATACGAATCCGCTGGTTGAACTCCTTTGTAAACAATTACTCGAATACTGATACCTACTTATGTTAGGCTTACTTATATCATTCTAGCTCTGTTTATCATTTTATGTAGGTACTATTTATTTATTTATTTATTTATTTATTTATTAATTTACGGACAAAAAAAACGAATACACGAATAACATAATAAAAAAAAAAAAAAAAAACAGAGATGACAGTGAAGGGAGAGCACATAAAAATTAATAGCAATGACAATATAAAATATAAAAAGTACATATAGAGACACTACAAGTCAAAGCATGAAGAAGCATTTAAATATTGCGTAACGACTGCCGAAAGTCATTTAGTTTTACACCAAAAAAATCAATGCTTTGACTTGCGTTGACAAGTCTCGACATTCTGGATAAGGGAGAATGGTATCCGTAATTAGTAGAATGTTGATTGAGGAACAGCAATTCATTATTTCGAAGCCTACGGGAAGGGATGTTAAACTGGATGAGTTGTAACAATGCAGGTGTATCTGTAATACTGTTGATAATTTTAAATATGCAAATTAGATCAGAGTCCTTTCTACGTTTTTCTAAAGAAGGCATGTTTAAAATGTGTTCAATTTCATCATATGAGTACTTGCCTCTTTCAAGACCCAACCTCCAAGCAATTCCTCTTAGGAAACGATGTTGTACGGATTCGATGTGACAAATGTGGACAGCGTAGAAAGGAGACCAAATGACACTAGCATATTCAAGGTGAGGGTGAACCAGCGAACAGTAAAGAGTTTTAAGTGTACTTATATGTTTGAAGTCAGAGGTAATTCTATGAATGAAGCCGAGTAGTTTAAGTGATTTATTTACGATATTATTTATGTGATCACGGAAAGAAAGTTTGCAGTCTAGAGTGACCCCAAGGTCCTTGATAGATGTGACAGTAGATAGACAAACACTATTTAGTTTATAATCAAACTGAATAGGTTTTTTGGTTCTATAAAAGGACAAAATTTTGCATTTATCAACATTAAGTTCCATGCAGTTAATTTTGCACCGATCGTTAAATGAATCAATATCAAGTTGAAATAGTAAACAGTCAAGGTGGGATTTAATAATCTTAAGAATCTTATTATCATCAGCAAATAGCCAGAAACGTGTGTGAGAAAAAACTTTTGTGATATCATTAATAAAAAGGTTAAAAAGAAGCGGGGCCAAATGGGCTCCTTGGGGAACGCCGGAAGTTACATCAATGTTAAAGGATTCAAAGTTATTTATTTTAACCCTTTGTTTTCTATCTGTCAAGTAAGAGTGAAAGAATGATAACAAAGGGTTTCTAATGCCTATAGCATAAAGTTTGGCCATGAGAATACGGTGATTAACTTTGTCGAAGGCTTTGGAGAAGTCAGTGTATAGAACATCAACCTGAGTGTTATCTTCTAAGGCTTTCACAATGGTACTTGTAAAGGAAAGTAAATTTGTTGTTGTAGATTTCGCCGATCTAAATCCATGCTGTTCCTCAATTAGAACACTTTTGAAAACAGGAGTAATTTTCTTTGTAATTATCGACTCAAATATTTTTGGAATATTAGATATAATTGATATCGGTCTGTAATTTCCAATATTCGACTTGTTTCCGGACTTAAAAATGGGTCGAATATATGAAATTTTCCATGAGTCAGCAAATGTTCCAGATGAAAGTGACAAGTTGTACAACATACAAATTGGGTTAGATAGTGTATATTTACATTCTTTTAGCAAGATTTCTGGAATGCCATCAGGTCCGGTACTTTTTTTGTTAGAGAGATTATTTAAGGATTGGTAAACCTCCTTAAGTGTAATTTGGCAATCATTTAAGTCAATATTATGGTCATAGTTAAGTGGAGGGATGTTGCATGATGCATCAGAATATACAGAGGAGAACTGTTTGGCAAAAAGGTTGGCGATATCATGGCCTTTAGTAGCATGTGTTTCATAATAATACATACTTGAAGGAAGATCATTATCAGTACGCTTTTGCGCAACAAATTGCCAAAATTGTTTAGGATTTTGCAGTAACTTTGTCTCTGTAACTTCTACAAAATATTTATAACATTTGGCTGATTCGATTTTGGACAGTTCCCTTAATTGAGAAAATTTATGATAAAAGCTTAAGTTCCCAGTGTCTTTAAATAATTTATTAGTCTTCTTTTTTTCAATTATTAACTGTTTAAGTTTCGTGCTAAACCAATTTTGAAACTTAGGTTGAGAGTAACACCCCTTAGGAACAAACAATTCTACAGCATGTGATACACATTCATTAAATTTAAGTACAGCGTCATTAATATCAGAATTTTAAAATAGTGTCGACCAATCAATCTGTGATAGATATTTGTTCATATTAAAATAGTCGCCGTTAAGATATTTGTAGTGATAAGAGACATTTGGTTTCAAGGAATCAAATTTGAAAAAATGTGTAATTTTAATAGAGAGAGGTGGATGATATTTATCCAAAGGTAACAAAGAGACATCAGCTTCACTTACTATGACATTTGGTATGCTAGTGAAAATCAAATCCAGGCAAGAGCCTAGATAGTTAGTGACTGGATTTACTTGAAACATATTCAAATAGGCAAAAAAAATTACAATTTCAACAGCTTGTGGAGAAAGATTACTAGAAGGAGTTTTGACACCTTGATCGTCATTCAGCCACAATATTTTAGGTAAATTATAATCGCCACAAATAAATAGGGAATCAGCGTTTCTAGACACATGTTCAATTGAAGCAGTATGCGACTTATAGACTTCTACCGAAGAGGAGGGAGGAATGTAAACACAACCAAGCTTTTTGGTACCAAGTAGAACACACAGGAACAATTGATCAGAAACATTGGTAAATGTTTCTATAATATGGCAGGGGTATTTTTTGTTTACGCATATCATCACTCCACCACCTTTACACTTAACAGAAGAAGTAGAACGGTCACTGCGGAAAACGTTGTAGTCAAAAAATCCAAGTTCAGCAGATGAGATATTTTCAGATAGCCATGTTTCGGTTAAAAATATAAAGTCGTAATTACATACACTGACGTTACAGCGAATAGTGTTCAGTTTCGTATTTAGGCCACGAACGTTTTGATAATACATTGAGAAGGAATTTTTCTCAGAACGATTATTCAAGTTCAACCTAAAAAGTTTATCCGAGAAAGTTCACGTCTTTCAGCAGCTTGGCGGGCGGGGCAGTCTTGAGCTCCAGTTTTGTGGGAAGCCGGTTTTCTGAAGAAGGTGCAGGTGGCACATACTGGAGATTTTTCCTTTTTGGGGCAGGCATCACGGTTGTGGCCAACTTTGGCGCAGTGGGGACAGGTGGGTGAGTCTGCTTGGCACTTGGAAGCTGTGTGGCCATATAGTTGACAATGGCCACATTTCAAGCTATCTACCCAGTCTCTCACGCGGTGAAGCTGCCAGTCTATAGCAAGTTTGGTGCGAGATATTAGAGAGTGACGCACAGATGACGGGACTCTAAAAATATGGATGCAGCTTCCAGTGCGAGGGCCAGATTTATGAGAAAAGGACATGTTCTCTTTTAAATTTTGTAAAGACAGACCGGTATCATTGGAAGATTGATGATGAACGGCACTTATGATTTCATCTGCCGAAATATCTTGAGGGAGGTTGTGAATGGCGATCCGTGGGAGGCGATTTGGAGCAATAGTTGCTTTAAGTCCCGCTTTGTTTAGCGCTGGAGCATTCGCAAGTTTATCTGCCTCAGCAGAAGTACTAGGGTGTACTAAGACATCGCCACTTTTTAATTCCCTCATTCCAGTGACACGGATGCCCAGTTCACTGGGATTGACTGCATTTTTTAGTGATTTTAGGGTCGACTCGGAGGTGGACGGGGTATCACTTATGGGGTACTACTATATACTTATGACACTGCATACTTGTTATAATGCTCCTGTACAATTTATTTTATATGTAAAAGCCATTAAGGCGTAAACAAACAAACAAACAAACAAATACATAAATTACGACCTATTTATATACGAGCCAGAATTTTACAGCATTACGTAACTCAAATGGAAAGCTTCACTCCATGCACGATGAATCTGCAACTCGTCATTTAATTTATCGTTGTATTCTGAACACAAAACCAGTTTGTATGCGGTGAATTAAACTACACTCAGAACATGAAAATGATTTTTCGTTGATTCTGGCATTAAATAAATAGTCTTTGAACGTGTCGAAAAAGGCATATGACAACTCTGGAAATTCAAGAATAGAATTTACGCTCCAGCATAGTACCATGCCGCCAGCACATTACCCCCTTCATAACCAGATAAACAATGGGAGTTTTGGTATTGACTGACGTAACACTGTGCGTTTGGCACATCTCCCGAATGATGTCTAAAACGCTATTACTTCTTCAATTCAAAACGCAATTGATAATAAATACATGCGGCAGCTTTATTGGACTCGAAAACACATCTGAATTACCACGTAATGCCAGGGAATACCAGGGAATCCAGACAGCAATGATCAACTTCAAAATAATGGCTGACTATTTAAGTCACCCCCACCATGCGACCCGCCGAGCCACTATTGGTCAACGCCGAACAAAGGAAATCTCTCAATCGTAAATATTTACGACAGCGAATTCATCTTCCAAAAAACTTGGAGCTAAATTTCGAGAAATCGGGAGTAATTTGAATCAAGAAATAAATATCATCACCTAAAAATTAATATATGCTACAATAACAACTCAAAAACTGACGTCAACCAGTGATTGTGGCACTTTAAGAGAAATATTTACTACTAAAAATTGTACCTCATATCACATATATAAACTTGTATCTTTTCTTGTAAAAACAACAAAAATGATGTTAAACTTCGGTTTCGTGAGTTGAGACTGTCTTAGCAAGAACTATCGCACACAATTTTAACACATCTGACTTCCAATCGTAGCGACCAGGGAAAATACCTAAAACAAGCACCTTAGAAAAATTAAGCAGGTTCTGTCCCCCAAAGGTCTGACTCGATTTTGCCCAATAAAATAGAAGGCAAACCGGTAGGAAGTCAGTTCAAAACTACCTGCCAAGAAGAAACAAGTCTACAAGAAACCAAAGTGTCCAAGTTCTAACCTACTTTAAAGTGTTTTAATAAGTAATTTAATGTTTAAATAACTAATTAATTAAGTTTTAATATTAGGTGTTTAATAAGTAATTAAATACCTTTCTCCCAGTATCCCAGTCTCTTGAACAGGACTGTTGGGGAAACAGTCTCCAAAAGTCTCCAAAGTGCAAATCATATTTTTAATTGAGTAATAAATTCAGTTTTGGTCATTTTAACTAGAATCATTTTTCAAGTAATAAAATTCGTTCAAAAGACCATTGGCGTACCAAGGTCCATTGGCGTACCATATTCCCAGTCCTGCTAATCCCAAAAGTCTCCAAAAGTCAGCAAGTCTTTTTAAGTGTTTTTAAATCAGTAATAGATTCAGTTTTGCCAAATTTAACTTAGAATCATTGATCCAGAAAAAGTCATTTAAAAAGGACATTGGCGTGCCAAGTTGTGTCCAGCTCCCTATTTTAATACAGAATCTGTACAAACGTCCCACTCGTCTCGTATAGTCTGCAACTAGAATTTTATAACTGCACATCGAATAACAGAATGTTTCCATCGAAATGTGTCAGCAGATGAATCCAACTGGAATTTTACATTCTGTACTGGTTTAAATTAAATCTGTACCTGGCGAATTAAAACTACACTGAGAACATGAGAATGGTTTTTCTTTGATTCGGGCAGCACATACATAGTCTGCAAATGGAAAATTATAACTGAACTTCAAATAAGAGGATGTTTTCCTTTGAAATGTGTCAACAGATAAATCCACAACTGGAAATTTACACTCTAAACACAAAATTGGTTTGAATTAAGTCTGTATGCGGCGAATTAAAAGTACACTCAGAATATGATAATGGTTTTTCTTTGATTCTGGCAGCACATACAGGATACAGAGTCTGCAACTAGAATTTTATAACTGAACTTCGAATAAGATAATGTTTTAGTTTGAATTTTCGAATTTTACATTCTGAAAACTGGTTTAACCCTTCGAATAATAAGAAAAAATATCTATAAACTTTTGCCTGTCAATGTTTGCGCATAAAAATTCCGGTTCTTCCCATGCATTTTAAATGTTCCTTTTTTTGTTTTTTTTTTTAATCCTTTTGCAAAAAATAAAATCGTTCTAAAATCTAGATATACTAATTTTTCCGACGTGCTTATTAGAACATTATTGTTTCTAAATATTAAAATTTTGATATTGGAAATGTGGATTGGCTCAAAAATGAATATTTTTGCATATACCATAATTATTTATTTATTTATTTATAACTTCTCACAATACATTCTTATTTTTTATTTTTACATGCAAAAAAAAATTAACCTCACTAGGACTAGACCTGTGTTGAGGTTAACATTTATAAGATTTTACACACACAAAATAGTAAAATACACTACATTTATAACACAATAATAAAGTAAGAAATAAAAATATCATATTAGTGACCAGATGGGTAATTTAAGTATGATTTGTAACAATATAGACCATAAATAAATCTTTAATTACTATACCCACCAAGAAACAAAGCTAGTTCAAAACATATAGGGTGACACTCTAATTTTGGCAAATGGAACTCAAATAAAATCTATATTTTTGAATGTAGCTATTACTTTGTGGTTATCCATTATAATAAAATGAAACAATGCAACTTTGTATAAACCACTTATAAAATGTGCAAATCCGACCGGTTTCGGAACAAACGTTCCTTCGTCAGGGAAAGTAAATAATAAAACATTGTTCTAAACTGTCAAATTAGTATAAGCTTTCCCTGACGAAGGAACGTTTGTTCCGAAACCGGTCGGATTTGCACATTTTATAAGTGGTTTATACAAAGTTGCATTGTTTCATTTTATCAAATAAAATCTATTTATTTAAAAAAATAATTTATTTAAAAAATTAATTTATTTAATAAATTAATTTATTTAAAAAATTAATTTATTTAAAAAATTAATTTATTTAAAAAAATAATTTATTAAAAAAAATAATTTATTTAAAAAATTAATTTATTAAAAAAATTAATTTATTTAAAAAATTAATTTATTTCAAAAATTAATTAATTATAAAAATTAATTTATTTAAAAAAAGCTTATTATTCAAAAAAACAAATATTATTAAAAAACAAATCTTATTATTTAAAAATTGAAATCTTATTATTTAAAAAAGGACAAGGATGAAAAAATAGTATGCCAATCCTCTGTTAACACAAATATCTTAACATTTTTTTTAAATTTAGCTAATGAATTGGAAGACTTAATGTAGTCTGGCAGAATATTAAACATACTTGGAGCTTGGTATAAATAATTTCTTTGGCCAAAAGATGTTTTAGTATGTATTGCCATAAAGTTCATTGTTGAGCCAATTCTAGTGGTATGGATTTGTTGGGTTCTTTCGGCAGATTTAGTATTGATAAAAAATCTACAAATTATTTTAGTAATGTACAGCTGTTTTATACACATAACATTAGATTCCTTGTAAAGTAGTTTAGATGGATAACGAATTTTTTTTTGTACATGACTTTAAGAATTAATTTGTGAGCAGTATTTAGTGGTTCTACATTGGACTTTAGACAGGATCCCCAGCATACTATATTGTAAGAAAGTCGAGATTGGACTAAGGCATAATAGACAGATTTTAATTTCTCTTTATCCAATATATGACGAGGTTCTTTAAAAATATAGGTAAGTCTTCTGATATTTTTTGTTAACATGTCAATATGGTCATTCCATCTCAAATATTTATCAATATTTACACCTAGGTACCTTATACAGTCTATTCTTTCTAAAGGGTGGCAATTACAATTACAATTTTGCAGACAATTGTGTATAATTAGATTATGAGTGTTGGAAGGCTGACTTTTTGATGATATGCTAAAAGTTACATATTTTGTTTTTTGATGTATTCAAAGTTAATATGTTATTATTTAGCCAACTCTTTACTATTCTTAATCCTGAATCACATTTGTCAAAAGCATCTTTCCAGGTTTTACCCTCAAACATTAAAGCAGTATCGTCTGCGAAACTAACAATGTTACCTGGAATATCTAAATTACACAAATCATTAATGTTGATTAAGAATAGTATTGGTCCAAGTACACTACTTTGAGGAACCCTAAAAGAGATTTGTTTGCTTGTGCTTAAATTATCATTTATCTCTACTTGTTGTGTTCTATCACTAAGATAGGATTTGAACCGACTGAATGCTGTACATTAAATGCCAAGAGAAGATAATTTTTTGAGGAGTAATCCATGGGAAACCGTGTCAAATGCCTTTGATAGATCTAAGAACACAGCTAAGGCTTTGTTTCCATAATCCAGGGCATTAGTGACTTTCGACAATACCTTCAACACTGCATCACTCGTTCCTTTATTTTCTCTGAAACCAAACTGATTGCTAGAGAGTAATTTATTTGTTTCTAAGAATGATAGCCAATCTCTCTATTACTTTTGAAAGCGTGTTAAGTAAGGATATAGGCCTATAATTATTGACATCTAGTTGATCTCCACCTTTAAAAAGAGGAATCACTTTAGCTTTCTTACAGTGAGAAGGAAACATCCCACTCTTGAAACTAATATTAATAATATGAGATATGCGACCAGCTAATTCGGATACATGGAGTTTATATATCATAACACTTATAGAATCAATACCGCATGAGAAAGACATTTTTAAATCATTTATCACTTTTGTCACTTCAGAAATGTTAGTTGGCTTAAAATCAAAATTATCCCCTGTAATGTGAAGTTCAGATTTAAAATCATTCACAAGGCAGGTCTCACTAGTTTTATTATCACTGCACAAATTGTTAGCGAAACTTGGACCAATGTCACTGAAGAAGTCATTAATATGATTAGTAATTTTATTTGGACTCTTGAAGTAATAATATTATTGATTTTGAATTTTTTATGGTAGTTTGCTCCTTTTTAAGGTTTATAGACTCCTTTATAATGTTCCACTGTTGTTTAATGTTACCATTGACTTCATCTAATTTTCTTCTGAAATATGCTTGTTTTGTTGTTCGTATTATTCTAGAACACCAGTTTCGATATCGCTTATAATATTCGAGCAGTTCCAAGTTATAGATTTCTCTTCTACATCTGTTGTGCAATTTATCACGTGTTCTGAGGCATTTGATTAATCCAGCATTTATCCATGGTTTTAGATGTTTCATGATATGTTTCTGTTTTTGTACTGACGTACAACTTTGCAGATGAGTTCTCAAACATTTTATGAAATTATCAGTTGCCAGATTGACGTCATTTGTTGATAGAACTCTATCCCAGGATTTTTCCTTTAATTTGGTCTTCAAGAGGTTGTTGTCAACAACAAATTTAGGTTTTACATTATTATTAGAAATATTTTGTAGATTTAAGCTCATAAACTTCATCAAAATTGCATAATGGTCTGTTGTGCCAGTAGTAAAAGCCGCTCTCTGTGGTTTAAATTTTGATTTTGCCAGAATATGATCAATGCAGCTTGATTTGTTAGGAGTTACTCTTGTTGGTGAGTTTATTATGGGCTTCATACCATGAAAGTATTGGAGAACTCTGAGAAATGCCTTCTGGTCTCAGGTTTGAGGAAAGGAAAATCCTGATCTATTTCTTTCTCGTGGTGGGGAGTGAGCAACGACCTCGTATCGGCAAATATAGACAAGGACCGAGCGTTGGCCGGAATAAGCTGACCACCAACTTTCGCCCTACCAGGCGTCTATTGTCTAGGGCACCCTCTTGTCCTGGAGAAGTAAATAATCTCCAAAGGCGGAAGAACCTTCGAGGTCAACGGCATAGGATGTGGAAAGAAACGGGAAACTACCACATTAAAGGTCCAAGTGGCATCCCAAGAACCAGCAAAACATGAATACCCAATCTCAAGTAAAATTCTCCGGAGGTAAAATAGTCCCCCGTTCGGATCTCCGGGTGGGGACTACTCGAGATGCTAGAAACACAAAGTCAATAGCGAAACAAAAGTCAAATACAAAGAACCAATTAGCGAGATGGGCAACATGGAATGTCCGCACATTACTGCAAAACAGCAAACTGGATAATCTGAAAGCTGAGATGCAAAACGTAAATTTGAATGCCCTAGGTATAGCAGAGATGAGATGGCCCAATTGCGGAGACTTCTGGAGTGGCAACTACAGAATTATCCACACAGGATGCATAAAGGATAAACCTGGCCAAGGAGGAGTAGGCGTTGTGCTGTGCAAGGAGTGGAATTATTCTAGTCAAAATAGAAAATAAGCCTATAGACACTGTAATTATCCAAGTATATATGCCAACGTCTAGTCATAGCGAAGAAGAAGTGGAGGAGGTATACAGTTCGCTAGATAAACTTATATTAGAGATAAAAGCAGGTGAAAATCTGATTCTCGTAGGAAATTGGAATGCTGTTGTAGGAGAAGGACGTGAGGGAACTTGCATTGGGCCCTTTAGGTTAGGTACAAGAAACGACAGAGGAAACAGATTGACAGAATTCTGCGAAAAACACAAATTAGTGATAGCAAACACTTGTTTCCAACACCACCCAAGACAGCGATACACCTGGAAATCCTCTGGAGACAGACAAAGACTGCAAATAGACTATATAATGGTTAGACATAGATTTAAAAACCAAATAAAAGACTGTAGAAGCTATTCCGGTCCAGATATAGATAGTGACCATAATATGGTAATGGCCAAAAGTCTTCTAAAACTGAAAAAATTAAAAAAGAGAAAAAATTTCAAATGGGATACAAAAGTATTAAAGATAAAAGAGATTAGCGACAGTTTTAGGGAAAAGACGCAAGAGTGCAACCTAATGGAAGAGGAGAACGCGAATGCGATCTGGAAAGTGATAAAGACGAAGATTATAACTACGGCAGAGGAAACTATAGGCAAGGAAAAACCCCAAGCACGGAAGGAATGGATAACCGTGAGATCTTAAATATGATAAAGGATAGAAGAGAGCTCAAAAATGATAAAAGAGCTGAATCACAAGAGAAATACAAAGTGCTGAGAAACCAAATAAATAGAGAATCAAGAATAGCCAAAGAAACATTCTACCAGAATAAATGCGATGAGATAAATGACGACCTCAAGAGAGGAAATGTAGAAAGAGCTCACGCTGCGGTGAAAGACTTCTTTGGGATGAGAGTTGGGAAGGGTAATGCAATAGAAGGAGAAGACGGCAAAATACTTTTCGAAAATCACCAAATAGGAGAGAGATGGAAAAGATATCTCGAAATACTGTACAATGGAAAGGGAAATAATGACAACGAAACATTGATAGAAAGAGAAAATGAGGTAGACGCAGATGATTTGGGAGATCCAATCACTAGAGAAGGGGTTGACCTCGCACTGAAAAATCTCAAAAACGGGAAAGCACCCGGAATCGATGACGTTCCGGCTGAACTAATTAAGCCAGCAGGAAAATTAACTATAGATGCCCTGTTTAAAATGATACAGACAATGTATAAGACTAGAAAGATACCAGAGGATTTCGAGAAATGCCTAATTGTTGCATTACCAAAGAAGGTGGGCAAGGTGGGAAGGTGGGAAGGTGGGAAGGTGGTGATTATGCTTTTTTCTCTGATGATCTTAAATTTTTTCGTAAAATTAAGTCTGTTTCCGATCATCAACTGCTTCAAAATGACCTCGACACACTCAATAACTAGTGTACTGTCAATGATATGCACTTAAATGTTGATAAATGTTACATTTTAAATTTCACCAGATTTATTATAAAGGAGTTTTCTTATGTTATCAATAATATAATTCTCAAAAAAGTGTCTTCAATTAGGGATCTAGGAATCACTCTTGATTCTAAATTCATATTTGATGTACATATTAACGACATAAAGTGCAAATCATTAAAAATGATGGGATTTATTCACAGAATATGTAAACCTTTTAAAGATCCTCAATCAATTCTAACTCTTTACAATGCCTTAATTAGAAGTAAACTCGAATATGGAAGCACTATCTGGAATCCACATTACTGCAAATATGAAAACATTGTAGAATCAGTTCAAAAAAAATTACTTAGAATGTTATCCTTCAAATGTGGACTACATGACCATCTCAGATCATACGACGTACGTCGTGATTACTTCAAGATTGATACTTAAAATTAGAAGGCAATTGACTGATCTAATATGCACGGCCACCTTGATACTACGTTATGTCTTAGCAGTATTGCAATAAATGTCCCCAATTCCCACTGTTTAAGACGCTATGACATTTTTCATATGAATACATTTAAAAATAATATCGCATACTTCAGCCCCCTGACCCAGATGTATCGACTATATAACAAGATAGAGTGTGCTGAAGTGGATATTTTCGTTGATAATTTGTACGGGTTCAAAAAAAAAAGTTCTGGCGCTGTTAAAAAAAAAACTAACTAAATTATATTGTGTGAATTGTCTCTCTATGCATGCCTCGCGTATTTCATATGTCTCATTGTAATGTGTTACTCGAGTGACTGTACTAGACGTTTGTACATAAACTAAATATAATAGGGAGCTGACCACAATGACACGCCAATGGAGTTTGGTACGCCAGTGGATTTTGGAATGCCACTGGTCTTTTAAATGAATTTACTACTTTGACAAAAAATGCTTCTAGGTATAATGGCAAAACTGATTTGAGTACTGGATTAAAATAAATATTTTTCACTTTGGAGACTGTGGGAGACTGGGGTTTTTAGGATTTTAGGTTTTTTTTTTTTTTTTATTTTATTTTTTTTTTTTATTATTATTTTTTTTTTTTTTTATTATAGCGACTATATACAAAAATTTTACATACAAAATGAAATGTGAAATTAAGTACAAAATATTGTATTTCTTAGTCCTCCTCACTAGGGGGTCCTGTGCCGAGGAGGACTAAAGTTATTTAAATATAGTTCATTTGTCTTCTATGTCGTTTTTAGCGTCTTCGCTAGGGTTTTCTCATTGACCTCTTTAAGCCATATTTTTATTCTTGATTTGTATTCAATTGGATTTTTTATTAGTTTTATGTCTTGGGGGAGGATGTTATGGAGTTTTGTTGCAAAGTATGTATAGTTTCTTTGTCCAAATGTGGTTTTATAACTTGGAATATTTTTTATATCATTTTTATTCGATCTAGTGTTATGCATACACGGTCTAGTAGAGGATTCATTATTTTTGAAGAGCTTCAATAATATATTTTTGGAATATATTTGTTGTACATTTGGTACGTCAAAGTTATTGAAAATTTCAGTTGAAGGCGTTCTAATTGGTACTTTCAATATGGTCTTTATGATTCCTTTTTGAATCGTATTCAGGCTGTGTAGGTACGTATTTGCAGCAGATCCCCATCCTATGATTCCATATTCAATTCGAGAATGACATAACGCATAGTAGACCTTTTTCATATCCTTTTTATTTAGCACGTTTCTTAGATTTTTGAAGAAATATATAAGGCTTGTGAGTTTTTCCGTAATACCTTTGATGTGTAGGTCCCATCTAAGATTTTCGTCAATTATTACTCCGAGATATTTTATGTTTTGTGTTTTTTCGATGACGGGGCAGTAACATTGTATATTATTTCCATGGCATTCATGTAATTTTAGTTCTAGTGATTTTATTGGTTGGCCCCTTGAGTTCATTGAAAATGTTATATATTTTGTTTTGCTTATATTAAGGGTAAGCGAGTTGATTTTAAGCCAATTTTGAAGTGCACTAAGCCCTTTTTCAGCCTCATTAAATGTATCAGTCCAATTTTCTTCTTGAAATAATAAAACAGTATCATCAGCAAAACTGATTACGTTTCCTTTAATGGTAAGGTTAGTTAAATCGTTGATGTATATAATGAACAGAATCGGTCCCAGTACACTTCCTTGAGGAACGCCATAGTTTAAAGATAGAAGTTTGCTCTTTTGTTTGCCAATTTGTACTTGTTGTTCTCGCCCTGTTATATATGACTCCAATAAGTTAATTGTTGATTCGGCCATTCCTATTTTTTTTAGTTTAGTTAGTAATATTTTATGGTCTATTGTGTCAAAAGCTTTTTGAAGATCTATGAATAAAGCTAAACATTTTTTCCCATCATCTATGTTTTTTATGGCCATGCTTGTTAGATTTTCTATGGCATCATTGGTGCTCAGATTTTCTCTAAAACCATATTGGGATGGTGATAGTAATTTGTTTTGTTCAAGAAATTGAACAATTTGCTTCTTCATTACAGTTTCCAAGATTTTTGAAAAAGAGCTTAAGAGACTTATGGGTCGGTAGTTATATATATCCTTTTTGTTACCACTTTTATGTATGGGTATAACTGTAGCTTTTTTAAGGCATGAAGGGAATACATTTGTAGATATTGACAGATTGACCAAGTATGTCAATGGGAAGGTCAGTTCATTTTGTAGTTGTTTTATTGTTTTATTTGAGATTATGTCATTTCCCGATGATTTATTAATATTAAGGGATACAATTGCATTTCTGATTTCAGTATTGGTTACATCAGTTAACTTTAATTTGTCTATCTGGTTCATATTTTCCTTTTCTTCTGGTAAAATGCTAGTTATTGGTTGTCTGATTTTCTTTGCTAATTGTGACCCTATATTAGTAAAAAATTCGTTTACGTATTCGAGAATTTTGTCCGGATGCTTTGCGAAAGAGATTTGGGTATTTTCAATTGTTAATTCCTCCATGTTCTTGTAATGGGATGATTTTGCATTTGTAATTTCATTAATGATCTTCCATAATTTGCGCGGGTCATTGTTACATTCGTCTATTTTCTTCTTATAATAATTTTCTTTGACAGTTCGTATAACATTTTGCAAATATTTCTGTACCTTTTGTAGTATCGTTGTATAAAAATATCACAAGGATTTAATTTAGATTTCCTATGTAATTCATCTCTTTTTCTAATACAATTTATAACGCTTTGAGTTATCCATGGCTTAAGATGTTGGTTTTTATGCGAAATCTTTTTTTCTATTGATTTGGTATTTGATACGATGGTGTATGTTATATATTCAGTGAATTTACTCCAGGCATTATTTGCATCAAGGTTTTCCAGTAGGCTTATCCAGTTTGTATTGAGTAACTGTTGTTTTACATCATTCCATTTGGTTTCTGTCTTTTGCACGATAATTGGGTAGGGCTGCGATCTTTGTATTTTCTTTTTTGTAATAGATAAAATTGTTGTATAGTGGTCGGTTATAGTAGAGGTGAATATGATAGATTTGGTTGATTTAATAGTCTTACTGAACATGTGATCGATGCAAGATTTGTTGTCATTAGTTACACGCGTAGGTTTATTTATCATACTTTGGAGTCCATGGGAGGCCAGTGTTTGTAGATAATCAGTTCTATTGGGATGACCATTTTCTAATATGTCAATATTTATATCTCCGATAAGGAAGACATTTTTTGTGTTTTTTAGAAGATTGAGTTCATTAGAAAGCGTTTCAAGAAACTGATTAATATTAGTTGTAGCTGGTGATCGGTACAGAGCTAATATCGTGGTTTCATCACCCACTTTGATCTTTAAACAGTTTGCATTTGGGAATTTTATTTCATTGACTTCAGTTTTAATGTCATCTTTAATGTACGCTATCACACCATCATTTTTTGTGTAATTCAAATTGGTTGCATATGACGTGTAATTATTAATTTGCAAGGGTGAATATTTATCCTTTATCCAGCATTCAGTGAGGATAATTATATCTAGATTTATTTTTAGATTCTTAATTAGTATTTGAAGTTCATCGAAATTTTTGTTGATACTTCGTATATTTTTATTTAATATATTAAAATTGTTTTTAAGAGTTGACAGTTCATCTGGTTTGTTTGTAGTTATTGTTTCATTATCATTTAAAGTTGTTAAAGCCTTTGGTTCAGAAGTAATTATTGTGGTATTCATTTTCACAATATAAATTATTAAGTGGATTTAGTAATGTTTTTTTTTAATATAATTTGCTAAATTATTTTTACCATATCATCTAGGTGCTTTATGTAGATAATTTTATCATCTTGTTTTTTACGGATCATAATTTTGCCTTGTTTGTACCAAACGTATTGATAATCTTTTTCCCTGGCTACTTGTTTCGTTTTCCATAATATTTCTTTATGGTACGGGCTCAATTCTTCGCCGATGTAGATAGGAGATGTCGTCAAATCCTTTATTTCATGATAATTTATTTCTTTTTTCTTTTCAAGGAGGGAATCTCTTTTTCTTTTATCTGAAAAGATCGCAAGAAGTTTTGGAGGGGCTCCATTTCGTCTGTCTGAGACTCTCGTGACGTCGGTTATATCTGTGTGTAGAAGGTGGATTCCTGCTGCGGCAGCAACTTTTTTTACAATTTCCAAAGGTTGTTCGCGGTTTTGTTGTGGAATTCCTGCTATTTCCAAACTATTTGATTTTGTTAGGGTCTCCATATCAGACAGTCTGATTTCAAGCTTTTTTATTATAATATTTTTTTCCGTTTGGTCTTTTTTAATATGCTCAAAATCTGTTTGAATTACCCGATTTAGATTATTTGAGACCTCAATTTTTTTTAATATCTCATCGTATTGAGCACTGATAAAATCAATGCTTTTAGTAGTTTCGGAAGTTTGTAAATATATCTTTTTTAAGGGTTTCAAATTTTTTATCGATGTACTCAATAATTTTATCCATGTTTATTTTATCTTCGGAAATTATTGGGGTTTTGCTACGTGTAGTCATCACTATTTTAGTTAGTTCACAAATGCCCCTCACAAAGTATGTTTGAAAGAAAATTGTTTGTGGCAATCACTATTTATTTATTTTATTGCATAGACTGTGGCATACACAAAGTCACTAAAATTAACAGTTGATGTTTTTATGACTTGGGATTTGCGTAAACATCACTCACACTATATCTTTAAACTAAAACTTTTTGATCCCACAAAGGTAGGGCGTTTAAACTTTAATTTAATCGATTTTTTTGCCTCCAAACAACTGCTATTTATTTTTAGACTAGTTTATATGAGACGCGGAAATTTTTGATCTTAGTACTATAGTTAACCATAGAAGAATGGGATAGGTTACTGGGATACTGGGAGAGGTAAACTGAATCTAAGACTGATTAAAACACTTGAAAAGAGGTTTGAACTTGGAGACTGTTGGTATCTTGAGTAGGTATTGTTTCTTCTTGGCTGATAGTTTTGAACTGACTTCCTACCGGTTTGACTTCTATTTTTATAGGGCAAACTCAGGTCGGATTTTTGGGGGACAGAACCTCCTTAATTTTTCTAAGGTACTTGTTTTAGGTAATTTCCCTGGTCGCTACGATTGGAAGTCAGCTGTGTTAAAATTTTGTGTGATAGTTATTGCCAAGATTTTACCAACTCAGGATCCCAAAGCTTCACATCATTTTTATTGTGTTTACAAGAAAAGGTACAAGTATACATATGTGATATAAGGTACAATTTTAAACAGTAAATATTTTTCTTAAAGTGCAACAATCACTGATAGACGTCAGTTTTTGGGTTGTTTTTGTAGTACATACTCATTTTTAGGTGATGGTGTTTATTTCTTGATCCAAATTATTCCCAATTTCTCGAAATTGAGCTCCAAATTTTTCGGAAGATGAATTCGCTGTCGTAAATATTTACGATTCAGATTTTTCCTTTGTTCAGAATTGACCAATAGTGGCTGGGCTGGTCGCATGGTGGGGGTGACGTAAATAGTCAGCCATTTCCTTGGCGTTGATCATTGCTGTCTGGAGTCCCTTGTGGAAGCATTAGGTGGTTATTCAGATGTGTTTTCCAGTCCAATGAGGCTGCTGCATGTATTCATTATCAATTTCATTTATGTTTTCAATTGATTAGTTAGTTAAAGGACATAATAGCGTTGTAGACAAGTCATTTGGAAGGGGCACCACATGCACATAATTCCGCTAGCCAATAGCAGCTCTCAGATTGTCGTGCTGGCGGCACGGTACTCTGTGGGAGCGTAAATTCCATTCTTGAATTTCCATGGTTGTCAAAAGCTTTCGCGCACTCGTTAGATGCACACGGATTCCTACGACACGTTCCATACACTCCCCTCAGTGCAGTCTCGACTGTGCTCAGCTACTTCGTCGGGCGTGTCCTTTTCCGATGTCTGAGTTTTGAGTCGGGTGTCTTCGCAGAGTGTACAGTTTCATCAGTTGCTGGCATGGCAGGCAGAATGACGGCGATTTTGACTGCCGGCCTTACGTATATCCCAGTGCTGGTTTGGATCCGGGCAGTTCTGACTTGTCCATCAGCTGCAGGTATTGCTTCGATGATACGGCCACGTGGCCAACTGTTTCGAAGCAGTGCTGGGTCCATGATGATCACTAGGTCATCCTTCTTAATTGGTGTAGTTGGATGGTGCCACTTTTGCCGGAGAGCCATGGTAGGTAGGTATTCCCGCAGCCATCGCCTCCAGAAGGTGTCTGCAAGTTGTTGTCCGATGCGCCACTGGCGGCGTAGGCATGTTTCCTCTTCTTTTTTGTCGTAGAAGGATAATTGAGGGCGCTTCCCGGCTGACCCTAGCAAAAAGTGGTTGGGTGTTAGAGGTTCTTCATCACGTGGGTCAACTGAAATGTGGGTGAGTGGACGATTATTTACTACAAACTCAGCTTCTGCAAGTGCGGTGAGTAGCGTTTCTTCTTTTGGTGCTCTTTCCTTTAGTGTAGCGCTTAGGGCTTTCTTTACTGATCGTACTAATCTTTCCCAAGCTCCCCCCATGTGCGGACTTAGTGGTGGTATGAAGTGCCACTCGATGCCCTGGGTAGCTATTGCGTCAATCATTCTGGCGTCTTGACTTATTGACAGCAGGGCGTCCCTCATCTCGGTGTCAGCTCCGTGAAAGTTTGTCCCGTTGTCCGAGTACATGGCTGCTGGTTGTCCTCTGCGGGCGGTCATTCTTTGTAGGGCCATGATGGCCGAGTCAGCAGTCAGTGAAGCGGCTAGTTCTAGGTGAATGGCGCGTGTCGAGAGGCAGGTGAAGATGGCTCCATATCGTTTTTCTCGATGCCTACCGACCGTGATAGCAATAGGGCCGAAATAGTCAAGCCCACAGTGTGTGAATGGGCGGACGTGATGCATCAGGCGGGATGGTGGTAATGCGCCCATCAGAGGTGGAGTCGGTTTGCTGCGTCGTATGAAGCAAGTGGGGCAGGCGTGCGTTATCTTCCTGCTTGTTGTGCGTAGTCGTATTATGAAGAAATGATTGCGTATTTCTGCTACTGTTTTCTCAGTACTAGGATGATCCGCCTTTTTGTGGTAGTGACTGATAAGAAGTCGAGTGTAGGGTTCGTCGCCGTCCAGTATTATGGGAGTTCGGGCCACACTCTTTGTTCTTTCCAAGGCTTGTAGTCGGGTCCCCATTCGTAGTAGGTCATCTGGTCCAAAGAATGGGTTCAGGGAGTTGAGGCGGCTGCCAGCAGGCAGTTTTTGACCTTGTCGGATGATGTGTAGATCAGTTGTGAAAGCGTCTTCCTGGGACCTTTTGATCCATCTGTGTTCTGCTGCTTTTATCTCATCGGCTAGTAGTGGGCCTTCTACTGGTTTATTGGGCCCCATCTTGCATCGTCTGATAAATCGGAGGATCCAAGCTGTGGAGCGAATCAGCCGGTGCCATGAGGAGAACCGCTCTACTGATGGGAGTGCTTCGCCCCTGGTGGACACAAGGCCAACGTAGTGAGGTTTGACTTCTAGTGTCAGGTCGTCAGGCCTGTGGGCGGGTGCCCGTTCTTTTGGCCACGCACCCTCCGGGGAAGTGAGAAAGGCTGGGCCAGTAAACCATCTTCCTTCTGGTGTTAAGTCTGGCACCTCTAAGTCTCGTGTTCCTATGTCAGCGGGATTGAGTTTTGTGGGTACCCATTTCCAGTCGGGTATGTTGGTTAGTTCGTCTATTTCCCCCAATCGGTTTGCCACAAAGGTTGAGTAGGCGCGTGGGTCGGTGCGTAACCAGCATAGTACAGTTGTGGAGTCTGTCCAGAAGCAGGTGCGGGATATCAGGGCTTTGCTTTCTTTTTGGATCGTCTGGGCTAGTCTCGCTGCTATGAGGGCGGCTTGAAGCTCGAGGCGTGGAATGGAGAGAGGCTTCAGTGGCGCTACCTTGCATTTACTTGCAAGGAATGTTACTCGTAAGGATCCACCTATTTTTTCGGTGAAGTAGGCCACGGCACAGCAAGCTTGCTCCGATGCATCGCAGAAAAGGTGTAGTGTTACGTTGTTTAATTTGTTGTAGAGGCAACGTCTCGGGATTGAGATGCTGTTCGTGTGCAACAGATTTAGCCAGTCTGTCCATCTCTGGGCGTGTTCAGGGGCAATGGGTTCATCCCAGCCGACGCTTGAGCGCCACACTGCTTGCAGTAGCATCTTAGATCTGATGGTAACGCAGGCAACGAAGCCGACTGGGTCGAAGATCTTCATTACTATAGATAATAGTTGCCGCTTGGTAGGTTGTGTGGCCGTGTCGTGGGAGATTGCCTCACGAAATGAGTACAGGAAGCGGTCTGTGGTGGGGTCCCAGATTAAACCAAGCACTCGCTCTGTTTCCGGACCTCCGCTGCTGATTTGTATCGTGGAGCTGGCACGGTCTTCTATAGGTACGCTAGCTAGGGCCGCCGGGCTGTTGGACGCCCAGTTTGTCAAGTAGAACCCTCCTTTCGCGAGCAGGGCACTTACACTTTGGGCGAGTGCAGCAGCTTCATTGGGTGTGTCTGCTGCATCTAGGTAATCGTCCATGTAGAACTTGGTGCGTACGGCTTTTGCGGCGGCCGGGTACTCGTGCTCGTATGTTTCAGCCACTTTATTTCGGACGAATTGGGCACTGCTTGGGGAACAGGTGGCTCCGAACATCATCGATGACATTTGATAGGTGTCTGGTTCGTGATGGGGTGATGTCCTCCACAGGAATAGCTGGGACGACTGATCTTCTCGCCTTATTTTTATTTGCAGGAACATTTCTTTGATGTCTGCAGCAATAGCGATGTTTCCTTCCCGGAAGCGTATTATATTCCCCAGGAGGGAGGACAGCAGGTCAGGACCAGTAAGCAGCTGGTCGTTGAGGGAGGTTCCTCGGCATCGGCTTGCGGCATCGAACACCACTCTGATTTTTCCTGGCTTATTTGGGTTGATTACTGCAAAGTGGGGCAGGTACCATTTGCGAGGTGTGGTGGTGGAAGCTTCATGGCTTGATAACTTCTTGGCATAGCCTTTGTTGATAAGTTGATTTATTTTGTCGTTGTAGGCCACTGCTAGATTTTTGTCTTTTTCTAGCTTTTTCTCCAGGGACAGAAGTCGTTTCAGCGCACACTGCCGATTGTCAGGTAACGTGGCTTCTGGTTTGCGCCATAGTAGACCGGTTTCCCACCTTCCTACAGGAAGAGGACGGGTAGTTGCATTCATAAGTGCAATTGCCTGTTGTTCGCTTGCATTCACTCTGGTGGCTGATGTTACTCCGAGGGAGTCGATGGCGAAGTTGGTTTTTACTAGCTCCCTCAACTGTATGTCTGCGGCCGTTTCTGGTTGTAGTGCCAAAGTGGTGGTCGTGTTATTATCTCTGGGGTTGACTCCCCCATGAGCGATCCATCCTAGTGCGGTGCGTGATGCTATTCGCGTAGTATCATTGCATTCACGAACTTCCCTTGACACGATCAGGTGAGCGTTATCTTGGCCTATTAGCAGCTTCGGGACGACCGACCTTCCTTGGGTCTGTTGCTCCGGCAGGTTGAGGTTGCTTATTGTGCTGGCAGATATGTGGAATGTATTACTGTTGCCTGCACCTCGTATTCTTAGTCTCACTCGTTGGGAGAGATTGTCGGAGGTGCACATTCCTTTCGCGCCGTGGATTCGCAGTCCGTGAACTGGGCCGTTTGCTCCGACTTGTATTGCGGTGTCAGCGTCGACAAGTGTTACTGTGGATCCTTCATCCAGGAGAGCGAACACTGACACTTCTTCTTTGTTTGGAGCGCTTAATATGACTGGCGCAATTTTTAATAGTACTCTCTGTCCGGAGTCCTGGCGTCACAAGTTGACATTTTCCACGGCGCTTTTTCGTACGAACTCGGGATTATGTAGCAGGGGGTGGTGTGGGGATCTGCAATCTCCTACTTTGCACCATGGGTTTATTTTGCAGCTTCGTGAGTGGTGTTTTTCTAAGCACTTGCGGCATAATCTTCCCGTGCGTACAGTTTCCCATCGGAGTTCAACATCTTTGGCTGCGAATTCTTTGCATTCGCGGGTTTTATGATCGCCGCCACATTGGGCGCAGCTTTCATCAGCAGTTTTTCTTTTTCGGCTTGGTCCAGGGTAAGTATGTTCCTCGTTTACTTTGCGTTTTATGGGGGCAATCTTTTCTTTTGGGCCATCCCTGATTTCTTCTTGATGTCCGGCATGTATTTGCTCATGGCTCGGTAGAAGTCGCATGCGATCACTCTCTTCTTCCTCCTGGTACCCGGCATGTATTTGTTCACGGCGTGGTCGAGATCGTATGTGGTCCACCATCCCACTGTTTGGAATTGCGTTTGACACCTCTTTCAGAAAGGCAGCGAGCTGGGTTATGGTGGCCGGAGCGTGTTGTTTGCGGATCTCGATTAGCCATGCCAGACGCAGGGAACTTGGCATTTTGTCAGTGACGTCATTCATTAATGCAGGATTGGTGAGATAACCTTCGGTTTTCAGGATCCGGAGAGATGCCACCAGGTTTTGTACCGTCCCGGAGAAATCTGCCAGATCCTCGAGTGATACCTCGGTCGTGAGGTAAGGTAGTTTTTTAACCTTGTCTAGCATAAATTTTGCTATGGAGTTAGCGCTGCCGTATCGCTGCTCGAGGACGCTGATGATCTCTGGGACTTGCGCAGGATCCATTAGTAGGGGACCCACGGTATCTCGTGCCTTGCCTTTGAGGGCGCGCTGCAGCCGAATGAGATTTTCGCTCGGAGTCATTTGGCAGGTGGCGGTGGATTGAGCGTACTGTGCCTTCCAGGTGGGCCACTCAAGGGGGTCTCCGGAGAAGGTAGGCAAATCTTTTGCTGTGGATTGCCTGGCAATGAGGGCAGCCATTCTTGAATCATCTTCTAATGTGCGGGGGCTATCTTGCGTTCTGGAAGAGCGAAGGGCCTCTCCCATCACAGAGGCGATCTGGGCCAGTGGGTCGTTGCCATGCTGCAACCATTCTCGGGTGTGCCGTGCTGTCTGATTGGCTGTGTGCGGTGGTGTAAATAATGGGGAATCCTGGCCGGAGGAGGCTGGCTGATGCTGGTACCCTGCTGTGTTGTAAAGTGGGCGATCGGGTCCGATATGGCTGTATTCGGCCGTAGGGATGTTCTTCGCAGGGCCCGTCAGTAGTGTGTACTCTTGAGTGGCGGCGGCGGCGTATCCGGTTGGATCGGTTACAGCAAATTCATTGGTAGGCTGACCGGCTGGTGTGTCCATTTGAGTAGTTGCATATCTCGTTTCAAACTCTTCGGCCGGCTTGTGAACTTGAGTGGCATATCTCGTTGCAAACTCATTAGTAGAAGGGCCGGTTGGTGCATGCACTTGAGTAGTTGCATATCTCGTTGCAAACTCTTCGGCTGGCTTGTGTACTTGAGTGGCATATCTCGTTGCGAACTCATTAGTAGAAGAGCCGGTTGGTGCGTGTACTTGAGTTGTTGCATATCTCGTTGCAAACTCTCCGGTAGACGGACCGTCTGACGTGTGTACTCGAGTGGCATATCTCGTTGCGAACTCGTTCGTAGACGGGCCGGTTGGTGCCTGGGTTTGAATTACTGCCTGACCGAGGTTGGCTCGCAGGGTCGGGCTGGTTGGTGCGGGCTCCTGGGTAGGTTGGCTGACTGCTTGGCGTGTTGCAGCGTTCAGGGCTGCGAGCAGATTGGCTGTCTGCTTGGCGTGACGTCTGTCCCGGATGCGCATCTCTCGGCGCAGCAATCGCAGGGAGTCTTCAGTTGATTCAGAATTTCAGTTGATTCTGATTTCAGTATTGGTTACATCAGTTAACTTTAATTTGTCTATCTGGTTCATATTTTCCTTTTCTTCTGGTAAAATGCTAGTTATTGGTTGTCTGATTTTCTTTGCTAATTGTGACCCTATATTAGTAAAAAATTCGTTTACGTATTCGAGAATTTTGTCCGGATGCTTTGCGAAAGAGATTTGGGTATTTTCAATTGTTAATTCCTCCATGTTCTTGTAATGGGATGATTTTGCATTTGTAATTTCATTAATGATCTTCCATAATTTGCGCGGGTCATTGTTACATTCGTCTATTTTCTTCTTATAATAATTTTCTTTGACAGTTCGTATAACATTTTGCAAATATTTCTGTACCTTTTGTAGTATCGTTGTATAAAAATATCACAAGGATTTAATTTAGATTTCCTATGTAATTCATCTCTTTTTCTAATACAATTTATAACGCTTTGAGTTATCCATGGCTTAAGATGTTGGTTTTTATGCGAAATCTTTTTTTCTATTGATTTGGTATTTGATACGATGGTGTATGTTATATATTCAGTGAATTTACTCCAGGCATTATTTGCATCAAGGTTTTCCAGTAGGCTTATCCAGTTTGTATTGAGTAACTGTTGTTTTACATCATTCCATTTGGTTTCTGTCTTTTGCACGATAATTGGGTAGGGCTGCGATCTTTGTATTTTCTTTTTTGTAATAGATAAAATTGTTGTATAGTGGTCGGTTATAGTAGAGGTGAATATGATAGATTTGGTTGATTTAATAGTCTTACTGAACATGTGATCGATGCAAGATTTGTTGTCATTAGTTACACGCGTAGGTTTATTTATCATACTTTGGAGTCCATGGGAGGCCAGTGTTTGTAGATAATCAGTTCTATTGGGATGACCATTTTCTAATATGTCAATATTTATATCTCCGATAAGGAAGACATTTTTTGTGTTTTTTAGAAGATTGAGTTCATTAGAAAGCGTTTCAAGAAACTGATTAATATTAGTTGTAGCTGGTGATCGGTACAGAGCTAATATCGTGGTTTCATCACCCACTTTGATCTTTAAACAGTTTGCATTTGGGAATTTTATTTCATTGACTTCAGTTTTAATGTCATCTTTAATGTACGCTATCACACCATCATTTTTTGTGTAATTCAAATTGGTTGCATATGACGTGTAATTATTAATTTGCAAGGGTGAATATTTATCCTTTATCCAGCATTCAGTGAGGATAATTATATCTAGATTTATTTTTAGATTCTTAATTAGTATTTGAAGTTCATCGAAATTTTTGTTGATACTTCGTATATTTTTATTTAATATATTAAAATTGTTTTTAAGAGTTGACAGTTCATCTGGTTTGTTTGTAGTTATTGTTTCATTATCATTTAAAGTTGTTAAAGCCTTTGGTTCAGAAGTAATTATTGTGGTATTCATTTTCACAATATAAATTATTAAGTGGATTTAGTAATGTTTTTTTTTAATATAATTTGCTAAATTATTTTTACCATATCATCTAGGTGCTTTATGTAGATAATTTTATCATCTTGTTTTTTACGGATCATAATTTTGCCTTGTTTGTACCAAACGTATTGATAATCTTTTTCCCTGGCTACTTGTTTCGTTTTCCATAATATTTCTTTATGGTACGGGCTCAATTCTTCGCCGATGTAGATAGGAGATGTCGTCAAATCCTTTATTTCATGATAATTTATTTCTTTTTTCTTTTCAAGGAGGGAATCTCTTTTTCTTTTATCTGAAAAGATCGCAAGAAGTTTTGGAGGGGCTCCATTTCGTCTGTCTGAGACTCTCGTGACGTCGGTTATATCTGTGTGTAGAAGGTGGATTCCTGCTGCGGCAGCAACTTTTTTTACAATTTCCAAAGGTTGTTCGCGGTTTTGTTGTGGAATTCCTGCTATTTCCAAACTATTTGATTTTGTTAGGGTCTCCATATCAGACAGTCTGATTTCAAGCTTTTTTATTATAATATTTTTTTCCGTTTGGTCTTTTTTAATATGCTCAAAATCTGTTTGAATTACCCGATTTAGATTATTTGAGACCTCAATTTTTTTTAATATCTCATCGTATTGAGCACTGATAAAATCAATGCTTTTAGTAGTTTCGGAAGTTTGTAAATATATCTTTTTTAAGGGTTTCAAATTTTTTATCGATGTACTCAATAATTTTATCCATGTTTATTTTATCTTCGGAAATTATTGGGGTTTTGCTACGTGTAGTCATCACTATTTTAGTTAGTTCACAAATGCCCCTCACAAAGTATGTTTGAAAGAAAATTGTTTGTGGCAATCACTATTTATTTATTTTATTGCATAGACTGTGGCATACACAAAGTCACTAAAATTAACAGTTGATGTTTTTATGACTTGGGATTTGCGTAAACATCACTCACACTATATCTTTAAACTAAAACTTTTTGATCCCACAAAGGTAGGGCGTTTAAACTTTAATTTAATCGATTTTTTTGCCTCCAAACAACTGCTATTTATTTTTAGACTAGTTTATATGAGACGCGGAAATTTTTGATCTTAGTACTATAGTTAACCATAGAAGAATGGGATAGGTTACTGGGATACTGGGAGAGGTAAACTGAATCTAAGACTGATTAAAACACTTGAAAAGAGGTTTGAACTTGGAGACTGTTGGTATCTTGAGTAGGTATTGTTTCTTCTTGGCTGATAGTTTTGAACTGACTTCCTACCGGTTTGACTTCTATTTTTATAGGGCAAACTCAGGTCGGATTTTTGGGGGACAGAACCTCCTTAATTTTTCTAAGGTACTTGTTTTAGGTAATTTCCCTGGTCGCTACGATTGGAAGTCAGCTGTGTTAAAATTTTGTGTGATAGTTATTGCCAAGATTTTACCAACTCAGGATCCCAAAGCTTCACATCATTTTTATTGTGTTTACAAGAAAAGGTACAAGTATACATATGTGATATAAGGTACAATTTTAAACAGTAAATATTTTTCTTAAAGTGCAACAATCACTGATAGACGTCAGTTTTTGGGTTGTTTTTGTAGTACATACTCATTTTTAGGTGATGGTGTTTATTTCTTGATCCAAATTATTCCCAATTTCTCGAAATTGAGCTCCAAATTTTTCGGAAGATGAATTCGCTGTCGTAAATATTTACGATTCAGATTTTTCCTTTGTTCAGAATTGACCAATAGTGGCTCGGCTGGTCGCATGGTGGGGGTGACGTAAATAGTCAGCCATTTCCTTGGCGTTGATCATTGCTGTCTGGAGTCCCTTGTGGAAGCATTAGGTGGTTATTCAGATGTGTTTTCCAGTCCAATGAGGCTGCTGCATGTATTCATTATCAATTTCATTTATGTTTTCAATTGATTAGTTAGTTAAAGGACATAATAGCGTTGTAGACAAGTCATTTGGAAGGGGCACCACATGCACATAATTCCGCTAGCCAATAGCAGCTCTCAGATTGTCGTGCTGGCGGCATGGTACTCTGTGGGAGCGTAAATTCCATTCTTGAATTTCCATGGTTGTCAAAAGCTTTCGCGCACTCGTTAGATGCACACGGATTCCTACGACACGTTCCATACAGTGACCTTGTATATAATTCTGTATTTTTATTTGTGATGTTTTTGTTTTTGTAATTGTATGTACCTGTATTTAATTGTATGTAATTGTATATTTTTATAATTGTGAAATAACTGAGTTTTATAACTGGATAGTTCTCACGTAAGTGTAAACATCTGTAAAACCCAGTATAAATAAATAAATAAATTAAAAATTGTCACAACTCTCCTAGGTCTCCCCTACTTACCTAGATATTTAGGTAAGTTTTTACGGTTTGGTTAAGTCTTTAAGGAAGGAACAGTGATGGAAAAATAGCCCATAACCTAACCCGAAGTAACCTATTCAACCTGGTTTTTTCTCATCACTTTGACTTTTCAAATGAGTGATGTAGTGCCAGATTGTTGAGTTGCCCAATCCCTATTTTTTACCAGGATAGGCTGGAGGCTGGATAGTTCATGTCATTACTTACAACAAGTGAGTACCTCGCTACATCATCCCACTCGTAGGGTCAGCCCTGGCCTGCTTCCAGAAGAGAAACATTATACTTATGTAGATTTGTCGAGGTCCTATCGACGAGACAAGTAATGGGAGAATGTACCAGTGCTGCCAAATACCAACTTGAGTCCAGTAAGCACCATTGTAACTTGCAAAACACTCAATCATACTTAGTATCTACTTAGCCGCACTTTTCACAGTGAATGTGCTCACTTCATTATTATTCATTATTCACAATTATTATTCAAGTCTGACTCTCTAACGCTAGTATTATGTTTGATCTCTCGGTTGCTGAAAAGCCAGGAAAAACGTCATTACTTCTAAATATATTATTTTCAGGTAAATAAATGTACTCGGTAAGATATTGGTCCATTTCCGTAAATCTCAGTATATGACGTTATATTTAGCATGTTGTCTATTTATAAATAAAGTATCATCTCTTAACCCATGCATTCAATTTTAGACACATTCTATTTTATATTGATACTATCAAACCTATTAATATTTTTATTGCGAGAATTTTATATTTTAGATTTGGATGTGGTTTTATGGTTCTTAAGATACTACTGTAGATTGAGTTTGAAAATCTTTAGTTGATACTAATGTCGCGACGTCGTTACAGTCTTAAGTTACCTAAACTAGAAATAATTATTTAATTTAAAATAAAAAATGAGTTTGGGAACTTTATTGGTTTCAAAAGCCTAACTTTCTTTGAAAAGCTTTAGAAATCAGTGGCGCATCCACGGGGGGGGGGGGTTTATTTTGGTGTGAAATTCCCTCCCCGGAGGCATAATTTACATGATTTTACCCAATTTTTCATAAATCGTAAGCGAAATAAAGCTAACGAACAAGCAGAAAAAATGACTACTATATACAAGCCACGAACTACAAATAATAATCAAATATATGGAGTTGCAATGTTGACGTTCCAAGTCTAAAGGGTTATTATCGCATCTCAATTTACATTCAATAAAGTATGGTTTGTGGAGAGCAACACGCGGCCCGCCATGCGCCAGCCCATTTCGTACGGACTGCAAGCCTTTTCGGATGACCCACCTGGTTTTGAAATGAAAATATTATGCTTAGTTCCTATCGGGATGTCATTTATCAGTACCTGGAACCTGGAACCACCACCTTGCTTGAAAAGTATTTGAAATTTGGAACAATGGCAACAAAAATATTGAAAATTCGAGTACATTTGTTTGAAAACAGTAGAACGATTGCGATTACCTTGGAAGCAAGTTGTTGGTGTTTTTCGTGTATATAATCTCGTTTTTAAATAAAAAAGGAATTTGACCATCTGGGAAACACATAATAACGTTTTGTACTCTTTCGTTTTGTTGTGGCGATAATTATCTCGAGGTATTGCGTGGAACTACATAATTATATTCTGGTTGTGGTTCGCAAAGATACAGTGGTAAGTGATTGATTATCCCCTTTCCTTGCATACCTTGTTTTTTCTACACATATTATCACCCACTTCCAGCAAATACCTTTTCCTTTCGTTTCATTTTTAGCATTAACAGTCCATTACAAGTGCATCTGAAGCAGTAATTCGTAAGTAGCTTTGGATGCAACATTTACCTTTTTTGTTTCATCTATTCTTATTTTTTTAAATTGAACATGTGTTTCACCGATCTCACTCTTTCGATACGTTAAGGGAACGTACCCATACTACCTGACCCGTTCAGGGGGGGGGTCTTCAAAATACCACGCTTGGTACAAACGAGCGGCGGGGGGCTTAGGTTTTTAGTGTTTAGGGTTAAAAATTGCAAAAAGTTGGTCATGTAGTATGGGTACGGTCCCTAATCCAAAGTTATTTTTATTGATCAACCCTATTTAGCTAACACTGTTACTGTAGGTACCTTAGTAAGCTAACCACTCGACTTTTTAAGTAATTTTTGAAGATACGTTTCTGAATTGATCTGTGGATGCTTCGATGGTATTCGTTGATTTTGGAGAACATTCATATTTATGCTTCTATTGGTTATCTTCGCCATAGCCTGTTTTATTTCTCGATCTACAAAACTTAAATTGATAATGGTCAGGCCGATGTGCAGATGTGCAGAGCGATCAAGTTGTTCAATTAAATTACTCCAGATATCAGCTCAGTTTACAGTTAAATAAAATATCAAAAATTCTTATTTCTGTAATGTTTTTTAAAAGGGATTACCGGAAACTTTAATCTTTTTTCAAATTTTGGAATTATTTGCTCAAAATAATAAGCATTTTTTACACATTTAAAAAAATACAGAAATTCATGATTGGGGTAGTTCCACGTTTTTGATGAAGTTATACGTGAAATCCTATTTATATACAATTTAGATTAATCTTTACGACAAATCGGCTTACAGTATGAACATCAAAAAATATGCTACGGATAAATCGAAGCTTTTACTAGCTTTTCTATCTATTAGAATTACAATAACATTATTATTTACATAACAAAAAATATAAGCGTAAACCACAAAAAAAAATGTTTTTTCATCACTTAACTATGAAGTGATACAAGAAACAATTTAAAAAAAATACCTCTTTATGGCTTTGACTATTTTTGAGGTTTTGTATGTTCTAACTTTTTTCGTTCTTATAAAATTATGGACAAAATAAATAAAAACCACTTTTTCGCTTACTTGCCTCGCGCAAATAAATTTAAAATGTTGCAGGCGTGAGAATCGAAATATTTCTAGCGTTTATATTCCTCTTAATAAAAATAAATTGACGAAAATATTTCTACAGCGAGTCGAAGTTTCCCATTTTTTAATTACCGCCAAAACGATAATTTGGGGCGGGACTATCATGTGACATCAATGTGAGGTATTAATTTACTTGCTTGTGACGTCATATTCCGATTTTCAAACCATGGGCTGTTTTGATTTTGTCAGTTTTTGACCGTTTTTAAAATCAATATTGATTTTTTTTTTTACATTAGCTCCCCACAGGTAGCCCTGGGGAAAATAATTCTCCGCAGGGCCTATGTCATCTTTGGGGATGCTGTGTAGGAGGGTCTTTTTAGGAAAGGAAGGAAAACAAGTTCTGAGAAGGAAAGGGTATTAGGGGTGGGTAGGAACCTGGGGGTCAGTGTGTCCAGGAGTGACGAACGTATGAATCCATCCCTCCTACTGCGGTGCAAGGCGGTGTTCCGAGAGAGGAGGTACATCTGGAAAGGCCTATAAAACAAACGTTTTTAGTTCGATGATTAAAATCAGAAAAATGATCTTTAAATATTCCGTACATTTTCAACAGAACCCCTGAAAAATTTCACTTTCGAAGTGAAGAGCTTTTTTGACTACCAAAAGTTTTCATGACTTTTAACTACCCGAACTATAAAATTGTAAAAAAAATAGAGATTTGATTTTTCTCAATTATTAGGAACTGTTCGGAATTCCAAGTGCTATGATAAAATATTTTACGTTTTCAAAATCTGCAATTCAATTATTACAATGTTGGCACGAAAGGGTCGATAAACATTATCTGAAGTTTTTTTATACGAGAATTCGTGGCGACGGATGCATCTCCCCACCAGCTGCATGGCAGGCCGGATCGGAATAGAGTGGTTGAGGGAATCCCTTTCTCTCCTCGGAACATCGTCTTGCACCGCAGTGGGAGAGATGGATTCATACGTCCGTCACTATTCACAGATTCCTACCCACCCCTAATACCATTTTCCTTCCCAGAACTTCCTCTCCTTCCTTTCCTAAAAAGAACCTCCACACAGCATCCCCAAAGACGACATAGACCCTGAGGGGAATTATTTTCCTGAGGCCTCCTGTGTAGAGCTAACGTAAAAACAAAACAAGGGTGGTGGTATTCAATGACTTTATTAAAATTGGAAAATGAAAAAAACATGGATTTTCCCACCTTCGTTGGTACGATCTTCGTTGCTATGTGCAGTCTAAAGTTGGCCTAATAGGATGAAATCGGTAACAGTAAAAAAAAATAAGTGTAAAGAGTTTAACATATTATTTATTATGTTCTTTAAATTTCAGAATGATAAAAACCTATAACAGTTACTGGATTGACATTAAATTTTTGCCTGCGCGCTTTTTAACTCTGTTTAATTTAAAAAATTGGTTGGACACGTCCGTATTTCTATAGAAACCGTCGAATTTATTTTAGATAAAACGGCTGTAATTATGGCTTCAATTATCTTCAGAGTAAAATCAAGCTCGTTCGTTATACGCGGCGCAATGTACAATGTACACGCACCTTCATTTATGTAGGTATATTATTTTGAAGTCAGGTTGTGTGTTTTATTTATTAATCACAAGGGTTTTAACTTTTTAACCCCCTCCGCCCCTTAAGTTTTTGTCAGTCTCAAATGTGTTTTAATAAATTTTCCAACCCCTCCCCCCAGGTTCGAAGTATTATTGATAAATCTTGAGTTTTTCTTAGTTATTTTTTTGTTATTGTTTGCAATATTTTATTATTTACTTACTTACACGATTTCGTATAACAGACTATAAATTCCTTCACCAAACACAAGAGCCTTGTCTCTTTATGGTGAGGAAAGGCTATTTTTATATTCCTTTATAACACTGTATAATATATTTTAAAAAATTATACATATTGTAAAAAACATACAAATATTAAATAAATGTCAAGTTTTGTGATTGAGCAATAATTATTTATTAGAAGTAAACATTTGTCAAAGTGGATATTAAAATCAAAGGTCACACAATACCCGAGATTCTCGATGGTGCAAACAGAAACATTTGCTCAGCCTCTAGTGTTTTCAATTAATATTAATAAGGAAGTTAAAAACACAAAAATATATTCAGATAGAACAAAAAACTTCGATTTTGAAGTATATATTTTATCATTTGTTTCATGTTTTCAAGACATGTGACAAAAACAAAAACACCGAGGCGGGGCTACAATGTTTTTGTTTGTTTAAACATTTACACAAAACATTAAGGCCTGGCCGAACACATTTGTGAATGCATGCACAATGTTTTCCCTTTCCGTGGCCGATAAATGTTATGAAAAACAATATTTTGTGCGCATTTGTTCCTGAACTTGCATGAAGCCCAACAAAAGCTGCCTACAACCTACAACTACCCTGTAGGCTGGTATAAGCTGTAATTAGCGACAAAAGGGTCTGGTTTCGTCAATATAATATTATTATAATATTCATGACTCTAATATGTACATACCGGTGACCGGTTGTTGGTTGTTTATTGACCGGTCAGTGGTTGAGTGGGCATAGCGCTTGGGTCCCACCCGAGCGTCGCGTGTTCGATTCCTCGACTGGCTAAGTCCTCCGTCACAACACAAGCAACATTTTCGGCTTTCTGTGGTGGAAGTAGGAGATTTTCAAACATTGTTGAGTTATTCGTAACCCGGGAATGTTTGTTTTTCTTTAAAAAAAAAATTAAAAAAATACGATGAATAAAAACAAATGTCATTTTTTACGTTGCAGTTGTTATGGCCGTTTGGGTTCACGGAAAAATTAGGCCTATACGTGTCTACAACTGATTTCTACTTATTCTTGACGTTGTTGCATTTTTTCTCGATGACAAAAAGTTTAATATGCGTGGAAATTACCCACATTCGTAAGCCAATAATATGGAAATGGTGACCCGACACGTTATGTCGTAACTCAAAAAAGGTCCAAGTGCTTCAACGCTTTACTTAAATTATTCAATTTATAAAATTAAATAACAATGGGATGGTCCGACGCTCTGTAGGGAACCCGCTTGCACAGCGCGGGTGTAAACTGTGTGACCTAAAGTTTATGTTTAGACTTACGGAATTCAATACTTCGTTTGTGAAAAGCACTATGAAACCATACATGATTTTACTTCAATAGCAAGCCAGAGATAACAACTAAAGCAACCATATTATTTAAGGTGATTGTCAAAAGAATTCATATTCTACTCTTTCATAGATGGCGCGCGCATAAAAATTTTACGGAAAACGCTTTTTACAGCTTTAAAATATTTAGAACAATTAATTGTTTGCGCCCGTACGTACGCAATATGAATAAATAGTGTTGTCAATAAAAAAACTCAAATCTTTCAAGAAAGGCTAACCAATATTGGATTGGATTGAGTCACCGATACAAAATTGGATTTGCCAGCCTTTATTGAAAGATTTAGGTTTGTTTATGGACAAAACTATTTATTTATATTTATATTAAATATGTCCGTGCGCGAACAATTAATTCACCCCACTTGAGCGCTCACGCGAAATAAATAAATTGGCCTCGATTGCTCGAGGTTTCCCAGAAGGTCATTTTTTAAATTTGTCTACATTAAAAAAATCATACCTTCGAATTTTGACATGGAGACATAAAAACGTATTATAGTGCTATATAGCCAATGAATTAACCTGTATTGATCCGTTTATCTCATCTTTGTAGGATTTATATAAAAATATATAAAAAATTGTATAAATGCGCAAATCCTGTGTAGTTTTTTTTACTTGAAACTGCCGTGAGTGATACCTAATTCGAGTTTCGAGTCAACATAGAATATTTTTGATTTCTGTATATTATGTGTGGTATATTTGATAATAAAAGGTACATAGGTTACCTATGGAAAAAGATGATTTTATCCTTAAGGGCCCGCAACCCGATTTATTACATATTTCCCTTAAATACGGTAAGTTTTAAAGCTCTTAAAAAAATATATGTTATTTTTGAAGATAATATCTAGATTTTGCCCGCATCGAAACGCAAATTATATAAAATTCCCTCGATAGAAAAAAATCGCAAAGTATACTCCAAAAATTATTATTAACACGTTTGTTTCAGTTATTTTACAAGTTATGTGTATGAAAAAATTCACAGTATTTCTATAAAGGCTGTTTAAGATAATGTCCGCGAGATTTTTGCTCTATTTTAAACGAGTCGTGTTTTATTAAACATTTTCGCAATTTTCGCATCGATTTCGTCGCTGTAAATGTTAGCGCCCTCCTCTAACATTCGTAATTTCGTATCTCTGCATCTTCTTCTTTTCGGGCCCGGTTGCAGAGCCCAGCTGATCCAAAATTCGACGGGAAAAAATATTTTAAAAATTTGTTTTTAACATCGTTCTAAAATAGTCTACGAAGTTTGAATTTGCGACTGGAAAAAAGACTTGATTTTATCCTTAAACAGCTGATCCAAAATTCAACGGGAAAAAAATATTTAAAAAATTATTTTTAAAATCGTTCTAAAATAGTCTACGAAGTTTGGATTTGCGAATCTATGGTCATAATAGATAAAGCATTTCAATAGCTTCGTTTTAAAATAATTGGCTGGCCATAAATGTTTAAATTAATTACAATAAATGTTTTACGAATGGTAGAAAATGGTGATCCATTTTTCGACCGCAATCGCTCCAGTGGTTAATATTTTAAAGCTGCAAAAAGTGTTAAAAACCTAAAATAATTTAATTGGCGCCATCTGTGAATGCGTATATTATTAACGTACGATATAATCTACGCATTGCCGTAGGTCACGCCAAGTAATTTACTTTGGTGACTTAGCAGGCATTTTACTGGTGATCATGGGGTGAAGTTTGTCTAGGGCTTGGCGGCGGATGTGTTTTCCCACCCACTGCGTGGCGGATCGGATCGAAGGACTTTTTGACCTCTCCAGTCGGACTCTACCTACCCCTCATACTTTTTCCTTCCCAGAACATCCTCTCCTTCCTTTCCCTAAAAAGACCTTCTACACAGCATTCCCAAAAATGACGTAGGTTCTGAGGAAAATAATTTCCCTCGTAAATTGTTCGCGCCCGTACATATTTAATATAAATATGTATAAATAAATAGTTTTGTCCATAAACAAACCTAAATCTTTCAAGAAAGGCTGGCAAATCCAATTTTGTATCAATGGTGACTCTTCTCCTTCCTTTCCCTAAAAAACCTTCTACACAGCATTCCCAAAAATGACGTAGATTCCGAGGGAAATTATTTTCCTCAGAACCTAATGTTTAAAAAATGTGTTGAGCTAATGTTAAAAAAATCAACATTTTCGAGCTGACAGAGAAATGGCTCCAAATAATGGAAACGTATCCCATTATCAAGAAAGAAAAGCCGCGGCACGCCACAGGGGATTCCCAACAATTTAATTTATTACTAGCTGACCCGACAAACGTTGTTCTGTCATATAAATTATTTGTAGTGAATATTTTGGTTGTTAAATAAAAAATAACGAATGTAAGTGTGTGGGAATGGGATCTATGACAGAAAGAGGAATGGAGCGCTGTAGACGATGACCGCCGATAAAAACAAAAAAAAAACACAAACCAAAGTAGGGAAATGAAATAAAGAAAATCAATATGAATTTCTTTATTTACGATACGAAGTGTACGATATTTTTTGTCAGTCCGTCTTTAGCCAACACAAATAAAGCCCACGCGAGAACATGATGCCGAATGAAATATCAAAATGATGCGACGCTTCTCGTGAATGTCTTGCGCATGTGTGGATGAAAGGTCGATGAGGCGGACGTAGCGCCATCTGTCATTCAACAACATAAATAATTTCGTTCTGTTTGAAATACGGTCAAATTTGTTCGTAAGTACAAAAATACTAAAATCGCGATTAAAAAATGGGAGGGTGAGGGTTGGGCGGGAAAAATTTGGGGTTACAGGTATTTTTTGATGCCAAACAAAAAAAATACAAAAAAAAAGTTTTTTTTTCTGGATAGGGGGACATTCTAATCACCTAGCGGTATGAAATATACTTTAACACCATAGACATCCAAATGATTAGACAAGCAGTTACGGGCGAGGGGTCAAACCAAACCATGGAGGGCGAAGAGGGGAAAGATGACTGTGATTCGTTATACAATCAATCTGACAGTATATAGACATCTCGCATTACAATATCACCATTTAGTTCTTAAAAGCAAAATCTGCTTTGAATGAATAGACCTTTTTACATGGGAGCGCGAATTGCTTGCCACGATAATAACATATTTGCTAAGGTCAAATGCTCGCCCCAAAAAAACTCGCCCCAATACACATAGCAATATTTTGTTGCCGTGTTTAGTTAAAACACTATTACAAATGTTTCATAATTTACTTACCCCTGTAACCACCGATGAGCACACTGGAGAACCGCCCACATTCGCTATGTGCACATTGATATGTAGATATATTGTATAGAATACGCTACTGTTTTGGCGTTGTATTTCGTTAAATGTATGGATGTTACCTTCTAGCTGTTCACGGCAAGAATGATGACGTCACACATTTTAGATTCAAGCGAGGCTCTATCCCCTCCCCATGGAGCGAGCCGGTTCCAAGGAGGTGCTTCAGCCGGCGCCATGTGGAGGGGGAAATAATACGTTTTTATCACTTAGGGCAGGTCCATGTATATTCATATGTCCTTGTTTAACACCGATTCTCATACCTACCAAATATACATAAAAAAAAATCATAAAAATCGGTCAAGCCATTTCGGAGGAGTGTGACCACAAAAAATGTTTTATATATAAGAAGATAATAAATATTCTGCCCTTTTTCCGTGAAAAGCTAAAATTAAATATGGTGTTGCCTGGGCTTTACGCAGAGTTTTTCCGAATCTAATGTAGACAGTGACTTGTTTAAAGGTCAAGTGTGGAAAATTTTATCAAACTCGGAATAAAACTGTAGATTGTAGAAAAATCAAATCCACCAAATCCGATGTCCGCCACAGACATCCTTATTTGTATAAATATAACGTATAGATATAAGATTCACAATTTGGTAGGCGGGTATGGGTACCGCCGCCCCGGGAACATTTTTTGGAAAACCGACACCCCTGCCATAGGTCACCCCAAGTGGTTGGATGCTTAGGTGATTTAGCAGGGGAACTATGGTGCAGGGGTGCCCGAGTGGGGTGAGGTTGATTTTGGTGGCGGATGCGTTTTTTCACCTAATGCGTGGCGGACAGGATCGGAAGAGACTGCTTTAGGCAGACATAATCTAGACCTCTCCAGTCGGACTCTCTCGACCCATCGCCTTGCACTGCAGTGGGAAGGATGGATTCATAATATGTCTCTTGGAAATTTTGATCCTCAGATTGCTACTTCATATCTTTTTCTTTTCCAGAACTTCCTCTCCTTCCTTTTCCTTAAAAGATCCTCCACTCCAAGATGACTCTTTAGGGATAGGGTTTAAATGGGTTTTTTTCTTCAGGGCCTCCTGTGTAGAGCTATTGTAAAATAAAGAAAGATGTAATTTTGCCTTTTTGGCGGCAAAAATCTTTAAAGTGAAAAAAAATCCTACCTAAATGTCTTGAGTTTCTCCTGCAGCTGGGAGGCGAAGGTCTTCCTCAAGGGTGCTGGAGAAGCACCCGGAGACCCATCGTCAGTCGAGGCCCCCACCATGGCTCGAGCCAGCGCCATATCGTTCTCATCCATCTCAGGTCCAGGTGTCCAGCTGTCCAGGTGTGACGAACCAACTATTAATTCACCACACTAATCCCCAACTGGTTCTTGCTTCAGACAAACCAACCGATTGCCTAATCTAGATCAAAAAGTAATTTACGATGCCAGTCGGGTCACTTTTGCAATCAAACGAGTGTTTTTTTAAATTATTTATTATGCATACGGATTTACCATCGATGTTGCAATTTATTAAAACATTGTCACAGTCGATAAACTTTAGCACGAACGTGTAATTAATCAAAAATTGTTTAACACACTGATTTCTGGAACAATATTATTAATCATTGTTATCTTTTTAAAATAACAAACATCAGTTGTCACTTTGACACTGCATTGGGCGGTTTAATTATATTATCACCACAGATAAACACCGATTAACATTAATTCAAGAAAAAAAAGAATTATTTAAGTAGGTACCTACACTAAATAGTTATTATTAGTACCTACCCAACCAGAGGGATAATTAACACAGCGGCTAGTATATATATACGACCTCAGCGAACCGAGCGATGAATAATACTGCTGATTTTTTACAACAACTAATGCCTACGTAATAATATATAAGTACTTTTCCGCTACATGTAGCTAAAAGTTGATAATATTGTGCACCTGGGGGAGTGAACAATGATCGATCAGCGAAAAGCGGTGTGAAATCATGGGCGGTTCGTAATAAAACTTAGTTATTTCATTATATTATCTTACCATCTTGTTCCACGAAAGCATTAAATTGTGAGATCGCGAAATCGCTCACGCAAATGGTAGAATCTAAATTCACTAATAAGATACGTAACTACTAACCATGAAACTATGCACATATTATTTATGTTATTTATACTACTGTTAGTTATACTCCAATAGGCATTTTTATTGCTTTGTCGTCTGTTCAGTAAACTATTTTTCTGTTCTGTTTACCGATAGAATAATCGGGTCTCTCCTATCGATTTATTCCAACTCGAGCACCATGGCACGCCTTCTATCTACTGTAACCTGATAAAGCCAGATATTATGTGGAGTAGATACCTTGCCGCGGTTTAAGTACCTAATACAGACAAAAGAAGTAAACGCTTGTTTTTTTATGCCATGGTCCATGGTGTATCTTTTCACTTACCTACTTCCGATAATTTGGAGGGCGGATGTGTGCAAAAAATCAAAACCCCAAGTGGCTCGCTATGTTTGGTGACTGCGGGTGCCTGAGTTCACGGGGTCTTGGTGGCGGGTGCTTTGCCCACCTACTGGGTGGCGGGCCGAATCGGGAGAAACTGGATGAGGGAGACCTTTTGACCTCTCCAGCCAGACTTTCTCAACCCACCGCAGTAGGAGGGATGGATTCATACGTTCGTCAATCGTGGATACATTAACCCCCAGATTCCTACCCAACCGTCATACCTTTTTCCTTCCCAGAACTTCCTCTCCTTCCTTTCCCCTAAAAAGATCCTTCACACAGCATCCCCAAAGATGTCATTTCCCCTGAGGGATTTTTTTCCTAAGGACCTCCTATGTGAAGTTAATAAAAAAAAAATCAGCATGTGCAATTCACACGCAGTAGAAGTGAAACTAGAAAGCCGCTGGCTGTCGCTTTTTTTTCTTTTGCCTATTTATTTGTTATAGAGTGGTTTGAAGATTGGATATTGATTTTACAAAAATAAAAATGTTTATTTTTTTAAATTTTAATGGATTCGAACCCAGGTCGCCTGAATGTCTGGCCCATGGACATATGAATATATCTGGACCTGCCCTAAGTGATAAAAGCGTATTATTCCCCCCTCCCATAACGGTTCCATGGAGCCAGCTCGGATCGACGAGAGCCTCGCTTGAATCTAAAAAATGTGACGTCATCATTCTTCTCCTGACCAGCGCCAAGCACGCATCATACATTTTACGAACAAAAATGAGAATCTGTGCTATACATTATACCCTAACATATGTGAATATAGCGAATGTGGGCGTTTCTCCAGTGAGCTCGTCGCTGGTTACAGGGGTAAGTAAATTATGAAATATTTGTAAAAGTGTCGGCAACAAAATATTCCTCTGTGAAAAAGGTAACGAACTTTCCTTTCCCGCCTTTGGAATACGCAAATATGTTAATAACGTGGCGGGCAATTCGCGCTCCCATGTAAAAAGGTCTATTCATTCAAAAGCAGATTTTGCTTTTAAGAACTAAATGGTGATATTATAATGCTAACTAACTAACTAACTAACCATCACGCCGTTTCCCCGCAGGGGTAGGCAGAGAGGACGGACCGCCAAACAACTCGGTCTTGACACACACTCTTTGCCTCTCTCACATTCATACATCGTCTCATACATACTCTTCTATTATTCTGACTTTTGACATGGCCCGTCTCAAGTATCTGATTCACTTGATCGTGCCATGTCTTCCTCGGGCGTCCCCGACTTCTTCTACCATTCACATTTGCATCATATATTCTTTTTACACTACTTTCTTCGCTCATTCGCTCTACGTGCCCATATATTATAATGCGAGATGTCTATATACTGTCAGATTGATTTTTTAACGAATCACAGTCATCTTTCACCTCTTCGCCCTTCCATAGTTTGGTTTTACCCCTCATCTGTATCTTCTTGTCTATCTATTTGGATGTCTATGGTCTGGCCACTACATTCGTTACGCGCCTTACGCCGCTGGACTATGGCATGCTTGCGTGAGACCTAGAATTTATTGTATTATATTAGAACCGAGTACCCGTCAAAATATTAAATTTTCATCCTAATTTAAAATCACTAACGGGGCTAAAGAAGTTTCACTTCAAAAAACAATATAACCGCTTGTGATGAATATTGGAGGGAAACCTGATATTTTTTATGGAAAAATGTGGGGTCAAGGATTGCTTTGTATGTATTCGACATTATGCAAATTGAGGGTAATAAACAGAAAAGCATTAAAAGAAAACCATAATAAATTACAAAATTTGTCAAAATAACTTTGTGTTGTAAACGTAGGTATTTATTTTCTATTAGATATATTACTAGTATACCTACGTATTTGTTTTCTACCTCCTAACTAACTTGCCTTGGCTCGTAACTCGTAACTAATAACTGCTGTCGTTTACACATATGCATATATCACAAATTTTAAACTAATGACAAGTAAATTTACATTTTCTCACAAAAAAATAATTTTATCTAAATTTTCACGGTTCGATTGCGTAAATTAAAGTTAAATAATATCGAATGTTGTCGTCAAAAAATATTTAATGAACACTTCGCAGTGTTACTACCTACTTACTAAATGCCAAGGATACGAAATCGTGGAAATAAAAATCATAATTTTGACAGAATATTAGTGAAATCGGTAATAATTATATCGGTTTCAATAGGTAGATAGATAGGTACAAAAACAAGAATTCTTTGAATTCTCTTAGCCCTGATGAAAACCACCATTCACAAATCATACGTTGCTTGAAATGGCTTCCGCCGTGTTTGGTGACCAGATCTGAATAGCCAGGTAGGTACTTCCTCACCTTCTTCTTCCTCACCATCATCTTCCCCTTCTCCTTCCTCTCCCCATTTCCTCCATCTCACTACGTACCCCAATTGGGAATACCAGTCTCACTAGCTACAGTTAGCAGGGAGCAGTTGGGAGTCTTGTGCGGATTTACATAAAAATATATATAAAGTTTGTATGTATTGATACTGTATCTGAATTACTAAGTTACTAAAATACTGTGCGTGGTTATTATTTAGGAAATCATCAAGTTTTTTTTTTTAAATTTATTACTTATTACTTCTTTAATAATATTGGAAAATGACTTTGTGGCACCATTGGTAAATAATAAAATAATTTATAAATAAGTTAATTTTTATTAAAACTAGTTTCGAAAACATGGTTGTTTATTTTCATTTAATTTAGGAGGGATTCATTATCAAGGAGGAATTCACCCTTGGAGACAGTAAATACACATCTATCCAATGTTTTCTTTAAGCCGGGTTCTTACCTGATCTGTTCCATGAGAATCTATGGTCAATTCATAGAACGAAAGTTGAAGTCCATTCAACTTTGGGTTTCTATTTTATAGAAAAGCATATTTTCACGGATTTCATAGATTCAATGAAATAGACAAAACACCACAGAATAGTTCAGGTAAGAAAGTGCCATTACTCGTCCCTTTGTTTAGTGTGCAACAAGAAGAAATGGATTAATATTGCATTTTAGTTAACAATTTTTTTTCAGTTTTCATTTGTGCTTATGAAATATTTTGAATTGTTAGTAATTTAACATTGTTCTTTTTAAATTTGTATCGCGTTATTAAGAAGTTTAATGCACGTGTCACACACAGCTATAAAAGATAAAACACCATTTGGCTTGGCGCATTTCTGCATATATACATTCCCCAATGGGAGTATATGGCGAGCGATATGCTGAAATAGGCCAAGCCATATGATCTTTTATAGCTAAGTGGGTTCGCCGTTTAACTTCAAAATCATTTGAGATTGAAACAGCTTAAAAACTATTCGATTTGAATCTGCAGACATTTATACGAAAGAGATAATTTGGGTGTGCATAGCAAAATGATTTCAATGAATTATGTTTATGTCAAGAATCCCATCCACAGATCAGTAGCACTGACCTTTGGTTCCGACACCGAGTTCATGGCGCAACTTCGGACTATCTACTAACGTACTAACTAACAATCGTACATATACACACAATGGGCAACTGACACCTGCCTGAACACTGAGTAGATAATCTCTAGTAGAAGTACCGATTTGGAAGAAAACTGATGTCGCCAGTGTAATATTTGGCAAGACAGGCTCAATTTTATATTTTCATAAAATTGATCATTCGCACGAAGCAAGGAAAAATTTACCGCGCTAACACGCCACGCGCCGATAACACTCTTCTATTCGTTTACTTCTTCAGTGTACCTAAAGGTATGTAAATTGTAAGCACATACATGTTTGTACACACTTACGCGATCTTTGCAATCATAGAATAATTATCACTCAAGGTCTCATTTTATGGACACAACAGGAAATGCGTAAGGAAATGATATTTTAGTACAATTCACGAAATCAATAAAAATATATTAAGAAATGCGCGTAGACCTTTTTACACTAACATAAACACACTTGTTGGGCGGAAGTACACAGACGAGTAAGTACCCGATTTTCACGTAAAATTATTGATTACGAGGGTAGGTAGCTATTTGAACAGTATGCATTTTTTAGCACTTTAAAATAAATAATATTAAAATGATGTAGGCACTATACGCAGGCCACTAATTTAATCACAAATTACTCTGTGACATTTTGCGGTCGTTATTCTACAATAATTATGCTAGTAAGTACTTGAACTGCCGCAGAATATTTAATAATATTTATTATTTTCGGAGTTGTGCATGGGCCGGCCCAAAGACAAGGTTGAATGGAGCCTGCGATTTACTCACGCGCCGGGGAAAGACTGAAGGAATGAATGTGAGAGATTTTGAGATTCTGTCGCCGCCTTTTGTCTGAGCTGAGCCAGTGGACTAATACCTCATACCTCATACCGGGCCTAGGACTCGGAGGAGGGGTCCGTTCATATACTTCATACACATTCACAAATCGGCCAATACTTCCAAACATTCTTTATTATAATGTAATAAATATAATGCATTATTCTGCAACGATTGGGACAAAGTCTAAGTCCAAATGTGCTTGAGTAATATACCAGTTAAGACCCCTCTTTCCGAATTCTACAGACATAATAATATATTATTGTATAACACTTCACTTAAGAACTTTTTTTTAAAGATAATCCCTATTCAGGTGCAGTTGAGAAGTTACAGTTAATTCCCTCGATAGAAAAAAATCCCAAAGTATGCACCGGAAATTAAAAAACTTACCCTGTTCTGTTATTTAATATGCGGATATTAAGATATTTTGCTCTATTTTAAATGAGTCGTGTTTTATCAAATACTAGCGAATTCCCGACAAACGTTGCAAGGTCACTCAAGGAAAGAAATTGTTTCTCCCTGTGTGTCTTTTCCCGTGCGTCCCCGTTCCCTTTCCCTTTCCCACCCTCCCGCGTCCTTCCCCTCCCGCGAACCCCTCCCCTTCATCCCCTTCGTCCCCCGGGATCCCCTACCTCTCCTCCTTTCCTCCCTGCCGCTAAACTAAATGAAATACACCCATTTTTTAAACAACTCGCGCGCCACCTATTGCAAAATATTTATACAAATTACGCCAGAGCTCACCAGTATATATGTCATAGTCAAAGGTCGATATGCAGTCTCTTCGCGGAATGACTGGTTTATCCTAGGTTTGAACAAAGCTAAGTTAACGAAGACTTCATGTCAGACCTGAGGGTTGACTAGTCAAACCTAGGAGCGCCGGAGCTTCGAGGATTGACTATATACAAACCTTCGCGGGTTTGCGCACTATAAATCACCAAAATTTCTTTGCAATTGGATAAATAGTATAGGAAATAATTTCATAACGCCAGAGTTCACTAACATAGAAACCATCGCGGGGATGCGCACATTAAATCACTAAAGTTTTATCGCAAACGGATGAATGGTTTAGGAACGCATAAGGGACAAACAAAGAAACATTCATTTTTATATACCTACCTATTAAGATTTTCACAACAGTCGCTTATGAACGCCTATTAATTATAACCTTTATTGAGCGCGCTCCTTCCATCATTCGTATTTGCAATTTGCATTATTCACTTTTAAACCATCTTCAGTTATCTTCTTGATTTTTTTATCCCGTTTTTAGTCCCTGATAATATCGTTAGAAGCCCTGATAATATTTGTAGAGAAAAATGCATCTTTCAAACCTCTATCTTTAGATTAGTCTCTATTTGTCACCTCTACGTCTGGAGGGTAGTGAGGGTTTGTGAGAAAATGGTGCTACATTTTCTCATAAACAAAATAAAATTCAGAAAGCTTTTTCATCATGACAAGCTATGACCATGACATTTGATCCTCCGTCAGTTGCCCCCCCTCCCCCCCACATACTTATATACAATATGCAGTCGGTTTAGGGGAAGTACTGTATACCTACTTGCACAAAATATAAGTAAGTGTCCACGAAAGTTTTTTTTAAATGTAATTTTTGTATTTGTAATTTAAAAAAGAATATACATATATGTGTGTGTGTGTACGTATGTGTAGGTGCATATATTATTATTTTTCCACTTTACACTTATTCACACGTCTGGTGTTCTCAGTTTTTTTTGTTGTTATACAATAATTATCATATTTAAAAATAAAAAAATAAACTTTTTTACTATGTTCTAGCCATAAAACTGGCACACTTTACTTTATTTTACAATTTTACTTTTATTTTACTTTCATTTCACTTTTATTTTACTTTTCCTTGCTTATCTAGTTCCTAACTATAAAACTTAATAATTGTCGACTTTTTAATTATTATTTGTGCATGATGTGAACATTAGTTATTGGGTTATAACTTAAATATTATATTTTGTGGTTGCCTCTAATGCATGTAATGTTATTAACCTGTAAATGTTCCTAATGAAATAAATAAATAAATAAAGGGTGTGCATAGAGTACCGTCGAACAACAAACGTATAAAACATATTTTCATTCAAATGCATCAAGGATAAAACTACTTGTCTATATACTGCGTATAACACGATACCACCCCAGCCAGGAGCACTCCTGTCCCGGTGAGACCGGCACACCAGGGGGTGTGCCGGTCTCACCGGGACAGGTGATGATAATTATTATTATAAACATAATTTCGGTGGGGAGAAAACAGTCGGAGGAACAACGTTCGGGTCGCCGTAACAAGTATAGTTTTGGCGGTTCCCAACATCAAACGATTACGCTATAATGTTCATTTTAATAATGTCTACAATGTCATGTTTTGCTTGAATGCTTTCTTAAAATAACATTCACATTCGAAATACTTTTAAAATAAAATAAAAACATTTTCTATGCATGTTAGGCTGCGTACACATGCATGTAACAAAACACGAACCGAACCACAAATTTTAGGAAACGAACTATGTACTTAACTGCAAGTGGCGTTTCGCGCCGTTTACTGTTGCTTCATTCCGTTCCCATAATTCGTGGCTCGTTTCGCGTTTTGTTACATGCATGTATACGCAGTATATGACAAGCTATTCCGTTTCCTGCAGCAACGAACGTTATTAATACCTTAGTGTCTGCGTGGTTGAATTTAAGAATCCGGCTTCGAACGCATGTCTGCCGCCGCGCCTTACCCGTCGCACCATATAAACATCCGTGTACGTGGATTTTCAGACAAAGCTACCGTTGTAATTCGGTTTCTAATTCAAGAATGCAAGACGCCTAGGGACGTGCCCTTCCTAGGTATAAGTTCTACGAATTTGTGAACCTGGAGTATCTCCCGGATTTCGAAAGATTGACGGTAATACTCAGTTGTATCAAGCGGCTGTATATTACATATGACGTCATCGCCCGTCTCGGTTACTTTTTCACGGTGACTAGCCATCACTGGTTGACACGTTGACAGTGGATACGAGAAACGGGCAAATTTTGGAACCAGTTCCTATTGGATTTAAAAAATGACCACCAACACTAATTGGGCGGAGCTAAATGAAAAGCCGCCCGCAGGGCCTAGCAGTAGCTTTTTAACTGCTAGTTCATTTTTATTTTTAGATATTACTACACACACATACCTCTTTGTAGCTTCTAGCCACCATCATTTCGCCAACCCTACGAAGAACACAAATTATTTTACTCGTATTTACTTCTTGTTTCCAAGTCTGCCCCTGTGCTCCGACAAGTAGAATTTTCATTGTTACTACTGTTTGGGAGTTCTTCGAACAATGTAAATGAAATATTATGATATGTATCCCCGGGCATTTAGTTCTGGGTCAATTTTACCGGCTTTAGGTTTTGCATAATTTGTTATTTTGCAGCAAAGTTTTGCTATTCTATCGATTTTCAAACTTTACAATACATTTTTACATTTTAATAATAATTTTTAACCTGAAAAATAGATAGAGGCTCATTTAACGATTGCTTGCAACGGACCGTACTAAAACGTTTTGCGCTGACCATTCCCATTGATAGCGTGATACTATCATTTAGCAATAAAAAAATATATGAAAAAGTTCTAAGCAGTGGCTTACATTTCTACTTGACCAAGGGTTATTTGTAACTCTTGTTTAATTAAAGTTAAAGATAAGTACATCAATATTAACCCATTTAAAAGACTTTGTGACATCCAAATGATTCTCTTTTACAAAAAGTAAAAGCCATAAAATTGATTTAGGTGAGTTTTGAAGCAAAACAATATAGTAACTAACACTGAATAGATTATACCCACCTAAAGTAGAGATACGTTCTATACTTCCATGTGGTTTTCTTGATTTCTGTGACAACTTATTCTTCATAAATGTTCTGGCGTCCAGCTTGGCCTACAGACTTCCCTGTTCTTTTTTCATATTCGCTGATCCTTGGAATAGGTGTATATATGATTAGATGAGATGAGAACTTTTAGTTAGATGTTCACAATTCACAACATCCAACTAAAAATTCCATTTAGTTGGATATTGTGAACATCCAACCGTCTACTGCCATTTTCATCGATCTACAGTCATCGATCGCTTGACTATGACATAATATCGAAAAGCATTAAATTGTTCTATGTGTTGCGTAACTGCAATTTCAACGACATATTTGAAAAGTTTTAAAAGGCCAACGGAATTACGTGGCTACTTTCCATTGAAGGTGCATTTTTTTCATTGCATTGAAAGGTGTAGTTTACGCGACGTTTCGTACGAAGTGTCTACTCTATTGGTAATAGCGTAATAGCTATTTGATCCTTGGTGACCCTCACATCTCACCCATCCGAAGTCTGTGGCTCTCTGCAAAGCATTAAATGCATTTCCATTTACGATTTACAGTTGACGCGGAGATTTGCAAATTTTGCAAATCTCCGCGTCAACTGTAAATCGTAAATGGAAAACATTATTCTTCATTTTTTTACGTATGCACAATCGCCCAGCTTCTCGACCATTATTGACTGCACGCCACTGGATCTAAGGATATCATTAATCCCTCGCTGGTCGCAAATGGCACGGTCTATAAAGTAATGTGGGCCAAGAATGAAGGCTAGACGCCACAGATAGCCGTACTTAGCTATAGCTTTAGGAGTCACGATACATATTGGATCATCGGACCCCCGTGCCCCCGGGCCCCCGTGCGCGTTATAGTACATAACGTACGTTGCCTATCTGTCGGCTCGTTGGTTTTTTTTCACACTACCGTCGGCCAAATACATTATGTCGATGTTTATTACCTTGTGAGGCACTTTTCGGGAACAATACAAAAAGCAATAATTTTTTAAAAGCGCGGATATCCGACCAACAAGTTTTCTTGTTGATTTAGGATAAATCCTCTCTGCACACACTTAATTCGCTTTTATTGTACGGTTGGTGTAAATATAGTTTGCATTGAACAATAATTAATTAACAATAATTAATCAACAACATTATTACTGCCAAAAGATCTCAACAAGTGCGCAACACTAGAAAGGTTCTACAGCCGGTATATACTAGTACTGGGCGTTGACGATAATTCTATCCAATGCCAACGTCGTTATCGTTGGCAATTTTCAACTGTTGAAAATAGCTGTTGAAAATAACGTCGACGTTGACGCAACTATAATAGGAGATCGACACGATACTAACAAAAAACAAACAAAAAAATATATCAAAATCGTATAAAGGAATCCCTTTTAACGGGTGGATCCCCGAATCATTGATGTATTATTAATTATTATTAACTCTATGCCCCACGCACCACACACGTAATAATAATCCTATAATAACGTTGAAAGTTGAAACTGTTGGAAGACGTTGGTTTCGGTGTTGAAAATATTACCCTGTTGAAATATTAAAAGACGTTGAAGATATATTTTGCTTGTCACTGATAAATTCGCTTGTTGCTTGGCGCTACGGATCGGCCGTATTGGACGGGAAAAAAGGTACGTACATTACCAAAAGACCTTGTGTAATTGGGTATAATATCGTTCACGAAGTGTGATCTCTTGACCCTTTTGATTTATCATTCCAATACCGTTGAAAACAATAGGTACAAAACTTAGCTGTTAGGCGACCGGCGTTGATAATTATCAATAGGTTATTTTTTGCTTGTCGTTGATAAATTTGATTGTTTCCTGGCGCTGCGTACCGGCCGTATTGGATGGGAAAATAAAATAAAAAGTGCATTAGTTACGTACATAACCAAAAGACCATTTAAAATATCGAGTAATGTTGTTCACGAAGTACAAACTCTAAACCCTTTTTATTTATTAGGCAGTTGAATCGTTGACTGCGTTGAATAATATTCGCATGTAGGTATTATATTTCAACTGTTGGCGCTAATTATTTTCAACAGCGTTGGACGTTGAAACAATATAACTATTGTTTCCAACGGCTAGTTATATTTTAATACAGTACTAGTATATACCAAAACATCCTTTGGACAAAGGAGTTTTTCATGTAAAGCTCCGCTGATTTATAATATTATGCTCAGTGAAAATATCAAAACTATAGGTACATTAAATTTATTCAACAAAATGTTAAGTAATTCAAAAATATCATTATTTATATTTTGGATCACCCGTGTTATCGCTTATGTCATAAATCAGCATGGAAGCTCTATTACATATGTTCGATACAATCCATATTTTTATTTTTTACATTTATTTTTTTATTGTTTAAATTGTTACATTGTTACCTAAACATAATATTATGGCGAAAACAAAATAGCCAAATACATATTTTAATGGATTTCTACACCAATTAAGAGAACTAGCTCTTGAGCTTGGTGTAGCAGTCATTTCATAATTATATACTAGAGCAGGGTCTCCAAACTTTCCAGCCGTAGGGCCATACTGATTACTCCAGTTAGTTCCAAGGGCCAAAACCGTTTTAATTTTCCTGCTATTATCTATAAATTCTAGACCAATTGCCGAGTACGCGCCCTGAGCGAGCATACGCTTGCTAAATCCGCTAGTTCAATTACAATTGTGTCGTACTGTATTGTCACGATTTGACAATTTGATAATTAGAGTTGTTGCCATGAAAGCAGAAGGTCCTGGGTTCCAGTCCCAGAGGTGTCAATATCTTTTTCTGAATATTGTCTTCATATAATTTTAAAAAATGACGAAGGTTTTCACTTGCGTTTGTTATTAGTTAACGTTCGTGAACCAAATTCATTCTAATTTCTACGAATGATCAATGGTGAATTGTGCGCAACTGTGTGCTACAAAAATGCTACAAAATTATAAATTAATAATTTGGGATAAGTGTACAATAGCACACAAACGAGCATTAGAGGCACTCGATCGAACATTAAGAGATTTGTGTAGCAATCAGAACCTCTTCGGAGGCGCGATGACTCTACTGGCTGGAGATTTTCGCCAAACGCTGCCTGTCATTCCCTTAACAACAGCTGCTGATATAATAAATACTGGCTTGAAGGCATTAAATTTATGGAGATACGTGAAAAATCTCAAGTTAACAATGAATATGCGATTGGCGTTACAATGAATATGGAAGCGTTTGCAAATGCATTAGTAGACATTAGCAATGGAATAAATTCCTGTTGACACTTCTACTGGCCTCATTTCGTTTCCACCGATTTTTTGTCAATTCACAACGTCAAAGGAAGCATTAATATCGAAAGTGTTCCCAAATATTGGTGTGAATTATAAAAACCATGCTTGGTTGAGCGAACGAATCATTTTAGCAGCGAAAAATAAGGATGTAGAAGATTTAAATATAAAAATTCAGAGTCAAGACAAATGCATTAATTTAAGTGGATCAATCCCATTATCGATCCAAATGAAGTAGTCAATTATCCCCATTGAAATCCTAAATTCATTTGATTTGTCAGGATTACCGCCACACAATTTACAACTCAAGGTTGGCTCTATGATAATTATATTTTTTTACATGAGCTGCACACAGGAGGCCCTGAGGAAAATAATTTCCCTCAGGGCCTATGTCATCTTTGGAGATGCTGGGTGGAGAATTTTTTAAGGAAAGGAAGGAGAGCAGAGTTCTGGGAAGGAAAAGTGTTTAAGGGGTGGGTAGGAATCTGGGGTCCAGTATGTCCTGGTCATCCGCCTCCAAGACCTAGACAAACTTCACCCCATGAACCCGGGCACCCCTGCTAAATCACCAAAAGGTAGCGAACCACTTGGGGTGACCTATTGCAGAGGTGTTGGTTATCCAATAAAGGTTCCCGGGGCGGCGGTACCCATTCCCGCCTCCTAAGTTATGCTACGTAATACGAATCAGCCAAAATTGTGCAACGGAATAAGACTGGCAGTTAAAAAAATTACGAAAAATTTGATTGAAGCTACTTTAATCATAGAAAATTCAAAGGCGAGAATGTGCTTATTCCCAGAATACCACTAATGCCAACTAACTTTACTTTTGAATTTAAACGTGTCCAGTTTCCATTGCGCCTTGCATTCGCAATGACAATTAATAAATCCCAAGACCAATCGTTAGAAGTGTGTGGAATAAACCTTGAATTCATTGCTATTTGTTTTCTCTCCAGAAGGAAAAACTAAAAATGTTGTATATTACAAGGCATTACAATGGTTATGGTCGAATTATTTTATTTTAATTTTATTTCATTTTATGGTCGTATTGTAAACGGAAGATTTTGTCTCATTTTTTGTCATTAAGTACGTAACGGGTAACATTCAATATACGGAATTATTGATAATCCAACAGATTTGAATTTACCGGAAGTGTTACATTTCCTTAGTCCGCGATTGTACACCACCCATGTGAAGCCGAGGCGGGTATAAATAGTACAAGTCTTCCAGGAATTTTGAAAATATTCACGAAAAAAATATATGGCGGTACTAAGTTCGCCGGGTCAGCTAGTTTAAAATATTTGTTAGCTATGCTTATGTTAAATTTTCTGCATATTATACTTGTCATTAAGCTTTACCTAGCAAATAAATACAGAGTTACTATTATTCTGTGCTGTGTTTATTATACAACTTATCACAACAACAATAACAACAATAAGCCATTAGCTGTCACGGGCCTGATTGATGACACCGATCATTAGCTGTCGCGGGCCCGATTGATGACACTGGCGGGCCGGATTTGGCCCGCGGTCCATAGTTTGGAGACCCCTGTGCTAGAGTGCACAATAAATACTAGGATGTTGTGACATTAAAATTTTAATTTGGCATGAAATGAAGTTGTAGCATATTTAGTACTTTTAAATTTACTTATTGTTGTTATTATTTACTTAATATTATCTACCTAATGTACTATTGTTATCTATTTTCGTTATTTGTTTTTGGAATGTTATGCCGTGATGCGCTACCTCCTTCTTTAGCCAACGTTTCGGACAGCGTTGCAGTGACCATCATCAGGGCAGATACGGCTAGCTAATGTGAGGGAGCGGAATCCGAGTGTGGGTAGAGACGGAGGACGAAATGAAAGGCAGTCGGTCGATGTAGTGAGTCAGTCTTTATTGTAGCTAGGTAGCGAAGGTCGATGCGGTGCGGAGTGACGGTGGTGCAGTGAGTGTAGCTCGATGTTGCTGCATGATGATGGTCAGGAAGCTGCGGCGGTGAAGATCACAGATCTTCAGGGAGCAGTAGAAAAAGTAAGTTGATTATTAAGTTGTAGAAGAATACGAAATTATTTTTTTACTTTTTAGTGCATTTTTTAAGTCTTTTTTTTGTTTTGTTAAAATTTTTGTTTATTTTTTGATTTTTAGTGAATCTGAAGTACACTAACTAATTCGATTAAGATTCGGCCGAGTATCGTAAATTTGCGCCTAAGAATTGGAGAGTTCCGTTACTTTGTCATGGATCCCATAATCAGAACCTAACCAAACTCTCAAAAAACTACCCTTGAAATACATCCTTTCCACTAAAAAAAGAATCATCGAAATCGGTTGTCGTGATATTGAGTTATTCGTCCATTTGTCACGCACATACTTGATGCAAATTTAAGACTTGTATGATTTTCTCATGGATGCCATTGTCAGAACTGGACCAAATTTAAATGGGACCACACGGGAAGCATCAGCTTTCAAATAAAAAGGAATCATCAATATCGGTTCACCCAGTCGATAGTGCAGCTTATGTTTTTGTGGATTAAATTATTTTTTACATAAATAAAAATAATAAATGGTACCCAGTACGATTTGAGGTTTTCACGGCCAAAACTATTATAGTGATTTTTTTCGGGTATTATGCCGTGTTGCGCTGCCTCTTTCTTTAGCCAACGTTACTGTGTCCATCATCAGGGGATATGTGTAATGGCCATCCACCCTGATAATTGTAATTAATGTAGTCCGAAACGTTGGCTAAAGAAGGAGGTAGCGCAATAGGTACTGCATAAACTTACATTATTAAAAAATACCTTGTAATGTTAATTTGCATTAAGCATTTGTTAAAGTTACATTTAGTTAGTAGGTACATTATCATTAGGTAGGTAAGTACATTAGTACCTACTGTACCTAATATTGTACAGAGTGTAACCAGACCGACCTCAACCAGTGATTCCTGGGCTTATTTGAAAGTAACCTATATGAGTAACCACGCAACCCTCCACCCCCCCGACCCTTACTGTTCAATACCTACCTACTGATTTTTTTAAATGTTTTTAGCTGAAAAAAAAGTGACCGGAGGCAAAAATGTTCACCCCAAGTGGTTCGCTACGTTTGGTGACTTAGCAGGGGTGCCCGGGTTCATGGGATGAAGATTGTCCAGGTCTTGGAGACGGACGCGTCTGCCCACCTACTGTGTGGTGGGCAGGATTTGGAGAGATTTTGGTTAAGGGGGAGACCTTTTTACCCCTCCGGCAGGATTCTCTCGACCCACCGCAGTGGGAGGGATAGGTTCATACGTCCGTCACTCCTGGACACACTGATCCCCAGATTCCTACCCACCCCTAATGCCTTTTACCTTCCCAGATCTTCCTCTCCCTCCTTTCCTTAAAAAAACCCTCCGTGCAGCATCCTCAAAGATGATAGGCCCAGAGGGAAATTATTTTCCTCTAAACCTCCTGTGTAAAATAATGGCTAATGTAAAAAAAAATCTCAAGAAAAATGAAAATAATTGCGGGTTTCTCCTACAAACATGGTTCTACAATATTATCAAGTCGATTTTATCTGCAGATTGTGCAATATACAGGTAGATAGATATCTACTTTTTGGAAGAGACCAATGGCATTGACTAATTAAAATACCTAAGAATTAATTATTTTCCAGAATGAAAAGTTTTAGGTTCGCATTTTCACAGTTGAAAATTTTAACAGTTTCTAATTCCAACGGCGAACCCTCGACACTAAGTACCGAAAAAAGTAGGCTTCTACAACATATTAATGCTTTAGTCCCTATGAAAACAAAGAATTGATTGGAAAAAGGAAAAACATCAAATGAAGTGCTGTGACATTTAAAAACGCGACTTGGTCGACCTGGGACTTGGCGTCCCAGAGGTCATGCATCGGCCAGCCAGGGTGGGGCAAGCCCCCCACCGTGCCTACGCCCATGATGCTGACTTCATTCCAAATCCAAACCTTCGAAAGCTTTTATTATTACCGTGATGATTCACGGTTACGGTACCGTGACGGCAAAAAAGTGCAATAAACATAAGTTCCTTATGAATGAAACGATGAAAATGAAACGCAAGGAAAAAGTAGTAGGTACTTTGGAGGAAACAGTCACACGTATTTTGTGTGTCTCATCTTTGGTCTCACCGTTATTTAATGTGTAAGAAAGAGCTGCAGCATTATAGTATGTTTATTGCCTTCTTTGCCGTCACGCTACCGTAACCATGAATCACGATCCGACTTGCAGAACCCAACATTTTGCACCGCCATACGAATAATTTTTATTCCGACGACGGAATAATTTTTATTCTGATTTATTTTTATTTTATATTATTTCGCGACGCGACGGGCCGAAAAATGGAATAATAATGATTCGGTTGGCGGTTTTGCCTATACAGTGATTGGTCCGACTTGCAGAAACCCGACATAGGTATTGGGTTCTGCAAATCGGATCATGTGGAGGGAAAATAGAATATCAGAGCTCCGACTCTTGGTCCAGATGTTGTGCGCTCTAAATGGTATCATAAGTTAATTGCCGTTGTTTTTGGATACGAATTTGGTTACAAAACTAAAGGTAATTGTGTAAGTAAGTATATCTATTTCAACCATCTACAAAATCTACTTGTTGCACAGAACTAGCTACAATGACGCCCAATTATTATTTAACGACCGAGTAAAGCCAAAGTCATAAATAAACGGGTTGCGATATTCCAACCTAATGAAGCTGTTAATCGATCTACGATAATTAATCAAATAACACAAACAATATCGTGAGCTGCCGAGATTCATTAGATGTAGGTTTAAATTACCAGACAATTTTTATTAGCTGTATTTGGTTGCCTAAGGTAACACAGCCCATTAACCCGTCACTGCCGATGTGGACTTATTAGGTTGGTTCTATTGAACCAACACCTTTCGAGAACTACTATGTAAAGTTGATATTAGACTCTATATATATATATATTTTTTTTTAATTTTTAAAAGAAAGACAAATATTCCCGGGTTACGAATAAGCGGAAAATGTTGTGTCGTGTCGGAGGACTTAGCTAGCCGTGAAATAGAACGTACGACGCCAGGGTGGGACCTAAACGCGAAGCCAACTCGGCCACCGACCTGACAATATATATTTACATACGGACAGGAAAATTTTCCTTTCCTGAGTTTACCAGGACAAGTGTGAAACTGTAGAAAACATGATTTAATGAACACAAGCACAAACAAACAAGTGTAGGTTCATCTTTAATGTCACAGATGTATGGCGCTTTAGCCATTTTTCCTTTCCACCGTCGATACCCATATTGTCCACACACCAGCGGCACCAGCATATGTGGTAATATTATTTAGTGATTAAGCAATTTATTTACTAACGGTCACGTAGGAAAATTTGACAAAACATATTAGACGCTCTTATAATTGCCGTGATAGCAAAAAAGGCAAACACGTATGTTCCTTATCGTTATAATACTGCGGCTCTTTCTTTCACATTAAATAATGGTGAGAGAAAAGATGAGATACAAAATACCGTGTGTCTGTTTCTTCCAAAGTAATACTTTTTTTCCTTTAGAGGCATCAGATTGATATATATCTTATCACGGCTCGGCCACGGCGCACGGTGTAAGTGTAAGGGTCGACAGAGACAGGTTTTTCGTTCTCCGCCGAGACCAAGACCGAGACCGAGAATAAATTAAAATCTCGGCCGAGACCGAGAATAGATAAATTGAGAAAAAAATGAAACTGCGCTATTTTTGCATAATATAGTATATTTAAGATAGTAATAATAATTTCTTTTAAATAGTTTTAATAATCAAAATTGAACAAAATGATGATGTAGCTTTCCAACATACCTGTAAAATAATACGTAATGATCTTGATATTCACTTAACTAGTTTGTGTAGTTATTCTGGCTAGTAATTATAATTAATCACAACAACACATAAAATAACTTTTTTTTCTACCACGAAAAAAATTCAAACAAACTTCCTTTAACTACAATTGTTTGTTTACAAATGTAGTGAAATGAACGAACGGTGCGGCGGCAGCAGCGATAAGTAAAACCCGCCTCGCTGCCAGCCGACCAATCACAACGAAGCTTTTTAAAATGTCCCTGAAGACTGGCTCTGTGCCCTCTGGTTGGAAAAAAGCGGTTATCCATCCTATTCCAAAGAAGGGTGACCGCTCCAACCCGGCCAACTACCGCCCCATAGCGATCACATCAGTTCTGTCTAAGGTGATGGAACGTGTGATCAACGACAAACTGCTTACATACCTCGAGAAGAACAAAATAATTAACGACCGTCAATACGGATTCCGGCGGAACCGCTCGTGCGGTGATCTTCTAGCGTATGTGACGCATGTTTGGGGGCGGTGCCTGGAACGTTTTGGTGAGACCCAACGGTTGCACTGGACATTTCCAAGGCCTGTGACCAGGTTTGGCACCGAGGACTTGTCTACAAACTGCCTTCTTACGGACTTCCCGCATCCTTGTGTATGTGGATTGCCGACTTTTTGAGGGAGAGGTCGATTCAGACGGTAGTCGATGGTTTCATCTCTTCCTCACACTAGATAAATGCTGGCGTCCCACAGGGATCGGTTCTGTCTCCGACTTTGTTTTTGTTGCACATCAACGACCTTTTGTCATGAGCACCAATTCACTGTTACGCGGATGACAGTACAGTCCATGATAGCTTTTTGTTTGACAAGCCCCCAAAGGGCTCACAAACCCCAATGGCTCGGAGGGCTTTGAAGCAAAGAATCGACGGTTACCTCGAGAGTGTTTTCTCTTGGGGCAAAAATAATCTCGTTGAATTTAATGTTTCAAAGACCCAATCTTGTCTGATTACGTGTAAAAGGGATCGAAATGAATATCTAGTATCCTTCAACGGAAGCAATCTTCCGAACAGGCCCTCCATTGATATGCTTGGTGTAACCCTAAGTGACCAGCTCAGGTATGGGGGCTCCATCGAAGCCAGAGTAAAGTTAGCCTCCCAAAAACTGGGCGTACTGTACAGGGCCCGCAGATACTTTAATAGAACACAACTGCTAACCCTGTACAAATCACAAGTGCACCCCACGGTTGAATTTGGCAGCCACCTCTGGTCTGGAGCTCCAAAATACCTGAAAAATACCTCGACTCTGTGCAGAAACGGGCGGTCCGTTTGATAGATTCTCCCATCTTAACAGACGGATTGCAATCTTTAGAGCACAGGCGTCGGGTGGGAATTCTATCCTTGTTCTACCGGTATTGCAATGGAAGATGCTCCGAGGAACTAGCATCATTGATCCCTTCGGCACCGGTGCATAGTCGGGAAACACGCCAAACGCGTGCCCAACATTTGTACACGGTTGACATTTGTCACATGAGAACAGGTCGTTTCTTCGACTCGTTCTTGCGTTCAACAGCTCGGCTGTGGAATGATTTGCCGGCCTCTGTGTTTCCTCCTTCCTGTAACATGGGCCTCTTCAAGACCAATGTTCATTCCTTCCTCTCCTCAAAAAGACCCTCCACACAGCATCCCAGATGACATAGGCCCTGAGGGAAATTATTTTCCTCAGGGCCTCCTGTGTGGAGTTAATGTAAAAAAAAATAAAAAAAAATCACAATCGAAAGCTCTCTCACGCACTGACACCAAGTGACGATTGTGGATGCGCGCGGTAGATTTGAATCCCATTATCCTATACCGTACCTACTTACAACGGTCTCGGTTATGGCCCAGAATCTCGGCGATTTTTCACCGAGAACCGAGACAGAATTCTCTGTAAAATTTTTAGCCGAGAATGCTGAGACCGAGAACGAGATCTCGGTCGACCCTGACACGGTAGTAAGGGTCGACCGAGACAGGTATTTCGTTCTCGTCCGAGACCGAGAATAAATTAAAATCTCAGCCGAGACCGAGAATAGATAAATTGTGAAAAAAAAGAAAATGCACTATTTTTGCATAATATAGTATATTTAAGAATGTAATAATAATTTGTTTTAAATAGTTTTAATAATAAAAATTGAACAACATAATGTTGTAGCACATAAAAAGCAATACTTCTGCGTTTCACCCTTCAAAGGGTGTCGCCTCATGTTGACGACCTCCGTAGTACAGTGGGTAAGACTCTTGACTCACAATCCGGAGGTCGCGGGTTCGAACCCGGCATGCGCAAATAAATTTTATTTGATTAATTTGTGTTATTTCACAATTAATTCATTTAAAATAATATATAGTATATTTGCGGCATGTTCCAGAGTGGAGGATACTATCAGTATCGCCCTGGTGTAAGACCACCATTCAGAATTGAAACGTTGCTTGAAAATGGCTTTAGCCGTGTTTAGTGACCAGATCTGAATAGCCAGGTACTTCCCAACCTTCCTCTTCCCCACCTCCTTCCCCTCCCTTAAGCCTCACAACATACCCCAATTGGGGATGCCATAGTCTCACTGGCTCCAGACGGGAGCAGTTGAGATTCTTGTGCGGTATTCACTGTAAAAAAAAAAAAAATTGACCAGCCTTGCTAAAGAGCTGTTCACTTGCTACACTAGTAGGTGGTGCTGATAAAAATTTTCATCACAATCGACAGCTCTCTCACGCACTGACACCAAGTGAATGTGGTCAGCGCGGTAGATTTGAATACCATTATCCTATACCGTACCCACTTACAACGGTCTCGGTTTTGGCCAAGAATCTCGGCGATTTTTCGGCGAGAGCCGAGACAGTGTTCTCAGTAGAATTTGTAGCCGAGAATGCCGGGACCGAGACCGAGACCGAGATCTCGGTCGACCCTTACACGATAGTAACACGACACTTTGAATGTGTGAGTCGACCGCCCTGCGGCCCATCTCTTTAGGGTGTACACGCTGTTCGGTCGTTAGTGGTGTTATTTGAAATCGGAGAGAAATTAGAAAAAAAGCCGAAAAACCATTAAAGCCGAAAAAAAAATTGAAGTCCGTGGTATGTTCTTTCAAATTTATTTAAGTATTTAATAAATTGCCTATTCCATACTACTTTTATTGTTTATTTACAATTACTTGCCAAAGTTTGCTTAAACTTTCAAAATCGTGTACCAATTTGTACCTCTAAACCAGCGGTCGTCACACTTTTCTGGTCAAGGGCCACATAGGACAATGTGAGGTATCACCGCGGGCCGAACACTTATGATTTCGGGCGGGGGGGGGGGGGGGGGGGGTGTTGTACCTTTTTGTTTAGCAAGTTACAAAATCAATTATTTTGTATTTAAATTTAAGTACCGGGTTGCTACTTCCTTCCTTCTCGTGTTCATGACATAGTGTCAATTCTTGATAATAATAATACACGTAAATTCATAATATTACATAAAAAAAAAATAATTTGTTTGTATCTGTAATGGAATCTTTCGGTTCAATTTTCAACCACTTCGGGAAACTATCGAAAGGTGTGAATTTTCGCACACGTGATAAAAATGATATCAATACATACAATAACAAAAATTAACCAATACTAAAGTTTATTTTGCTTTATTAGTACGTGATAAGCGTGATTTTTTGGTCTTTTTTGAATTGTCTTTTTTTTTACCTTCCTACACCCTCACCGTGTCATCTCCACGCTCTCTTTCTCTGGGTCTTCTACTGCCCCCCTGAAAGTCTCAAACGACAATATAATTAATTGTAAAAAAACGGATAATATATTTAATTGTACGTAAAAAAATATATTTTAAAAGAAAACGGCAGATATTGCGGGCCGCAAAAAACCGGATAATATAATTTGTACATGAAAAAAAAAATTTAAAAAGAAAACAGCAGATATTTGTGCGGGCCGCAAAAAAACGGATATACTTAGTATAATTGTACTTGTACATGAAAAAAAATATAGTTAAAAAGAAAACGGCAGATATTTGTGCGGGCCGCAAAAAAACGGTTATAGTATAATTGTACTCGTTTATGATAAAAAATATAGTCAAAAAGAAAACGACAGATATTTCTGCGGGCCGCAAAAAATCGGATACTATAATTGTACATGAAAAAAATATATTTTAAAAGAAAACGGCAGATATTTGTGCGGGCTGCAAAAAAACGCATATAGTATAATTGTACTCGTACATGAAAAAAAATATTGTTAAAAAGAAAACGACAGATATTTGTCTGGGCCGCAAAAAACGGATAGTATAAATGTACACGAAAAAATATATATTAAAAAAGAAAACGGCAGATATTTGTTCGGGCCGCAAAAAAACGGACAGTATAAATTGTACTTGAAAAAAAAATTAAAAAGAAAACCCCAGATATTTGTGCGGGCCGCACAAATATTCGTCGCGGGCCGCATGCGGCCCGCGGGCCGCAGTTTGACGACCACGGCTCTAAACTAAACAATTTTAATATAAAACCATTCTTTATCTATATTTTCTTCTATAATTTGTCTGCTCTTACGTGCTCTTTTGCCTTTTACAGAGCATGTACCCGTGATCTATATTTTGGATATTTTTGAGATGTTAGAAGAAAAAGGTGCAACACGGCAAATTTAGGTTTAGAAAAAAAAATTATTATAGGTCTCGAGGAAGCTTAACTAAAGAAGAATATCGCTTCATTTCTATTAATATTTCACAGAAAGTGGAAAAGAAGAATACCGCTTTATTTCTATTAATATTTCATAGAAAATGGTCGAATAAATACTCTAAAATTCATCTAAAAAAAGCGGAAACGTTTTAATTTTTTTTTTACCGGCAGTTACGTGTGATAAAGGGACTACGTGGTAAGCTAGAAAAAGAATTTGGTTTATGCTCGTTAAAAAGTAAAACAAGAAAAAATAAATGTCTTCTGAATTCTCGAAGTCTAAAAGACGCTAAATCTAAAAGATCATGCTGACTTAGCTTGAGGTCAGATGGAAAGCGGGAAGCTATAACGACTCATAATCGGCAGAACAGCGTAAACGACATTTTTGTCAAACTACGATTTTTAACGAAAACTAACTAATACATCAGTGACAAAAATATTGCAGATCTATCTTATACGCACGACACTTTTTTTAGTAGCTTTCAGCGTAAGCGACCGTGGTCGGTTACTCTGTTTATCAGGGCCGTATTTACACTTTTCATTGGTGTAGGCCACTTCATTTGCGCCGCCCCTTTCTCCTTCTTAGAGGTTGCCACATATCATAATCATTCACTTGTAGGCTTTTATTAGGTGACATACAATTTTAAAAATAAATATTCAAATATAGGTTAAGTAGGTAAAAACAAACGAATGAATTATTCACAAAGAAAAAGTAACATGAAACAAGAATTACAATTCTTTACAGGATTTTTTATTTGACTAAATAATTTATAATAGCTTAGTATTCAGTCAGCTTCTATGCAAAGAAAAGTCAAAGAGTAAAGTTTTTCTTGCGATAATCAAGACCTTTGGTATTTCTTCACTCGCTAACTCCTTTCTCCAAAACAGTTAGAGGCTGCAGTGCAAAGTGCGACGCGGAGGGCTATATCCAAATTTGGGTAAACGTTGCTCAGAGATTGCTTCCTCAAATACTTTCCTTAAAAAGATTCAGTAATGATTTAGATTAAAGTTTCTCTGCGTCGTATTAGAGGAAATGTGACCTTGAAAGTGTACGCATTCCGGAACTAAATCTTCTTCTAAATCATTGCATAATATTGAACAAGAGACTGAGCTTTTTCTGGGACTCTTTGTGTTGAAAGTTCACCCATTTTTTTTAAAATTAATGTTTTTATTTGAAGTTTATGTACGCATTATGCATTATCTCTAATTCAGCTCTCAGTCAGGAGGTTGTTTCAATATTCTCATTTGATCTTTCGTCTGTACATTTTTTTCTCTTAGGGTCGTCTAACTCTTAATGTCGCCCTATTATTGCTTAAGTGCGCTCATTTCAATTGCACTTTCTTCGAAATAATCATCATTTTCTTCCTCCGGTATAATAAACTCGAGAAGAGATCCATAAAAATCAGATACCGGCAGTACATCAATAAATGAGCTCTGAATCTGAGCACTCTCTTTATTTAGTCTTTCCAAACTACGATTAGTAACCAAATAAAGGTAGCCCACTGTCCAAGCATTTTTTTGTGAAATATTCGCACCATAATCGCACGACGCAATCCGCGGTCCCGTACGGGATCACAGGTCTGAAGGTTCCTTTGGGGGGAAATAGGTGTAGACGTGTGGAGGCTTAAAATTTTTTTTTTCATAATCGCACAATTTGGGAGGCGGGAATGAGTACCGCCGCCCCGGGAATCTTTATTGGATAACCAACACCTCTGCCATAGGTCACCCCAAGTGGTTTGCTACGTTTGGTGATTTAGCAGGGGTGCCTGGGTTCGTGGGGTGAGGTTTGTCTCGGTCTTGGAGGCGGATAACCAGGACACACTGAACCCCAGATTCATACCCACCCCTTAAACCCTTTTCCTTCCCAGAACTCTCCTCTCCTTTCTTTCCTTAAAAAAACCCTTCTTAACAGCATCCCCAAAGATGACATAGGCCCCGAGGGAAATTATTTTCCTTAGGGCCTCCTGGGTGGAGATCATGTAGAAAAATAAAAAATCGACAGAACTATTCAAAAATATATCCTGAAAATTTCAAACCAATATACCACGCCATTTTGGTTATACGCGTTTGAGTGAGTGTCCTTCGGTTGAACTACCACTATTTTACTGCCACTCTTATTTTCAAACGCATTTTTCTCAAAATTACTTTTTTCGAATTTGTGTAACCTCTAGTTCCTACAGTTTTTGATCAATCGTTATAAAACTCAGCACATAGTTTCATCATATAAATCCTAAACAATATCTTTATTTTTACTATTTTTTATGGCACATTAAACGTACAAAATAATGGTAAAAAATCATACAAAATTTTCACATTTCTCAAAAAAATATTAATTTTCTTTTTTTTTTGTAAGGAGGAGGTTCAAATAGAAGTAACAGTTATAGAAAAAGTAAATTCTTTTGAAAAATTGAGTTCGGATGAAAATTCTGACCTCCAGGAGCAGTGGCGGACTAAGGGGGGGGGGGGGGGGGGCGGTCCGCCCCGGGCCCCCGGTTCTGGGGGGCCCCCAAACACCTTCATGTTCCCTTGATCAAATCAAATCACAAGGCTTTAAGGCACCAGGAAACTGTAAACATTTTTTTGTGATTTTTTTATTATTTCATTTTTTGGAAGAAGCACTTGTTAAGAATGCTCTCACCAATTTTTTTCAAAGAATTTCGAAAAATTGACGGAGATGGAATATTTTATGTGAAACCGTTTGAAACAGTTTGTATGTTGAATTATCCTTCAGCCAAACTTTGAATGCGTTTTTCTCGAAACTTTTTTAACACGTTTTTTAACCTGGTTGACGACATATTACACAAACTATACATCCGATTTGCATGCACCAATTCTTAAACTGTTCGAAAATCTAGTGTTTCCATGTAGGTGCATTTCAATATCTAAAAAAAAAGAAAAAATGGCAGATCAGCTAATTTTATTTTCGTAATAACTCGTCATTCGTAAAAATTAAAAAAGTAGAAGGGGGCCCCTTATAAAATAATCCCTACGTGGTGTCTTAGTGAGGGCCGGATTGAACATGTCGGGGCCCCTAGGCAATGCAAGTCTCGGGCCCCTTTACCATAGGGGCGCCTAGCTGATACGTGGCCCTTAGGCAGTGGCCTACAGTGCCTTGTGGACAATACGGCCCTGCAAGAGCTGGCTTAAACACGTCGGGGCCCCTTTACACTGGGGGCCCCTACCCAATGCGAGGCCCCTAGGCAATGTATTTCCCAGGGCCCCTTTACCCTCGGGACCCCTACCCAATGCGGGGCCCCTAGGCAGTTTCATACACTTCTTATGGATAATACGGCCCTGGCTATAGGGACTGGATTTTCGAAGGCAGTGGCCTACTCTGCCTTATGGACAATAGGGCCCTACCAGTGCCAGCTTATACGTGTCGGGGCCCCTAGGCAATGCACGTCTCAGGGCCCCTTTACCTTAGGGACCCCTACCCGATGCGGGGCCCCTAGAAGTGGTCTACAATGCCTTATGGAAACATTTATGGGCCTGCCAGGGCCGGCTTAAATATGTCGGGGCCTCTAGGCAACGCACGTCTCGAGGCTCCTTTATCCTAGGGACCCCTACCCGATGTGGGCCCCCTAGGTAGTGGCCAACACTGTCTTATGGACAATAGGGCCCTGCCAGGGCCGGCTTAAACATGTCGGGGCCCCTAGGCAATACACGTCTCAGGGCCCCTTTACCCTAAGGGGCCCTACACGATGTGGGGCCCCTAGGTAGTGGCCTATACTGTCTTATGGACAAAAGGGACCTGCCAGGGCCGGCTTAAACATGTCGGGGCCCTTAACCAATGCGGGGCCCCTAGGCAGTTTCCTACGCGTCTTGTGGATAATATGGCCCTGGCTATAGTGACTTCATTTTCGAACAGTTTTAGACTTGGTGCATTTTTTTTACTGTCTTAGACCCTTTGCCAAAGGTCATCTTATCATTACAGATAATAAAGATAGTTAACAGGGGTGCCCGGGTTCATGGGGTGAGGTTTGTCTATGTCTTGGTGGCGGATGACCAGGACACACTGAACCCCAGATTCCTACCCACCCCTTAAACCCTTTTCCTTCACAGAACTCTCCTCTCCTTCATTTCCTTAAAAAACCCTCCACACAGCATCCAAAAAGATGACATAGGCCCTGAGGGAAATTATTTTCCTCAGGGCCTCCTGTGTGGAGCTCATGTAAGAAAAAAAGGCTCTGGTCCTGGGGGCCTTCAAACGCCTACATGTTTCCTTGATCAAATCCTAAACAAGGCTTCAAGGCACCAGGATATCTACTGTAAAAAAATGATTGTAATTTTTTTTTCTTAAGTTAACAATGCTCTTACCAAATGTTTTTTACAGCATTTTATGTGAAACCGTTTGAAACAGTGTGTATGTTGAATTATCCTTCAGTAAAACTGTGAATGCGTTTTTCATGAAACTTTTTAATTCGTTTTTCAATCTGGTTAACAACATATTAAGAAAAACTATACATCTGCCTGTAAGTACTTTTATTGATTTTGCATTTACATTTGCTTGTAACAAGTCTTAAACTTTTCGAAAATGCAGTGTCTATGGCGCCACGTAGAGGAATTTTGATATCTAAAAAAAAAATTTTTCAGCGTTCATAAAAAAAAATGATAAGGTCCCTTTGTAAAAAAATCCCTATGTGGTCCCATAGTAACTAGATTTTCTAACAGTTTAAGACTTGTTGCATGCAAATCGGATGTATAGTTTTTCTAATATGTTGTCAACCAGGTTGAAAAACGGAGTTTCGTGAAAAACGCGTTCAAAGTTTAGCTGAAGGATAATTCAACTAACAAACTGTTTAAAACGGTTTCATATAAAATGATGTATCTCCGTCAATTAACGAATTTCCTTAAAACTTTAGGTGATACATTATTAACAGATGCACCTTTTAGAAAATGAAATTTAAAAAAAAATTACTATTTTTTTTAAGTGCTCTGGTGCTTTGTTTAAGATTTGGTCAAGGGAACACGGAGAGGCTTGGAGGCCCCTCAGGACCAGAGACCCGTGTGAACTGAATAAAAATCTTGTAAAATTACATCATCTTTTTCAACTAGGGGGGGGGGGGGGGCTAATTCAGCTTTGCCGCCCCGGGCCTCTGACGGGCTTAGTCCGCCACTGTCCAGGAGTTACACAAATTGTCCAGCCGGATGGCGACTTACAATGCGCGGCAGCTAATATCTCCGTTATTTTTTGAGGAAAACTAAACCTATTTCCCCCCTTAAATGCTCGATCGGTGCGTGCAACAAAGATGGACCACTGCCAAAGCATTTTTGTGAAATATTCGCACTACCATCACCCGTCCCGTATTGGACGGTTGGGCATTGAACCCAATGGACCACTGGGCGTTTAAAGGTTTACAGATAGAAAACTGAGACTTTTTTTATAATCGTACACAAACTTAACTGCTTACCAAAGCGAGCGAGTGCCGCTCCCTGAACTCTGCCGCCCCTTGGCCGTGGCCTATAAGGCCTATTGACAAATCCAGGACTGCTGTTAATGCTGCCTTACGCTGTCGGTCAAGAATGTTCCAGTTTAGTCGGTTTGCGTCCATCTGGCGACTAGTCCAGGCAGACGTGTCAGCGGCTAGTAGCATCGGCAACTAAACGGAAATTCTTAAGTGTTTTTAATTTATTATTTTGTATTTGAATATTAGTATAAAAACTATTAAGGCCCCGTTCTCCGCACAAAAAAAAAACCATTTCGGACGAGTCGTTAAATTTACTTTTAACGCATTCGACAGGAGGTGTATCTTCAGCGCGCGGATTAATAGGAAAGCGCGCGCATTATTATTACAAAAAGGTCTGGTTTAGAACTTGGCTAATAATTATCGACAAGTATCATTTCAAATATGCGTTCCCAGAGAAGTTGATAATATTTGTAGGGCTGCCACAATTTTAAAATACACATAATATTTATGAAAATATCTGTTATTTTCTCAATGTATTACGTTAGATTACCTATAAAGTGTAATGTACACTTGAGGTGACCGTTCACAAAACAAAGCAATAGTATTTATTATAACGGAACTACTATTATCATTGTTTCTCTTTAATTTCTCTTATCAATTTGGGAGACGGGACGGGATGGGTACTGCCGCGCCGCCCTGGAAAACATTTTTTGGATAACCAACACCCCTTATCTTTATCTTATTACTGACACACCACTTTTGTTTGTAACAGATTGTGGGACTTAGATTTCATTTATTATTTCATCATTTAGTTCCTAAAACAATTAGTTTAATGAATCTTCACCAACTTGAACAGCATCTTAGCAAGTTATTGTGGCGTCTCCGACGACTCCACTCCACAAAAATTGACATTATTTCACTGGTTTGTGGGAAGGGAGGATGTGCATCAAACCACTGACTGAGTTTGGCACAATCTGTTTTTGCCTACATGCACCTTTTCGCTCTTTATTTATATCCGGGGGTAAAGTGCACAAACTTCGGGAGGTAATTCTGCACGACAGTACACGTAAAAAAAGATACGAAACTTTTTTCAAAACGTTCTAAGGTAGTTACGGGTAAAAAAGTTTTGTTGTTTGTTTGAAAAAAATAATATTCTTCTGTGGAAAAATAATTTGTATAGGGAAAAAATTGAATTTAGAAAAAAGTTATTTGTCTTTTTTACATTCACCATCATGTACCTCCCGAAGTTTATGTAGAAATTTATGAAGTGGCAGCCCTAAAAGCTATCAGCAAACTACAGCTTTGTTAGGACTAGTTAACCGATGGAATCTAAATTATTAAACATTTATAAAAAGGTCAAAGTAATTACTTATAACAATGTAGTCGGTTTTAGTAAACAAGCGAAACTTTTATTTACTTACATTTACGTAACGCATTTTGGTTTTATTATCCAACGAACATCTAATAATAGGTAGTAATAATACGTATGATGATAATTACAGATTTATTATCCAACGAACATCTAATAATAGGTAGTAATAAAATAATACGTATTATGATAATTACATATTTCCTTGTCCGATACAATTTGGGACGCGGGTAAGGGTACCGCCGCCCCGGAAACTATTTATTGGATAACCCCAAGTTGTTCGCTACGTTTGGTGACATAGCAGGGGTGCCCGGGTTTGGATCTTGGTGGCGGATGTGTCTGCCCACCAGCTGCGTGGTAGGCCAGATCGGGAGAGACTGGTTGAGGGAGATCTTGTGACCTCTCAGGCAGAACTCTTTTGTAACATCGCCTTGCACCGAATTGGGAGGGATGGATTCAAAAGTCCGTCACACCCAAACCCACTGACCCTCAAATTCCTACCCACCCCTATAACCTTATCCTTTCCAGAACTTCCTCTCCTTCCTTTCCATTAAAACACCCTCCACACAGCATATTCAAAGATGACATATGCTCTGAGGGAAAAAAAATCCTCAGGGCCTGTGTAGAGTTACTGTAAAAAAACAAGGTAATTTTTGAAAGCAGATTTTTGTTAGCAGTTTGATCCGTAAAAATGTATTATTTATTATTATGTCCTATAATTTTAATAAATGAGCAAAATAAAAGCTTTTGCATTCAATGGTCATTAAAAAAACGTAATTTAATTTAAAAAAACTTGCCCGGGAATTTCAGTTTCCGAAGCATTGGAAATAGATTTATTTCCCAAAGTACGCATTCTGTAAAAAATAAAACAATAACTGTCACCTTTGTTATACATATAATACACAAATAAATTGAAAATTTATTTTTATAATAAATATTACATAATAGTAAATAATACGAGTATGTATTATATTAATAAAATCAAAATTTTATTTTTTTCTTCTTACCTTATACATTCCATCATACGTTCTTGATTTTGGAGATAATGTTTACGCTTAGAAATACGACTTTTTTGTTGTTGTCTTACCATTTTCGCAAAATAAAGGTTAGTAATTTATAATTTATAAACAAACCTTATAAAAACTGTTCTTGTTTATCGTTGTAATAGGTAATAATAACAAATTTACTTTAACGACTTATACTTTGATTAACATTTTAATTTGATTGTAATTAGATACTCTGTTATATTATATTATCGAACTCATTTGTCCTCTCCGTGATAGTTTACTGAAGTATCTGACATTATTCCATGGTTTCAGTATAAAGGGGATTGGTATATTTATGGTATAAAGTATTTCGTCTTCGGAAATTGAATTCCTTGCAGAAATTCTGACGATAAAGTAATTGGTCAAAATGGAATTGTTTTGTATATTAATTTTAGTGCGGTGCAAGTCGGTAGTATGTATTTTTGTTTAAAATCAACTTCGCTATGTATTCAACACATAAATTGCACATATATTAAAAACTCACCATTATTATTATTTGTTATATACGTATATACATATAAAACTGATTTTTTTCTCTTTATTGTATAATGCTATACTTTTTACTTACCAGCTTTATTTATATGTACCATGTGTAAAAACTATTCATGTTTTCTTTGTATTCTAAACACACCTGTATGCACTAAAACATAAAAATGTAAATGTGTGTAAAAGCCCATAAGGGCGTTAATGATTAATAAATAAATAAATAAATAATATTATTATTTACGTACGTGTATATTAAACAAATCATGAAACGTAGGATTACATGTCTGTGTGGCGAGCTGTCTGGACAGCGAATGACGAATATTTGAAAGGCACATAGGTTACACGCACGTTAGATAGATATGGCCTGTAAATATTATCTTTAGAATTAAAAAACGTAAGCGCCTGTTGTTAAAAAATTTAATTAATCACGGTTTATTGAAAAAGAGCAAAAATCTCGCGATAATTGTCTTTAGTTTTATTTAAAGAAACGCTGTGAATTTTTTCATAAATATAACTTGTAAAATAACTGAAACAAACGTGTTAATAATAATTTTGGAGCATACTTTGTGATTTTTTTCTATCGAGGGAATTTTCTATAATTTGCGTTTCGGCGCGATAAATGTCTAGATATTATCTTCAAAAATAATATATATTTTTTTAAGAGCTTAAAAACTTCAAATGTTTAAGGGAGATTTGTAAGAAATCGGTAGAAATTGGGAGAACCGAGGCTTAACGCAAATTATATCATTTTTCCCAACCGTCTGGAGCCAGTGAGACTATGGCATCCCCAATTTTGGTATGTTGTGAGGCTGAAGGTAGTGGGGAGGGGAAGGGGATGTGGAAAATGTAACTGGCTGTTCAGATCTAATAAATAATACGACTAAAGACATTTAAAGAATTTTTTGCTAAGCCGACTGCACGTATAAGTATGTCTTATTTTGTTATAACCGCATGCTCCTTCGGAGAGTCGAAATTATTGTTATTAAAAATATTATTACAACGGATTTTCAATCAAGATGCCTGCAGATTCAAGTATATCGACATTGGTTATATGGCCGTATATCCTCTTTGCATGCTTACTTGCAAATCATTGTATTTAGTCAACTTTAGGATCAACTGTCATGGAATCATTTTATTTAGTTATTTGTGTACCTATCATGATTGCGTGATAAATATTTCAAAAATAATTATGTACTCCAAAGAACGTTTGCGACATATCCTAGGGAAAAAATCTGTCAGGGTCATGGGTAAAATCTCAACAACTGTAGGCATTTAGATATTTGTATTATCAGCTTTATATAGGCGGCAAACAAAGATTAATAATCCTAATTGACCAAAAACCTAATTGGAATCAATTAAGACAGTTAATTTAAAAAAAAACCTTTCCCTGAACAATTTACTTTTTGGCGCTTACGCCGTTCTGCCGATTATGGATCAATAATATCCGAAATAACCAAAATATCAGAAAACATCCCAATGTCTTACCTATAGTCTAAGATCCCGATTCTTTACCGAGATGTTTATTTGATGAAACGTATTTTATATTTAATTTAATATGTCAATAAATATATTGCATTTGGTTTGCCTAACAAATTTTAGTCCAGGGTATGATTAATTAATAATTTATTTTTTTTACATTTTACCGGTTTGAGTGAATGTGTGCGACTGAGAGGTCCCAATTAGTCCTGGGTCGATCGATCGTTTTACACGACCCGGGTCGCTCACGACCCACTGGCGTCACAAGCGGGTCGCGAAGACCAGCTCTTTTCGCGACACAAAATACGAAACTCGATTACTTATCACCCAGTTACTTTCTACGGGTGCGCCGCACGGTAAACGGTCGCCGCCCAGACCAGTCAAATCATACGCGACACAAAACCTAGGTTATAATTGTGTGAACGTTCTCTCACTGCTCACACCTGTAACTAGTAATGTCATGTCCCAGAAATTAATTTTAAAAAAGACATGCTTCAGGGGTAAAAAAACAATGTTTTATCATGTTTTGGAGGATATAAAAACCTTGTAAAAAACGTGTTTTTCTGAAGCTTTTATTGAGAATTTAAATAAGTAAATTAGCTGTAGGCTAATGCTTTATTATAATTTCTTTTTATTAAAGTCAGACATTTTACACTTTTACCAGTTTATAGTTTCTATTACGATGCACAATTACGTTCACACTCACACGAAAAATGAAATGTTTTTATAAAAACAACACTAACAAAAAGTGAAAAGAAATGCACTTCACCCGTTGATTAACAATACCAAGATACGCTCTAATTAAAAACGACGCTGTGTCTAGTCGAATATTCAAAAATCGAATCTACCTAACAATCCCGCGATGACGTGACACACGGGCAGGAAGCAAGATACTGTCACGCACGTGTGTGCGTTGATCGGCAATCGGCGATCGAATGCATATCGAATGTGTCGCAGTTTGCGGGTTCCGGGAGCTGACACGTCTCGCCCCACCCGCACCCGGCACCCGGCGATCGGTCCGTGAGTCACGGGGTGCAGGAATGTGTCGTAGGTCGCGGGTCGCGGGAGTGTGTCGCGGTTCACGGGTCGCGGGAGTGCGCGCGTTGTTCTTGTCTTGTTGTTCGCGAGTCGCGGATCGTGAGACCCGGGTGCTGACGAATAAATAACCCACTCGCTCTTTGGTGGCTCGTGAGCGGGTTTCGACGATCAGGTCTTTCACGATCGACCCAGGACTAGTCCCAACCAACCATCCCATGCGATAGAAGAGGACACAGCATAGCAGCTGTTTGAAGTCCGTCAATTTAAAGAAAGAGTTGTTTGAGTCTATTTGTTATTGAAAATGAAAAGGATAGCGATAGACTCGTATATGCTGTGCATCATTTTGGAGTAGTTTATTATTAAAATAGAGGAATGTTATTAATTTTTTTTAACCAGTTAATTATTTATGCGTGTATTTTTTGATACCACCGTGTTCATAATGAAATAATCTTTAATTTCATTTAATTTTAATTCAATAATCAGACCGGTGGAAAATGCTAGTATCGATTTACCTGTTCATACCTGCTACCCGAGAGTTGTGACCGGAAAAGAATAGGCAACCTAACGTTTGCATATTCTATGAGCTTCATACTTTCGATTGGTATAGAATTTGTCTCCATCAAACCGGTGAAATGTTTAAAAAAATAATTTTTTAAATTTTTAATTAATCATACCCTGGACTAAAGTTTGTTAGGCAACCCATATGCAATATATTTATTGACATGTTAAATTAAATATAAAATACGTTTCATCAAATAAACATCTCGGTGAAGGTCGTTTTATATCGGGATCCTATACTGCTAGTGATGTCTTAAAATTATTGTCCGATTTCGGAAGTACCAGCGAAGAAACTGCAGAGGTCCGTTGACAGTGCCACGTAGGAACATTATCTTTTAACAATAGTGACGATGTGACTTGACCATAAACAAATGTCAATCGGTGTTATTCTTATATTATGTTACAAATAATATTTTTAAGTAATTCTAATTACTTAAAATAAACAGATTGTTATGACTTACTAGCTAACCCGGCGAACTTCGTACCGCCATATATTTTGTTTCGTGAATATTTTCAAAATTCCTGGAAGACTTGTAATATTTATACCCGCCTCGGCTTCACACGGGTGGTGTACAATCGCGGACTAAGTAAATGTAACACTTCCGGTAAATTCAAATCTGTTGGATTATCAATAATTCCGTATATTGAATGTCACCCGTTACGTACTTAATGACAAAAAATGAGACAAAATCTTCCGTTTTCAATACGGCCATAAAATTAAATAAAATTAAAATAAAATAATTCGACCATAACCATTGTAATGCCTTGTAATATGCAACATTCTTAGTTTTTCCTTCTGGAGAGAAAACAAATAGCAATGAATTCAAGGTTTATTCCACACACTTCTAACGATTGGTCTTGGGATTTATTAATTGTCATTGCGAATGCAAGGCGCACTGGAAACTGGATACGTTTAAATTCAAAAGTAAAGTCAGTTGGCATTAGTGGTATTCTATATTAATTATCCTATGGTTAAAGTAGCTTCAACCAAATTTTTCGTATTTTTTTTAACTGCCAGTCTTGTTCTGTTGCACAATTTTGGCTGATTAGTATTACGTAGCATAACTTAGGAGGCGGGAATGGGTACCGCCGCCCCGGGAACATTTATTGGATAACCAACACCTCTGCCATAGGTCACCCCAAGTGGTTCGCTACCTTTTGGTGATTTAGCAGGGGTGCCCGGGTTCATGGGGTGAAGTTTGTCTAGGATTTGGAGGCGGATGACTAGGACATACTGAACCCCAGATTCCTACCCACCCCTTAAACACTTTTCCTTCCCAGAACTCTCCTCTCCTTCCTTTCCTTAAAAAACCCTCCATCCAGCATCTCCAAAGATGACATAGGCCCTGAGGGAAATCATTTTTCTCAGGGCCTCCTGTGTGCAGCTCATGTAAAAAAAAAAAAATTATCATAGAGCCAACCTTGAGTTGTAAATTGTGTGGCGGTAATCCTGACAAATCAAATGAATTTAGGATTTCAATGGGGATAATTGACTACTTCATTTGGATCGATAATGGGATTGATCGACTTAAATTAATGCATTTGTCTTGACTCTGAATTTTTATATTTAAATCTTCTGCATCCTTATTTGCTGCTAAAATGGTTCGTTTTCTCAACCAGGCATGGTTTTTTATAATTCACACTAATATTTGGGAACACTTTCGATATTAATTCTTCCTTTGAAGTTGTGAATTGACAAAAAATCGGTGGAAACGAAATGAGGCCAGTAGAAGTGTAAACAGGAATTTATTCCATTGCTAATGTCTAGTAATGCATTTGCAAACGCTGCCATATTCATTGTAACGCCAATCGCATATTCATTGTTAACTTGAGATTTTTCACGTATCTCCATAAATTTGATGCCTTCAAGCCAGCATTTATTTCATCAGCAGCTGTTGTTAAGGGAATGACTGGCAGCGTTTGGCGAAAATCTCCAGCCAGTAGAATCATCGCGCCTCCGAAGAGGTTCTGATTGCTACACAAATCTTTTAATGTTCGATCGAGTGCCTCTAATGCTGGTTTGTGCGCCATTGTACACTCATCCCAAATTATTAATTTACAATTGTGTCGCATTTTTTGTAGCACACAGGCTTCTCGATTTGTTGCGCAATTCTGATTTTTTTTTAAATTTTCTTTCAGACAAACCTTGTTCTGACAATAACGAACACAACAAAAAAAGAATTATCAAATTTAGTGCAGTCGTTCAGAAGTTATGCGCGTACATACATTTCAACGATTCATTTTTATTTAGATAGATAGATAGATAGAATAGATAGATAGATTTGAATCATTGTACTACACGCAATTTTTTATTTTACTGTGAAAATTCTGTAACAGTGGTTAAAATAAGTGTATGTTTTTTAATTAAGTATTTTTTTATTAGCATTTTGAATCACATACCGTGGAAAATTTTCAAGTCTAGCTTGATTGGTATTTGGGACCACAGTGCGGCGATGGGAATTATGTTTCATTTTATTTATACCTGTGAGGGATATGTATGATAAAGATTGTGTGTTTCCTTTGGGGGGGTGCAGACATACATCCACCGTTTGTCTCATTTTCGACTGTTATTATTTAGTGTGTAAGAGAGAGCTACAGCATTATATGTTTAAGAACAAAAGCAAAACCATCAGCGCATTGACATTTGACGTTTTTGAAGTTTTGGAATTCACTCACACTTCAATATTATCGTGGTAACTATATTCCATTCTTTTAAAATCTTACAGTCTCCCACCAGCTGCTTGGCAGGTCCGATCGGGAGAGAATGGTTGAGGGAGTCCCTTTGACTTCTCCAGCCGTACTTTCTTGGAAAATCGCCTTGCACCGCAGTGGGAGGGATTTTTTTAAAAATGAACTCCACATTTATGGATTCATACGTCCGTCACTCCTGGACACACTGACCCCCAGATTCCTACCCACCCCTAATACCCCTTTCCTTCCCGAAAATTCCTCTTCTTCCTTTCCTAAAAAGACCCTCTACACATATTCTCAAAGATAGGCCATGAGGGGAATTATTTTCCTAGGGGCCTCCTGTGTGGAGCTAATGTAAAATATAAAAAGTGTCACGGTGACGGAGACGTCACGGTGCGGTGTGCGAGAGAGATGCATGAAAATGATGATTTTTTTTCTTTTCATTATTGTGTGGAACGTACCCGTTTGTTTATTGCCTTTTTTATGCCGTGACTGTACCGTTACCGTGAATCGTCACGATAATCAAGGGCGTGGCTAGGATTTTGTAAAGGGGGGGCAGGTGCAGACAAACCAAGAATGTATCTAACTAGCTGACCCGACGAACTTCGTACCGCCTCAGAATCAATAGCTGTTGAATTAAATTCAGTTTTTTTATTAAGTTAAAAATTACGCAATGAAGCAATTACCAATGCGCAACTGTCCGTGTTTTGTTTTTGTCAGTATCAGAGATGGCGTTGTGTACGGATTTATATTTTTGTGATTTTCTTACTTTTACAATTACTTACGGGAATTCGGGAGGCGGATACGGGTGCCGCCGCCCCGTGAACCATTTATTGAATAACCAACACCTCTGCCATAGATCACCCCAAGTGGTTCGCTACGTTTGGTGATTTAGCAGGGGTGCCCGGGTTCATGAGGTGACTTATGTCCGGGTCTTGGCAGTTGATGCGCCTGCCCACCTGCTGCGTGGCGGGTCGGATCGAGAGAGACTGGTTGAGGGAGGCCTTTTGACCTTTCCAGCCGGACTCTCTCGACCCATTGCCTTTCACCACAGTTGGAGGGATGGATTCATACGTCCGTCACTCCCGGACACACTGACCCCCAGATTCCTACCCACCCCTCATACCTTTTTCCTTCCCAGAACTTTCTATCCTCCCCATTCCTTAAAAAGATCCTCCACACAGCATCCCCTAAGATGACATAGGTCCTGAGAGAAATTATTTTCCTCGGGGCCTCCTGTGTGGAGCTTATGTAAAAAAATGCGTTTCATTTCAGAGATTTATTATAATTATTGTATTTTTCCTTTGGAGGTGTGCAGACATACGTTCACCATTTGTCTCATTTTCTACTATTGACTTTGAGTGTGTAAGAAAGAAGGGCAGCATTATATGATTAAAAACAAATGCACAACAATCAACGCATTGACATTTGACGTTTTTGAATGTTTGGATTTCATGCACAGTTCAATATTATACCCCTCACAATATTGCTGTTCTTTCAAAATAGGAGAATTCGTTCCATACAAAATGTATGGGGAAAATAATTTTCTTTATAACTATTTATTTCGTTAACTTTTGTGATGTTTTAATAGTTATTATCCTATCCGGGGCGGAGACAAACCCAACAAATCAAAGATCATCAAAATCAGCCCAGCCGTTCTCGAGTTATAAATAGTGTAACTAACGCGACTTTGTTTTATATATTAAGATGTAAATGCTGCAACAAAATAATACCTACTGTGGGAGGGGGGGGGGCTAATTAATAGATAATTTCAGGAATAGGCTATTTTCGTCTATAAAAAGACCGTTAGGCACAAAATTCTCTCCGATTCGGGGAATTCCACGGGGCGCCATAGAGCTATAGCCCTCCCCCCCCCCCTCGCTAAGCTACTGCGTTCAAACGGTTTTCAGTCATCGTTGATCTCAGTCATGTTTTAACACGACGCAGTGTAGAAAAGGACCTCCCTATGTTACGTGTAGTGCAAGGTTGTGCCAAGGAAATAAGTATTTCTTTTTTTTTTGCAGGAAAGAAAATCTTCACTTCAGTAAAATCTAGTTTTTCGAGATCTTTTCTGGTCACACCCTTATTCTGCCATTTTTTATACCATAGTTCTGCTTCTCGATTAAAATTAAGTAAATCGTAGTATAGGCAAAAACTTTGTGCTTTTTCTTTAAAATCAATTAATGGCGTATTAAACAACGCATTTGTACAGGGATGTAGTATCATTAAGGTGAAGCCATAGTAAATAATGCAAAATAATACAAAATTATACGTTTTTGTTTTGAAAATTTGATCACTTATAAGTATTATAGATGCTTCAATTAAATACTGCGTGTAGAACATATCTTGGTCCTTAAAAATGTCGGTCATTTTTTTTATAAGTCTCTTAATAAGCCTATAAAAAAATAAAGTATAAGGTCTATAAAAAACACTTTCAAGTCCAAACTCTCCTATTTATGAACCCCTTTTCGGATATGGTTTTATTGTATAATGTGGTAAATTCAGTTTATTTTATAATGATCGCAAAAAAAATTATATTTACGCCCGAATTTCACAAAATAAAATAAAATATGCATTTTTCGCTTTGTTTTACTTATGTGAGTAAATACGTATAAAGTGGGAGGAATTCGGCAAAATAAAATGAACCTTATGCGTACGGCGCGCGGAAGCATTATACGCCAGCATCACAGTTTCCAGTCAGTCTCCGCCTCGCCTTTCTCTCAGGGCGAGCGATTGTCCCTTACTTAGTGTCGCTCTAATCCGTGAAACCCTTTCAACTTCTTTCGTGCTTTCGATTTTTAAACTTCCTTGTGAATATATTATATACTATGGGTAACAAAGCAAATAAAAAAACTGGGTAAACTCAGTGGACTAAAGAAAAGAAAAATCCAGGCTTGAATGTTTGGGTAAGTTCTAATTATCACTTTTTTTATCATAATTAGTTACGTAGTAAAACTCTGCAAAAAATATTTGTCTATTTTATTATATTTAGGAATCAAATATTTATTTAAATGCTAACGCAAATTCCATTAATTATCTAAATATACAAACAAATATGTGCTCCTTGATGTTTGGCGGATCATTAAACCATAATTTAAACAAAAATAATAGAACAATAATTGGTTTGATTTGAATGATATAATTATAGGCAGGTAAGGAATTTTGGTCACCAAAACGCTGCTCCAATGCAGATATTAGGGAATCTAAATAAGGAATGATAATATAATCGATCGCTTCCAAAAATCGCATGGAGTCTCAGCAAGGTAATTGACCGATGTTGTTGGCAAGATGCAATGCGTGGGACTTGTATATCAGTTCCAAAGGCAGCTGCAGTTCTAATTGAAATATCTAAAATATTTTGGCTCTCTATGTCTACGTTGCTTCGATGATCATTTATAACAGAAATTAAACCATTAATATGACTCATACATGCGTACATATTGATAGTTTCCGATTGTAAAGCATTGGCAATAGGTTCCAATACGCCCGAGTATTTTGCGATCAGTTGAACAGATATAATGAAAGGCACTTTTTCTTGGTGCTTCATTCAAGGGCGTAGCTAGGATTTTGTTAAGGGGGGGGGGCAGGTGTAGACAAAGCAAGAATATTTCTAAGATAAATGCTGCGGGGGGGGGGGGGGCTAGAGAATTTCAGAAATAGGCCACTTTCGTCTAAAATTCTCCCCGATCCGGGACATTCCACGGGGAGCCATAGAGCTACGAAAATATAATTAACACCGTTTTCAGTCATCGTTGATCTCATCCATGTTTTAATACGACGCAGTGTAGCACGTGCAAGGCTGCGCCAAGGAAATAAGTATTGCTTTTTTTTGTTGCGGGAAGAAAATGTTCGCCTCCTTAAACACTTCACTAAAATCTAGTTTTTCGAGATCTTTGGTAATCTTCAAGGTAAGTGGACCGATGTTGTTGGCAAGATACAATGCGTGGGACTTGTATATCAGTTCCAAGGGCAGCTGCAGTTGTAATTGAAATATCTAAAATATTTTGGCTCTCTATGTCTACGTTGCTTCGATAATCATTTATAAAAGAAATTATACCTTTAATATGACTCATACATACGTACTAGGTGTGATGACCGTGGCCGGTTATCTACATTACTCTGGACTCCTTGAAGTGGATCCAGATTCCTCTTGATGGTGATCAGTGGGATTTCAATAATACTACGTGGGTAGATTATTACTGTTTATTCCGAGGTCGTACAGAGGTGCTTAGTAGGAAGCCTAAATGCTAAGAGAGGACGAGTAGACAACATTCACGCCTTTTATACGTTCCGCATGCTGTCTCACTCATACACGCATGTCTCTTTCATACTGCAAGACATACGTTCACTACACTAGGGCGTGTCAATTATTTCAACTTTTGAATTCAGGAACGCCCGGGGTCTCAAAATTTGCGTCTTACAAAGAAAATGAGAACTGCATTTAATTTTTTTTTTTAAATGGTTATTAGCCCACTAAAATGCATTTAAAATCAGAAAACAAACCTAAAACCAATTTTTTTTATTTTTTATTAATAAAATTCCTTTATTATTTATTTACAGTTCTTTTACATTTTTAAATTAAGTCCCGTAAAACTGATTGATATCAGTTTGTCAACGGGTTCTTTTGACAATTACTTTTTTTAAATTAAGACAGGTCTTCGACCAAGTCGAAGAGACAGGTACATAAAATATAAAGGTACATGAAAAAAAAATTGTTCATAAAATTTATAAGAAATACAGAACAGAGAAAATGAAAGAAATAAAAGAAAAGACAAGAGAAAATAATAATGGAAAAAACATTAAAACAAAAAGCGGAAAATAACAGAAATTAGTACAAAAAAGTTCTTTCACTTAACCATTTTTTTAGCGCACATTTCCTTCTGAAACTCAATTCACAGCTTTTTATTGCGTTGGGTAACATGTTGTAAATTATTGGAACAAGGTATTCTAGAGTTCTTTGACCGTATTTATTTAGTTATCTGGGAATTATAAGTCCATCATTTGCAGTTAGTCTTGTATTATGAACATGAACCACTAGTTTATGATATTCAGATTGAGATGTATGCTGACTCGCAATTTTAAGCCACAATATAGCACGAACAGATAATACATTTACAGAGTTGTATAATAATGATTTTGGTAAATTATGTCTTTGTTCGTATTCAGTTTTTTTTAATAATAATTTTACCAAAGAATATTGTACGTTTTGCACTGAAAGAAGATTTGTTTTTGTTGAATGTCCCCATGTGGTTATTCCATATCTTATTAGGGATTCCGCCAATGACAGATATACTAATCTAATATACTAATTGTTTTTAAATTTTCGCAAATTTCATTTCGCAAGAGCGCAATGTAACTGATAGGCACTTTTTCTTGATGCTTCATTAATCATGATCAACTAAAAAGGTAATAATAAAAATTTAATTGATTCTCACAAACAATAGGCTACCGACGTAAACTTTACGGTTTGTGAGCATTCCTGCAACTTCTAGGGGAGGGGGGGGCAGCTGCCCCCCCCCCTGCCCGTACCTCGCTACGCCCTTTTGACGGTAATTATAAAAGCATTGGAAACGAAATTTAGTTGTTACGAGATCTCTAAAGTGAAGGTGGATCGATTAGCGATTTAATCCGAACTATTTAGGACCTATTTATTAATGACATTTTTTTTATTTCACAATTTTATGCCGTGGGTTTGGCTACCATCATTTTTTAATAAATATTGTATGTACCTATTTAAATATAATTTCCTGAAAAAAAGCTTTTTGAAAAAGTTCGGACAATAAAGGGTTAAGTTACTTTAAAAGTGTTGGGATAGTAATAATAATAACAACAAAAAGCAGGTAGGTATCCAACTTTCGATATTTTTCGCATTATATTACTAAATGGCCTGATTAATCTCTGTCAGGTACAAAATAACTAGTTCAGGGTCTAAAGAACGTTCCGCCAGTCCGACATTTAACACTAAATGGATATATGTAGATGCAAAACAATTCATTATTTGAAAGCCACAGAGTTGAGTAGCCCAATAATAGTTATGTAGTTCAAAGCGGGAAACCCTATCGCGGGAATTTCATATAATTTGTGTTTCGGCGCGGGAATGTATAGATATTATCTTCAAGAATAAGATATATTTTTTTAAGAGCTTTAAAATTTTGTGTTTAAGGTAAGTACATAGGTATATGTATTAAATTGGTAGATATGGGATGTGCCACGGCTTAAGACTCCGCTACCCGAATTTCTACCGATTTCTTACATATCTCTCTTAAACACGTTCAGTTTTAAAGCTCTTCAAAAATATATGTTATTCTTGAAGATAATATCTAGACATGAATGAAACGCAAATTATATAAAATTATCTCGATAGAAAAAAATCGCAAAGTATGCTCCAAAAATTTTTATAAATACGTTTGTTTCAGTTATTTTACAAGTTATGTGTATGAAAAAATTCACAGTGTTTCTTTAAATGCTGTTTAAGACAACACCTCGAGATTTTTGCTCTATTTTAAACGAGTCGTGTTTTATTAAACATTTTCACAATTTTCGCATCGATTTTTCCGCGTTAAATACCTACTAGCGCGCTCCTCTAACATTCGTAATTTCATATCTCTCCATCTTCTTCTTTTTGAGCCCGGTTGCGGCGCCTTAAAGCCAGCCGCCTGTTTTGATTTATTCATAAAAAAACATCGCCAGAAAGCGTGTTTTATTTTATCTTGCGAAACTCAGGCACAAATATTTAAATGTTTTACGAAAATTTTCTAAAGAATTTAATTTTCCACTTTATAAAACCAGTTTTTGCAGGTTTAGTTTCTGAGGTTCTCAAACGTTTATTTTAAACCAAAAGTGAAGCTACATAGTGTTAAGTTCTCTGAAAAAAAAGTATATTTTATTTTTTAGTTTAATTTTTAAAATTGCTTTTAAATTTTTTTTACGATACATTAACTCATCCGATACTGTTAATCATAATAAAGAAGTTGTTTTTTTAAATATAAAAATATAATCTGTAGGTACGCGCTTGTAAAGCTTTCTTAGTCGTATTAATTAAAATTTGGGAGACGGGAATGGGTAAAAAATTTGGCTGGTGGGTATGGGTATCGCAACCCCGGGTACCCTTTATTGGATAACCAACACCCCTGCCAAAGGTCACCCCAAGTAGTTCTCTACGTTTGGTAGCTTAGCAAGGGTTCCCGGGTTCATGGGGTGAGGTTTGTCTAGGTCTTGGTGGCCATCGACTGAGTGGTGGGCCGGATCGGGAGAGACTGTTGGGGTGATCTCATACACATCCAAATGGATAGACAAGAAGATACAGATGAGGGATAAAACCAAACTATGGAGGGTGAAGAGGGGAAAGATGACTGTGATTCGTTAAAAAATCAATCTGACAGTATATAAGCCAGTGCAATTAGCGATCCGCGATCGGAATTATTCCGGTAGTCCCAATTTTTTTATATATATATTTTTTTAATTTTTTTTTAATTTTTTAAATTTTTTTTTTATTTATCTTAAAAAAATGGAACATGTTATATTGTTACTTTTCCTGCATTAAAAGCATTTGTTTGTGGATGGAGGAGCTTGTGGATACATTTTAAATATGTACAATTTATACAGTCAGGTGTTTCACATAATATATGCACAGATTCACAGTTAATATACTGTTAATGTACCGTTAAAACACAGTTTAATCATACCGCAATCAAGATCCTTTAACTAAAAGATAAAATCATCCACACGTATTCAGTAATAAGTAAAATAGGTGTAATTTTTAGTGTGACATTCATGTGGGGATGAGGGAAGCAGCAATTTTCCCGTTGGTGATTTCTCTAAAATGCTTTTTGCTGGAATTCAACAATTGTACTTTGTCATTAATGCTTCTGATTTCTACTGGAAGGTTATTAAAGGTATTTTCCTTGGTGTGTATAATGGTGTTGGGCAAAAGACGTGTTCAGTTTGGGGCATACAAATACATGTGTAAGTCTTGTACGATTTTCAGTTATGAATGTGGATTTATCTTTTTCTTTTATAATTTGTATGATTGAATTTATGTATGTATTGTTTTTTGTTTATTGTATGTTTTATATACTCACCTAGTGATGTAAAATCTGAGTTTTTGACCTTGGGTCACTTGAGCTTTCGACGTCATTTTGAAAAAACCAGCCGAAATCACGCCAAAATCTAGTTTTTCTCAAATATCTCGTTTCCAATAAAAAGTTTGGCCAAAGAGACTTTACGAGTTTAGTAGAACATAAAATTACCTGCAATTTTTATTTAAAAAAATTTCTTCTATCTCTAATAAAAATCGAGATATGCAGTCGTAAAAATGTATATAAGTTTATAAAAAACAGGTAAAATGCTAGACTTGGTTTGGTTTTTTGTGCGTATCTCTTTTCCAGTACAATTTTGTGAAAAAATTGCACATATCAATTTTGTAGAAAATAAAATTTCATAAAAGTCATAGGTATATATTTAATGTTTATATCGCAATTTGGTATCCAGGTTCTTATACAAAAATTTCACAAAAATTAGGTAAAAAAATGAATCAGGAGAAGAGTGTTTTAATCTTGGCATTCCTTGATTATTCTTTTCTTTTAAACAATTATTGGTGAAATAACATGTAACGTACATAACAGCAATATTAACCATCAATATAATCTTAACATATTAATAAATTTATTAATTAAGGTTCATAGTACATAGATGTGGTAAAAAAAGAAGAAAAAAATGTGTTTTCTTAAAATTTATGACTATTGACTTTAGTTTCTTACTGCCACTTACGGGCCCCGAAAAGCTTCAATATAGTCTTCCTATGTCTCATCAGCCGAATTTGTGACGACTGGGTCATCAAATTCCTCGTCATCATCATGAACGAGGGCTGCCTTGGTTAAGTTAGGTTAGGGTTACCGGCAATTTTAAAATTATTTTTTCATAGCTTTTAATGACCTTTCTGAGGTGTTTCTGAGATGGTTTAATTCTGAGTTGGCATGGAACCGTTCTGAATTATTTTTATTTTTTTTACTTGGGTTTTATTGCTCAGAAAGATTACACTTGTGCAGTAATTCACGTGACACGCTACAGTGGTATTGTGGACCAATTTCCGTGTTTTGACGTCTAACTTTCCCTCTATCCTACTTTTCGTTTTCTTTTTAATCTTTTCTGCAATTTTTTAATTTAACATTTCAAAGTTAGTGTTTAGTTTTAATTTGTTATAGATTATGATTCCTGAGTATTTAATTTCTTCTAATTCTTCAATATTTTGATTTTCTATATTTAGGGTTGTAATTTCGTTGAGTTTCTTCTCTAATACCATGAATTTACTTTTAGTTACTTTCAGTTTATTTTCAGTTTATTGGAAGAAAAAAAAAATTAATATATAATGTAGAAGTATTCTTTAAAAAAAAGCTTTATTTGACAATGCATCTTCAATATTATTTGGTATAATATATAAAAGTGTGTCATCAGCAAAAGTTTGATAGAACAGTACTTTAGGCACTTCACTATATCATTAATATATATACTTAATAAATAGGAGCGGTCCCAACACAGATCCTTGAGGAACTCCGAGGTTTACTTGTTGTTCTTCAGAGATAGCATCTCCAATTTTGTTTCTTTGTTTTCTATTTTTAATTTTATTATTAGTATTTCTCTGTCTATCATTTAAAAAACACGTCTAAAATCCAAGAACACTACTATTGTGATTTTCTTCTGATCCATACTGGTTTTCCATTATGAATATTTGTTTCTAAACCCTGCTGTTTTACAAGAATGTTATTTTTTTTCAATAAATTTTCTCATCTGTTCTTTAACTATGGATTCTAGTATTTGTTCATATTTAGGTAATCCATTTATTTTTCTGAGGTCTTCGAAATTTTTAGCATTTATTATTTTGGGCACTGGTGTTATTATGGAAATTTTCCACAACTGCGGAAAAATTCCCTTCAACACAGATTAATTTATTAGTGCAACTTCTTAAATTTAATTATGCCTATAGTAATTCCAGACGTCAATGATTTTTGCGTCATCGTATTAAAATTTTTCATTAAATACTCACTGTTACCTGAAAATATTATTATTCTCTCTTCTTTCCGATGATTGAGAAGAAGTATCTGTGAATAATGAAATACTCTTATTTATGTTTTCGACACTTAGTATTAAATTTGGCTATTTTAGTTTTATCATCTTCAACTCCATCGGGAACCGAACTTCCTTAATCTTTTCCCTCTGTTTGCCACTTATAATTTCTTTAAGTGTAGTGCTCATTTTTCTTGAATCTCTTTGAGAGGTAATAATTTTTAGCCTAGAATACGAATTTTTCGTATGTTTTATTTCTGTACCTATACATGTTTCTAAGTTTCTTACAGGTTTCCCACCTATCTTCTGGAAATTGTATTTTACAGGCTTAATAAGCTGTATCCCTTTGTTTTTTTAGAAGATGTAGGGATTTCGTAGGTGTAATGTCTGTGTGAATTGTATGAGTGCAAGCGAGATGGCATGCTTGCGCGAATCTATATAAGGCGATGCGTGCTAGATCCGTCCTCTTTTGTGTTAGGCAGCTCCACAATAAATACTAGTACAGTATTCCGTTTCTCTCTCTTCTTTGAATACTACCGACCAATATTCGTCTACACTTCCAATGTAAGTCCGCTGGACCTTACAACAGACTCAGCCTGTAGAGCTGATATCAACATATCGCAACCGATATTACAACTGGCGCAGCCGAAAGTAGCCGATTCCATAACTGGCTAAGAACCTGAAGACGAAAACTGAAGAGAGGAGATTGTTGCGACATTTAAAAAAATTGTTGCATGGAGGACGCACCCAAGAAGACGCCATCACAAGGCCGTGCATTAGAGCCTGCATCCTTATTGCAGTATTGAGGGAGCAAATTTGGCGTTGGCATGCTAGCATTGCAGGCAGTAAGAAGAAGACGGTGACAGCAGACCATCTACGGAAGAATTAAGCCGGAATCTGGGGCAAGGGCTCAGATTCTGTCGCTGCAGCTATTCAAGCGGGACCGGACAAAGGGCTGGATTCTGTAGCTGCAGGGAGACGGACACGGGCAATCAGCGGTCGAAAGAGACGGCTGGTGACGGAGATCCGGAAGCTGTGTGGTGAGACGCTTTGGATCGGCGAGGTTCTGGAGCGGATTCACCCGGAAGCGCTGAGATAAGTTTTTTAATCAAAATTTGTTTCAGCTCTTATTCCCGATGGATGCGATTTGCAAAAGTCTGGGGGCATTCTGTCACAAGACAGGAGTGTGGTCCCTGTTCAAGGAGAGATTGGACCAAGCTCTCATATTATATGATGAGAAAATTTTGTCACCTGAACGTAAAAGAGCGTTCCTCTTAAATAATCTCACCGAAGATACCTTTTCATTGCTAAGCGATTTGTGTTTTCCAAAAAAAGTGTCGGAAACCTCATTTGAGGATTTGTGTAAATTTCTAGATTCCCATTGTAAGCCTATTCACAATATTTTTGAATCACGGGAAATGTTCTATAAATGTAAACAATCGGCTAATGAATCTATTAAAGAGTTTGCCGCGAAGCTTAAAAATAATAGTTTGTCATGTAACTTTGAAGCAAGATTAGAATCGTGTTTGAAAGACATATTTATTATTGGGGTGTTCAATGAGAAAATGAAACACAAACTTTTTATGGAAGGTTTAAACAAGTCATTTCTAGAATGCGTAAATTTAGCTTCCACGTGGGAACATGTATTAGGTATGGAGAATACAAAGTCGAATTTAAATGCAGTTCATAATTTCGATAAATCTAGGCAGGTAAGCCGTTATAAGGATTGTAAAGTGCGTAGTAAATCACCCCATAAGATAAATAATTATATGTCATGTTTTATTTGTGGTAGGAATAATCATTTGCAAAAAGATTGTTGGCACAAGAAGTTACTATGTAATATTTGTAAGAAGGTAGGGCACACTAGCTCGACTTGTAAAAATAAATCAAGTAGTAAATATTCACGCTCTCCTAGTACGAAGCGCGATAGTAATCCTGTTAATACCGTGTCGCAAGGTAATAATAATGATCCTATGTTTTTAAATTTATGCGTAGATAATATTATTTTGAAGGTTATGGTCGATACGGGAGCCAGCATAAATGCGATTCCATACGAAATGTTTAGTAGGTATTTTAGTGAAAAGGAATTACTAGTGTGCGATATAAAATTATTCGGGTATTATAATAAATTATTAAAAGTTTTGGGTAAAATTATATGTAACGTGGAATTTAAAAATAAGTGCGTGCCGACTGAATTTATAATAATCAATAATGATAGTTCATGTATTGTGGGTAGAAATTTTCTCAAGTGTTTCGATATTACATTACACGGAATTAATCTGATGAACAATAGTGTTACGGATAATAATATTCGCGGGATGTTAAAATTAAAATATCCTAATGTGTTTTCGGATAAACCGGGTAGATTGAAAAATTACGAAGCTAATATTGAGGTTAGGTCGGATTTTAAACCAAAGTTCGTTAACCCAAGACCCATTCCGTATTGTTTGCGGGTGCAAGTGGAAAATGAATTGTTAAAAATGGTGAATGACAACATTATTGAGAAAGTTGAAATTAGTGAAATGGCAAGTCCAATTGTTATTGTTAAAAAAAGATGGTACGATTAGGATATGTACAGATTTCAAAAACACTTTGAATCCAATGTTGGCACCTTTAAAATTTCCGTTGCCTAGAGTAGAAGATTTAATTTCTTCGTTAAATGGCGCGAAACATTTCGCGAAAATTGATTTAAAAAATGCTTTTTCTCAGATTGCTTTGAATGAAAGTTCAAAAAAACTATGTCTTATTTCAACTCACATAGGCCTATTGGGCTAAAGTGTTGCCTTTTGGGCTAACAACGAGTCCGGCGATTTTTATGCAAGTCATAGCAACTATCGTCGGTGGTTTAAAAAATGTGCGCGTGTTTTTAGATTGATATATTATTATTTGATAATTCAAAAGAAGAATTAAATTCGGTATGTGACGCGGTAATTAAGAAATTAAATGATCCTGGTCTGACCGTAAATGACCAAAAATGTTATTTTTATGTACCGGAAATTGAATACTTAGGTTTTAAAATATCTCAGGAAGGTATAATGCCGCTAGAAAGTAAAATTGAAGCAATTAAGAATTTGGCAGTTCCGAGGAATGTGTCAGAATTGAGAAGTTTGTTGGGAGTAATCTCATATTATAGAATGTTTTTACGGAATATATCGGACACTCTGTCACCACTCTATAATTTATTAAAAAAGGGAACCGTATTTTCGTGGTCGGAAGAATGTAGTGATGCTTTTAATTTTGTAAAAAAACAATTGATGTCAGAAAAAATTCTAGTTCACTTCAATCCCAGTATCCTTTTGAAACTCATTACGGACGCCTCTGATATTGGAATTTCAGCAATGCTTTGTCACAAGTATGACAACGGGATAGAACGCCCAATAGCATTTGCAAGTAGGACTTTATCGGAAACCGAACGGAAATATTCAATTTTGGATAAAGAAGCGTGTGCAATCATATTTGGTTTGAAAAGATTCTTTCAATTTTCGTTATTTGTTTTTGGGGTGTTATGCCGTGTTGCGCTACCTCCTTCTTTAGCCAACGTTTCGGACATCGTTGCAGTGTCCATCATCAGGGCAGATCCGGTAGATCACATCTACCGGATCTGCCCTGATGATGGACACTGCAACGATGTCCGAAACGTTGGCTAAAGAAGGAGGTAGCGCAACACGGCATAACACCCCAAAAACAAATAACGAAAATTCTTTTGGCCGTGAAAATCTTAAAACTTATCAGATTCTTTCAATACTTGTATGGAAATAAGTTCATTCTGTCATGCGACAATAAACCGCTTGTACATATTCTAGATACAAATAAGCAGGTACCTATTCTTGCAGCGAACAGATTACAGCGTTACGCGTTAATTTAGCAATCATTTAATTATACTATAGAGTACATCAAGTCGGACGACAATAAAGCAGATTTCTTGTCAAGATTACCGATGCAACGGAGTAATAATAATATCGAGGAATACGAAGATAACCATTACTTCTTGGATATAATTAACGATACGGATATCGATAGTTTGGAACCGGATTCATATAGATCATCTAGGTCCTTTCGGTAATTTAAATTTTTTTGTGGTGGTAGACGCTACCACAAATTGGGTGGATTGTCAAATAGTACCAGCGGTAGATTCAGTTAGTGCAATCCACGGACATATGAATATATCTGGACCTGCCCTAAGTGATGAAAACGTATTATTTCCCCCTCCCCATGGAGCCGGCTGGAGCTCCTCCTTGGAGCCAGTTCGCTCCATGGGGAGGGGAGATAGCCTCGCTTGAATCTAAAATATGTGATGTCATCATTCTTTTCTGTACAGCGTGGAAGTAACATCCATACATTTAACGAAATAATACGCCAAAAACGGCAGCTTGTGCTTATACATTATACCTACATATTTTTATTTATTTATTTATTTATTAACGCCCTTTTTCGGGGCTTTTACATATGAATAGTAAGAAATATGCAGTATTTATTGTACATAACTGAACTGCCTTCGTAACAATATTTAATATTTGTTTAAAGATAAATTGAAGCTGTCCACTGACTTGGTATAATTGTTTCCCTCCATTAGTATTATGCGAACATAGCAAATGTGGGCGGTTCTCCAGTGTGCTTGTCGCTGGTTACAGGGGTAAGTAAATTATGAAACATTTGAAAAAGTGTCTTAACTAAACACGTCAACAAAATATTGCTATGTGAAAACGGGCGAATCTTTTCGGGGTGTACATTTGGCCTACGCAAATATGTTATTAACGTGGCAAGCAATTCGCGCTCCCATGTGAAAAGGTCTATTCATTCAAAGCAGATTTTGCTTTTAAGAACTAAATGGTGATATTATAATGCGAGATGCCCATATACTGTCAGATTGATTTTTTGACGAATTACAGTCATCTTTCCCTCTTCGCCCCCCCATTGTTTGGTTTTACCACTCACCTGTATCTTCTCGTCTATCCATTTGGATGTCTATGGTGCAATCAAAATATTAAAGAAAATGTTTTCTAACTTTGGTATACCGGAAAAAATTGTTAGTGATAATGGAACAGCTTTCACGTCAGCTATACGACGCGAATGTGAATGGTAGAAGAAGTCGGGGATGCCCGAGGAAGACATGGCACGATCAAGTGAATCAGATACTTGAGTCAGGTCATGTCAAAAGTCAGAATAATGGAAGAGAATGTATGAGACGATGTATGAATGTGAGTGAGGCAAAGAGTGTGTGCCAAGACCGAGTTTTTTGGCGGTCCGTCCTCTCTGCCTACCCCTGCGGGGAAACGGCGTGATGGTTAGTTAGTTAGTTAATTTAATATTGAACATATGACGTCAGCAGTCCAGCACCCGGCTTCGAATGGTTTGGCAGAAAACGCTGTCAAAACAGTTAAAAAAAAAATTAAAAATATATTAGTGAATAACAGATTTCCAAGGGATCTGGACGATAAATTACTGTCATTTTTAATTGATATTAGGAATACACCTTCGTTGTGCACGGGAATTGAACCTAGTGTTTTGATGTTGGGAAGAAAAATTCGTTCAATTTTTAATACGGTTGTTCCAAAAATGAATAATGACAAGTGTAGTGACTTTAAAAAAATTGATGATAAAGTTAAAAATTAAATGATAGCTAGTCAAAACAGTCAAAAAAAATATTACCGGGGAAGAAATTTTAAAAAATTCTTTGAATTAGGATCGAAAGTTTTGACCAAAGATTTTAGAAATAAAAAGAATAATTGGATTTTGGGTACAATTATCGAAAGATTAGGGAGTAGAACCTATATGGTTAAGATACATTCAACAGGCCAGGTTTGGAAAAGACACCACGATCAGCTTTCTGATAGAAAGGTTAGGTGGGGGGAGAGTGACTATTATCCTGATAATTTGTTGGACTTTGGTCCACTCTCAGATGTGGACAGGACCATGACTAATTCCCCTGTTCTTTGCAGATCGCAGCCACCATGGGAGGGGAGACTGCGTTCCAGACCTCAACCACGCCCACGCTACCCAAAGTGAAATAAGAAAAAAAAACTGTTAAATAATTACATGTTAGAAAAAAATCATATATAATAAAATAATATAATAAAATAATGAAATATGTATAAATTTTAAATTGTATAAGCTAGGCAAAAATATATATATCATGTAATTATTGTTTAAGTGTGGGGGTGTAATGTCTGTGTGAATTGTATGAGTGCAAGCGAGATAGCATGCTTGCGCGAATCTATATAAGGCGATGCGTGCTAGATCCGTCCTCTTTTGTGTTAGGCAGCTCCACAATAAATACTAGTACAGTATTCCGTTTCTCTCTCTTCTTTGAATACTACCTACCAATATTCGTCTACACTTCCAATGTAAGTCCGGTGGACCTTACAACAGACTCAGCCTGTAGAGCTGATATCAACATATCGCAACCGATATTACAGTAGGTATACTATTTATTTGTATCTTTTAATATACTACTAGCTGGTTCCCGGCATGCGTTGATATACCATTTTTAAAGAAATAAATTGTTTCCCTGTTCCCCTCCCGCATTTCCTTCCCCTCCCGCGTTCCCTTTCCACCTTCCCCGCCTACCCCCTCCCCTCTTTCATTTCCCCGTCCCGCCAATCCCCCTACCGCGTTCCATATAACAGTCCCAGTACATTCAGTTTTCAAACATTTCGCGTGCCTCCTATTACAATTTTTTTATTAAAATTTTCGCTTTTCATTCAAAACAAATATTCATTTTTATATATTATAAGAACAATCAATCAAATTTGGTACCTAATGTAGGTATCTATTTAAAATATCTGTAATTTAAATAATCCACACATAATTCTTTTTTAACAAAAAAAAATGTTCAAAAACACAATTCAATTTCCTCAAATGCGCGAACTGTCAAACGTTTGAAGTTAAAATAGTCGTTAAGTTTTCTGAAATTATCCAATTTTCTGCAAAATTTTCTTAAATGTTCTTTCCGTAAGAACCTTCTACAGTATTGGGAAACTTTAAAAAAAAGTAAAATGAAGGCGTGACCAAGGGAAACAGGAATTCATTTTATATACAAATACTAGCTGGTCCCGGCATGTGTTGCTATCCTATTTAATAAAGAAATGGTTTCTCCTTTAGTGTCCTTTTCCATTCGTCCCGTTTCCCTTCCGCCTCCCCTATTTCTCCTGGGTCCTCTTCCCCTCTCGCGTTCCCACTCCGTCACCTCCACCTTCCCTCTCCCCACACCACTCCCCCCCCCCTTCCCCCGTCCCGCAAACCCTTCTCCCGAGTTCTCCTCCCCCCTCCCAGGTTCCCCTCCCCCTCCCAGGTTCCCCTCCCCCCTCTCGCCTTCGCCTTCCACCTTCCCCGCCTTCCCTCTTCAACCCTCCTCCCGCATTCCATATATTCAATCTCAGTACATTCAGTTTTTAAACAGCCCGCGTGCCACCTTTTACAATTTTTTTTCAAATTTCCATTTTTCATGTATATTAAATTTGGTACCTAACATAGGTACCTATTTAAAATATCTAAAATTCTTGATTCGATTCAAACTATTAGGGGAGTACCTACTTTAGTTAAATTTATCAACTTAAAGATTTTCAAAAATAGAATTTTATTTAACAATCATTGTTTTGCAAAATGTCTTTCTCAAACACGCGTACTGTCAAACGTGCGATAGTCGTTTAGGTTAGTAATAGGTTTTCTGAAATTATCCAATTTTCTGCGCAATTTTCTTAATTTTTCTTAACGATCGATTCCTCCTTACATCTCTTGAGGAAAGCCAGGCTTTCGAGCCAGGCTTTCTAATTGGGGGCTGGCAGCTATAGATAACTAACGAGAAAAAAACAAAGATTTCAATACAAAAATAACCGATTCCCAAGAAATAACTCTTAAAATGACATTTTTGTTTATGATTTTTGTATTTAAAAAGAGCTATCTGCAAAAACCATCTAAGAAGCTAAACCACATTTTTTTGGAGCTGACGACCTCAATTTAGAATTAAATGAGACCCAATGGCCAGTCCTGGAGTGGCTAATTGGCGCCAACTGCAGGGCGGAGGGGTGTGAAAGGGTTTGGGGGGGGGAGGGGGTGACCCCCACTCCCGTTAATTTATTTATAGTTATTATAGTTAAAAATGTAAAGTGAACAAAAGTCGAATGACGTGGTAATATCGTGATAAATTTTTATGTTTTCACCTACCGATATTTGTTTATTCATACTTTAAATCAATAAAAACAATACAAAAACATAAAAATCACAATTCTTTTTGGAAATTTTATTCTCTACAAAATTAATATCAGTATTTTTTTCACAAAATTGTACTGAAAAAGAGGTACGTACAAAAAACCAAACCAAGTCGGGCAATTTACTTGTTTTTATAAACTTATACACAATTTTACGGCTGTGTATCTCAATACTTATTAGAGATAGAAGAATAAATTTTAAATAAAAATTGTAGGTAATTTTATGTTCTACTAAACTTGTGAAGCTACCTTAGCCGAAATTTTCATTGGGAACGAGATATTTGAGAAAAACTAGATTTTGGCTGGTTTTTTCAAAATGGCGGCGAAAGCTCAAGTGACCCAAGCTCGAAAACTCAGATTTTTCATCAGATGAGTGTATAAAACAAATAAAAAAATTGGGACTACCGGAATAATTCCGATCGCGACCCCCTTTTTTGCGCTAATTGCACTGGCCTAATATGGGCATCTCGCATTATAATATCACCATTTAATTCTTAAAAGCAAAATCTGCTTTTGAATGAATAGACCTTTTTACATGGGAGCGCGAATTGCCCGCCACGTTATTAACATATTTGCATAGTCCAAATGCGGCAAAAGAAAGTTCGCCCTTTTTCACAGAGGAATATTTTGTTGCCGTATTTAGTTAAGACACTTTTACAAATGTTTCATAATTTACTTACCCCTGTAACCAGCGACGAGCTCACTGGAGAAACGCCCACATTCGCTATATACATATATATTAGGGTATAATGTATAGCACAAGCTCTCATTTTTGTTCGTAAAATGTACGATGCGTTCTCGGCGCTAGTCAGGACAAGAATGATGACGTCATATTTTTTAGATTCAAGCGAGGCTCTCGTAAGCCGAGCCGGCTCCATGGAACCGTTATGGGGAGGGGGAAATAATACGCTTTTGTCACTTAGGGCAGGTCCAGATATATTCATATGTCCATGGGTGATCTAAACTAAACCTCTCTGGCTGGACTCTTTCGATCCATCGCCTTGAACCGCAGTGGGAGGAATGGATTTATACGTTCGCCATTTCTGGATACATTGACTTTCAGATCCCTACCCCTTTCCTTCCCAAAATTTTCTCCCCTTCCTTTCCCTAAAAATACTCTCTACACAGCATCCCCAAAGAAGACACAGACCCTGAGGGAATGTCAATGAACGACGTAAAGAAATTATCATTGTTATGCTAGGAATTTAAGCTTTCTTTGTAAATTTATTAATGTGTTATTAATTTTTTAATGAAAAATAAAGAACATTAGCTGTCCACTGCAATTGTTCATAAATTAGGTTTATTTGAAAATACATCCCACTGTTTAAAAAGCACTGGCAACCGGTTTTTCATGCGGCTTACAGTCCCAGCCACATTCTGCGCTAGACCAGATGGTTGAGAACACGCGTCTCGAAACAAACTATTTATTATGATTTGTACAAATACAAGCGGGGGCATCCCATCCCCCTGTTCGGAGCATGCGGAATTTTTGGATGCTTAGTATTGGAAGGTTAAAAAAAAGTTTTTTCACTCTCCTGTAAATTTTTTAAATACTTTCAAATCAAAAAATATTTATTGTAAAATAAAAATTACAAAAGGTGCAGCTTATGGGTAGACCCCATTTCTTCCAGCTAACCACATTTATTTAATTACAATGTTTATATAATATTATTTGTTTTATTATAGTTACAATGTTTATACAGATAAAATAACAATATTCTAATGAAAAAAAAAATACAAATATATATACCAATAAAAATAGGCGTTTCATTTACGTGAGGTATTCACTCAACGTGTAGTGACATTTATTAACAAGGAAAGTGTTTAGTGACGATTTGAATTTGTGTGTATCTTGTATTTGTTTAATGTTATGTGGAAGGTTGTTATATACTTTAATGGCCATGTAGTATGGTCCTTTTTGGAATGTTGTTTTGTTTGCTTTTGGTATTAATAGGTTTTCTGTGAGCCTTGTAGCGTATTTATGTGTTGAGTTTTTTAGTGGGAACTTGTCTGTAGATGATCGCACTAACATGCATAACTCCATTATATATATGTCTGTGACTGTTAGAATTTTCAGATTTTTAAACATAGGTCTACATGAATCTAAACGACCGGAGTTTGTAATTTTTCTTATGCATCTCTTTTGTATGATGAAGACATCTTTGGCGTTTACCGAGTTTCCCCAAAAAATAATACCGTATTTTATTATTGAATATACATAACCATAGTATGCGGCTATTACTGATTCGGTGTTCAATATTTTTCTCAAGGTACCCAGAACATAAGAAAAACTACTTATTTTTGGAGGTGTTATCATCTAGCGACGATATAGCAGATGCCAAAATACTTCCACTGAATCCGAATTAGTACAAAGGCTAATCCTACTGGTGTGCCAATTTTAATAAAGTCCCATAACGAAAATTTATTTATTTTAATTTTTCTTTTTTTTTATATTCAATGAAAATTTATTTATTTAAATTTTTAACTTTATGAGTAAAACCTCAAATTGTAATATTTAATTAAATGAAGACAATATTGGCAAAACTCAATCGAAAATCTGGAAACAGAAAAAGATATTGGCACCTCTGGGACTCAGAACCTTCGGATTTCCGGTCCACTGCACTAACCACTGCGCCAAGGTGAATCTTGCAATCATACATAAAGATAGCAGCCAATAAAATATGCAATAAGAAAAGGGAAATAATGTTGGTGGTTCTTAGTCGAAGTACAGTTAAAAATGACCGAATCGGATATCGAAACCTTGGTGCAGTGGCCCGGAAAGCCGAAGGTTCGAGTCCCAGAGGTGCCAATATCTTTTACTGATTTTTCCGTTTCCAGATTATCGATTGAGTTTCGCTTTGTCTTCATTTAATTAAATGAAAATTTATTTAGTAAACAATGGGTAAGTTACTATATTGTAAAGAAAATAAAAGTCACATGTGTTTATTTTTATAATTATTCTTATATATTTTGAAGATTGCATTACAAGTCTCAATGTAAAACTACAAAAAAAGTAATTTCCTTAAAATATTTTGAAGTACATAAGTTTGTGCAAATTTAAATTCACAGTGAAAAAATTAACTAGTTACAACAAATTCACATAATATTAAGAATATAGCATCAGTAATAGTAATGGGTAAGAAACAACTCAAAAAGAAAAAAATAAAGGTTAGAATTATACAATATTTAAGAAATACATTACTGCAATAAGTATCAGCCAGATCAAACAACGTATGAAGATTAGATTAGGTTATTATGGTATTCAAATGTTGATTAGGATCAACATTTTGTGGTTTTTATAAATCAGTCTTTTTGGTTAAAAATAAAAGCAATAGAGAATTAACAACCCTTTCTTGATTTATCCGTAAATTTAGTACACACAAAAATATGTCAAATGAAGATTAAATCTTTACAACATTTATAAATATATTTGTTAGCTATTATAAATTAGGTTTAATTAGAAGTTATCGCATCAAATTATGGTTTATTAAATAATTAAAAGTAAAAACATTAAGTTTATGAAAATGACAAATAAAAGCAATCAATCATCTTTCCCAAGTTTAGAAGTATAAAACTGATAGGAAAAAAAGAAAACAAAACCGAATTAAAAAAGAAACATTGAAATATCTCCTGATCGTAATATATAAGCAATAATTCATTCCTACAATCAATACAGTAAGCAATCAACAAGTCCAACCTAATCTACACTAGACTTTACGAGACGAATACTAATTCAAAAATCCTTACCATTGAAGTAAAGCAACACCCTACAAATCTAAAACTACAGGGTGTTCAATACTTAACCCACCAATATAATGTTTATGCAATCCATAGTGCTTACTTACTCCTAACATTTTTCGTCTTTCATTTAAACGAAGCAGTTCCCGTCTGCTCTTTGTTGTCCTCACATCTCAACAAATACAATAATAATTCATAATTAGACAATGAACACAAATAATGATACAAATATTCCACAAGACAGATCTTAATATGCCAAGAACTACACCAAATGATTAAATACGTCTAATTGACAATTTAAAAATAAGAAATGTTTCTAAAACTAAAATCATCTTCCAGGAATTGGGAGTGCTATTAAGTACGACGCATTGATAATGCAGAATACCCCACAACCCGGTATAAAAAGGTGATATATTTTAGCACAATGCTTATCAATATGTTACATTATGCGCTGGTCGTTCTTTTCAACATATTATGTATAGTTATGCAGTTTTTCAACATAAATACAAATAAAAATGCAAGAATCATAACATAAAATAATAGTTAAGATAAGATAAGAAAGAGTTCCAATCGTTAAAAGATTGCAAGTGCCAGAAAAGAAAATGCAAGCAAATATGCATAAAGAGGTTCAGACAGAGGTTTGAAACAAGCTTGTAAATTTTTGCTTAGTCAAGCATGTTGGAACGGTTGCAATGTTTGCTTGATGCTCAAGTCAAGAATCACAGGGTGGCTTGGTGATTTGAACATATTCACAAACGGCTTGATCAAGCATAAATAAAGTGGTATCTTAACTTGAACCATTATTGGCACCAAATTCGTTTATTTTTATTCAAACTCAAACCTAGAGTTAAGAATACTTTATCTTTGTTTGATTCCATTTCACACACAGTCACACAAAATTCACTTCGTTGGACCACTGTACCGACGAATGAGTTCTAAATGCCCTTTTCATGTATGCATCAAGCTGCTTGAGTAAACAGAACAAAATTATTAAATTATGTGCTTGGCGTCAAGCTGATTGACCATATCGGAACCCCTTAAAGTTTGCTTTCTTTCCTTATCGTTTCGGTTGCCCTATTCTAATCAAACATGTATTCTTAATATCTAACAAGCTCTAACTAAATTTGCTCAACCCCTAACAATGAATCTCACGACAAGGCTCCTAAACTCCATATTAATTTTGCACAATACGTATTTCCAAATATATTCACTTTACCAATCTTAATACGTAGCCTCTTCGGGCCCAAGACCATTTTTTTAAACTTGTAAACTTTTTTCTACTATTTTCGTATTCTCTATCATTATATTTAGACCACATTTTTTTTTTTTTTATTTTTTAATAGCCGGTTTGGGAGTAAGGGATGGTATCATATATGATACTTGGGGACTCTAGCTCAACAAATATTGTGTTTTTTTTTCAATATTGCTTTTTTATCCTAATAATTCAAAAAGCAGATTAATTAAGTGTAATAGAAATAAAATAGTAATGTTTTTGATTATTTTTATGATTTTAATTTTTTTTACAAAAATTGTGGTTTCAGGCACTGTAACCTACCGCCTATATTATAAAGTGTAATATGAAATAAAAAAAATAATGATAACTTTGAATAAAAAAATAATAGTTCAGTTCAGTTGGTTGAATGAAAAGTTTTGAAACAGTTGCGATCCATGGAAAAACACAAATAAACCTGACACTTTTCACAAAGTACAAAAGTAAATTTTTACACTCAGGAAAACGACATTTGGAATGATGATTCTGCTGATCATTCATCATAACTGGCAAATGTAAAGCCTTTCAGCCGACCAAATGAAAAAGCCGACCAGCTCGTTTTATTTGAGAGTCTAATTAAATAGATATTCCTTTTGGGTATCCGGTTCAGCATTAACGTACCACTTCCAAGAATTTCTCTGCTGTGCAAATTTTCTAGAAGTGGAATAGATGCGAAATATCTTTCAGTATACACAGTGCAGCCAGTAGGAAGTGTATCTGCCAACTTTAATACAAATCGGGCTCCAACATGAATTTTTTCAGGCATTGGGAATAAAGCGGACTCCACCGATGTTCTTTTACCTTCGTACAAGTAAAAATTCAAAGGTATACCCTGCGAAGTAGTTAGTCATAACAAATTTTTTGATTCCTACTGGATTTGGTTTACCGCGAATGACTTGCCTGTTCTTGCATTTACCTTGAAAGGGTATCATTTGTTCATCGATAGAAATCTTTTCTGTTCTATCATTTTGTAGGCAACCTTTTTGAACCCGTGGTACAATTGGCCTGACCGTCCAAGAGCTGTCAAGTTGTTTTTCAGATTCTGACAGACAATTATCATCGACAAGTTTTAAGTTTGAGGGTATATTTAAAAAATCTTTGACGTGAAATGTTGTCAGCAACTATAGGGATTCTAGTTTTTGTGCCCAATTCTGGCGGATGCGAGGAAGACCCAAAAGGCTGATCATACTGATTTCAATATAGCCTTTTATTTCAGTACCAGTTTTGTCCAAACTCTTTCCTGTGCTCCTTACAAATTTCCTATCAATGTACTTAGAAAAGTATTCGATGGGTTCTCTTGATTCGCAGCTTTTGTATTTCAACATCCATTGGGTGCCATCCATTGATGAAATGTAAATTTGTAGTGACAAAATTAGGTTTATGTTTCCACATATCATCTGGATCATGCCGACTCACATTTTGGAGATCTACTAGTGGCACATCATCAGCGTCGCTCCAATCTTCTTCATCATCTACCTGTTAAGGGCTAAGAGGTCTCCGAATTTCCAATTGCTCCTCACTATTCTCATCACCCACCCAACCATAATCACATTCCAAATCGGAATCATTTGGATGTATAGGAAGTAGCAACTCCGCTTCGATTTCATCTTCAACCAACCCTAAAATGAAAATAAAAGATGTCATAGAGGCCCGCAGTATCACCTATGATACTTCAGTTTAAAATGCCTCTAAATCTTACAAAAATGCCGATAGCTATACATTTTTTTTACTAAATGATAGTGAATGGAATAAACAACAATTTTAATAACAATTGAATGATTAAAATAATAAAATAACTCCTTACCTGCATTTTCTCTCAGAGACATTTTGAAAAGTACAAATAACGATGTTTCAAAGACAATAGTTCACTGAAACTAACTTCAAATCAGTCCAAATGCTCCTAGTCGGTAAGGTAAGAATCTTCAATATCAGATACTTTGGATCTCCATTGGAAATAATGACTTAGAAATATTTTGTGAGCTTAAATCAGTGAGTATCACCCATGATACCCGGGGCCCGAAGAGGATATACCTCCTCTTTCCTCCTACTCAAACTTTAAAAGTATGGTTAAACTCTGACCACCGTGAGTTTACCCACGGTGAAATCAGGAACTACAGTTTATTTAGAAGGTACTTAAAGTATATTTTTTTACATTTACTCCACTCAGGAAAATAATTTCCCTCAGGGCCTGTGCCATATTTGGGGATGCTGTGTAGGGGGTCTTTTTGTGGAAAAGGAAGAAGTCAACCTGGATCTTGAAGAGACCCATGTTGTAGGAGGGAGGAAACACAGAAGTGGATGCCTATAGTTCTTGATACTCTTGAAGAGTGAAATTTAACCCTTGAAGAGAGAGAGCCAAATATGCACACGCACACAAGCACAATCAAATAATATACATACACACCTTCTAGAAAGATTTCAAATATCAATAATCCACGTAACAAACAGTTAATGTTTGACTGGCGCAAACAATCTATTGGCGATAGGACTCTTCAAATAATAGGTTACAGTATTAAGAATTTTTTATATAAAACTTGCGGCATTAAGTTTACATGTTACATTAATTTAATCGATGGAAGAATGATACATCCTCAAATACATAAACATATTTCATCAACCCAACACCGAAGTAATAATTCAACCTTAATTCTAAACATTTAACATTTTCAAACCAAATTCTACTTCTACCTTAGCTCAGTTAATGGATGCCAAGTATGTTTATTAATCAATGTCTAATATTTAAAAGAATAATTTCACAAAATTTTAATATTCTGATTTGATAACGAGTTAATGGTGCACTATAAAAACCACCTAGGTACATTGCACAAGTCACATGTCTCAAGATTTGTTTCTAATACAAATAGCCTATTTGTTAAAGCTTACTAAATTAGAATAACATTTCAAGTGTTTCGCGGTCGCTTTCACCGATGGTAACGAGCGATTGCTAAGTTAAATTGAAATTACGCAATTCGATTTTAACAACATTTTTTTGAATGAGCTCAAAGACATTAAAATATTTAAGGTAAACCTTTTAAACATCCAATTACATACTGTGAATGAAACACTTTTATTGTGAATTTACTTTCACACATCAGTTTATTGCGAATACAGTTTTATCTGTGATCTTGGAATGCACAAACCAACAATGGTTACTTTTTAATGCATATTTGTAAATAAAATTATATGATTTGATTTCTCCCTTCCAAAAAAAACTGTGTAGAAATTTCTTTAGACAGTTTAATGCTAAACGGAGAACAATCCATACAGACAGATGGCTAAACTTTCAAAACTTTAACTTTAACTTAAGACACATTCACCCGGAATTAAAAAAGCATCCAGGAGTCTTTTTTACTATCAAATCTAAATTGGGTTTAGGTGCACAGCTAGTCGAAAATTACACTACCCTGCTGAATTTGGTGACACCGAGTAAAACTCACTCAGTTGGACTGGGAAAACAGCTGTCAATATTGTATCGATGTATGTAATTTGAAAAATACTATGAACAATGACTACTCCTACAGAGGATATTATAAAACCGTAACAATTTTGTAAAATAATTCTACGGGTGCCATTCAATAAATATAATATATCCCACAAATCCAAAAAGAGACATGAGATATTTGAAAAAGTTGGAAATATTTGTATAAAAATTAGAGTAGGAATGTAGGAGTAGCAATGCATAGATTAATTAACAAATCGTCTCTACAGAGCGAACAAGATAATTTGTTGACAGTTCTAACATATCAAAACAGTATCAAATAGCACCACCTACCATCAATATTTGATATTTACTTAATAATAAAAATACTAAAATGAATGATGAAACATAATTTAGAAAAATATATCAATAATAACATTAGAATAGTCTCTACGAAAGATTCTAAGAAAAACAATGTTATTATTGAGTGTACGTAAACACTTTTAATAGTACATAATGCAAAAAGTTCATTTGATTAGTCAAAGTTTTTATCGGTCAATTGCTTTCACACGGAAGCCGATACTTGATTCTGCACAGTCCCCCCGGCATGTTCTCCCTAGAAGTTATATTTAGAAGACAGCATGTAGAATTGACAGCTACCTGCAGTTACATCCAATCACTTTCAGCCAGTTTGTTACAGAATCAAAGAAGAATTTTAAAATAAAACTGTCACCCTTTGACGTAATCTAAGTCGATTGCGGCTTCTAAAGGCACTATGTTAAGTATGAGAACACAGAAAGCAAGACATTGCAGTCGTTTGAGTGTTAAATTTAAAAGGTCTCCACAGGGTGGGGGCCGACTGATGAACAGCGGCAGGATGGAAGCGGAGAGGTGGGTATAGAAAGAACGAGTTTTCAATGTCGTCTTCTGAGGGCACCCACTCGGCCCAGCGGAGAGCCTTCTCTCTCTGTGAGACAGCCTCCTAAGCGAATCCAGACTGGTGGGCTCCCTTCAGTCTAAAGAGTGGGGCCCACGGAGCTCTGCCAAAGGGAGCCCGGCAGAGTGTCGTAGTGGGAGGGGACAGTCAGCAGGGCATCATCCGATGTCCGATTTGTGGAACAATTCTAATCAAATAAAATAACAAATTATTACACATTATAATTTATACACAAAGTTATATATTATGTTAAAATGGGGTATTTCTAGGCTGACAAATGTGAAATCTCTTCTTTGAAAAATTATTACGTAGTCCTTTCACCACACAAATGAGTTCTCCCGGCAGCAGAAGGGTTCTCTTATAAGCTCTGAGTATAACCAATCTTCAACTGTCTACTTTAGGCTCTTTTTTTACATCAGCCCCATACAGAAGAATCCACGAATTCATCCCTCCCACTGTGCGGTGCAAGGTTATGTTCCGAGAGAGTTTTCCTGATCTGACTTGCAACGGGTTGGTAGGCAGAAAAATCCGCAACCAAGAACCAGACAAACTTCACCCCATGAATCCAGGCACCTCTGCTAAGTCACCAAACGCCACACTTGGGATGACCTATAGCAGAGGTGTTGGTTCCACTACTATCTTGTTCTATTTAAGGAAACTGTAGGCACCTTGGGTTGGTGACGGTGAGTATCGACGCATTCAATGGGAAGTTTGATGAGCTCCGAGTGGTACTTGTAGCCGTGGGCCGTCAGCTTGATGATGGTGTGGAGGGGGACATTCATGTAGGGGAGTTCGTCTGAAACAATCACAATTTTTCATCAGTAAATAAGTAAGCAGGTTTGTACTTCTTGCTAAATAATTATAACAAGGATTTTAAATTTTCAGATTCACTGCAATGTGAATTCAACGTCTAATAGAATTTAATTCTCTAATAAACAAGAAAGTGGCATCTTGCCAAAGCGTAAATTTGTCAAAAAGTTGTAAAACAAAGTGACACACAAAGCTCCAAAGCACGGGCTTCTAAACAGATACGTACAGATAAATTTAACAAACTTTTGACCGTGTATAAAAAATGTTATGAATACATATTACAAAGAGGATCACGGCACCCGCTTTGAGAAACATTGAACTTAGTTGTGACACAAACACCCTTGCGAAATTAGTTGAATTTATAGTGTCACATTTAGGGTGAATCACAAAATTTCTATAATCGAGTAATTTCCCAGAAAATTACATGACAAGAAAATGGAATATGGAATAACAAAAATAGATAGCTGTAAGTACCTAAATTAAAATCACTCATTTTATAACAAAGTCGTTTTGCAATTGCTTCAAAGCAATTTGATTTGAGAAACTTAGATATTTTATGAAACGGTTGCAAGAGAAAGAACAAGATTTCAGAAAGTTTTGAACATTAGTTTAGTTGGGTACAAAAATATAACTTACCGAGTTTAGCATCGAGGAAATATCCGAGAATACAGCGCAGAACGGCTTGGTGCCCGACCAGCAGAACATTGTTGGAATTGTCGAGAGCAGTGAGCGCGGGGCGCAGGCGTGACATTATGTCAATGTAGCTCTCGCCCCACGGGTAGCGGTAGCGCAGTTTGTCTTGGTCACGCCAAGCAAACTCCTGGGGGAACTTCTGCTGCATCTCCTCGTACGTTAGGCCCTCACATATACCCTAAAACATCAAACATATACAATTGCACTAATATGTAATATAAGATAATCTTTATTCTAAGCAGTATTCTTGATATCTGAAATGAGTATGGAGATACGGTGTTCTTTACAAAGGCAGACAAGTTGCGCTTTTTGGTGATGAAAAGAAATGATACATGTCTATCAAATGTACCAAAACGGATCTGGTCAAAACCAAAGTACAGTTTGTCAAATAAGAGTAGAAAATATATGAGGGCGCCACTGTTGATCAAATGGCAATACTAAACACATAACTCGTGGTGTTAAAGTAAAGCTGTGTAACCTACATTTTATAAAAAATTAAAAAGGCATAATAGTGGAAAAAATATTTTTTCATTGCAGTATAGATACTCGCCAATCCCAAAATTAGAATTGCATATAGGTATATTATTATTATACCTTTGAAGTTTTGTGTTAACATAATGAAGAATAACTATAATGTAATAAAATATAAAGCACAGTTTAGAAATTGCTCAAATTTATTTACTAGATAAAGTACCAAACGTTGCCTGGGATTTAGATCATGTCTCTAATTTTAGATCTGAATATATTTAACTCATTCAGATCTAAAAGTAGTATAACTAAACTCACCATTCAGTGTCATTGCACTTCAAAAAAATATTTGACAGTTAAATTGGTGTTGCCAGTCTACAAATTTAGTAGTTCCAGTTTTTATATTTTCTACTCTTTTTTGACAGACTATACATACAGTGTTCTTTCACTAATCCGCCACCATAAAAACTGGGCAAGTGTCCAATTAGTGAAAATGGTGGATTACAATGCGTACATACATGCCAAAAATTAAAGACCAATATTGAACACTTTAGCAATATAACTAGATGAAACATTGCTATAAATCTTTCGTAAAATTTCCATTTTTTGGTAAGCGGAAACAATACAAGTGAATCTACATCATATTTGCAGTTCATTTTGTGGTATACCTTTTTTGATTTGAAAGGTATCATGTTTACTCTTGCGAAAAACTCCAAAAAAAATTTGTTATCTTATTCAAATAAAATCATAGGAGAACTTATGGCTACAACCCACAGAGGATTAACTGAAAAACCGAAATAATCTAAAATGACAATGTGGCTTGTAAAATGGTCAGCTCTAGCAAGCTAAACAGCAGTACAGTAATGGAGTGAGTAGGATGACCCAACCCGTCAGGTGTCAGTGTACAAAACTTGGCACTCGAGGCAAGCGGCGAACTCCTGAATTTGACACACGAATTAGAGCTTGATTTTGTACTTTCGACCAGTAAAATATAAGGTCGGATTATAGAAGTTGTTGGATAATCGAGCAGCGGATTACTGAGAGAGTACTTGACAAAACCCAAGGAATACAGAGTGCTTTGCTGTCGTAAAGAGAATGATTTCTCAGATGAATGTGATTCTATATCACCATGGTGAAAAGTTTCAAAATGGAAAAAAAACATTAGACATCTTTTATCTTATTGTACGTGTTTTTTAAAAGAAATTAGTTGTACATCATAGACAAAACAAATTTATTCTCTCGTTATGAAAATGTTATTTATGATTAAATTTCCTCTTTATTGCGCTATAAGTATTTGTTGTCTTCAACAGAGGAAAATAGGTCTGCAGTGTTATAAAAATTACAACAAGGTTTTAATAAATTTTATGGTACAAATAAAATAATGTCATTGTAATTTTTTTATTACACCTACTCGTATCTAAATGTAGGAGATAAATATAAAATTGAAAACAAATTTCGATAATGCTTTTGGAGAATAAAATGGCTTTAAATAATAAAAACAGGTAATCAGATTAAACAGAACATGATAAAATAATAGTTTAGGTTAGTTTAAAATAGGTTTTTTTTTTTTTAAATTTATAATCAATGTTTTGTGATTTAACCATAAAAATGACTTCAAAATGAATTACAGATAAAAGACTTACGGCATCGAGTTCATTGAGGGGTCTCACGCAGAAGTTAGGGGCTTGAATGCCCTCGGCGGTCTGCTTGGTACGCTTCAGCTCGCTGGTCCACACCTCCATACCCTCGGTGCCGGGGGCGTCTGGCCCAAAGTGGCGCGCCAGAGCTTGCGCGTACTGCCTGCCCCTCGGAGACAGGTCGGCATCCCCGCCGATGCGGCCCAGCACGTTGTACTCGCTCTCGCCGTGCTGAAATTCAACCACCAATCGCAATACAGACTTTGGAAACTGGATGACCAATGACTACAATGTGAAAGGTGGATGAAAGTGGCTGCGGCGGAGGTCACACCTGATAATGGCCACACGACACAAATGAACGATGGCTTCACTGAATCACACCTGATATTAACCACACAACACAGATGATGAATGAAGTCTTCATTTTATCACATTCTTCTGAGACTATTTTGAAGATCTTCCATGTCATGGCCCTTGGTTAAGTAATACGTAATTCCAATTAAAACTAGTTACTAAACTAACAACAAAATTAATGTGAAATAATAAACTCTGATTTTTTTTTATAGAATGTTTTGAAGATATAATAATTTAGATCTTTTTCTTATCTAATGCAGACATTTAATTTTGTAAAAATGTCCACAACAAACCTTCAAAATAACTAGTGTTGGATATTATTATCAGTTTGTACTGTGAACCCTGTTTTCTAAACAATATCGGGGGATTTTAGACGCCTTCGGGCAGACTGATTATATTTTCTCAAAGAGGTGATGAACTTTGAAATATCCGGGATTACAGAGTGTTTATGACGTTAATGCAAATTGTAAACTATCTACGAGTAATAATGTTGATTATTGATTATCCTTTGTATAAATTATGGTATTTATACTTAAAATGAAACTTGCAATATATATATATTTTTTTTTTTTTTTTTGCCGGCAACCCGGTCGTTTATTGTAATAATAATCATATACACACAAGTTAGTAGCCCGCCTCACTAGACTAAGTCTGTTCCGAGGCGGGTACATATATAAATATATACATAAACTTAGACACATATACATTTACATATATATACATGCATATACACAATTATGTTCATACACACATACACGCATATGCGCACATACTTACACACAGGTATTCTCATACGTGTACATAATCAAACTCATAGATACAAATTAAAACCTAAATACATATAATCAAATAAGAATTATTGGGAGTTGAAATACAGTTATCAAGGAATTGACAAAATTCCATAAAACCAAAAATTCATCAAGTACACTTAGTAATGCTAGCGTCTAAATCTAGAACTATAAGATTTCAACAAAATAATATACATATGAGGTAATAATAATATAAACTATCGCAAAACAAAAGCAGTATTAATAATAAAAGCATTCGTAATACAAAAGCAGTATTAATAATTAAGATAAAATTTCTATAAGTAACCAACACATATAAGTAAATAAAGAGTGAGGATTAAAGACTAAGATGAGATTACTAATAACTTGGTGATGCTTGCCCTTTTTTTGTGTAGTAACCATGTATTGAAATGTTTGTATAACCAGTTTAGGTTGTTTTTTGTGGTACAGTAGGTGGTTTCTTTTAGGAAGGTGTTGAAAATGTGAGGTGCGAGGTAAGATTCGTGTTTTTGGGCAAAAGTTGATTTAGTTTTAGGCACTAGAAGTAGGTTACACGATTTAGCTCTTGTGTTTTTCGGGTGAGTTATGTGGCATGGAGAGGAATTTACGCAGTTTATTTGTATGATCTTTTTAATGAACAGCTTCCTGATATCTAGTATGTTATTAGTAATAAGTATGTTTTCCGTCGGGTGAAGAAAAGGTTTTTTGAACATGATCCTAATTAATGTTTTATGAATTGTGTTAAGCGGTTTAATGTACTTGTCGGCAGCTCCCCCCCAAGCAGAAATTCCATAAGTTAGGAGGCTTTGACAAAGAGCGTAGTAAACATTTTTTAATTGTTTTAGTGGCATAATGTTTCTAATAGTTTTGAAAATAAATGTTAGTTTACGGATTTTTTTAGTTAGTAAGTTAATATGAAGTTCCCAGTTTAATTTACAATCCACTGTTAAGCCTAGATACTTGATATTATCAGTATGTTCTATTTTTTCGCAGTTGTGGTTTGAGGGATTTGAGGTAATATCAGGGTGTAGGTATAAAGGCGGAGTGATTTTTGGTTGCCCGGTAGTGGTTTTGCTGAATGTTAAGTATTTTGTTTTGGAGATGTTTAAGGTAAGAAGATTTTCGTCCAGCCAATTTTTTATTTCTAACATACCAGTTTCCGCACTTTTGAAGGCCTTTTCCCAACTCGGTGCTTTGAATAGAATTACCGTGTCATCTGCGTAACTGATTACCTTGTAGTCGATAGATGCCATTTTAATATCGGTAAGTTCATTTATGTAAATGAGAAATAGAAGGGGACCAAGTACACTACCTTGAGGGACGCCATACTTGATTTCTTCCGGATCACTGTAGCATTTATTAAGTTCAACTATTTGTTTCCTATTTTTAGTATAGCTAATAAACCATTCGAGCGGCGGACCGTTGATACCATTATTTTTAAGTTTTTCGTACAGAATGTCATGAGAGATAGTATCAAAAGCCTTAGCCAGATCTAGAAAAACTCCGATGACTTTGGATCCTACATCTGTATTTTTGACAATGTAATCAGTTAATTCGGATATAGCCTGTTCTGTGCTCATTTTAGCTCGAAAACCGAATTGACAATCTGAGAGTAAGTTGTGTTTATCGAGGTAGGATATTAGCCTTTTTTTCATTGCTTTTTCCAAAACTTTCGATAAAGAATTTAATAGTGAGATAGGTCTGTAGTTAGATATGAGAGATTTGTCCCCTGACTTGTGAATTGGAGTTATAATGGCAATTTTTAGTTTATCCGGGAAAATCCCTTGGCTAAAGCTTTGATTGAAAATGTGTAGAAGAGGTATAACAATAAATTCTCGCAGATTAATCAGAATTTGGTTTGAGATTTTGTCCGGGCCCGGAGCGCAATGTGGTTTGAGAGATAAAATAAAGTCGGAAATTTCTGTTTTATTGAGTTTATATATATTAAAAGAGTGTAATGGTTGCTTGGTAGGGCTGTGTTTAGATGAAAGTTTTTTTGCAGTGTGGTGATTGTTGAGGATTTTGCTTGCTAGATTTAGGCCTACGTTGGAAAAATGAGAATTGATATAATTAGCTAGTTTAAATGGTTCGTTCTTAGTTTCAAGGATTTCTCCATTAATTGACAGTTTCTTGATATTATTATTCTTCTTGGGTTTTAAATATGCTGCTTCATTAATGACTTTCCAAGTTTTTTTTGGATCCGTTCTGGCATTTTCAATTGCGTTCCTATAAAATTTGTATTTGGCCTGCTTAATTAATTTGTTACATAGATTTCTATATAATAAGTAGTCATGATTAAGTTTACCGTCATGTGGGTTTTTATGTACTCTCATGTGCATTGCGTTTCGTTTGTGAATACTCTTTACTAGCCCTGCAGTGATCCATGGTTTAATTTGCAATGTTTTGTGAGCTTTGTTTTTATGTGTTTTTATTGTAGTGTGCTTGTTAGTGTACTTTTCCATAGTTATTAGGAAAGCATTTAGAGCTTTGTTCGGGTCTTTTTCTTTTAGTGTTGAAGTCCAGGATTCATGACTAATTTCTGCCCTAAGTGATTTGAAGTCTATGACGTGTTGTGTGGTGTTTGTAGGCATTTCCGTTTTATTTTTGCAGTTCGATCTAATGCCGAGTGAAGTAGTGTAGTGATCGGTGACCGTTGTGTGAATAATGGATGAGATGGTTATTTTCTTGGTTTTAGCAAAAATGTGATCAATGCAAGACTTGGACTCAAGGCTTATTCTTGTGGTAGAATTAATAGTTGATTTAAGGCCATAATGACTTAAAAGACTTAGATATTCGTTAGTTTGAGGATTGCAATTCAAAATGTTTATGTTCAGATCACCCGCTAAGATGAGTTGTTGGGTATTTGTGTTATCATTCAGAAGTTTTTGTAGAGAATTTAGGAAAGGTGTAAGATTTTTAAAGCACGGAGGTCTATAAATCGCAAATACAGATAAATCAGATCCAAGTGATATTTTTATGCAATTTGCTTCCGTTAAATTTATTTCAGAGATAAAGGGATTCAGCGATTCTGTTACGAAGATAACTATCCCATCATTTTGGTTGAGTTTAGTAGTAGTATGAAATGTCGAATATCCAGGTAAGTAGATATCGGTGTAAGAGTCATCTATCCAGCATTCACTTAAAATTATTATATCAAAGCGGGAGTCGAGGTCTTGTAAAAGAATTGTAAAACTGTCTAAGTTCTTGCGAATGCTTCTAATATTTTGGGATATTATATTTAAAGAGTTATTTGTGTGGAATACTTTGAAATCTTGAGAATTTTTGAATATATGTTCTTCATGATAGGGTGGTTCAAAATCAATGTTTAGTAGTGAGTCCATTTGTAATAGATGGAGTTACCTATACAGTAGACAGTTAAAAATAATGTAACCAATTAGATTAAGAGCTGTAAGTCGTTGACATGTTTTACGTTTATTATTTTTGAAGTATGATCAGAGTTCTTTTTTGTGAGGATTTTATTATTTGAGGATTTATTTGTGAGGATTTTATATATAACATGATGTGTGACGTTAATAGATTTGATAGTTCCCATGCAATTGCAGCATTTGCTTCTATTCAGAGTCTATCTTAATGTAAAATATAAATGGAATAAAATGGAGAATTACTCAATGAAGAAATGGAACAAAATGATAACACCGGATTTAAATCATGCCAATAGATAGTAATCTTTTTTTAATAGTACAATAATATGCCACATTGCACGGAAAGGTGATATGTAATTTTATTCCTACAACGCAATCATTCTGAACCGAGCAATGCCAAGAAACTTACAACTTATTCATACTAAGATCAATTGTTGATTCTATTTGGAGATTTACCAAATACCTTTTTTGCTTTTAAATTATTACGGTTTAATATCAATTTTTGCATTAATATTAAACCGTAAGATGAAAGCTCATGATAAGAGGAACACAATCAGCTTTGGGCGCAAAATTTTGTGGGTCCGGCCCTGAACAGTGTTTTTAACTACACCTATTTACAAATCGCACTGTCTGTGGCCTACCAGCTAATGTACGATGTTTATGTAAAGCATTAAAATAATCTCTGATAAATAAGTCATATTAAAATATATCTTATCAGAGAGCACAAATATTTTCGTACATCACAAAGAATTGATAAGGGGAAATAAACGTTAATTTCCCACAATGACATTATTTCCAACACATAATGTAATGTAATGCAGAACATCAGAGAGATGACGACATATGGTACTAAATATTTCCAGATACTTTGCAAGGCCATGACGTATTGACCCAGAAAAAAAGCCATGAAGTGAGAAATTGGGTTTCTCAATGAAATAATGTGTAATTAATTCCGATCTACTAACAAAACAATTTGCCGTTTCTCGGGGGCAAGCTTTGAGGATGGAAAGCCACAAACTCTTGGCTATATTTATACACACTCGGCTATTATCTATTATTCTAAGACTCTTCTTGACATGATGTGACTCATTTTATTGTGCCATTTCTTCCCGGGATGTTACCTTTCACCTTCATCTACCGATAGACTATAAAGAACTAGTCTCACTTTCCAATACCAGAATTTATCAACCCTATTTTGAATAGACTACAAGACCATTGCATATTCACTTGATCTGTTTAAATCTATATATCTTTATCTTTACTAAGTATAAAATGAAGTCGCTTACGCTGCATGTGCGCTTAGATCTTTTAAACTCCGTAACGGATTTTCATGCAGTTTTCACCAATAGATAGAGTGATTCATGAGGAAGGTTTTCAGGTATATAATTTGTCAATGTTTTGTGTAAATTGGTTGAAATGCATAATATATCTATCTGGCCAAGCGGCAGGGATTTGATTTAACAGATGGCATTGGTTATAAAGGTTTCGTTAGCCACAGCAATGTGTGGCCGGGTCTGCTAGTATATATATAAATCAAAATGGTTTCTTATACAATAGTGAGTTTTGGCATTATGAAATTATGCATTGCTAACCATTCATCTGATTGCGATGAAACTTTGGGGATTTGATTTGTGCATGCCCGCAATGGTTTATGTATATACCGGTGAGCTCCAGCATTATGAAATTTGCATAAAAAAATTGCAATAGGTGGCACATGAGCTATTTTCAAACTGAATGTACTGGGACTGAATGTATGAATAGCGGGAGGGCTGAATGTATGGATGGAGGAAGTGGGGGAGAGGGAAGGCGGAGTGGGATTGCGTGAGCGGAAGGGGATGCGGGAGAGGAAGTGGCGGCGGAAGGGGAACGGGACGAATGGGAAAGCAGGGAGAAACAAGTTCTTTATTAAGTGGCACAGCAAGCAACGCATTATTGTATTATCTACTTGTTATTTTTAAATTCAAAGTACTCTTTCATACTTCTTTTATACCTTTCTTGTAAAAATATAAATATTTTTTAAAACTTACTCGAGTGAAATAGATGGTTTGCGGCATCGGCTTGACGTTGGATAGGTATCCCAGGATGGCACTCTCCCTCTGGCCATTCAGCTTGTGCGCATTCACCGACAATCCTCCGTTGAACACTCGGATATAGCTAGTATCTTCAGTGGCGGGATCGATGGGTTCGTATTGGCGCGTGTAGTGGTCCAACTTGTTCCTCAGGTCATCCAGAGCCTCGGATTCCTTCATATTCTTATAGTCGGGAGAGTACCGCAGGATCTCTATTATGTTCTTTTCCATCAGAGCGTCATCGTCACAGATACATTCAATAAACAACACACGGAATCCCAGATCATTCACACAGTGATTCTGGAGGTCGTGCCTCTGTTGGGCGGTAATGTTTGTACCGTCAAATATCTGCAAAATAAAGTTAACAAATAAATAACCTTTCAAGTGCAAAGTCGTGTGTTTCCATACAAGTTATCAATAATATTTATAAGTCCACTCGAAAGGTGAACCTACAGATAATATTCATAAAGGAGATACTGACAATGTAAACAATGTACGCCAATATCGTTAGATAAAACCGAATCAATATAAACATGGAGTAACAAATATTAGTTCATTTTAGACCAAACAAAAATTCAAGATTACAGAATAGAAAATTTTTTCAATCGATGGCGCAGTAATATCAAGCAAATAAACTGAAGATGCAATCAGTAAATCAATCCTTGTAGACTGCGACTGTTTTAGCTAACGAATTGGTGGGGCACCTACTACAACCCTCATCAAACTCTAGTTGCAACTGCAGGTACATATGTCAATTGTCCAGTTGATTAGTCAGACATCTCCAAAAAATCCAAATTTAACCCATTGGCCACAGAAATAATGAGCAAAAAAATTGGCCTTCACCACTGAATTAATTTTGTACCAAAAATTGAAAACCTGCATTGGTGTACTAAATCTATTGTAACTTTTAAACCATATATTCAAATGCATTAATTTCTTTTAATTTATTTACATATTCGATTAAGGTAAAGCAAAACATTAAAATAAAATTTAAAAAATATACTAAAATATGTGTAAATAAGGATACAAACATAACCTTCTCTTTTTCGTAAGTTTTTTTTTCCCATTTTTATTCAAAAAGTTACAAAAAAACATAATATTCATAAATCGAACGAAAACAATTTTTGTTTTTTACATACATCACTAATAACTACTAAAATATTTTGGTTTGATAGTCCTCAAAGCAATCAGGGACGTTCAGGATCACTACCAAAAGCATATAACTACTCGCAATTTTGAAGAAATTAAATGGCGGCTGGCAGCACACAAAACTTGGAACACAAATATCAGGGAAAAAACATAAGAAACATTTTATTGCCAATTCTACGAAATGAATGATTAATTACCTACAGAATGTTCGGCATTTAAAATTTTATTAAAAAATGTCATTGTTGAGCTCGTTTTTCCATTTTTTGGCGGACCTACTCTAGCCCGTCAGCGTGCCGGGGTTTGTGGTTAAGTACCTGAGGGTTTGTGGCCAATGGGTTAAGTCGAGTTTGCAGTTACATGTGTTAGTGTACCCTCCTTCTGGTACAATACTCAGATTACTCATAAACATCACTAAATCAATCATAACGCACAAAAACTTTGTCTTCTTGGTCACTCACTAGTAGGATATTTCAAAATGTCATACTAATGTAAAGGACCGCGCTATGCCTTCCGGTGTTATTTTACAGCATATTTAATATGTAAAACATAGACACGTGTAAATAATATTTGAATCATGGTGAGCATTCAAATATTGCTTTCCTCGTTATCTCAAAACTTAGTATTTGGAGATTACTGACTAATTAACAGGACGATCGATAGAGGTATATAAAGTAAACGTAATGCAATGCTTACAGCAACACTGTTGCCTTCGGAGAGCCACTGGATGGCGTCATGCACGGCGTCGCGGGCACTCTGCCGGCGCACGGCCGCCCCTGTCGGGTGGTCGGCGCGGAACATGTCATGGCGTGCGTACGCGTCCATCTGCCTGCGTCTGTATTCACTGCAGTCAAAAACTGAAACAAACAAATAATATAATCATGTTGATATTATGTTTAGATACGCTGTTGATTATATCTCCATCTCTGAAATGTCTTTAGTTATGCTAAATGAACAGGTCTGAATAGCAGGTACTTCCCAACTTCCACGCCTCCTTACCATCCCACCCTTCCTTATTAACTCTTGTTGTGCCAACGCAAAATTTTTGCAGAGCGCCATCTGATTTAATTTTCGTCATTACTTATTGGTTTTTTGCAAAATTATGTTTTCACAAATTCTACAATGGTACCAGATAATGTGAATATCTTATATATAAAAATGAATCGCTAAATGAGAGGCTAAGCGCAAATCTCGAGAGTAGCTGTGAACCGATTTCGCTAATTCTTTTTTTAGAATATTCCTTGAATTACGAGTATGGTTCTTACGGAGAGAAAAATTAAGAAAATTGCGCAGAAAATTGGATAATTTCAGAAAACCTAACGACTATTGCACGTTTGACAGTTCGCATGTTTGAGAATGACATTTTGCAAAACAATTCTATTTTTAAAAATCTTTGTTGATAAATTTATTTAAAGTAGGTACTCCCCTAATAGTTTGAGTCGAATCAAGAATCTTGATATTTTAAGTAGGTACTTATGTTAGGTACCAAATTTAATATACATGAAAATTTGAATAAAAATTTTAAAAGGTAGCATGCGGGCTGTTTACAAACTGAATGTACTGGGATTGAATATATGGAACGCGAGAGGAGGGTTGGCGGGACGAGGGAGTGGGAAAGGGAAGAGGGAAGGCGGGGAAGGTGGAAGGGGAACGCCGGAGGGGAAGGGGACGTGTGAGGGGGGAGGGGAACTCGGGAGGGTGGTTCGCGGGACGGGGGAAGTGGGGGTGGGAGTGGAGTGGGGAGAGGGAAGGTGGAGGTGACGGAGTGGGAACGCGAGAGGGGAAGAGGGCGCAGGAGAAGAAGGGGAGGCGGAAGGGGAACAGGACGAATGGGAAAGGACACTCAGGGAGAAACAATTTCTTTATTTTAATGGCATAGCAACGCATACCGGGACGAGCTAGTATATTTACAAAAATTATGTACAATCTACCAGATTTAGTTTCCCCAGAATAAGTAGTTATATTCTGAAAAATGATTTTTTAAAACATATCGATCATACAGTCAGACATCTCCGAAAAATCTAAATTTAAGTTGAGTTTGCAGTTATACGTAAAAGTGTACCCTCTCTCTGGTATACCACTCAGATTACTCCACCACCAAATCAATTAAAATGCAGGGAACCTTTCAGTATTGAAAAAAATGTTGAGGTTTTGTGACTAAACAACTGGAAGATCCTTAAGGATACGCTGGTAATTAAGAGATAAAATGCGCAAATCATAGTCGTGGAGAGCTAAGTAAGATTTGGACGAGTCATTAGAAAAAATCAGAGTTTGCAATTCACATGCGGTAGAAGTGAAACCTTCAGAAAATTAAAGAAGACAAGGGTGGGGAGGCTACAAAGCACCGCACAAAGAGGAGACCGATTATATTATCTCATTCTCTCGCAGGCTAAATTCTATAGACGTATGTGTTTGTCTCTTTTTAGTGTTGTTATTTTCCGTTTCATTGAGTTTAAAATCACAATGGTGCTAAAGAAGTTTTCATTTCAATTAACCTAGATTACATATTAGGTCCTTACATATGAAATTGGCGTTTTGTATGGGAGGAACATAAAGTCGATTTTTTTTAATATAATATATTTATTTAATCAAAGTATGTACCATTGCTATCTATGCACTTTTGCCATCTCATAGGTATTTCATCGATCGCTTTACTAAAAAAAATCATTCGGACGGGAATCAATAAAATCTTTGAATGCGGTTTGGACTGTCCCACCGGAGTTGAATTTTTTCCATTGCAAAAAGTTATCCAAATTTCGAAAAAAATGGTAATCTGTTGGGGCAAGGTCCGGAGAGTACGGTGGATGTCTTAGACATTCCAATTGAAGCTCCTCTAATTTGGTAGCCGTCTGTTGTGCAGTGTGTGGTCTAGCGGTCAACGCGCGTTTGTTGATTTGCTCCACTCAATTTGTGAGGTACCCACCTTTCAAGCTTTTTCACCTTCCCAATTTGCTTCAAGTGGATTAAAACAGTTTTATCACTAACACCGTAGCCTGCAGCTAACTCGGACATGGTTTGTGATGGATCCGCTTCCACAATAGCCCTCAATTCTTCATTATCAACTTTGGTCTCCGGCCGTCCACGGGGCTTGTTCTGCAGGTCGAAATTTCCAGAACGAAAACGTTGGAACCGAAAACGCACTGTGTTTTCTTTTGCGGCACCGTCGCCATACACATCATTAATCCTTCGAGCCGATCCTGCAGCACTGGTGCCACGGTGGAACTCGTACTCGTAAATAATGCGATATTTCAAGTTTTCCAATTTGTAAACTAAGTGACGCAAAGAAAAAAAATCAATTAAGTAAAAAACAAATGAATTATAATTTTCGAAACACAAATACTGTAAATAGCTGTATAAATTTGAATTTGGAATTCCTAACCAAAGAGAATATATTTGAGATCAAAGTCGCCAGTACGGCAAAATGCCAATTTCATATGAAAGGACGTAATATTTATTGAGCAACCAAAATCAATATTTATAATTGTAATTACTCAAATCAGTGATAAATAATAAGGTGTACCATATAAACCGTAGGTTAAGAATAATTTGTACCAGTCTGAAGATGGCTTTAACAACTTCAAACCGGTTACGGTCAAATAAATTAAAGTGTAAATAAGTTTCATATTTGTTTTATAATAATATATTATAACAGAATTCCACCATGAATTGTCAGTTTCAAAAATAGAAACATTAAAAGGTGTTAACCTATTTATTTTTGCGAAATTGCAACTGTAGAGGTTTGTTTGTTTGCACTTTCAACAAAGTAACATCTGACGTAGGTACATTATTCATTACACAATGCATTAGCCTCGCAATGGTAATGAATTTAGCTGGTAGAATGATACTTAATAATTAGATCAATGAAAATGGTTATGCTAACAATGAGTCATTGTGTGTACAAGGCTAAAATTTATAGAAATGAGTTGCTAGACCAAAAATTTATTAAATCATTTATAACCAACTAGCTGGGATACCCGGCTTCGCTCAGAGCGTTGATGTGAGTCTGATCTGATGTTCGAATCCACAACGGATCTTGGTTTATATACTCCTACCAATGGGTAGCCCCACCCATACAAAAAAAGCTTCAAATGGTCCACAATGTTCCAGAACCTTACAGAATGTTCCGGGATGTTTTGGAATGTTGTGAAATGCTCTTGAATGTCCTAGACTGTTCTAGAAATTTCTAGAGATTCGAAACTTCCAGCCCTTACATCTTCAAAAGCACGCCCTTCAGGTACAAACGGGAGCCTTCTTCATGGATGGAGGATAGAGGGCTGCCACACCATATAACTTCCTTGATCATACCGGGACTCGTTTCTGAGTTTCAGCAGAACGCACACTTTTGTACACTTTCTTTTATAATATATATTGATAAAAAAGTGTTCAATCTAAAATTCTGCTCCATATTTTTTTTTTCAACTGTCGCAAACGTGAGATTGCATAAATAATGTGCAAGGAAAATATTTAAATAAATTTGAAATATGCTGTCAATGAAATTTATAATCCACTGCATGTAAATGCGGAATTCTCGACAATGTTTATATTATATTTCTTGTACGCTCGACACACGTGTTGAATAAGAGAATTCTACGAAGGATGCAGAGTTATCTACGAATGCATGTTATGAAAACACTTAAGACTTTAGTATTTTATCTGAAACAAACAAGAAAATGGAGATTTCAAAAGGTTCAGATTCAAAAACAGAAAGGGAGTCCCAAGATGGGCCATTATGAATGATACATCCTCAGATTGGAAATATTGAGCGGGTAAGGAGAACATATGATGGGAAAGCTCTGCGTAAAGCCTGGGCAACGCCGGCGATGTTTTAGAATTTTCTCTATATAGTAGGTGTTACTTTATATTACAATTAACTAGGCTTATGTTACATTTAATTCACTGTAATTAATAAACCCATAACCAATGTGACCTTAGAAAGGGGTACCCCAGTAAACTAACATTTTTTCCAAATGTTATAAAAATTACATGAAGAAATAAATGTTAAATTTTTATTGGGTGTGCTTTTGAAGATATAAGGACTGGAAGTTTCGCCCTCTAGAAATTTCTAGAATAGTCCAGAACATCGAGAGTATTCAAGAGCATTCCACAACATGGAATGTTGTGGAATGTTCGGGAATAGTCTGGAATGTTCGGGAACACCCCAGATCATTGTGGAACATTCCAGAACACTCTTGAATATTGTGGAATGTTCTGGAACATTATGGACTATTCGAAACCTTTTTGTATGGGTGGGGCTACCCATTGGTAGGGGTATATAAAGCAAGATCCGTTGTGGGTTTGAACATCAGTTCAATCTCAAATCAAGTCCCCGAGCAAAACCGGGTGCAGCTAGTTATTAATAAAAAAATAAGTTACTGGTTAGATAAAATAGTATTGTTTACCTTTGGTGCTCTCGCCCTGCCAGTTGAGGTGTCGGGCGAGGCGGTGCGCCAGGTGTGTCTTGCCCCGTGCGGGCAGCCCCGCCAGCGCCACCAGCAGCGGGGAGAACTGCGCCCATGATCCTCCCGAATGAGCAGCTGGAAGAAAATTATTCAGATATTACTCAAATTATCTATCGAACTGCCTGGAGCCACCACATCGAAAGGCTCAGCCGTCCGACTACCTTTTCTTAAAGTCAAGCCCATTGTTCGATCCCTTTCCAAGCATTTTCTTCAAATTGGTGGGCAAATTATTTATGTGTGGAAGCCCTATATCAATATAGGAAATCTAATATGCATGAATCGGTGTCATTCAATAGGTACTATTCACCAAATAGATAAATATAAATAGAAATGCCTTCCACTAATATGTAGTTCGAAATTTGGGAGATGAGAAACCAGAAATACAATTTGGGAGACAGGCATGGATACCGTCGCCCCGGGAACCATTTAATGGATAACCAACACCCCTGCCGTAGGTCACCCCAAGTGGTTCGCTACGCTTGGGGACTTAGCAGGGGTGCCCGGGTTCATAGGGAGAGGTTTATCTAGGACTTGGTGGCGAATGCATTTTCCCACCTACGCGTGGCGGGCCGGATCGGGAGCCTGTTGAAGGTTAACCTAGACCTGACCAGTGGAAGGGATAGATTCATATGTCTTTTACTCCTGCACACATTGACTCCCAGATTCCTACCCAACCCTCACACCTTTTTCCTTCCCAGAACACTCTCCCCTTCCTTTCCCAAAAAAGAGACTCCACACAGCATCCCTAAAGATGTGGAGCTATTGTAAAAAAAAAAAAACCACCTGAAGTAATTTTTTTATACAAATGTCATAACACCAGAGCTTACCATTATACATAAACAGAAACACTCTTCTGCTAAAATGCAATTTTCTGTAAAAATTTTGGGTCTATCCATCGAAATACTTTCTGAGATTTGCGGACACAAACATACAGAACCTAAATTTTTATATGTATAGATTATCGAATAAATAAATAATTAATAATTGAATTTAATAAATAATAAATAATGGGTAATTGATTATATAAAATATATTATAATATTTTTTTTAATAACAATATTTCTTTATTCCAAAACGTAAGTTATGCAGGGGTAGTGTAAAGCTATTTATACATGATATTTATTCTATACCGATCCTCGCATGGAAACCATACCGGGACCCCCCATACGGAAAATCTAGGTTTTTAAACCGTAATCCTCTTTTAGTAATAAAAAAGTTTTCACCTCCGTGTGGCCTCGCTCACAGCCTTTTTATATGATATATGGTTCAATTGATGACCTCCATAGATCGCTAGGCAAGGTTCTTGACTTGCGATCTGGAGATCCCGTGTTCAAATCCCGGCATGCGCAGATGAATTTTTCACAATTTATTCATTTAAAATAACGTAAGGCATAATAATATGTATAAGGCCAGAGTGGAAGATACCCTCAGTAAAGTCCTGGTGTATGACCACCAATCATTACTGAAATGTTGCTTGAAATGGCTTTAGCCATGTTTGGTGACTAGAACTGAATAGCCAGATACTTTTCCATCCAGAAGTAAAATTACAATCCGGAATTAAATTTAATTAATTAAATAAAGTTGGTTGTTTTCAGGTGGGAAAAAATATAACAAGCAGTAATTGTTGAATGAAACACTAGTATATATTGAATTATTTGGCGGGTATTTGATAAGCCCCCATAGCTCAGTGGTCAGAGCATTCGACCGGCAAACGGAAGGACACGGGTTCAAGTCCCGTTGGCGGCAAGTATCTTTTCTCGGAAGATTTTTCAATGTAAATAAGTGTTTCAGGCTGACAATTATTGCTTGTAATAATTGTTACCCTTTGTGCTATGCATAAAAATCTTGTCTAAACGTTAGTTTATAAATTTAAAAAAAAATAATAATTAATTTGGACCGATTTTTTTTACCAACTGAAGAAGAAAATATTCTATGTCTGAGCGTTTTCTTTTTTTTTTTAACCTTTTTCTAGTTTGTACACCGATCGTCGTACATCAGCCAATTTGGAGGGTTCTAACTCCTGTAAGAAGTAACTACCGACAAGCTCGCTAGTGGTCGATATCTATATTACTTATATTAAAAACTAGCTTTTGCCACCGGCTTCGCTCGCATAGTATTAGGGGGATACCCACAGCGCCTCCTCCACCTTCCCTATCCCCACTCCAATCCCCCCCCCTCCTCCTCTCCCCCGCCCCCTCTCACCCCTCTCCCCCCCACCCCCCCACAAATCCCCCCTCAACCCCTCACTCTCCCCCTCCGCCCTCCCCCCCCGCCCTGCCCCCACATCCTATCCCCCCACATCCTATCCCCCCTCAACTCCCCTCCATACCTGTTACATTCATTTTTCAAACAGCTCGTGTGCAATTTTTGTACATAAATTTCGTAATGCCAGAGCTCTAAGCTACAGCCTATAGCCTATTCTGATGTATTAGCTATATTATTGTAAAGTTTCATTAAAATCCATTCAGTAGTTTTCGCGTGAAAGAGTAACAAACATACATCCATACAAACTTTCGCCTTTATAGAAATTGGGGAATACGTTTGCATGGACAAAACGCCGCCCGGTTTCATCTTAGCAGTCAAAAAGAAGTGTATGAAATCATTTGTGATTAATGTGATTATACTATTTTTATTATTATTTTTATTTTCTGGCCTTTCCAAAATTAATATTCAATATTGCTTGACACTTTTTCGCACTCGTCCATCTCATGTCTGGCTGAAAAGCGAAGTTGTGAGCAATCTAAGGATAAATTATTAACCAATGCAAAAAAACTTTTTTTAAATTTTTACGTAATAATGCATGGGTACAAGGTATAAGCAGTAGGAAGGATCTGTGTACCTACCTAATAGGAAGGATTCGTATTCGGGTAATAAACTTCAGCTAGACGACTTTGCTAATATCCTTGTTTAATTTAACACTTACAATTAATTTATCTTAATATTGCAGGGATGGATTATGATTAGATCTTGAATCCCGCCAGAGGAAAACGTTTATAAAATTCGTATATAAACGTTTATAAAACTGTTATAAAAACGTTTATAACAGTTTTGCAATGTTACAGAACCACTAAAATACCATTACGAAAATGTACGAGAAAAATCTCAAGAAAAATAATGACTGTATCGTTGTTTGTTAGAGTTAGAAATCTACTAAAAACGTGATTAGAAATATTTGCAAGGACATACATAAACAAGTTCATTACAATATCATATTATATTTATATTGCGTACAGAGCCGTAAGATTTCCACTGAAAACATGAATACGACAACACAAATAATTGCAATCCTCCGCGGACTTTCATAAGCTGTTATCACGCAGCGATAAGGTGCCGGGCTCAGGACAATATTATAAAATTACAACGAAAAATAAATATTTATGACTTGGCATATTTATATTAAAGATAAATTTTATCCACAGAGTTCATTACTGTAAAATTAACAGTAGTAGGTAGGGGTAATACCAGGGTTGCCAGGTGTTCGGTATTCTACCGAACCGTTCGGTATTTTAGCACCGTGGTCGGTGTTCGGTATGACAAAAATACTGAAGTATGGGCGGTTCGGTATTTTTTTCTGATTATTTTTTCTCCCTAATAAGCGATTCAACTATCAGATTTGACGCAATCGGCAATCGATGTTGCGTAGCATCCTTACTTAGTTTGTGCGATGTTACCGCTTCGTGCACGCGCTCACTGTTTTCAAGCCATTTCGCGGATTAGTGTTACACATTAGGTGACTACGTACTTGCGTGAATGTGATTATTCGAAATAATTTGACTGCTTTCATTGTTTCAAAGTCTAACTCCCCCCCCCCCCCCCGACGCGGGTTTTGGCAAAGATTCACCGTGAAATCTATGAAAATTTCACCATGAAATATTTCTTTGCTCACTGTTCGGTATATTTTTGGAAAAGACCTGGCAACCCTGGCTACCCTGGGTAAGGGTAATACAGAAAATCAACACGTCTGAAGTAGCAAAAAAAACGCATAAGGCCCAGCCCGGCTTCCCGCATGTCTACCGATTTATTACATACATATTTTCCTTAAATATATGTTATTCTTAAGATAATATCCATACATTCCCCACCCCGAAACGGCGATTAGGTATGTATATGAAATTCCCTTGATAAAAAAAATCGCAAAGTAGGTATGCTCCGAAAATTATTATATACAGTTTTTTTTAGTTATTATACAAGTTATTATGTATAAAAAAAATCACAGTGTTTCTTTAAATACCAATTTAGACATTCACTACGAGATTTTGCTCTATTTTAAACGAGTCGTGTTTTATTAAACATTAGCTGACCCGGCCACGCGTTGCTGTGACTAACGAAACACAACGCCGTCCACTGGATGGTTACCCAACCTTTATAACCAAGTGTTTTTCGATAATTTAACTCACACCGCCATCTGTTAATTTGCATACAAATCAAATCTTGACATACAAATCAATGCATATGTCATAGTCGAAGGTCGATATGCAGTCTCTTCGCGGAATGACTGGTTTATCCTAGGTTTGATCAAAGCTAAGTTAACTAAGACTTCAAGTCAGACCTGAGGATTGACTAGTCAAACCTAGGAGCGCCGGAGCTTCGAGGATTGACTATAACACATACAAATCAAAGCTTGCCAGCCCGCTCGTCCACCACATACAGACATTCTACTTTATATATTATATATTTCAACCAATTTACACAAAACCTTGACAAATTATACACCTAAACCTTCCCCATAAATCACTCTATCTATTCGTAAAAACCGCATGAAAATCCGTTTAGTAGTTTTTGAGTTTATCGCGAACAGACAGACGCGGCGGAGGACTTTGATTTATATGTAGAGATTTTCACAATTTCGCTTAAATATTTTCATTTTTTAAATTATTCTTTGGCTTGACAAAATTTACTCTGCTGTCGAGTTTTGAAATATTCATACAACTGCTCTATTGTTTGTGTTCCATTCGAAACATAATATTCATATGACCGTTCTTTGCATGTTCCATATACCTACATAATAGTAAAGCAAGTTATATTCATTGATATGTAGATAGAAGATATTACATTCTATTCTGTACCTGACCGGTCAGTGGTTGAGTGGGCATAGCGCTTGGGTCCCACCCGAGCGTCGCGTGTTCGATTCCTCGACTGGCTAAGTCCTCCATCACAACACAAGCAACATTTTCAGCTTTCTGTGGTGGTAGTAGGAGATTTTCAAACATTGTTGGGTTATTCGTAACCCGGGAATGTTTGTCTTTCTTTAAAAAAAAAATCCTCTCTCTCCGAGAACAACCAAAATCACTATGATGCGAAATTCTGTAGGTATTAGCTAGGTAATAGGTATCCCGTTTACACAGCAAAGGTGAAAAGTCTCGAGCACTATTCAAAACTAGTGTTCTGTGAATCCCAACCGATAACAATGAATGTTTGTTAAGCATCGATTATTTACCTGTGCAATTATTGATTATAATATCTATGTCGATAACGATGACTTTCCATACGAAAAACAAATATTAGTGACGTTTTGCCAGGTAAAATTAAAACACATAATCATGATTACTATCTGGAACATATTAAAGATACTAAAAATACCCACACTTTAAAATATTACTTACAACACATAATCATAACATAATATAATATAATAATAATTATGACATTATTTATCTTCTTTGCTCTCAAAGATAACAAAAAAGGAATTATTTTAATAATCTGGCCGGCGGGGAAAAATATTTTCATTGTTTGCTATCTATAATTATTTGGGTTCCGAAAAATGTACAAAATCCAAAACACAACGTTCTTCTTCACGTTCACCACTACGCATTTGTTTGCATCGGGCGTGTAGGACGTGTAGGACGTGAAGGTACAGGTACACTGATGGCCGGTATTTCGGTTGCTTTTTGCTCTGCTTGTAAGATATTTTATTTACTTCCGTCAAGTTCCATAGATAGTATGTTTCCTGACATGTAACATTCTGGCCCTGAATTTATTGTTCATAACTGTGAATCAATATGGTATAACTATTTTCTAAACAGGCGAAACAAAGGCGAGGTATCTACCAAAAAATTATTACAAAATACTTAGCATAATATTATCAAAATTTTCACTGTACTTTTATTTATATTTAATATATTATAAAAAAAATATTCAGGAAGATCTGCAAAAACACAAAGATCCAAAGAACTATTCGCGCTTTTTGAAGTTAAGGTATTCACTAGAGATTAGTGATGCAGAAAATATACGGCCAACTATTCGGTATTCGACCAATTTGTCATTCTCATCAAGTCAAAACGATTTTTAAGTTATTCGGCGGCCGAATATTCGGTATTCGGCCAAATAACTATTCGTTCCAACTCTACTATTTACCTCCTACTAAAAAATAAAGGGTTATTTTTCAAGACGTATGTATATTGTATATACATTACATTCACTGATAAAGCCGTTTTTGTTGTCAAAAACTTTTAAAAGAAAACTTGAATAATTTTTCTCAAAACGGGTTCCTATCTAGTCGGTTGGATCCGGTTTGAAAAATGAATTATTATGTATTATAATTAGGTACTTGTTTATTGCGTAAGAATTATTATTGTTTCAAACACTTTTTAAGAACCCAGCTCGATTAAAAACATTTCATTTATTTTAAATCACACATTTCAGACACCTTTTCTTATTTTTATTTTAGTTTCCGAGGATTCGAGTTGACAAAATCATTTGAAAAACTCTGTACCTACAGAGCAGGGATTATACGAGTAGTATGGCATTGAAGTATTCTAACATACATTACATAGGTACTCGATAAATAAATTTTAATTAAGAGGTATAATAACATATTCCAAACGATTCTTCCGATATACCTACTCGCTAATGTACCAAATCATGAACGCATAGTACACAATTCTATTAATATTAATTATACGTAGTCATAAACATACCTGTTTGCCTTTGAGAAAAACATGGTGGCCACCTGTTTACATATTTATCTGTAGCCAATAATACCGGTAGTGAATAACGTGCTTCGAAAAAAAGGTGGTGGGGAAATAAAATAACAAAAACATGATACCACCGACCTACGTCACCAATCGTAAAATAATATCGGAAAGATAAACTTACGATACGTTTAAGTCCGGTCTCCGCAAGTATCTCCAGATCCAGAGGTGATACAAAAACATGTGAAATTACGTGAATGTGTTGTTTTCATTTGGCAGAATCACATTATAATATGAAATATTTCCAGATAAAGGCCAATATATGTAAGTACATAATTATGAAGCTACAGCATTGGAAAAAATATTAACTTTCAAATTCGATTTTAAGTTTTTCAAAAGATTTCTCTCCGATTTATAAAAGGAAATCTTTAATTCCGATGATTTAAAAAATTGCATATTGACGAAAAATTAGAAAGATACGTCGGCGACCTCAAAGTTGGAACGCTATCTATGCAAGATCGTTGACTCTGAGCCCGAAGGTAGCAAGTTCAAATTCGGACGAGGACGAATAAAAAATGATTTAACGGGGTTTTTTCACTAATAAAACATTTAAACTTTGCAGATACATACAGGTAGTATGGTATCGCCCTGGTAAAGGATCAGAATAAGGAACTCCAGTGAAAAATATTATGGCTTTAAAAAAATATGTTCATGTAGATATAGACCAATAAACGCTGATTCTGAATATATAAGTTTTATTTAATAATATTAAACGCAGAGTTTAAAAAAAATTCCACGTTGGTTTAAGAAAATAAAGGAATGTAAAGTAAAATGTAAGTAAAAAAAAATAAAAAGAGTTTTAGAACTTTGTGGATTTTCAGAACAATGTCAAGAAAACTAGGGTACTTGGAGAAAATGTATTTTTTCCGCCTCGGCAACACTATACGTCGTTTCTCCGCAGGTGTAGACAAAATATGGGCTTGGACTTGGGATATTCCTTGCTTCATTCACATTCATTCATCGTCTCACACATACCCTTCTGTTATTCTGACTCTCGAGATGGCCCGACCTAAGCATTTGGTTCAGTTGATAGTGCCATGTGCCATGTCTTCTCCGGGCGTCCCCGACTTCTTCTACCGTATCTGGTTGAATAGCCAATACCTACTGTTAACCTTTTCCCGTCTGTACACTTCCTATCTCAAGATGAGATTGTCATCCGCATCCGCATAGTCGGTTGCAGAACCAGTAAGTACCTAGTATCTATGTATGTACATATTTTTCAACATTCAACATTGTTTTTACTATTGGAGTCTTTAAAAACTACATACTCAATTAACATTTAGCCAAAAGGACAAAAATGTTGGAAATTAATTTATTTCAAATGGGTAATAAATAAATAATTACTTAAAAGAGGGTACAGCGCGCAGAGCGCGATTCTGAAGTACAGGAAATGGATAAAATATTATTTTCTCATCCTTCGGCATATTCTCAGCCTAACAGCAGGTAACAGGGCCGTCACAGACGGCATCTAAAAACCAAAGCCAATTTATACAGGCCTGCATACGGCCTAGAATCAGTCTAAAATGGTAAATAATTTGAAACAATAAAGGCATTAAATAAATTCTTTAAAATATTTTCCACATTTGATTGACCTAGTAGGTAGGTACCTACATTGAAAAAATAAATTATTCCGCCACCAATCGTGAAACCGTAATTATGAATCTTTTGCGATGTTTGCAGACCCGCCTAAATAGGCATTTATCAAATTATGAAGCCTTTGCCGACGCGGAAATAATTACGCTAAACAATTGTAATCTATGTAATTGCGGGTAGATACAAAAAATATACGGAAAAGTTTTATTGTTTGAATCGACACGCCGATGCCGATAAATTGGCAGTGTTTTCGAAACGCGGCGCCAACGGATTCATCTCGACAATATTAATTATTTATCAACGTTCATTAGAGTATATACCTACTCCATCATCACAAAACCTAAGCCAACACCAGCTACAACACTACAGTTACATACAGCACGCCCTTGTTATCTTTAGTTATACCTACGCGTGTGTGGATGGGGATGTCAGGGACCGATGCAATTATTTCTACCCTGATTTTATATGGCATCAGACAGGGGTTATTTTTGCCCCTTATTGAAAAGAAATAGGACATTATTTCAATCTGGTTCATCTTGCATGCATGCGGGAGAATTGGCACAAGGTTCATTCATTCTCAAAGTTTTTTTAGTTTTTTTATGGGGGATGAGAATCATTTTTGATGGGTACAGATTCTGTATCGCAGTCATATTGAGATAAAAGATCGCTGAAAAATGATATCATTTTGACGGATTTAGAATCGTATGTTTCGCGGCACTCAAAATAAAGATCAGAATCGCCATGACGAAATCAATGGGAACTTACGCAAGTGGGTCGAATAATAAAATACTGTTCACAACAACAACAACTTTCTCGGAACAAAATCAGAGTGAGGTGTGTGTCAAGTCACATCCCGTTTCTTTGTATCCTTGTAGCCAAGCTTTCATACTGGGTCGTGGAACCTGTTGGGATGGAGGCAGGAGGGATCTCATTCTGTGATTCACCTTTCCGAGAGACACCTCTCTATGTATGCACTCGCGCTTGGAGATTCAACCAGTGCGCAGTAACTAGAGCTCGTAGCAGAAAGAGAAGTCACGTATATGTATTTGGGCGAGATTCTATAACCCTTATCGCTGGCAAAGGTCACATTAATTAACTATTTCGCGTACTGTTTAGTACCTACGCCTACGGAATGAATAGCAGGACTGTTGAGCAACATAATATATGTACAACTTACGTTTTGGCCGAAAGCGGCGCGCGGTGGCCACGCACAGACGCACACCACGTTTAGTTGTTGGCACAGTTTGTAAACAGAGGAAAATCAATAGACCGCGCCATAAATGATGTGATGAATTCAAAATGTGTAGCTTATCCAAATATTAAATTATGATCAATGTTTTCAATAACAATCAATCGAGATTGGCCTAAGTGTCCCCGAGTAACAAGATAATAACACATCCATTATTACGTCTGGAAGTTAAAATTAAATAATTAATCAGTTGTGATCGATCAACTACATTAAAATGTAATCTACAGTCAAATTCATTGATATTGGAGAAAAATTGAATGCGTTATCTTATCAGGTAGCCAACGGATACGAAATTAATTAGGACATCAGAGAAACTCTGTGTATCTATAATACTATAACGGTTTATTATAATTTTGGTTTTGGCAAAGAAACACTTCAAATTTTCTTACAATAATATTTGATTGTAGATATCTAATTTTTATGCAGTGAAAGTGTTTAGACTCTCCTTTAGTCTTTAGAATATTACGTTCGTGTTAAAATGAGCGCTGCTAAGTGAATGTGGAGCAGATTATTAGATGATAAAATAATAATCCATAACAAATTATCAAGTTAATTCCCCGCAAAGTAATTTTGCATTATTACTTTGCGTATAGTTTATCGTACCAAGACCAAGTCGATCGGCCCACGCACAACGCACAGCTCTCGGTCCCCGGTCCCCGGTCCGAGCTTAGACACTGAACTTTGCACCGGACTGTGATTAGACCGTCATTTAATTTCAACGGTTGATCTACATTTTTTATGTTTGCTTCTCTAGCGGCGTCCAAAACGATATACATAAAGATGCCCCACATCTTCTGGCACGTGACTAAAAACAGATTTCGGGGAAGAGGTGAGTATATAAGAAGAAAAACAAAAACGTTCGAGATGGAATATTTTTCGAATCTGGATATTTTTCACTCTTCTAGGAAATTGCTCTGGCAAAGAGTAAAGATTCCTGGATTTGTGGAGATTGCATACGTAGAGGAAGCAGGAAAGCGCTGAGCGCCGGCAGCAATCTTCAAAAACAGTTTTCTTGCACGGACATACGAATATATCTTTTCTTGACATTTTGAGAGAACTGACCACGACGAGTGTAAAAATGTTTACCTAGGTAGAAAAGGGAACGTACCCATACTACGTGACCAGTTCGGGGGGGGGGGTCTTCAAAATACTACGATTGGTACAAATGAGCGGCGGGTTGCTTAGGTTTTCGGTCACCGAGGGGGGGGGGGGAGGGTTAAAAATTGCAAACAGTTGGTCACGTAGTATGGGGACGTTCCCTAATGTACCCAAACGAGAAACAATAATCTCTAAATTTATTATCACATTCACGATTTTTAAAACAAATAAAACTTTTTTTTCTGCCTGGTGAAGGAAATGGTTGGGAAGGGAAGGATAAAAGGCGAGAATTTTTATTTGAATTGATTACATGTTTCTCCTTGAAATATTCATGTTCGAATTCGTTTAGTTATTCAGCACTCTGGTATTTAGAAACCAGCTGAAGTGGCGATTAAACAAAAAATACAATAACAATATGCCATGTAAATAGCAAATGATAACTTTAACGAGTGTGCATATAACTAATGTACATAACAACGTTTTGCACGTACAACACAGTGCGGCGTATGGTCGTTGGTCGCCTGGTCCAGGGTCCAGCCCCCGCCGCGGCCGTATCAAATAATGATGACGTAGGACCCCAGACAACGCCCAGCAACAGAAAGTTGAAGATAAAAATAAACACATATTTTTTAATTTAGGTACTCATGTTGTTGATAACACGCGGAGCTCGGAATGATGAAATATTTAAAATAGCTGTCTGCTGTCTCCAATTCTACAGAGTAAGTACCTACCTACATATGGCGATTTTCGTGTCACGGTTCATTATTGCAAAGGTGATATACATAGACAAATACAAAGTAAATACCCTGCGGTGGGTAAACAAAGGCTATTCAAACAAGCACTAAGGTACGCCTCTTACGGGAATGGTTGTAATTAAACCACACAAGAAACAAAGAAAGAGACAAGTTAAATACTACCGAGTAATTTCGAGCTGACTTGGCGCATGGCAGTGGCAAAAAGTTCCAAAAGAAGGACGGTGGATGATGCATTATATACCTACCTAAAAGAGGTTGCTAAATATAGCGATGCGTGGATAAGACAAAACGCAGCTCATGACGAGACACGCAGTACTTTAATACCTAGGTACTTCATTCCCTATGCAGGGCACCTTGTCTTGTTGAGTTGTTAGGGACCAACTTATAAATCCCGCCCTATTTATAACAACACAAGCGAGTGAGTAGATACTATGCAATGTTTGAAGGGCAGTACACTGACCGGGAGAAAAGGTAGACAACCTTTATCTTGAAACTTCTGCAGTTTTATGTTACAGGATAAAATGGTTGTACCATAATATTTCCTCTTTGACGCGGCCTTTCACAAAATAATGTTCCGAGGACAACAAAACAAGGTATTTTACGCGTTCAAATAATGATAAAACATAAAATGTTGTGGATTTTAGAAAACGGTCACAATCAGAATCAGAAAGGGACACACGCGAGGTTGAGACAAGACTTTAAATACATTATATTATTATCCGATGCGCGTAATAAGTACAGATATATACCTACCTACCAAGATACAAAATTCGGTAAAGTATATTATGATAAGTGATATGATATCTCACTGACATCTTTTCGTCGCTAGTGGGACAAGGAGTTTTCAGCTCATGGAAAGAGTGACCAGTGATCACGATCACGATCAGTAAAGACAAGAACAATGCATTCGGTAACGGTAAGCGACTTTGCTCCAAGTAGTCAAGTCAAGTACCTAGTCAGTCAAGGAACAAAGGTAAGGAAGGCCTCGGCGTAATATGGGTCAAGAGACCCGCGAGGATATTTATTACTCCCGGATTTCGTTTCGAGTAGACAAGACAACCACAAACAAATAACCAGTATTATTATTTAGGCTAAGAGAAGTTAAGTGTTATTGTTATTAATTTATTTATTTTGTTGTTTATAGATCACTATCGAGATCAGCTATGTAAAGAACATTTGGAATAACACAAATAACATTAAATCCAAGAAATGACGTAGGTTAGGTACTATGATGTTGATGTACTTGGACTGTTATTTATTGCATAAATCGTATTCAAAATAATTGTGTTCGATAAGGCTAAGCAGACTTTAGCAGACAAAGTAGAGCTCAGCTTCTTGCAATCTTTTGATAAATCATTTCTTCGTAAGCCAATTTTTGGAACCAATAATTTTGGTTTCGGTGTCATTTTTAACATCCAAATGCCCTGTCTAGACTTTGTTGGCCGACGATTATTTATAAACATTTTTAACATCCACATGCCCTGTCTAGACTTTGTTGGCCGACGATTATTTATAAACAATGAATAGAATAAAAATAAATAAATATTATACATATTTCAAAACTTGCTCACTTAGAGGGATCGACAAAGGAAAGGTCTGGAAAGAAGCTAAAGTTGAAAATCTCGTTCCAGTTGAGGGCAGGCCCGGCCAAACCTGTCCTATTAGATTACACTCGTGCAGACAGTAAACATTCGAATGTTGCACGTAGGCCATGTTTTTGTTTTCTATCTCTTTTACGGACTTGGAGTTATCTCAGTTAAGTGCGCAAACAGACAGGGACAGCAACATGTGATAAGACATTCATTTAGAACGCTATTCGAGAAGACGCGAGTATTCTTTTTTAATACCGAAGATTGTGAAGTAAATGTAGGTGTGTCAGATAAAAGTTAGAGATAGCGGTGGCATTTGGAAAATAAGGCAAAAACAACTCTAGCAATACAATATGTATGGGACAATCAGTCTATGGCTTGACCCATCGTCCCATTGTGTCTCAGAGCCAGTTCCCGGGAACAAAGGTGTGAAAAGGTAGCAGTTAAACTATTGGGGTAGGTATTCGTACCATTGTTTATTGTAAATGCCTTTGACCAATAAAGCCGATATAATATTCATATTATTAATTATTACATTGTATTCCCATTCAAAGATGTTGATGATTTCCATCAATAAAACAATGTCAAATAAAATATTAAAAGGCTGGAAATCTCCTACTAAAGATGATACATTTGAATAGTACTTAATATTATACCTATTTGATAGACAATACAAAAATATGTCGTATTAGCGCGTTATTCCAATTACGAAAAAAAACAAATAAATTTTGATTATTTTAAGTAGGTTTATAATCGATTAATTACTTTGTTACAATCAGTTTCAATTTAAAAAAAGACACTTAAATCTGACTTGTAGAGTTTATTGACCAGTGTTACAGAAAGACATACAACCGAAATTAGTCTTTTTGGTGATGTTTATTATTTATTGCATATACGAGTATGCATACACAACACATCATACGCATCAACTACTCTGCTAATTATTTTATTATAATTTCATAATGGATTAGTGGTTGTAGTCGAAATATTATATGCTAGTTAAGTTTTTAGTCAAACAGGATATCAATAGTAGTGATTCACATCAATAGTAAGGTCATACATAATAAAATAATATACAATAAAAATTATCTACTCATTGTAAGGCGCTTTTGAGATGATTATTCTGAAAAAAAAAACGGCGCTGTTAACAAAAATGTTATTATATAATAAATAATAACCAACAAACAAATAACCCATGGTTTATTTTGAGCTAGTTACAAAAGGAGCTTCAATAATACCGATTCAAAATGAGAACCCAGAAACTATTGTTTGTACGAGTATTATTAGGTGGATCCGGTTAGTGTTATAGGTTCGCAAGTTAAGTTGACTTCATCACAGTACTCACACAGATGCAAAACTTTCATACAGCATGTTTCGTTTTAATTATTTCACAATTGAGAATTCAAATCCAAAGCGTGTTGAAGTCGGTAACATAAAACTAATGTTGTTTTACAACACTTTTATTGAAATACTGAAGGTTTAAGAAGAAAAATAAAGTTTATTAACTAAATGTGATAATTTTCAGGATTGAATTCAAATGGGTAGGTATTCATAAATAACGAAAAGGTTAAAAAAATATTGTGTTAATTAAAAAGATTAATTTATTATAATACATACATACATAATATTTTATAAAGTAAATAATCCACAACGCGCCACATGGCGCTAAACCATTAATAGGCATAGATTTTGAAAAGTTTTAAAAACTACTTTTAAACTTAATTACCAAAAGAAACATAGGTTTCGGTCGGGATAGATGGAAAACATAAACATAAAAATTTCCCATATAAAACATCTCCATTGCCGCCATTTTTTTTGGTACGGATTTGACATTTGTAAAATTTCGTTTCATACTCAATACGCATGAATTACTTAGTTTATCTAAACTAAGAAATTTTATATTCTTAGTTTAGGTATAATTGAGGTAATGTTGAAATGAAGTGTGATTTCCATAATCTGTGCTTAAAAATTTGGCTGCTTATGGATTATTTCATTTTTATAATTATGTGTTAGCAATTATCAGCAACACTAATTATTTAATTATGTTTGCGAGTCATCATCAGCAACCATCTATAAGTATATTATCTAAAATATAACAGATTTCTAACACAAAGGTACAAAAGATTGACTGTTGAATACTAATCTGTGATACTTCAGTTGCTTTAGACATCAAATCATACAAGTCATTTATGCTTAAAAGTTGACCACCGTTTTTTTATATTATGAATAAAATAACTAAACACGCGGAATAAAATTTCATGAGTTTGTCCATTCAGTGATTTGCTACGCCCCGTTTCGTAACAGGACTCCATGATGTCGTAATAAATATTAAACTTGTACACTTTACAAATACTCTGTAAATCTACTAATAAAGATTCGAATTAAAAATAATGAAAACTATTTATTATTTCAAATTTAAAAAATAGTAATTATTTCACTTGCGATATGTAAGTGCACGTATGTTTAAATCAAATTACGAACTGAATGAATAGGACACCCCGTAACTGCAGTCTTAAGCGGTGTAATAAAAACTTGCCTCTCTTCTAACTAGTTGCAATAACCGGGCGTAAGCAAGACAGAGAGCCTTATCGGTTTAGTGGGCGTCGCTTGACGTTCACACAGATAGACCAATACATCAATTCTAAGCATTTTTATTGCTTCCAACTTAAGTTGATTCACCTATACGTTGTTACAAAGACAATCACTGAAACAGAACAATGCGCTTCAGAAGCCCAAACATAGGAATTGGGTTGAAAAAATGATAATGCAGAGATTAAAATTGAAGAGATTGAGTTTATAGTTTATACTCTACAATTTGGGAGGCGGGAATGGGTACTTTATTGGATAATCAACAACTCTGCCGGTCACCCCAAGTGGTTCGCTACGTTTGGTGAATCAGCAGGTGTGCCCGGGTTCGTGGGGCGAGGTTTGTCTAGGTCTTGGAGGCGGATGACCAGGACACACTGAACTCCAGATTCCTACCGACCCCTTAAACCCCTCTCCTTCCCAGAACTCTCCTCTCCTTCGTTTCCTTAAAAAAAAACCTCCACACAGCATCCCCAAAGGCCCTGAGGGAAATTATTTTTTCCTCAGGGCCCCCTGTGTGGACCTCATGTAAAAAAAATACTCATTTCCAGAAATGTTGTTATTAAACCGCTCTCAAGCAAATCGCTTTATCCACCTACGCCTTCATAAAAAATATAATGCTTTCGTAAGTTGCAAGCACACTACATTTGTCTCTCGTGTCGTGTCGTGATGCGTCAGAACGGTATCGATTTTCATCACGACCCGACATACTATAAACGTCACGATACTAAATGTATGAAACCGATACCGTTCTGACGCGTCACGACACGACAGACACGCGTAATTTCGCTTTACAGGTAAAAAGTTTCCTGTTCGTGGTAGCAAAGAGAATTTTTAAATGTAAGTACATAATATTAACTGCAAATCAGTTGATTTTTTACACTTTCGGGACTTCCCTTAAGGAAACCGCCTACCTTTGCCAAAAAGATTACGAGGGTGGGGTAAAAAACCATTAAAACCACTACGAAAATTATTCCCAAAAATGTGATCATTATTACAATTAGGGCACCAAATAAATGCGGAAATTTCAAATGCATTTGATTTAGTGGTCCCGGTAATGAAATATTTAAATCAATACATTAGATTCCGCTGTGAATGATTAACTTTAAAATGAAATATAGGAATATGGGTAATGTATTTGTCTGTGTAGGTATTATAAGGCGCATTTATAGAATAAAGAAGCGCACTCAACATTCTCGGTACAGAAAGTGTTTATGTATTTCAAATAGACGGATGAAGATGTAACGATAACACTGAAAAACATCTATTTTTATCACACTATTTTATTACTCTGTTTTTATCACGCGAATGTAATGAGCGAATGATTCCAAAAAATTAAAAATTGCACGTAGCACATTCTCGACAGGATTCATAAAATATAACTCGAAGGTCAAGATGTACAACATGTGGACGATTGACGAAGAACAAACGGCAACAGATAGCAACAAATCGGCAACATCGGTTCCTGAAATTAAAATACGAAGAAAAGTAAATCTCAAAAGCAAATCGTGATTCCCGACGAGCAGGGCCGGATCTACGAAATCTGGCGCCATGTGCAGTAGGTACCGATGGCGCCCCCCCCCCCCTCTATTGGGTAAACATAAAATTATGGTGCTATTTTAATTATTTTAGGAAAAACTATATAACAAAATAATATAACCAAACCAAAAAGAATATATCCTCAAATTTGTACCTTGCATTTCCCCTGTGTTGAGCGAACAAACACCAAATTGAGCGAACAAACACCATACAAACACTAAACAATAACGTATGGTATCAACGGCTTACGAAAGACACTTACACTGACACCGTAAAATAACAAATCTAATAGATATTAATTATACATTTAACGAACTTCAAATAATATGTCAAATCAATGATGAAACTGTCAACACGTTGCAACCTGCAAATCCTGCAAACCGTGCGATGCTTTTGTTAATGGAATTTACTGAAGATTTCATAAGAAAATGGTCTTTAACTACCTTCTCTTAGAGACTAATAGACTACTTAGATATAATACTAAACAAAATGATGGAATTGTAGTTTACATTAAAAACAATCTGAAAACTACTACTAAAAAAATCAAAATCAATGATTCCAATTGTCTACACATACAAGCTAAGTCAGTAATTGATATACTGGCTATTTATAGATCCCCATCCAAACCCAATATTACAAACTTCCTTACATCACTTGAAACTGTGTTACATAAACTAAAACACTGTAGTAATCTGTTTTTAATTGGAGACACAAACATTAATATTTTAGAAAATGGTCATCCTCAAAAAGACGATTACCTCAATGCCATAAGCTACTACGGTCTTGTTAGTTACATAAACAAACCTACTAGAGTCACTGAAGAAACTCTTTCTTGCATTGACCATGTAATAGGTAAAACGAAAAAACCTATCATCACAATAATATATGAATCCACAGTAACAGACCACTACTCTACAATATTGGAAGTTGGAAATGAAAAAACTACTAAAGAGGACTCCGTAAATATATCTATCGTGAAAAATAAAATCGACTGGGATTCAATTATCTTCAACATAAAAAACGAAAAATGGGAAAATTTGTATTCAATTACTGACAATGAATGCGTGGAATTATTTCACTAACTGTATTCAAAATCAAATAAATCTACACACCAACCAGAAAGAGGTACCTAATAAAAAAAAATACAATCACTAAACCATGGATTACACCTGGATTACTAAAATGTATCAGGAAAAGAGATAATATTCATAAACAAATAAGGAAAGATCCAAATAATTACTTACTTACTACATTTTACAAAAAATATAGAAATATATGTACTAAACTAATCAAACATGCAAAAAATAAATACTATTCAAGAAAAATTATTGAATGTAATAATGACTCCAGAAAGATTTGGCAAATTCTTAAAGAGATAACACATGCAAGGCAATCCAGAGATCAAATTGAGGAACTTATAATTGATGGTCAGAATGTGAATCTTAACTTGGACCCGAAGACTAATGCCGATCATGCAAATACCTTTTTTTCAAACGTCGGATCAAATTTGGCCAGTAAAATAAAAGAAAACATCAACTGTAATACTAAAACTACACAACCAGATGATAATCCCCGAGAAGAAACTTACGCAAAATTTACTCTAAAAGATGTATCGATGGAGGATATCATCAAAGAAATCGACTCACTGAAAGAGAGGACTTCACCTGGACATGACAAAATACCAGGTAAACTACTAAAATCACTGAAATCTCATATAGCCGTTCCCCTCAAATTCTTAATCAATAAGAGCTTCACTCAAGGTTGTTTCCCTAATGTATTAAAACAAGGGATTATCTCTCCAATTTTTAAAGGTGGAAAAAAACTTAAATTACCGATTACAGACCAATTTGTGTTCTAAGTGCACTCTCTAAAATTGTTGAAGGAATACTAAGAAATCAATTGATTACTTACCTTGACTCTAGTAAAACATTATCAGCAAATCAGTTTGGTTTTCGCCAAAACTTATCAACCTCAGACGCCATCGCTAACGTTACAGACTTCATAATACGTAATGTTGACAAAGGAAATAAATGTTTAGCAATTTTCCTTGATCTTGCAAAGCGTTTGATACTGTGAACCACAAAATACTTTTGGATAAACTTAAGAGGATAGGAATATCAGATACAGTTCTTCAATTATTTCATAGTTATCTAACATTATAGTAGTATAACGTTATAGTAGTTCCCAAAAATCATTTTGTGGCGTTCCACAAGGTAGCATCCTAGGACCCTTATTATTCTTAATCTATATTAATGATCTATGTAACCTACAAATTTGTGGACAAATCACAACTTTTGCCGATGATACGGTCTTGCTATTTCACGCCAAATCTTGGGATGAAGTCTTTAAAACGGCAGAAAATGGCTTTCGTATTGTTAAAAATTGGCTTAATGATCACATATTAACCCTGAATGCAGACAAAACTAAATTCCTAACATTTCGAATTTCAAATAAGCTCTTGCCTTCACAACAAAGCCTTAAACTCCACAGCTGTAACCCCCTATTAACTCCATGTACCTGTCCTTCTATAAGTAGAGTTAACAGTATTAAATATCTTGGTATTCAAATAGATGATCTTCTTAAATGGAACGTACATGTTACAAACCTAACGACAAAACTGAGGAAACTCGTCTATTTCTTTAAAAATGTTAGAGATATTTTAAACAGAAAACAACTGAAACAAGTTTACTGTGCTCTTATACAATCATCACTTGAATATGGTATTATCAGCTGGGGAAGTGCCACAAATACTTGCCTAGAGCCTTTAGTAAAGATTCAAAAACTAATTTTGAAGGTTATTCTTAAAGTCCCGTTGAGAACGAGCACTGATTTTATTTTTAAGACACTAAATGTTCCGAACCTGCAAAAATTGTATTCAAAAAATATCCTGCTTCATCAATTTAAAAATACACACATGTTTGAAGAACGAATGAACACAAGAGCCTTAAGAGAGTCAAATGTAAAATCTTTCAAGATCCCAGTTTGTCAAACTTCTTATGGGCAAAGAAGTTTTAAATATAATGCAACAAAGCTGTTCAATTCTCTACCTCCTGAAATTAGAAACACGCAAACCAAAAGTACATTTAAAAGTAAAATCATTGATCACCTCAAATAAACATATCTATCACAAGTATTTAATAACAGACTTACCTTTATACCTACTGTGTGTATATATATAACCATGTACCTACTGCAATCTCCTTTATATATATATATATATATATATATATATACATCCCGCTATCATTGCTGCGTCTTCTAATGGTCCACTTTCATTCAATCCTGCGTCCGACCGTCATTCTGCGTCCGGTATACGGACGCAGGATCGAACACATGTAATTTCAAGTTTTCCCCACTCCTCTACCCTCATACAGTCCAAAAACGAAAATAAGCCAGACGCAGTTTTGGTACCTAAATCAACTGAAATATGCTATTTTAGTTCAGTGTTTTGTCACCGAGCGGCGAGCCGTGGCGCTGTAGTAGACCAGCGTATATTTTTAGCATAATATACGTTTTTATTGGCTTTTATTGACTCGCGTATCGCAACTCCTACATTTGGCAACATCGCTTTTTAATTGCGTTTCTTCTGATACAGATCATTCACAGTAAAAACATCGCACATTGCAATCAGGATAACAAAAGAAATGATTTCATTCAAATTTAGCTTTTGATTATATTATTATTGTACGGCAAATATATCAGCAACTTAATTTTTTTATATTACTATTTTTAAACAAATATTAGATATTTTCTTATCCATGATTATAAATTCCTACAATGCTTAATCGTGTGCCAAGCCACTCTATTATTATTAAACAAGATAAAATCAATGTTCTTAATATATTAGTAATTTGAAAACTTACTACAAATAACTAGAATAAATAAAACAATTTTTTCTTCAATTTATGACTGATTTGACAGTAAAAAATATATGTGAAATATTTGGAGATTCACAGAGAATGCAAGACTGATGAGTGTAATGAGATAATAATAGGAATCTTAGATGGTTTGGGCATGTAGAGCCAATGATCTAAAGATAGGTTGTAAGGAGATTATATGTACATATGACGTGAACTTGAATGGTAGAAAAATTCGGGGATGCCCGAGAAAGACATGGCATGATTGAGTAAACCGAATTCTCGAGTAATGTCGAAAGACAGAATGAAAGAGCGATGTATGGATGTGAATGAGGCAAGGAGTGTGTATGATATAGTCAATTCTCGAAGCTCCGGCGCTCCTAGATTTGACTAGTCAATCCTCAGGTCTGACTTGAAGTCTTAGTCAAAGCCCAAACAAATGAAGTTTTTCGGCCACTGACTAAGGAATTTTCGTCAAACCTAGGAGAAACTAATTTGGTCAGGCAAACGTCAAAACTCAATTTAATGAAATTTCGATGTTTGACGAAAAAGTGAAAAAGTTAGGAACTTCTAGGTTTGGCTAAAAATACTTTAATCAAAGGCCGACATTGGAATTTATTTCGGGGTTAGCCCGATATACCAGTCATTCCGCGAAGAGACTGCATACAGACCTTTGACTATGACATATGCACAGACCGAGTTGTTTGGCGGTCGTCTCTGCGAACCCCGCGAGGAAACAGCGGGTTGGTTAGTTTTTGTGAGATAATATTTATTTATTATTAAAGGCATGTTATTTTATTTGTTTACACAGTTTTATGCTTTCGATTTTCCTTTTGAGAGATTTAACATATAATTTTACATTAGCACAACACAGGAGGCCCTGGGAGGAAAATAATTCCCCTCAGGACCTATGTCATCTTTGGGGATGCTGTGTGGAGGGTCTTTTTTTACATTAACTCCATACAGGAGGCCCTGAGGAAAATAATTTCCCTCAGGGTCTATGTCATCTGGAATGCTGTGTGGAGGGTCTTTTTGAGGAGAGGAAGGAATGAACATTGGTCTTGAAGAGACCCATGTTGTAGGAAGGAGGAAACACAGAGGCCTTCTTAGAAAAAGAAGGAGAGGAAGTTCTGGGAAGGAAAATGGTATTGGGGTTGGGTAGGAATCTAGGGGTCAATGTGTCTAGGAGTGACAGTCAAAGACGCTCTCTCAACCGATCTCTCCCGACTTGGCCTGCCATGCAGCTGGTGGGCAGACGCATCCGCTAACAAGATCCGGACAAACCTCACCCCATTAACCCGGGCACCCCTGCTAAGTCACCAAACGTAGTTAACCACTTGGGATGACCTGTGGCAGAGGTGTTTGTTATCCTATAAAAGGTTCCTGCGGCGGCTGTTCCCACACCCGCCTCCCAAATTGAATTAATTATAATTTTGTTATAAGATTCGCAAAAGACGTAATATTTCTACCGATAATGGTGTTGTAGTAATAATTACCCAATCTGCCAAAGCTGCAAGTAATTTGAAAACTGTTACTTTTCTTTTTTTTTGTTTATGGCAATTCACCCTAAGGAGAGTGCTATGTGACACGTTACTTTTCTTCTTACTCGAAAAACGTGTTGAAATTCATTGCTAGATTAACATTTAAAAATCAAGGCACGTGATGCTGTATTCTGGCATATTTCTAATGATAGAAATTGTATTTTTCAAAGTTCTCCTACTTAACCGAAAACGTTCAGGTGAACTTCAGAGACTAATCGAGAAAAACTACTAGAATTGGCTATTGGCGATTTTAATCAACTAAAAATATTGGTACATTTTTTTAACGTGAAGTGTGTAATGATAGGGAAAAGACCCGGTTCCATTTAATTTAGACGTGCAAGAAAACCTAAAGACAGGAAATAACGACCTCCGCGGTCGAGGGCAAAGCTCTCTATTAGCAATCCGGAGGTTTCGGGTTCAAATCCCGGCGTGAGCTCATAAAATTTTATTTGATTTAATACGTATATTATTACAAAAATTTATTAATTAAAATATGTTATTGTATTAGTAGCTATATTTGTGACTTCTTCTAGAGAAGATGATAATTTCAGTTCGTTCTGGTGTAAGACCACCATTCATCCAATGGAGCCAGTGAGTCTATGGCATCCCCAATTGGGGTACCTATTCATGCTGCGGGATTGAAGGTAGATTTGAAAGACTTTGAGATTTGAACCCATGTCCTCCTGATTGCAATTCGAGAGCCTTACACCTCGACCACGGATACCGGCAATGTAGAACACGATGAATTTCACAGTAGGTGCGATTGATGTCCTCGATAAGTAGGTATCCGCTGTCGTTGAGAGATATTGCACTGCTGTCAAAAATGTAGATTAAAAACGTTATCTTTTTAATGGCATGAACCGTTCATTAGAGTAATCGGCAATATTCCAGAAGACAAAATTAATGAATGAATCCCTTGTTACGTAACGGGCCTCCTAATCCATTATAGAGTTCTAGGAACCACATTTCAAGTGTTTGGATGTGATGTATTTGTTTATAATATATATAATACAAACAAAATTTTCATTATTAGGTCAAGTTCATGAACCACTACACTAAGTGTACACCGTACAACTCTTGATGGTACATCCGATAAAATGTTGAAGTAATATTAACCCTTTTAATTATTATCTGATATCATTGGACAATTTTTTTTTCAATCCTCTTATGTTTAGAATTCATTCTTCAGAACTGGCATAAATAGACTGGCTACAATCAGACACTCAAAAGTTAGCACGTAAGGAGCCGCAACCGGGCTCAAAAAGAAGAAGATGGAGAGATATGAAATTACGAGTGCTAGAGGAGCGCGCTTTTATTTAAAGCGACGAAGTCGATGCAAAAATTGTGAAAATGTTTAATAAAACACGACTCGTTTAAAATAGAGCAAAAATGTCATGGGGGTTGTCTTAAACAGCATTTAAAAAAAACACTGGGAATTTTTCATACATATAATTTGTAAAATAACTGAAAACAATGTGTTTATAATAATTTTTGGAGCATATTTTCTGATTTTTTTCCATGGAGGGAATTTTATTTTTTTTTTTCAGCACGGGGAATGTCTAGATATTATATTCAAGAATAATATATATTTTTTAGAGAGCTTTAAAAGTTAACGTGATTGAGGCAAGGAGTATGTGCCAAGATCGAGTTCTTTGGCGGTCCTCTCTGCAAAGGACAGTGTCATTTATTATTACATAATATTTACTTATTATCCGAAGTCATATTATATTATTTGTTTAGACAGTTTTATGCTTTCGCTTTTCTATTTTCCCCTTTCCTTTAAAGGATTTATCATATAATTTAGTTGTTAAAAACCTAAGCCACTAAAACCCCTAAAATTGTTACTCCCGTGAACGAAAATGCATCGTCAATCATGATAAGCATTAATTTTTTTTGTAAAGAAAGATAAACATTTCCGGGTTAACGAATAACCCGACAATATTTGAAAATCTCCCACTACCACCACAGTAAGCCGAAAATGTTGCTTGAGTCACGACGGAGGACTTAGTCAACCGAGGAATCAAACACGAAACGCCTGGGTGGGACCCAAACGCGATGCCCACTCAACCACTGACCGGTCTATAATATTATTCAAAATAATAAAAAAAATATAAATAATTAGTGACCGACCGAAGGTTCGGTTTCGGTTTCGGCAAGTTTTGGCAAAAAAATCTAGTTTTGGCATCAGTTTCGGTTTTAGAAACCGATTTTTTAGACATGTTAAAAATCGGTTGTTTACTGTTATTTGGCTTATTTTGTACACTTATTCCGACAGTTAACACGTGTTAAATTAAATAAATAAATAAAAACAATAATTTAAGTATGTGAAAAAAGAATTACTTCTATAAAACAAACCAAATTTATAAAAAAATAAGCCAAATAACAGTATTCAATCGATTTTTAACAATTCTAAAAAAGTTTCGATTTCGGCCGAAACTGAGACAGACACCGAAGATTCGGTTTCGGTGGAAAGGTCTGTTTCGGTGGGACGCTATATATATTTAACTAATTATAATTCTAATTTAATTTTTCATTAATTATTAACATAATTCCTCTCAGGGCCTATGTCATTTTTGGGGATGCTGTTGGGAGGGACTTTTTAGGTGAAGAAGGAGAGGAAGTTCTGGGAAGGAAAAGGATACTAGCGGTGGGTAGGAATCTGGGGATCAGTATGTCCAGAAGTGACGGACATAATAGGAGTGACGGGTATGAATCCATCCCTCCCACTGCGGTGCAAAGCGATGTTTCGAGAGAATACGGCTGGAAAATCAAAGGGACTCCCTCAACCATTCTCTCCCGAACCGGCCTTCTATGTAGCTGGTGGGCAGACGCATCCGTTGCCAAGACCCAGACAAACCTCACCACATGAGCATTACACATTATAGGGCACCCTCGCTAATTCACCAAACGTAGCGAACCACTTGGGGTGACCTATGGCAGAGGTGTTGGTTATCCAATAAATGGTTCCCGGGGCAGCGGTACCCATACCGCCTCCCAATTTGACTCTTTGCGAAGTCTGCGGCTTCTTTATAATTAATAGGTCACATAATATTTCTACTGATAATCGTGTTGTAGTAATAATTAAGCACTTATATCTAGAGTTCATTCTTTAAAATTAACATGAAAAAACTGTTTTTGATGAGAAAACCATACAGGAGTCCACTGATATAGCCAAAATATGGTAATCACTGTCTGATGCGAAATCAAAATGGAGGAAAGAGGAAGCAAAGGAAGATCCCAGCAATATAGATCTAGTCACTAAAAATAACAAATCACACTTCAAGCAACGTTTTAATTCTGAATAAGTCTGTAAAATCTCATACCAATTTAATAAATTTTACGTGGGCATTGCCGCCGCGCCGGGTTGATTAGAGTCCGCGACGTATGGGCCAGACATATTGTCGCCTTCATATTCTATAAATACCTATACAGTCGTTCAACCAAAAACTTGAACAAATAAGCGGCAACGTCGCAAGACGTCGGTTTGTCGTCAACATGAAAATGAATATATAATTGGACGCTTCATTGTGGACCAAATTAAAGTAAATATACGCAGGATGCCTCTCTGCATTGAATATGAAAGGAGTTCAGATTGGTGGAACGCTAAAGGGCGTTTTTATCGTTTTGTATATTTTTAAATTAATGTTTTTCAAAAATTTAAATACCTAACTACAATCAAACACTGAAAAGATAGTATATACTTTAGTTAGAACTATGTAAAATCAAGTCCTTCAGGTAGACGCAGTAATGTCGATCTGATGAAAGGACGCAGAAATGATAGCGGGATGTATATATATATATATATATATATATATATATATATATATATATATATATATATATATATATGTAACATACTTGAATTGTATATTTAAAGAAAAAAAATTATATTAACCTGCCATTTTCATAATATTACTACAAAATCTTAGATAACCACTCTGTAAATTGCCATCTCAACACAGGCGTTTCACACCTAGTGAGATGGGCAATACGTCATTTTATAACCAAATGTAATATGAAAATAATTAAAAAAAAAAAAAAAAAATTAAATCGTACAAAATAAAACAATAGCGAGCGTACGGACGACACACTAACTAAAATTGTCAGTATTTTGAAAGGCGCAAGTTGGTTTGTTTGATTCACTAGAACAAAAATACTACGCTGTGATTGGTTATTGAATTTGGATCGCACCCATTCATCGTAAAAGATATATGGAAAAATAGATCTTACGTTTAAACTAAATATATGGAATTTGTAAAAAAATTCTGTTACTGACTATAAATTCGTAAGCCGTTGATACCAACCTGATGCGTGTGCATTCTGTTTCTTTAGAAAGTGTTGCTAGAGCGTAATAATTATTTCGTACTATGGGTAATTTTTAAACGATTCAGGGAATATTATAAATAAATTTTAATACAATAGAGAACTCCAGTCCAATTTTTTTATTTTTTTTTATAAATAATGACCTTCTAACTTAAATAACTGCATTTTTATTTCTATTTTTAGAGTTAGTTTTAATAATTAAAATAATTGTCAAAGTTTTAATTTTTCAAGGCCCCCCGAAAACCACCGGAAATATGGTAAATCGTGTGACGTCATCACTCCTGAAAAAATTGTATAGGACCAGGCAATCAGCTGATCAACTGCCGCCATTTTGAATACCGTTGTTCGAAGTATTCTCCCTAGAAGAAGCATTACTATTTTTTTTTGTGCAGTAATTTTTCAAAATTTTAAATAATAGAGATAAACTAATAGAGATACCTCTATGTTTGATACTGAATTATTTAGGCTTAAATATTGTTTCAATAAATACAATAACTAAATCTCTATAAACAGTACGAAATAAAGAATAACATGGAATGTTGTTAATACTGATGGCTTGTGCCATACCTACATTTCAATTGATTTCAATACAATGTGATACAATAACTGGTGACGCGTGACGTCAGCACTAACCATTCAATCGTACCAACTTAACGGTGTATTTTAACGAGACGTTAAAAAATGACCTTTTTAATAATTTTTTAAGAACTCTACGTTTAATATTATGAAATAAAACTTATATATTCAGAATCAGCTTTCATCGGTCTGTATGAACATATTTTTTTAAAGCCATAATATTTTTCACTGGAGTTCCTTATTGTAAAACCCATTTATATATATGTGACCAGCAATGGGACGGAATTAGCAGCCTAGCAGAAATAGAAGAAGAGGAGGGTTCCGGTTTATGGAGGGAGAGAAAAACAGAACTGAACCGCGAGTTGTAAAATTGTGTTGAAATCATCAATAAACCGTGATATACAGATTACAGACTATTATTTGACATTTTCCTGCGCACCAAGTTATCTAATGTTACACAATATTTATTTTCTCACGGCGCCCCTTCGGAGTTGGCGCCAGGTTTTTGCACGTTTTTGAACGTATGGCAGATCCGGCGCTGCCGACGAGGGAACCGCTTTACAAAAAATGTACCTAACTCCACAGAAGAAAGCCTGGACTTTCCCTTATGTCTTTGTCATCTTTGGAGAAGATGAACTATTCATAAAAATTGCTGTTATAGGTAAATCCCGTGGCGGCTCGAGCTCTTCTTCGGTGGTAGGGACTAGGGACCGACATATTTTACGTGATTTTTATTTAAGTAGGTTTCTGGAATATCTGGTGGGGATCGTCCGCAGAGTCCCTACTTGAAGAACCGCCACTGGGTAGGTAAATAGATTTATTATGCATAATGAAAGCTCGCGATCAAACCTGCATTCTTGATTCCAAAGTGTCCACATCGCACAACGAGCGCCTTTTGATTCAGGGAAGACGATATTACAGAGACGTAGCGTTGACGAATCTGTTCGCGACTGTTTGCTAATGACATAGTGAGTGTTTGTAGTTCGTGTCAACCTGCGATCCTGAACACCCGAACCTTACACACCACCGTCACCATTGGATGACTGGATAACTGGATACTATCTAATCGTACTCATAAAGTCTGCCACGATTAGTTCCGTTATTGTTGTAATCAAACATCTGATAATCGCGTCGGGCTGACTGCGACTGCTGGACATCCAAACACTTGTTATTACGTACTTTATCTCACGTGGGTCATGTTAAATGTTTGCGTCTAGACTCAAATAATTCATTATTACATTTCCAAGGCTTGCAATATAATATAAGTCAAGTGCCTACTTGATCATGTTGATACAATCATCAAAGACCTTTCGCGTAAATATTGTATTATGTAAATGACGCCGGTCCTTCATAGATAATGTAAGTATTATATTACAGAAACGATTTGAGAATTTAATCAAAATACAACGTATTTATGGAGATTAACACATTCCAGGCAATAATCTCCGTAGCTGTCGAACTGATTAAAAATAAAAATAAAGTATATGTAACGGCACCTTTCACTATGGTTATCTTTCCGACAAGCCTCTTCGACTTTTGATGTCCGAAAAGCTAGGGAAGTTTTCAGACAAAAATTTAATCACCTTGAGAGTTTCCTGCCTGGTAGGGTCAACCTGGTCAGTTTCAACATCCCAAAAACCCAAGCTTGTCTGATTTCGACAAAGAGGGAGATCAGTCACTGTGTGGTGCAATTTGATGGGAGCACCGTCCCCAATAAAGAAACATCCCCCTCCATTGAAACGCTTGAAGTATATCAGACTGGCTCAAGAATCGGGACTCCGTAGAAGGTTGAGTAAATGTGGCTTCCAACAAACTGGGCGACTTGTACATTGTACAGGGCTAGCAGATTCTTTAATAGTTACCAGCTGCTAACCCTGTACAAACCTAAGTACGTCGAACAATTGATTTTGGGAGCTACCACTGGTCTGAAATCCCAAAATACCTGATAAAGCTACTGTGTGATTCTGTGAAATGGAGGGCGGTCTATCTGATTGACCGACTGTCATATGTAATCTGTAATGCACAGACGCTTCTACAAGAATGATATAGAAGCATCGATCCCCTGTGCACCAATGCACCTAGGTGAAACTCGACGAACACGAATAATAACACCCGTTCACAGTGTTGTCGATGTTGGCATTGAAAATTTTATAATATACTATTTACACGGTCAAGTCTCAATGCAATCCTTTTGAGGGGGTCATTGACATCTGCCGTTCGCACTATCAACATATTGTACTGGTTTTGGGAGATTTCTGACGAGAATCAACGGGACGATCGATTTTTTGTTGAAAACGTAATCAGAAGGACGAATGAGTACCATTCGAACAGGTAACGGTTCGATATTTCTTGGTTTACAGGTACGAAGCGTGGTATCGATCAATATTTCAATCCTTAAAATCGGAAATATTTTTATAAACCGGAAGGACCGGACATTATTATGGAAAATTAAGTAGCCAAAAATCAGTAAACGAAACGAAAAACGAATTCCACACGAATGGCGGTGGGAACAACGAGGTGTAAAAAAATATTACACCCATAGACATCCAAATGCATATGTCCGTGATTACACCTCATAAAATAACTTTTTTCGTTGATCAAATTTTTTGATTGGTTTATTATTGTTCAACAGAAAACCCCTTACCTAAAAGAGGTCCAGAGATTCTCTTTATACTTACTAACAACTGTGCATAGTAGCACTTGCATACTGCTACCTAACAACGTATTCGGGGGCAATGGAGGTCTAGTATAGTATGCAGAGTCGTTTTTATACAAAAAAAATAGAGTCCTTGCAAGAGCCTTGAAGGGGTAACCATCTATTACCTATACCAGGACCATATAGTAAGTGGTGGGTCCTCCAATGTTCAACAGATTATTTATTCATCCAATTATGGTTCTTAATATCATTACAGAACAATCTTCTCATTCTGACAATCTTAACAACTGGGAAGATAATTATACAAAAAAAACATTTAACGGGGTATTAAATACATATCTGTTTCAGAAATTTCATTCAACAGCACCATTCCTCTTGTCTTGCTATGCTGTGTTAGAACATTTTTTCTGCCGTGTGGTATCTTGAATAAGTCGTGGCGACGACTACGGATCGTTATTATAGGTATTATAATTTTCAACGTCATTAAATTAACACATATATTATGTTATTTTATAGGCAAATGAATAAAATTTAATATCAAATAATTTGATTTTGTTCAAGTTTGCTTCATCGTCGTTGTGTATCCAATCCGATGTGTATCCAGTGCCATATTTTTTTTTGTAAATCGGTGTGTAATGCAAAACCACTTCAAATAGAAATGTCACGTCAAAACAAGGTTTATTTTTATTAAAAACTGTTTTCTAATTATTTTTCATAATCTCAGTAGAAACATCTATTCACACGTTTTATGGTGCCTGAAGTTTGAATTTGTCATTGAAATAATGATGTTTATTTGGACAAAAATCAGATTGCGATAAAACTTTGGCGAGTTAATACCTATATAGGTTGCATAGGAGACGTACGCAGTAATGGTAGGGGATAGCAGGAGGCAAATTTGTAAAATCCATGCTTTTCACACTGATGCTAGCCTATGTGTGGACTGCTCACGGGTAGGAAAACCTTCCGATTTATTCGTGAAAAACAAAAAATATTGTGTATCCGAAAGGACTTCAATAAACAGAATTAAGACACATCACTTTCTTAGAATGGCGTTGCAACGCATGCCGGTTACTCTCTAATTTGAAATTAAAAAAAAGCGTTACATAAATTATACGGTTTATAATTAGATGGTAGGTACTTAAGGGGGTATTCTAGTCTAGAAAAAAAATTCTTCATATTTCGATGGTTTAGATTTTCAAGAATATCTCATTAAAAAGATTTTTCAAAATTAGAATTATTTTAAACTAGCTGACCCGGCCACGCGTTGCTGTGGCTAATAAAACACAACGTCATCTACTGGATGGTTATTCAACCTTTATAACCACCGCCGTCTTTGAGTTTATCGCAAAGAGACAGACAGATGGAGCGGAGGACTTTAATTTATAATACGTAGAGATGGTGTGAAAGATTATAATAATGTGCATGAAATGCTTGGGGTAACTAAGGTATTTAAGTTAATAAGGATTAATACTGTATCCGTCTAAATAACTTTTCAATTACCGAAATGTACGTGACCATTTTTTTAGAAGATAGAATGGGTATAGTAAGCTATCCGTAAAAGATAGATATATGCCTTCGCGGACTTTTTTGTAGATCAATAAAAGAGGAATATCCCACCATCTTCGATCAAGTATTCCCACCATGCATTGTTTTGTTATATCCCAAAAGGATTATGCAGCGTTTTCAATGAAAGCTACCAGGCGGCTTGACTTTTTCCGACACTTCTAACAATTATCGTCATGTTTCAACCAATTTACACAAATCCTTGACAAATTACATACCTAAACCTTCCTCACGAAACACTCTATCTATTGGTGAAAACCGCATGAAAGTCCGTTAAGTAGTTTTTGAGTTTATCGCGAACAGACAGACAGACGTAGAGAAGTTTATCCATTTTAGTTTAGACGGAATTAGACGGAATCTAACTAGAATCTAAATAGAGCAAAACTTTAAACGCTTGTTTCCCGAAACTACTTTTTTCGAGACCGTTGACACGATATCTCAAGTTCTACTCATCACTTTACTTGAAATTTGGTGTGACCATGACTGCAGGCCGCTAACGAACAAATAACAATTCACGTCAAATAAATTAGGAATCCTTAGTCGTTGTGAAATGTTGTTTGTTAGTTAGCGGCCTGCAGTCGTGCTCGGGAGCGATGTCAAGTTACCGACATTTTCGATAAAACCTATATCGATCGACCAGGTCGCATAATTTTTTTGAGACCCCCCACTTCAACACCCTGTAACTACTTGATTTTTTTCGTTTCATTTTTTTCGCGCTAATATTTAAAGCGATAAAATCGATGCGAAAATGTTTAATAAAACACGACTCGTTTAAAATAGAGCAAAAATCTCGTGGAAGGCGTCTTAAGTATCATTTAAGGAAACATTGTGAATTTTTTCACAACTATAACTTGTAAAATAACTGAAAGAAACGTGTTTATAATAATTTTCGGAGCATACTTTGCGATTTTTTTTCTATCGAGGAAATTTCATATACCTTCTTTGCGTTTCGGCGTGGAACGCGTCTAGATAGTATCTTCAAAAATAACATATATATTTTTAAGAGCTTAAAAACTTCAAATTTTATGTTAGAAATCGGTAGAAATTCGAGTACCTACTTATAATAATCTTAATAACAAATCTTACGATTTAAGGGGAAATTTTGGTTTCGCTTTATTATAAGAGATTTATTTATTTATCTATGTAGGTATGTTAACATTACACTATTCGATGCCTGTCTCACTAGGGTACATCTGTGTTGAGACAGGCGGATAATTAGAAACATACTTTTTTGGACATAGAAAGGTCTGATTAGTAATCGGATATTTGTGAATAGTAAAATTATTTGTCTAATATTTTACCTACTGAAACGACGATTATAGGCCCCTAGGGAAAAGATGACATAGGCCCCCAGGCCTCCGGTGTGAAGCTAATGTAAAAAAAAATATATATATATATATATATATCATTACATAGTATAAAATGAAGTCGCTCAAAATGTACTATTGCGCATAGATCTTTTAAACTACGCAACGGATTTTTATGCGGTTTTCACCAATAGGTAGAGTGATTCAAGAGGAAGGTTTATATGTATAATACATGTTTATTATTGTAGAGAAAAGCCGAGAAATTCAAATATTCAATTCAGGCAGCGGTCAGTTGGCAAGCGGGTGGTGTGGATTTTGTAACGGTTGGGTAATGGCGTTGTGTTTCGTTAGCAACAGCAACGTGTGGCCGGGTCTGCTAGTTATTAATAAATAAAAACCAAGGCATCGGAGAGGTGAAAATATTGAACACCATAAACCACCTTGTTTAATAAATTTGGGAATATTGTAAACATGTTTGCAAATTCCATATTAGTTATAAAACGAAATCTTTATAATTATTTTAATGAAATGTATGATTTTAATTTTAATTAATTTTATTTTTCATTATTATTTTAATCATTGTATATTGTGTACTACATACCTTGCCTAACTGTTATTATCTATCTTTATAAAAGCCCACTAGGGCGTAAATAAATAAATAAACAAAAAAACATCTATCATAAAACCCTAACCATCGCCGCCCTAAATTGCTAAAGATTGTTTGATTAGCGACTTTATGCGTGAAAGCTTCGTCGTAATAAATAGGTATATATTTTTTTAATTACTCGTACTTACACTAAATAATTTTTTTTTTAAATATCACAAATAATGCAAAAATAAATAAAAAGAATTCTCTTTAATTAATCATTTATTATTTTAACAAGATTCTCCTGCACCATTCCCACTCGAAATATTAATATAAAGAGTCGGATAGGCACTAGGTAGGTAGGTACCTCGAGAACGTGCAGGCATTCTCCCAATAGAATAGCGTTTGTTGTTGTTTACAAAGAGTTGCACAACGGTGAAGGCCAGTAGTACCTAACATGGTGCAGGTATAATTTTTTTCGTGGCATGATGCGACTCTCCCCTGCCTACATATACCTATTTTTTCACCGAAAATCATTTTATTGTTAGGTACAATAAGTGGAAAAAAGGGTAAAGCTTTTCGAAAATATTTATTTTAGGTACCAACCGGTCCAATAACCTGATCGTTAACTTTCTAAAACTGGCCCTGAATATCAAATGAACAGTAAAGAAACAAAAAAACAAAACGATCAATGTAAACTAAAATACATTAATTTAAAAAATACATAGGTAAAAGTAGAACAAGGTGGGAATATAAAATGAGGATAACTCACCAGTTCTGGGTTTAGAAATGTTCATCCTGTCCTTATCCTCGCGCATGGAGTCCGCAGTAGAAACGGGAGCCATGGTAATATTGTTAGAAGTTTTGCCGGCAAGTTTGGAAGAGTCCCTGTCCCTAGGTGTAGAACACAGTTCGCTGTTTGCCGTATCGCCAACGACTGACATCGAGCAAGTATTGTTGGCGATGGCTGAGATGGCTGCGCCCGAGCCCCCCTGAAGGCAACGCTTAAGCCAGTCCCGAGGCAGTGATAACAGACCCCCCTCGCCAATAATGTGCAAAGAGGACTTCTTATCTACCGGCATTAGGCTACGATAAATAGTCGCCAAGAATCCCAGCTTCAAGACGAAATTGATTATCACGAAGTGAAAATACAGCAGCACCGTTAAATATATTTGGACCAGTTTCTGTAACGTCATGGCGGATTTTTGATAGGCGAATGTAAACAAACTGAGAATGTTCCATTACACCGATCCGCGCCTAAATTTCAGCCCTTTCTTCGCAAAAATGGTCGGAGGAAGTGTGTCGGATAAAGTGGACGAGGTCGGGTCTCATGGTGGCCGAAGCCCGAGAGCGCGCCGCTGGCCCCAGAGCCGCCGCTGACAAAGCGATGAAACGCCGAGAAACACAAACAACACACATGTGAAAACTGTCCTTGTTTAATAAAAATATACACTTCATAAATAAAATCGCGGTCCTTCAACCGCGTTTACGTTTGAAGAACTCGTTTCAGTTTTTTAATCAAGACAATACGATAGATCCGTATAAATTTTGCACAGAAGGTCTCTTTTGGCCTATTTTTGTATTATTCATATAGGTATCAGAAGTTATTAACGCGCAGCTAATATTAGTTCGGTTTGAGGGTCACAACTTTTCACACATTAGTTTATACAGTGTAATCACGGCTTACTTTAAACAACAAATAATACCAACGGAGATGACATGTCCATACACAAGAACACAAAATCCAGTCAAGTCAAGCCAGTCAAGCTGTGTTTAATTATCGTAATAATTGTTATGTTGTCAACTGAAAGAAAACACCACCAATGTAGAACTGTAGTAGGTATGCGACGTACGTGTGTGGTCTGTAGAATGTACACACATAGCCTCTCCCATACGTAGAGTTCGGAGCGGGACGTGCCCCGCGCCACTTCAGGCCGCCGCGCCAAAAATCTCACAGTGAACTGCGCTGTAAACCGTTGTCTTACTTTCGGTCTTTACTTTTCTGCGCGGCGACCTGATGTGGCGCGGGCACGTCCCGCTCCGAACTCTGCGTGTGGGGAGTACTAATTACGATATACAAACATACATTGTATATTGTGAACTGTGTATGTAGTTGTAGTAGCTAGTCTGGTAGTGGCACCACTGAATAGAGATGGTCGAAATTTCTGTTCCGGTTCCTAACTGTCACGGGAACCGGTTGATTTTGGAAACCTTTGTTTGCGAAATAAATAGGAATTGTAATGAAGCGACAAATTGTGTTGAAATTTTTGTGGAACCGGTTCAATTTTTCTCAGAATTACTCTGATTACCACCCACATTTTTTTAAAATTAACTGAATAAAGAACCGGTTACACTTCGGTCTCCGGTAACCGGAACCGCTTCAGATACCGACACCCACCATCTCAACCTACTGTGCTTTGAAAATCGATTGTAAAGCTGTGTACACACACAGCTATAAAATATAAAAGATCATAGATGCCAAATAACGCTCTCCATACCCATACAATCAGTAGCGTAGCGAGGATGGGGGGGGGGGGGGGCGGACCGCCCCGGGTGCCACCCGAGGGGGTGACACTCGAACGTTAAGAAAAAACTTACGAAAGTGCAAAATTGACACAAAAAAATATTTTACGCTTGAACACTGACTGTTATTTAGCTCTATTGCTCGTTTGGTCGGGATTCCCGAAAAAATGATTTTTTAAAATTTTATTTTCGTTCCTAGCTCGGTTGGGGATTTCCCTAAAATATTCCTTGTGTCATTCTAATTTCGTAATGTTATTGTTATCGTAAACGTTAACTCGTGAAGTGAATTGTTATCTATTGACTGACGTGAATTAGTGAAAAAGTTGTTATTCTTTTAGCGTTTTTATTAGTGCTGAAAGATCATTTAAAACAAAACAAGGTAAGTGGATTTGATTGTTCACTTTTTCACCAGAATCGATCGATTACTGATTGAAGAAAAATGATCAATCATCTGTATGTTTTTTTTCTGTATTATATTATTTTGTGTACATGAATAAATACTTAAGGAATAATAAGTAATTTGAAGGTTTTCAAAAAACGTTTTTTATGAATTCGAAATATGCGTTTTGAATTTGTTGACAAAGCGCTATTTACACCGATTACCAAGTCAACTGCCGATAGTATTTACACCAAACGATTAGCTGCTTACACTGGGGTAGTTTCGTAAGCTAAGGTAATTCGTCTACCAAATGTAAGAGCACCCTCAGATTTCAATCCGTTGTCGATTCTTTGGATAAGAGGTCACCTTCGCATTACTAGCGCTGTAAATCATAATACCTAAATTATTTTATCCAATACTAGGTTGGGTATGATCCAAAATCTAGTTTGAGTTTTTAAAAATAAAGATACGGTATATTTTTAATAATTTAATTATACGTACAAGTATAATCGATAAATTAGTAATCCTTAAATCGGATTTTTGCTTTAGTCCTAATTTTGAAAAATAAAAAGTTTTTTGATTGGCGAGGTTACTTGAGTATGGCGTCTTGATGGTGTATTTATTCGTTGCCCCAGCCTATACTAATCTCACATTTTTCCAGATTTAAGTTAAGAGTGAGAATCCAAAAGCTTGAATAAAAGTTACACACGGAACAAGCAAATGATTTTCTTTGGAATTTTGGAGCATACGGTGTGCAACTCAAATTTTAAACACATCTCAAAACTGGTTTCAATTTAAGATTGAATCTGTATTCGGCAGCTCGTTTTGATTAAAACTACATCCATAACATGAAAATGGTTTTCCTCCGATATTTGCAGCACATAGTCTGAAACTTTCATATCTTGCAATAGTAGAACTCGGGGATGGTTTCCTTCGAAATGGGTACGCAGATGAACAGAGTTACAAATGAAATTTCAAAGGAAACCATTTTCGAGTTCCGCTAGCAAGATTTGAAAGTTGAAGAATATGTGCTACAAAGATCGGAGTAAAACCATTTTCGTGTACTGCGTGCATTAATAATTAAACTGGGGACTCACACATTCACTATCTCACAATTGAAATTTTATCGTTACATTCTGAACACAAAACTGGTTTTAACTTAAGAATGGGTTGTTAAAATTATATTTTCACGCCAGCAAATGATTTTCCTCAGAATGTTGCAGCGTAATAGAATTGAAGACTCCACTCGGAACTTTAGAACGGTTTCGAAATTTATCCTGCATTTGGAGAACAAAACTGGTTTTTACTTTCTGTGTGCATTTCCCTAGGTGCAAAATTGCATCCAGAACTCAAAAATAGTTTTCCTCAGATTTTTTGCACCACATAGTATGCAACTCGAATTTTTTAACTGCACCAAGAAAATGAGAATGGTTTCCTTCGAAATGCGTCAGTAAATGCATCCGCATCTGGATAATTTTATTTTTTGAAATTCTGAATACAAGACTTGTTTTAACTTTAGAATTAATCTGGTAAGAGTCCACCGATTTAAATGAAAGTTGAACCCTGTTAATTATTTAAAAACTGGTTTAAATTTAAGAGTGAATCTGTATTCGGTAACTCGTTTTAGTTAAAACTACACCCATAACATGAAAATGGTTGTCCTCCGGTGTTTGCAGCACGTAGTCTGAAACTTTCATATCTTGCAACCCGGGGAATATCTTGCAATAGTGAAACTCGGGAATGGTTTCCTTCGAAATGGGTCTGCAGATGAACAGAGTTTCAAATGAAATTTCAAAGGAAACCATTTTCGAGTTCCAAGTGCAAGATTTGAAAGTTGCAGACTATGTGCAGCATAGATCGGAGGAAAACCATTTTCGTGTACTGCGTGCATTAATAATTAAAGCTGAAGACTTTTTTTTTTTTTTAGTATATTTATTCAGTTTTTTTTTTTTTAATTTTACAATATTAATCTTTAAAATCTTACAAAACTGATCAATCAGTTTGATTGTAAGAAATATTTACACCTTTACTATTTCACAATTGAAATTTTATCATTACACTCAGAACACAAAACTGGTTTTATCTTAAATATGTGATGTTAAAATGATATTTTCATGCCAGCAAATGATTAACTTCAGAATTTTGCAGCATGTTAGAATTGAAGACTCCACTCGGAACTCTATTATTTGTAGCTCTATGGCTCAGTCGGTCGGGATTCCCAAAAAATTTGTTGTTTTATTTTCGTTTTTAGCTCTTACTATTGCTTTATGGGGGATTCCCCTGAAATATTCCTCGCTTATTACCTGTGTCATTCACATTTCTTTCGTACATTGTGATTGACGGGAACTCGTTTGATTGATTGCTGAAAAAATTGTTATTCGGTTAGTGTTTTTAAAAGTGTTTTAATTTTGAGGATTGCGAAATTTTTGTTTACACATTTGACTAGCTAGTAATGTTTTTACATTTAAGGGCGTCGAAATTTGGGTTTTGAATTTTTCAAAGTAAACTTTAATGGGGGGTGGGGGGGGGGTGACTCCACGTTTTCCGCCCCGGGTGCCACCCATGCTAGCTACGCCACTGCATACAATCCCAGAGCTTTTTGAGTCAATCTCGAGAAAAATTTGCCGATGTTAATAGATCTATTCACAGTTTTTGTTTTAGTTGATCCTCAATTAGGCCTCAATAAGACCGCCCATTTTTATGCCTTTTTGTATATTATTTATTTTTAGCTTATATTGTCAATGCTTGCACACTTTTATTATTTGTTTACTCTATCCTCAACTATGGTATATGACGTCACAAGTCCACATAGAAAAAAATCGTATAATTATTGCATATTCACGGTGAAATATTGTCGAAAATTGCCCCCTTCGAAAGCCCGAAGTTATCGATCTAATTTCAAGTTGTGCTTCGGTTTATTTATGAGTCAGTCAGTCCGATTTGTAAATTGAAGGCGATACGAAGTTTATTAATAAATAACACAAAATGAGTTCGGTGAGTACAAGTAAAACACATGGTGAAGGATAAGTGCATTTGTCTCATTTGCCGTGCGTCAGTTGGAATGCATGGGAAATTAGAGAAGCATTATAAAACCATTCATAAAAACTATGAAAAGGATTTCCCGCCACAGAGTGAATTAAAAAACGAAAAGTATGTGATTTCATCATTTGTTTGAAAAAAAAAACAAACCTTGTTCACGAGACCAGCCAAACAATCAAAAGCTGCAACGATCGAGTCACTTAAAATATCTCATATACTCGTATTGGCGAAACACAAGAAACTATTTGAAGATAGAATGATTGTGAAGGAAGCATTTATTGAAGCGGGTGAAACTATTTGGAAATTTCCATCTGTTAAGTCGTCCATGAGTTCCAAGTAACAAAAATAGCAGGAAAACCCTTTTCGTCTTTCAAGTGTAGTATCAATTAAATATTAATAAATAGCTATTTAATTGGGTGTAGTGTAAATTAAAACCGAGGACTCGCGTGCAGATTAAGTCTTACGTTAAAACCAGTTTCATGTTCCGATTGATCTGTCGAAATTCCAGTAGTGGATTAATCTGCTGACGCATTTCGAAGAGAATCGTTATAATATTTAGAGGTAAATTTTATTTCAAACCATTCTTCAAAATTAGTAATGAGTTGGAAAACCATACGCGTGTAATGAGAGTAATAGCAATTAAAGCTGGGGAGCAACAAGATTCAATCTTAATTTAAAACCAGTTTTGTGATCGGAATGTAAAATTTCAGCTGCGAATTTATCTGCTGACACATTTCGAAGAAAAAATCTCTTATTCGACCTGCAGTTATAAAATTCTAGTTGCAGACTATTAATATGCTGCCAGAATAAAGAAAAGCCAATTTCATCTTTTCTTTATCCATATCTTCTTTAGCCATTTTCATGTTCTGAGTTTTAATTTTTTAGTTCGCCGCACACAGATTTAATAAAACAGTTTTGTGTTTAGAATGTAAAATTTCATGTGCTGCCAAATTCTGAGAAATTGACTGATCCGTGTGTAACTATTATTTCGGGACTCTTACGCAAAAGTAATCTAAAGTTAAAACCTGCCTTGTGTTATGAAGCTGCGAAATCCTATTACATGGACACCATTCTCGATTTCTGATTCTCGAGCAGTTATAAGTTTGTAGTAGAATACAAACATTATTTTTATTGCAAGAATAATCGTCGCAACGATATAAACATCGGCGTAAAATGACGTCGCAATAAAAAAAGGATTTGAACCCCCCCCCCCCCCCCCCCGGCGTTTGAAAATCTGCGAAGAGTCGATCGGTCGGAGTCTAATAATATTGAGGTAGATCGCCAGCAGTTCGAGTTTGAGCACCCCTGCTTCAGACCATTCACACCATAAATAAATCGATCATATTCACACTGTATTCACACCATAAATAAACCAATTCCTAGATCGATATCTTCGGGCCTTTTCTATGGGTCAAATGTTATCAACGGAAAACAAATTAAGGGAGTTCAAGGCCATTTGTCATAGACAATGGCACAAGGCCTAGCATAGACAATATACTCAACCTACTTCATTAGCCCAATAAATTATTAAAAAAAGAAAAATTGCAAAGCAGAAAAATGTAAAAACTTTTCCCCAGGACAACAGGTTCCATGTGACAAAGGTGGTTCTTAGGAAATGAGATTTACATAGTTTTTTACAGCTCATTTTCTCAGGAGGGAGCTTTGTCAGACGGAAACCTGTTTTCCCGAGGAGATGAAAAATCAATACATTAGAAAAATTAAAAACTCATAGGTGCATGTTTTACATATTTTTTTTATTTTCAAAAATATAATGGATAAACAACACATAAAAACACAGAGTCGGTTCCATCGATAGATTGAGCATGAGTCAGAAACTAACGTTGACTGGGCCATAATGTATTTACGCCTATATTACAGCTTTTCCTCGAGATACATTGTACTTGTCGTATAATATGACAAGAAAAATGTACCTCGAGGACTTGTCATGTTATTACTGTTTTAATAAACAGTATTAATATGAACGTAATTATATATGTAATTGTTCTTTCATTCAATGGAAGATCTGTGAACACATTATTTGGCTTAATACGATAATTCTGTAATATTTTATATTAAATGTAGAATAAATACGAATACACAAAAAAAATAATAGCCAAAATTACAAGCACAAAAACAGTACACAAAAAAAATTAAAAAACACAAAAACATGTAAGCACAAAAAGCTTTATACGAAAATATGTAAACATTGCAGGTTGCCCACCACTTTCCCACAGCGTTCTAAGGAAACAGATAGTTTCCTCCTTCACCGTACACGTCAGGACTCTAATTTTTGTTTATAAAGAAGCTACTTTTTATTAAAATTACTTTAAACCTCTAATATCCAGGCATACATTGTTATCTGGCAGTATGCGAGTGTGTACATGTTGTTAATTATTTATTTCACTGTATCACGTCTCATCTCCGCCACTTAATGGAGCTGAAATAAAAGTTTATTAATATAAAGGAAGAAGAGTTAAGGCAGTCCCGCCGAGGATGAGCGGAGCCATCAGTCCAGTCGCGAGCAAGACTCGGCGTCAGCACTCCTAAGCCGGCTTCCCGGTAGGCCCTCGAAGAGAATGTTGGGATTAAGGGGGAAAGAAACCTGAAGACCATAGAGAAAAAAAAGTGAGCATCGGGTCACCAGAGGCAGGGTGTATAATAATTCTTCTTCCATGTACTGTCCCAATTATTACAAAGGTAGGCTGTTGGGTCGGCTCTTCTCATTATCAGGCTAAAACTTCTTCGGTTCTGGGTATCGCTTTCATCTAGGCCGTTTCTCTGCAATATTTTGGAGAATTGAGTCATCCAGGAGTTCTTTGGTCTTAAGATCAGGGCCTTAAGACAAAGACCACCAGACCACACACCGCGTCACGTAATAATGAATCTGCGAATTCACAGTCGCAGTCGGACTTTGAAGCAAAAAATTATCACATTTACGGAAGTTTAAGTACGTAGTCACCTGATGTGTAACACTAATCCTCGAAATGGCTCGAAAATAGTGAGCGCGTGCACGAAGCGCCAACATCGCACAAACTAATTAAGGATGCTACGCAACATCGATTGCCGATTGCGTCAAATCTGACATTTGAATCGTTTATTAGGGCGAAAAATTGAAGAAGAAGAAGAAAAAAATACCGAACCGCTCATTCTTCGGTATTTTTGTCATACCGAACACCGAACACGGTGCCAAAATACCGAATGGTTCGGTAGAATACCGAACACCTGGCAACCCTGGTCACAGCTAATGTTGCTTCATCCAGTTGCTTCGATTCAATATAAGATGATTTTAATTTCAACTCTCACAATATAAGATGATTTGAATTACGTACAACAAGTGGAAACAACAGGAAATTAATAAATAAGTTGATACTTACCCATAATTTATTAGGCGTAAAAAATAAACAACACATACTAAATAAATATATGAAACTAAACTTACACTTACAAATTGATGCTGTAAATACTTTATTTATTTATTTATTTCGACGCCATAAAATGGCTATTACAATACGGTGATACATTATGCATGATACACAGTGGTACACAGGAGGGTAATTACAATGATATACAAAAAAAAGAATATGAGCTCGTACAAAATACACATTTTTATGCAGAGTAAAAATAAGTAAATAAAGGTGACTTCTTAGAAAAATTCTCAACATCGAGTATAATATACCTACTTTACTTTTATTTGTACATATTGTTGGATTCTAGGAATTGGCTAAAATGGAGTAACTTAGTAATGATAATATTATTGTTACCTTCAGTTGAAATTACTGCAGTTTGAAATGACTACAGGTACTGCTAATTAGTACTGCTTTTCAGGGCTGTCAGTTAGAGAATCAATAATAAAAATAATGATTTTGAAAAAAAATTATACATTTATTAGCTATCACTTAACTAGTCTGTCTAATGGTTAATATAAATGAAGTAAGTAGTTTGGGATCTATATTAGAGTATGATGAACACTATTATATCTAACATTAATTATTATGATTGAGGTATGATATTATAGCCTTCTTATAACTATATTCGGTGCAGTTGAACACATCTACTACTTCTGAGAAAGCATTGCCAACTGCATGCAATCTAGGTATAAGCGAGTATCTCAATGACTCAGTCCTGATATTTTTGTTGCAATTAAAAAGAATTTTGGATCGAGTAGTTCTAGTAGATAAGTGGAAGGTAATTAATTACCTTTTAATAAATCAGGACTGTCTATAATACCATTAACAATTTTAAAAATAAAAGTCAAGTCGGAAATAAGTCTTCTATCTGAAAGTTTGAGTAAGTTTAATTCTTTCATCAAGTGATTGTAATTTATTGATTCTATTGGTAGACCAAGTTTGTAGTTAATGAATCTTAAGAATTTATGCTGAATTTTTTCAATGGAATCGGAGTGGATTTTGTAGTGAGGGGACCAAATAGAAGAATTATATTCGACTTGACTTCGAACTAGAGAGGAATACAGGATTTTTAATGTTGAAATATTTTGAAAGTCTCTGCCATTTCGAAGAATGAAACCTAGCATTTTTAATCCTTTATTGGTTACTGTAGTTATATGTGGAAGAAAGTTAAATTTGGAATCGAAAATAATGCCAAGATCGTTAAACTCACTGACAGAGGTGAGGGAAACATTATTAATTTTATATTGATAGTTAAGAGGTTGAGTTGTTCTGAAAAACCTTATTATCTGGCATTTACTTATATTCAGATAAAGTTTATTAGTTTTACACCAGTCTTGTAGTTTATTTAAATTTAATTGAATGTGAATACAGTCATTTATTGTTTTTATAAGTTTAAATAGTTTTAAGTCGTCTGCGAAAAGCAACACTTCAACATTATTATCAAAAACAGTGATGATATCATTTATAAAATGTAGGAACAATATTGGGCCTAAATGTGACCCTTGAGGTACACCGCTAGTAGCCATGAATTTGTGTGATAGGTAAGAGTTGTTTTTTACTTGGAGAATTCTATTGGTTAAGTAACTCTTTATCCATTCCAATAGTTTACCCTCTATTCCCATTTTACTAAGTTTGTTGAGAAGAATTTCATGGTTAACTTTGTCAAACGCTTTGACAAAGTCTGTATATATTGAATCTACTTGGATTTTATTTTCAAGTGAGCATGCAATAAATTGTTCGTACAAGGAAATATTTGTTAGGGTGGATCTGCCCAGCATAAAGCCATGTTGGTTAGGTATAATGATGTTATTAATATGTATGGAGATTCTGTCAAGGATAAGTTTTTCAAACAGTTTGGAGATAGTTGAGAGCATGCAAATGGGTCGGTAATTACGGTGACATCATGAATATCACCCTTTTTAAATACAGGTGTGAGATAACAGTTTCTCCATAAATCGGGGAAGCAGCCAGAATTAAGTGATTGGTTAAATATTTGACATAGCGGCTGGACTAGTATCGATACACAGTTAATTAGAAAGATTAGGTTACATTCCACCCGGATCAAATTCACAAGTTTATGAAAACCACATTGAAGATGTAGAGGCCCTCAAGATCAAATATCCGGAAGCTAGAATGATGCTAACTGGTGTCTACAATATTCCAAACAATATAGACTGGGTTACCATAAGTAATAATCCAACAATTCATGCTAACATATCTGCTAATGCTCGTGAAATTATAAATATGTCTAATTTCCTTGGTCTTAAACAAATTAATAATGTATATAATTCTAATCACCACCTATTAGACCTTGCATTTAGTGGTGACCCTTCAGTAAAACTAAGTAAATCCATAGACTCTCTTCTCCCCATAGATTACCACCATCTTCCCTTAAACATTAGCATGGGGGCTGACGTGTTCCACCACTCTGTGGCAGCGCTGTCCTTGAGAGAACACAAGAAGGAAATCTATTCCATGTACTGGACCAGGATGCGACAGGAAGAACACATTCTCAGTACGCTTGACTTTCTTATTCTGTATTTTCTATTTTTATCAGTAAAGAGAGTACGAAAACAGGATGCAATATAGTTGTGAATGATGAATTCTTAGAGCGGGTGGATGAGTTTGTATATCGTGAGAAGTATGTTTACGAGAGACGGGAAGGCTGATAGAGATATTGAATAAATGTACTGAATGCCATTGGCGCTAACAAAAAACAGTCTAAAGAAGCGAATCTAGCATTCCACAACAGAGTGCTGGTACCCACTTTGATGTATGGCAGTGAGGCATGGAACTGATATAGGAAAGTAGACTGAATACTATAGCAATGAGATCCCAGAGGCGTATGTGTTGTAAAACCATGCATCGTCCTGTATATTTTCTGCTCTATATTAGTGATAGATGAACCGGTGGATGATGGAAATGGTTTGTCTACTTTGTAGCTGGAAGTAAGATTGTAGAAATATATTATGAGTTTGTGCAGAGCGCCTTTGACGTGATTTTTTTTACAAAAATGGCGTTAAACAAATCATCCATATATTATTACTCTTATGATTGTGTGAGAAATGTGGAAATCCGCAAAGAATGCAAGGCTGATGTAAGCGTAATGAGTAAGATTAAGAAAGGGACCCTCAGATGGTTTAGGTATGTAAAGCGAATGAACAAAGCTTTGAATGTAAGTAGAATATATGAAGTCGGGGACGCCGGAGGAAAGCCAGACACGATCAAGTGAATCAGATACTTGCGCAGGGCCACGGCAAATGTCAGAATAGTACAATAAGATGTATGAGTCGATGTGTGAATGTGAATGAGGCAAAGAGTATGTGCCAAGACCGAGTTGTTTGACCGTCCGTCCTATCTTCATACCCCTGCGGGGAAACGGCGTGATGGTTATTTGGTTATTCTTGTATTTCCTGTTTAATTGAGTTTTCATTTCTCTATACCAGAGAAGAGCCAAATTCGATATTGTCGTAGGAACGCTAATCTTATTTGAAATTGTGCTTCCCGTTTTGAAAGGATTGAAATTTCAAGTAATTTTAGGTTATTTTACGACAGTTGGTTTTTTAAAGCAATTGGTTTCCATTAGACAAAAGCTCTGTCTAGAGGAAATGAGCTGTAAAGAAAAGCAAGTTCATTTTCTCAAGCAGCAATTCGTCAGATGCAACTCTTGTTGCTCTGGGAAAGTTTTTGACATTTTATTTTATTTTTAAAATAATATTTTAAGCTAATGAATTGGGTAGGTGCCGAAAGAATAATAAAAATAAGAATTATATTGTTTATGGTTGAGCCTTTTTTTAAATTCCTAGATTCTTGTGGATGGTATGTGTGACTTCATACTACATCGGTGACCAAATGTGTATATAAATAGCATGTAAATAGCGTTGACACTTCGTCAGTACAAAAGGCACGAAGTTATCAATCTAATGATTGGTTTATTTAGGAGGTGTCTACTAATATCTACAGGAATTCCAAAAACTGAAAAAATCGAACTAATATCCATGAGAACCAAGGTGTTGACGAATATCTACAGCTCAAACTGTTGACTAATATCTATGAGAACCAAAGTGTTGACGAATATCTACAGCACTGGCAGTAGTTGGATTTGCAATTATGTATAGCATATTGGAAAAACGTAATATTTTTGTAATTAGTTTTTGGGGTATTATGCCGTGTTGCGCTACCTCCTTCTTTAGCCAACGTTTCGGACAGCGTTGCAGTGTCCATCATCAGGGCAGTATTTAAATATAGAATTTTTTTAAGTCAAAATAATCTTGCTTAAAACCTATTTTTTTAAGTCAAAATAATCTTGCTTAAAACCTATTCTATATTTAAATACTGCCCTGATGATGGACACTGCAACGCTGTCCGAAACGTTGGCTAAAGAAGGAGGTAGCGCAACACGGCATAATACCCCAAAAACTAATTACAAAAATATTTTTGGCCGTGAAAATCTAAAATCGTATCTAACGTAATATTGCATATGCAGTTTAAAAAACTTAATTTATGTAAGTATGTATGTAAAAATCTCTAATATCGGACTATTGGACACATTTAGCTGATTAGTCCAACCTACGCTCTGTAGATATTAGTCAACACTCTGAAGTTCGTAGATATTAGTTCAACATATGAGCTGTAGATATTCGTCCGATATACAGGCTGTACATATTAGTATCTGGAGTCGTTTATTTATGGTCGCACGCCTTATTGGGTGTTTCAAATAATATTTGATTATTTGTTATGAATGATTATTTTTTTAATATTTCAGTGTTTGATAACGCTGATGAATTTCATACGTATTTGTGTTCCAATTTACCATGCAGATCGGAGGAACCCAGATTTTGGACTTCCGCACGTTAAGTGTACTTACCTATACGGTGGACTAAGTCAAGTACCACAATATCGTGAGTCTATCAACAACCATCGTAACAAATAGTAACGTGACATTTCGCTCGACGTTGAAATGTTATTTTCTATCAATCGGAAGCGTGTAATGTGAAGTATTATCTCGCCGTCTTTATCGAATGCTTTGTGTGAACCGCTTCATCGTATTGTGACTCAAACTCCATCGTGGTTCTAATAACCGAACAATCTTATCGTACGCCTTGGATATACCCATATACCCATGACCGTCGCCGAATGAAGATCAAGCTACGAGACACAACAGTGAGTATTGCTTAATTGTGTATACCGGATCTTGTTTGGTGATTGGGCATAATTCTTATCGAAATCCATAAGCGTTTTATTTAGCAAGGAATAACCACAGGTTATTCTAAACCCCCGTGCCCTGTGCACGATTCATTCAGTTTAAGGGCACAAAATAAATATTTTTTCTTACAATAAATTAATATAAGCCAAATAAAAAACATTCACAACAATATTTTTACAAAAAACCCGAAATAATTTCCAAATCTCATAGAGTAATGAGCGTTATACACGACATCTTTTTTCCAGATACCAGGGACCAAATTTTTCGCTATACACGATCTCTATTTTCATCAATATTTCAGTTGGCATCACTGCAAACAACACATGATCAGCTGTCACTTCTGTCACTTGTCATATGTCGCTGTGGGCATGTGGGTATTAAGAGGTGGGTAGGAATCTGGGTGTCAGGAGTGACAGACTTGTGAATTCATCCCTCCCACTGCGGTGCAAGGCGATGTTCAGAGAGAGTATGGTTGGAGAAATCAAAGGGACTCCCTTAACCATTCTCTCCCGATTCGCCCTGCCAGGCAGCCAGTGGGCGGATGCATTCACCGCCAAGACCCGGACTAACCTCCCCCCATAAACCGGGCACTCCTGCTAAGTCACCAAACGTAGATAACCACTTGGGGTGACCTATGGCAAAGGTGTTTTTTTTATTTTATTTTATTTTTATTATTTTTTATAAATTTAATTAAAATTCTAAAAATTAAAATGGAGTTCTACGAATTAAACACAAAAACAATGAACAAAGGTGTTGTTATCCAATAAATGGTTCCCGGGGCAGCGGTACCCATAGCCGCCTCCTAAATTGATTACAACTAAAATAAGTAGTGCTTTAACAGTTAGACTTATAGGTACATAGACATTATCCAACATCTGCCAGGGAACAGTGTGGAGAAATCTATGAAAAGATACCACAAGTGCGAAGCACTTGCTGGAGGTCTGTTGCTGCCTGCTGCCCAACGTTCAACAACGGATCCCAATAAGTTTGGTGCTCTCGCTCCATCAATTTCCACGCATGCTGCTATTTTCTCTTCTAATAAGAAAGTTGTGAAGCGCACACACTGTCAACGTAATGGATTCAACTTTACCCACGACGAAGTTGATTGGGGCTAGGATTCTTAAACCTGTTTGCCAAAATCCCAAAGGCATTTTCAAGCACGCGTCTTGGCCCGCCTAGATGGTAATTGAAAATCCACTTTCTGCGTGCAAACCCCTCTGCGCCTGTTGTTTCACAATAGCGGGGTTTACACGCAGAGTTTGGCCTGCGAGTCTCAGCACACTTCGCTCCGAATCGTTGGCGGAAACGTACGTGTAAACGCGATCGACTCGCAGGCGAAACGCTCCAGTCACTCGCCAGTTCGTATCAGCGTTTGGCCCGTTGAGCGTTCACACCATAAATAAACCAATCATTAGATTGATAACTTGATGCTTTTTGTACTGACGAAGTGTCGACGCTATTTACTATATATACATGCTATTTATATATATATATATATTTGGTCCCCATGTGATATGACGTCACACATACCATCGACAAGAATTTAAAAAAAGGCTCAACCATAGACAATATAATTCTTCTCTTTATTATTCTCTGGGTACCTATCTAATTCATTAGCCTAAAATATTTTAAAAATAAAGTGAAATGTCAAAAACTTTCCCAGAGCAACAAGAGCTGCATCTGACGGATTGCTGCTTGAGAAAATGAACTTACTTTTCTTTACAGCTCATTTTCTCTAGACAGAGCTTTTGTCAGATGGAAACCTATTGCTTTAAGAAACCAACTGTCGTAAAATAACCTAAAATTACTTGAAATTTGAATCCCTTCAAAACGGGAAGCACAATTTCAAATAAGATTAGCGTTCCTACGACAATATCGAATTTGGCACTTCTCTGGTATAGAGAAATGAAAACTCAATTACATGTTTTAGTATTTTATTATAAACAGGAAATACAAGAATAACCAAATAACCATCACGCCGTTTCCCCGCAGGGGTAGGCAGATAGGACGGACGGCCAAACAACTCGGTCTTGGCACACACTCTTTGCCTCATTCACATTCGCACATCGACTTATTGTACTATTCTGACATTGCCGTGGCCCGGCGGAAGTATCTGATTCACTTGATCGTGTCAGGCCTTCCTCCGGCGTCCCCGACTTCATATATTCTACTTACATTCAAAGCTTTGTTCATTCGCTTTACATACCCAAACCATCTGAGGGTCTCTTCATAAGAGTAATAATACAATATGGATGATTTGTTTAACACCATTTTTGTAAAAAAAATCACCTCAAAGGCGCTCTGCACAAACTCATAATATATTTCTACAATCTTACTTCCAGCTACAAAGTAGACAAACCATTTCCATCATCCACCGGTTCATCGATCACTAATATAGAGCAGAAAATATACAGGACGATGCATGGTTTTACAACACATACGCCTCAGGGATCTCATTGCTATAGCATTCAGTCTACTTTCCTCTATCAGTTCCATGCCTCACTGCCATACATCAAAGTGGGTACAGGACAAACATCAAGGTGGGTAAAAAGTGGGTACTGTTTTTGGTTAGCGCCAATGGCATTCAGTCCATTTATTAAATATCTCTATCAGCCTTCCCGTCTCTCGTAAACATACTTCTCACGATATACAAACTCATCCACCCACTATAAGGATTCATCATTCACAACCATATTGCATACTGTTTTCGTACTCTCTTTACTGATAAAAATAGAAAATACAGAATAAGAAAGTCAAGCGTACTGAGAATGTATTTTTCCTGTCGCATTCTGGTCCAGTCCATGGAATAGATTTCCTTCTTGTGTTCTCTCAAGGACAGCGCTGCCAGAGTGGTGGAACACGTCAGCCCCCATCTCCTCATATGACACAACAATGCTACCGTCCTACATACCTACAACAAAGAATCATCATAAATTAAAAATGCTTTTAAATGTGCACCAAAATAAGTCAACTGACTTTCATAAAAAATATTTAATAAACGTTAAAACGTTAGCAGAATCGTCGTACTGCATCCGGTACTACATAAAGTTCACCAAAAAGCAAGTTTATCTTCGCAAAATAAATATCTTTACCTAGATAATAAATTGAAATGCTAACAAACCAGTACTCTGTTGGCGCGGGCACTAGTAATCCTTAGTCTCCACCAGCCTGGGTGGTTTAGTATATTTATGATCAGCCGTCACGAATTGATGTTTCAAGCTGAAAATATTTTAAAAGATACATGAAAACTAAGATAGGTATAACAAAACAAAACAAATGCAAATGCAGAAAAAAGTTTAAACTGCAAATGAATGTACCTTTGACAAGAAAAACCGTAGCAAAGAGAGTTTAATATGAATATTTGTATCTTTAGGTTATAATTAAAGGGTTTCACGTCGTCAATTGAATCACAAAATATACCTACCATTTCGCCACACTCTTAGCCACAAACATATGCACGAGTTCTTAATCGGGTAGTCGATGTATTAATAGTCTGCTGATTTCACTCCGCGCCTATTTTAGAAGCAATTTTACATTTGGTCACAACTCACAACATGCAAACAAATCGTAAAGCGACCATTTTGAAATATAATTGCGCAGAGCGTCCGCAACTGTCAATATAATCCAAAAATGCAAAGTCTTCCCATTGGTGGTCTGGGGAACGGCGTCACACAGTCATAGATATTATCTATCTTTGTTCTCGGTTGAAGTTTTTGGCCGGAGTTATACCCCCCTGGTTCACACGTAAGGGTTGGAGCGGGTGCCGCGCGAGATGTATTTGACTTTTTTTGTTTGTTTATGGCTATTTGCTGACTGATTTTATTCAAGAATTAATTTATCTGCCATTCAGTGTTACCAGATGCGTGGTTTTTTGGGTCGTTTATACCTCCACGGTTTTCTCAAAAAACCATATCGAACAAGACATTGTATTTTAGCGGTCGCCAAATGATCTACTTTTGAGTGGATATTATTTGTTTATTGTTTGCATGGGTGGCGTGAGTGAAATCCCAATTCAGGAATGTAGTTCTTGAAATTTTGAACTTTAGTACGGGACTACGGGTTCACAACGTCGTTTTATTTAATAATAATATGAATAAATTAATAAAATGATTTGAATATAACCATGTAAGTAACTTTCGTAAGGCACCTACTCTAAGTACCGTAATTTTTTGTAATTATTATTGATATTTATATTTTAATCTTAATATTTAATTGAAAATAGATTTCTGTAAATTAATTTTGATAAAAGAAAAAATAAAAGTTTTATATGTGTAGTCTCATCTCATAGTTTGTGTATTATTTGCGAATAAAACACATCGATATATATTCGATTTTGAAGTATTAACAATACATCGGTTCAATACGATGAATCGTTACTATACATCGAGTGTTTACAATACAACGATATATATCGTCCATCCCTATAAGAAGGTCTTTTGACCTCTCCAGACAGAATCCCTCAACCCATCACCTCGAGAAATCCTGAATTATAGCTTCATATTATTATTATTATTATAAGTCCCAAATTCTGTTACAAACAAAAGTAGTGTGTCAGCAATAATATGAAAACCGCTTGTTTTTTAAATGATGACATTTTACTGAAAAACTTAAAATTGCTGTAAATATTTACTGGTTGAAGATTAATTTGCATATGTATATATATATATATATTCTAAAAGGCAATTAAATTCTCTAAACTTCTTTTAAATAAATTTCTTTCTTTGATGGATATTTTAGACGATATGAAGGAATTTTTGATGAAAAATGTGAAGTAAAATGATTTTTTTCGAAAATATCTACATTTGTGGAGCGTGTAACTCAAAAACAGCTAGGATTTCAAAAATTACGTATGGAATAAAAGTTGTAGATAATTTTATTAGCTTTTACTTAATATGAGAAAATTTTCCTCTGCGACGCCCCGTTTTCGGGATATAAGCGGAAACCCGAAAATTACGACCTTCTCCCCCGCCCTCCCCCCTCTAGCTCACCACCTAGATGTCAGGACTTTTAGTATGTTCACACCCTAAGCACCGTGAACAACTTTCTGAAGGAATCGCTTAGGTTCCTGCTCACGCACTCTACACCTCCTTTTGGACCATTCATTGACTGGACTAATAGTGAAATCAGTGAGGTAGCGTGGGGGGGGGGGGGGGGGGGGGGGGGGCGGCCCGCCCCGGGCGGCACTTTTAAGGGGGGCGGCAAATTTTCACAATAAATAATAATATTATCTTGGAAAATTTTAAACCATTTCAAATCATCATTTAAAAATGTTCTACGATACTTTCGTTTACGAATCCAACAATTGTTATTATTATTTATTAAAAATATCAATAATTATATTTTTTTAAGCTGCAAATTTCACAATTCACAGAAAAACCGTACGCATATTATGAGAGTAATATTAATTAAAGCTGATAACTCGCAAACAGATTCATTCTTAATTAAAACCAGAATTGTGTTCAGAATGTATTAACGAATTAATTTCATTTTTGTATTCATCTGCTGATACATTTCGAAAGAGACCGTTATTTTATTCGAAGTGCAGTTATAAAATTCTAGTTGCAGACTATGTATGTGCTGCCAATATCAAAGAGAAACCATTTTCATATTCTGAGTGTAGTTCCCGTCTAATCACAGAAGACACAAATTGTCCCACACATTTAATTTTATAATAAAATTGTGAAATTATTTCCCACATATTTAATTAAAATAAATTTGTGATTGCGATAAATAGTTAAGATACAGTTTTATTACATTTAAAAAAAAGGAATCTGTATTTAAAATTTTAAGTTTATTCTATTAGGTACTTTAATTCGAATATTCGCAGGCGTGTATTTTTGAGCCAATCCACATTTTCAATATCAAAATTTTAATATTTAAAAACAATAATGTTCTAATTAGCACATCAGGAAAAATTATTATATCTAAATTTAAGAACAATTTTGTTTTCAATTTTGCAAAAGGATAAAAAAACAATAAAAAGGAACATTTAAAATACATGGGAAGAACCGGAAATTTCGTACACAAACATTGACAGGCAAAAGTTTACAGATATTTTTTCTAATTATTCGAAGGGTTAAACCAGTTTTCAGAATGTAATATTTCATTTGAGGATTCATCTGCTGACACGATTCAAAGCAAAATATTATCTTATTCGAAATTCAGTTATAAAATTCTAGTTGCAGACTCTGTATCCTGTACCTGCTGCCAGAATCAGAGAAAAACCATTATCATGTTCTGAGTGTACTTTTAATTCGCCGCATACAGACTTAATTCAAACCCATTTTGTGTTGAGAACGTAAATTTCCAGTTGTGGATTCATCTGTATGTTGACACATTTCAAAGGAAAACATCCTCTTATTTGAAGTTCAGTTATAATATTCTATTTGCAGACTATGTATGTGCTGCAAGAATTAAAGGATAACCATTTTCATCTTCTGAGTTTAGTTTAAATTCGCCAGCTACAGATTTAATTTAAACCAGTACAGAATGTAAAATTCCAGTTGGATTCATCTGCTGACACATTTCGAAGGAAAGCATTCTGTTATTCGATGTGCAGTAAAATTCTATTTGCAGACCATTTATTTAATACCAGAATCAAAGTAAAACTATTTTCATGTTCTGAGTGTAGATTTAATTCACCGCATTCAAACTGGTTTTGTGTTCAGAATGTAACGATAAATTGAATAACGAGTTGCAGATTCATGGTGCATCGAGTGAAGTTTTACATTTGAGTTACATAATGCTGTAAAATTCTGAGAAATTGTTTGTTGCGTGTGTAACTATTATTTGGGGACTCTAACGCAGTATCAATAAATCAACTTTGGAGTAGAATTTATAAACATGATTTTCGTTGAAAGAATTCTCGTCAAATGTGATTTTTAAAAAATTTGAAGGAAGAAGTTGGGGGGGGGGGGGGAATTTTCCTCCGCCCCGGGCGGCCGAAACCCACGCTACGCCACTGAGTGAAATACATATTTTAACAAATGTCTACGCCAATTAAGAGTGCTAGCTCTTGCGCTTGGCGTAGGAGTTATTTCATAATTATTTCATTATTATTACATAATTTTACAAAGAGTGTACAATAAATATAATCTTACGTACTAGGATATTGTGACGTAATTTTAATATGGCATGAAATGAAGTTATAACATTTTGATTGATGATGTTATGGTTGTTATTTTTTTTAAAGAATAATTTGACATTTTTCTTGAATGATACGATATCTGTTATTTTTTTTACTTCTTCGGGAAGACTATTCAAATATTTGATGTCTTTGTAAATATAATTATTGTACATTTGTTGTGTTGAAAATAGAGGAATTTGGATGTTAAATTTATGCCTTAATGATGAGATAAGTTAAAAAATTCTATTAAATTTTCTTTGAATATTATTTGTAATATTGAATCTTTTTTATGGAGGTCTTACATTTTGAAAAAAAATATGCTGAAGGGAATGTAGGTTGTCTTTTCAAAATTACTTAAAGAAATAATTTTTGTACCACTTTTACAGGACTTACAATTTTCTCCTATGCACTTCTCCATCCAATGATTCCATAATGAATTAGTGATTGGTGGGGGGAGGGAGGGCGGTGAGAGGGGGGAGGGAGGGGGGTGAGAGGGGGGAGGTGGAAGAGGCGAAGTGGGAACCCCCCTTACACCATGCGCGCGAAGCCGCAGGAAAAGCTAGTAATATAATAAATAAATAATTCCACCTAAATAATGTTCTAACTTATCGAATAGTACCATACTTTCTTCCGTATAACCGTCATACAAAATGAACACATGTTGAAAAACTTTTCAGGAGTGATGACGTCACACGATTCACTATAAGTGCGGTGTTTTTCAGGGGATCTTGAAAAATTAAAACTTTGAAAATTATTTTAACTATTAAAACAAACTCTAAAAAAATATATGAAGTTATTTAAGTCAGAAGGTCATTATTCATTTAAAAAATGGACTGGAGTTCTCTATTACACCGAGGTACTTTATTTTAGTTGTATGGTTTAATATGGTACATGAATTATTACAGACTTTTTTCTTACATTTTTTGTTTCTTACATATTAATGTTGGGGTAAGTTTTGAATTCATTTATTGAGAAAGGAATATAAACTGTTTTTTTGCATTAATTGTAAGTAGGCTTGTGAAGCTTGCCGTGCTGACGAAGTTTTCATTTAAAAAAAACAGTTAGTAGTTTACATTTAGTTTCCAAAATTGTGAATTTTAGTAATTTACATCAAATGTTTTACACTGTATAATAGTTTTTCAATCCATTTTTATGTATGAAACAAATAGCCCCGTATTTTGCGTATAGCTTGAGAAAGATAACAATCGCGTACTGGCAACACAAAATATTACTGTCTTCGAATTCGAAACGCTTGTTTGACGCTTGACAGCTGACATATCTCGGATTTCACATGGATTTCACCATAGGTAAAAGATAAAGTTGAAAATAATAATTACTTTATTTTACATGTCTAATCTAATAGATAAATATGATTTCCATTCAAAAAACATTGGTTTTTAATTTTAACATTCATGTTCCCGAGCTGGCACATTGGTCGTTGGTGTTTGTTTTACTTGATATTATTTTGATTATTTCAATATGCCTATATTCATTTATTTTAAATACTTCTTATTTATATATTACATCTAACTTATTTTTATAACTAACTAACTAACTAACCATCACGCCGTTTCCCCGCAGGGGTAGGCAGAGAGGACGGACCGCCAAACAACTCGGTCTTGGCACACACTCTTTGCCTCACTCACATTCATACATCGTCTCATACATTCTCTTCTATTATTCTGACTTTTGACATGACCCGACTCAAGTATCTGATTCACTTGATCGTGCCATGTCTTCCTCGGGCGTCCCGAGGAAGACATGGCACATTTCTGATGTTATTTTTATATAACATCAGAAATTTGTTACATGATTAGATCACCATGATACTGGAAGGAGGCTAGGAGTCAGACGGAGGAGAAGACGAAGAGGGCTGGCCAGTGGAATATTTAGAAGTTTTCCAGAATCCTGCAGAGGGATGCATTGAGCCAAGCCTCTTGGAATGGATCCATTGGTAGAAATCCATCAAGTACTTTTATCATTACATATTTCTTATTGCTAGCGATTATTGCGTTTGATGTTATTATAAAACGATGAACATGTCTGGGTTTTAAATGAAACTATGAAGTAATATTTTTTCATTTATAGAGTTTGGAAGAGAGACAGCAGCCACAGGGCGGGGAGTCAGAGTCCTGCACTGTACCCCTAGGACAGCCCGGTAAAGCCTCAACTTCCCATGGACGGAGAGCTGATCTACGGTGTATCAAGAAAGATTACGAGCATGTTGACTCTCACTGTGATGTGACCTTTTCAAACCCACCACTGAATATGTCTGCCTACAATATTTTTTATGTTTCATAGATGAAAACACTATAAAAAATATTGTTGAGCAGACAAATTTGTATTCTGTACAAAAAATAGCATTAGCGTAAACATCTCAGTCAACGAAATGAACTGATTTCTAGGAATGCACATCATGATGGGTATCCTCAAGTATCCGGCATTCCACCTTTACTGGGTAAACGATACAAGACTATCTCTTATCGCAGTTGTCATGCCTAGAAATCGTTTCACTAAGTTGCGGTTGTGTTTTCATTTAAACAACAATAACACGTTGATTCCGAGAGGATGCCAGGGTTACGACAAACTATTCAAAATAAGGCCGTTGTTAAATGCCCCGCATGAAAATAAGGTCAAGGTGGAACCTGAGGAGTTCAATTCTGTAGACGAGCTCATGGTACTGTTCAAAGGTAGAAGTAATTTGAAGCAATACATAAAAAATAAGTCACACGAGTGGGGCATCAAAGCCTTCTCCCGAGCGGTAGCCAGTCACAGTGTGGCCAGTGGGCAGTAGCCAGGTAGGTGGGCTCGTCTATGATTTTGAGATGTACATGGGCAGTAATGTGGGTGAGAAGACTGCCCGGTATGACGGTGGGGAAAATAATTCCCCGCAGGGCCTATTTCATCTTTGGGGATGCTGTGAGGATTGTCTTTTTAGGAGAGGAAGTTCTGGGAAGGAAAAGGGTATTAGGGGTGGGTAGGAATCTGGGGGTAAGTGTGTCCAGGAGTGACGGTCGTATGAATCCATCCCTCCCACTGCGGTGCAAGGTGATGAAGGTAGTTAGAAAGTTGATAAAGGGTATCCCTCCAAACCGTAATTTCAAAGTCTCCACTGACATTGTGTAAAATTTTTTTATTCAAATGTGTATTAAATATCTAGTCCAGATATTGATTGTCCAGTTGATTTAGTCAGACATCTCCAAATCCTAAGTTTTGAGAATATATATTCAAATGTCCACCATAAATCAAATATTAATTACACTTGTCTCTGTTTTAAATACTTAAAATGATGTAAAATAACACTGGGAGACTTAACGGTCTATTAGTATGACATTTATTATTATGACATTTTTAAATATCCTACTAGTGATCTAGAATCCATTTGTCACATGAGAACGGGCCATTTCTACGACTCGGTCTTGAGTTCGACAGCTAAGCTGTGGAATGATTTGCCGGCCTCTGTGTTTCCTCCCTCCTACAAGACCTATGTTCACTCCTTCCCATGGGCGTAGGCACGGTAGGGCAAGGTGGAGCGTTTGCCCCATGCCTGGCCTGCCGATGCATGAGCTCCGGGATTGTCCACTGAGTCGCATTTTCAAATTTACAGCACTTCATAGGATGGTTTTTCCTTTTTTCAGTTCTTATTATCTGCATTCATAAAGCCTTAAGCATGAATAAGTTGTTACCTACTCTAGATTTTTATTTTTTCCCCACCCTAAATCAAAACCTGGCTATGCTCATGCTCCTTCTTCTCCTCAAAAAGACCCTCCACACAGCATCTTTTAGATATTATTTTCCTCGGGGCCTCCCGTGTGGAGTTAATGTAAAAAAAATCATATATGATCTGTTCGGTTCTACTTAAGAGTTGTATTTAATCTGGTTAATTGCTGGATACATGTGCACGTCGTAGAGGTGGACCCCTCTGCGGAGGCGGGTTCCAGTGCTCCAGGAAGGGTACGCCAGTCCCACCCACGCCCCGTGGAAGGTATCAGGTACATTGGCTGGAACATTTCCCTCAGGTGCAAAGTGTTCCAAAGCAAACAAAGGTTCAATGTGAAAGGTGCACCTTTGTTTCACCTCCAGCAAAAAAATTTCAAATCATAGCATTAATCAATTAGGAACTGACCTAATATGTAAGCACATTTTATTTCTTTTAGATTTTTAATTTATTATATTATATATATATGTTTATGTAATATGGCAGACTGGGATTGCACTATCCTCCCAGTCCTGCTGGAATAAAAACTTTAATAAAAATAAAATGACTAAGACAGCCTTTAATTTTACAAGTAATGATACCTATATTATCTCTGCTACTTTTTAATGTGGTATGTAAATAAAAATATGTTTTATAAAAAAATATTTCATTTATCTTCATACTAATAAATTACGCACCTCTCTCTACCACAGTTGTTAAAACAACGCTAAATAGTGCCAGTTACTAAGCTGTTAAATATTTCTTTAAGTTTAAGGAAATTTATTTGGTGAGAATTATATTGTGATTGAATTGATACAACTACAGTAAATAAATACACACAAGCTCTTCTACAATTTATTTTTACGCATTCACAAATGGCGCCAATCAAATTATTTTAGGTTATTAATACTTTTTGCACGTTACGATTTAAAATATTAAGGTAAAATAATTGTTTGCGCCCGAACACATTTAATATGAATATAAATAAATAGTTTTGTCAATAAACAAACCCAAATCTTTCAAGGCTGAAAAATTCAATTTTGTATCGGTGACTCAATCCAATATTGTATTTTTCAGCCTTTCATGAAAGATTTGGGTTTGTTTATGGACAAAAGTATTTATTCATATTAAATATGTACGGTCGCAAACAATTAATTCACCTCAATATTTTAAAGCAAAACGTGCAAAAAGTATTAAAAACCTAAAATAATTTGATTGGCGCCATCTGTGAATGCGTAGATTAAAACGTACGCGACGTTTAACCTTAAGAGGAAAGGCTGCGCAGCCTTTTTCAAACAAATTTTAAATTTGTATTTGAGCCCAAAATACTCGTACAAACTGAATATTATTTTTTATCCAAATGTGTAAAAAATATCTAGAACAGATACTGATCGTCCAGTTAATTAATAAGATATCTCCAAATGCTAAGTTTTGAGATAAAATGAGGAAAGGAACATTTGAATGTTCACTATAAATCAAATATTATTTACACTTGTCTGTGTTTTACATACTAAAAATAATACAAAATAACCCCGGGAGGCATAATGGTCCGGGTCCGGTGCATTAGTAAGAAAATTTTGAAATATCCTACTATCGACCCAGAAAACATCAACACTTTGTTTAATTCACTACAAGTTTTTGTGCATTATAAATTATATTAGATGTTGGTGGTGTTTATGAGTAAACTGAGTATTGTATTGTATTGTATATATTTACAAGGGCGGATCCGGGATTTTTTTCTGAGGGGGGCACAATGGGCGGACGGGCAAAAAATCAACAATCACTGTTAGGATTTTTTTTCTGGGGGGGGGGCATAAGGGGCGGACAGGCAAAAAATCAACAATTACTGTTAGAAATAAACAAGTTCAAGTATGTATAGGAAGGTTTATGAAAGTGTTAAAACAATAGAAAAAATTAATAAAGATAGTTTTCTGTACTGTGATGGAATCTCCACAGTACACAAAAATACCGTTTGGGGGGTCACCCGTGCCCCCCCCCCTAAATCCGCCCTTGTATATTTATTTGAAAGTGCTGTTCCCGTCATAGTAAAAGATTATAATTTTTATATGGGAGGTGTTATCATTGCAGTGTGCTAGTTGAGTTGTATGCATCACCAACATAGTTCCCACGACCGGTCAGTGACTGAGTTGGCTTGGAATCTTGAAGAGATAAGTAGGGATGAAATTCAGAGGTTGGCAAATCGGTCCACCGACGAGCTGTTGAACTCAAGAACGAGAAATAGAAATGACCCTTCCTCATGTGACAAATGTCATGACCGACCTAGTGGCTGAGTTGGCTTCGCGTCCAGGAGTCCCATTGTTTGATTCCTTGGCTGGCTAAGTCCTCCATCACGACACAAGCAAAATAGTCAGGTTTTTTGTTACCCGGGAATGTTTGTCTTTCTTTTTAAAAAAATAGAGTTTAAATTTTAAGTACAAGGTTGATGTTTTTTTTTTTTAAAGAAAGTCAAACATTCCCGAGTTACGAATAACCTGACAATGTTTGAATATCTCCTACTACCAACACAGTCAGCCGAAAATTTTGTTTGTGTCGTGAAGGAGGACTTAGCCAGCCGAAGAATTGAACACGCAATGCCCGGGTGGGACGCGTGTTGGATTGCCAACTCAGCCACTGACCGGTCCTGACATTTCACACGAGAACGAGTCATTTTTCCGATTGGTTCTTGAGTTCAACAGCTCGGCGGTGGAACAAGCATCCGTGCTTCCTCCTCCTACAACTTGGGTCTCTTCAAGACCCATGTTCAGTACTTCCTCTCCTCAAAAAGACCTTCCACACAGCATCTTTTAGAAATTATTTTCCTCAGGGCCTCCTGTGTGGAGTTAGTATAAAAAAATATCAACGTATGATCTGTTTTTCAAATCCTAGCATAACCGAGACAATCTTATTTATAAGTAATCACAGCTATAGTTTATTTCTTCTGTTTTTTAATGTAAGTAGTATGTAAATAAAAATATGTTTTATAAGGTAACCAAAATGTTTCATTTATATTCATACTAACAAATTATGCACCTCTCTCTACCACAGTTGTTAAAACAACGCTAAATAATGCCAGTACACATAATAAACTGCTAAATATTTCTGTCTTGGATGAGAATTACATTGTAATTGAATTTATACAACACTGTAAAATAAGTACACTTAAGTTATTCTACAATTTATTGTAAATTCACTTGGTGGCATCATTCTAATGAAAATAATAAAATAATTAATTAACTTATGAAAATAATTAACTTCACCCTTTTAAACATTATCAAAATAGCCTCACTGATAATTTTTTATTAAAATACTGGTTTACAATTTCATTCGTATAAATAATTTGTCACCGCCGCTAAAACTGTCAAAACTTGATAGGTGACAGCTGACAAGCATGTGATTGGTGATAGGTATCATCTTAGTTATGGTCAAAACTGTAGCAAAAACTTTTGAACTGCACGACATGTCCCGCGACACACCACAGTTCGCTCCGAACGCTTGAAAATCAGTTTACACGTACACTTCCGCGCGAGGGTCGCCCAAGGTCACCCCTTCAACGATTTCGCCTGCCCGCGGAAGTGTGGCGAATTTTTTACCCAAAATAGTGTACCTGTTCGGCCCGCAGGCGGACACGGCGTTTCGGCGGGCTGCTTGGCGAACACCATAGACATCCACCGTCGTGAGGGCACAGTTGTATGGAGCTTCTATAATATTTCTATAATCTATGGTCAAAACTGACGCTTTGGCCTGCCCGCGGAAGTGGGGTGACTTTTTAGCGCAAGGGGTCGGCCGGCAGGCGGACACGGCGTTTCGGCGGGAGGGTCGCATGCCGCTTTAGCCTGGGGGCGAGGCACGCGGTCGGAAGTGTACGTGTGCCCCGGCCAAATATTGTTAGACATTTGCTGTAGTGAGATTCAGTGAGCATTGACAGTATACCTGTTGGTGGGGTATACCATCACTAAATTACTAGGCGGGATTAAAACAATGCTGTGTGGCCTTTATTAAAAATTAAGAGCCATCACATCTTTTGGACCTGAAGACAATGTGCTTCCCGTCTAGAGCATCCAGACAGCTTGGGAAATTCAATTTTAATTGAAATTTTTTGGCAATCTCTAGCGAGCACCGTGTCTGGCATTCTCAAATATATATTTTTAAAGAAACCAGACGATTTTTTAGACGAAGTTCATTGTTTCGAGCATATTTAGTGCGCCGTGTTCGTTAGGTCGGAGAAGCCACGGTTCTCTCTACAACTTCCGATCTATTCTGTGAGTCACTCGCCTTTCTTAAATCACTGCAGCGCCGGGTAAAACAATAGCTTTCAAAATCTCGTTTCTATCCGTCTTATAAAAATCCATAAATAAACCAATCCCTAAAAATGTTACAACACGTAAAGCACGTAAATGACAGATGAGTATGACAGATGTCAAAAATGGTGACCAGACAACTCAGAATGAAACCAACTCAGAAGCGCCTCAGAAAGGTCATTAAGAGTGATGATAAAAAAATATAAAAAATTGGTTAAATAGGTTAAGTTAGGTTAGGGTTACCGGAAATTTTAAAATTATTTTTTTAAAGCTTTTAATGACCTTTCTGAGGTGTTTCTGAGTTGGTTTCATTCTGAGTTGGCATGGAACGGTCAAAAATACCGCCACCAATCTGTACGAAAATCAGTATTACCAACTGAAAATAGAGCACACCTCCTTTTTCAGCCCGAATCTACAAACACTATGAAAAAAGATGTCGTGTATAACGCTCATAACGCTGTGTTACAAGACGAGGTATTTTAGGATGGTATGATGATATACCTTCAAATAATGGTAAAACCAATGACGTTATATAAACGACTTTGGGTAAAACACGATTTTTTCACTCCCGAAATATGATTTTTCATTTTTAGGACACGGCAACACTGCCACTACTGACAGTTAATCATAGCATCCCCCACACGTACACTTCGGAGCGCGCCACTTCTGCAGAGCGATTTCGTAATTATTGTGGGGGCGTAAAACTTGGCTTTAACCTTGAAACTGACAGGAGTGAACCAAATTCTTATAGATAAAGCTGAATTTTATTATAGATAGGTCTAACTTTATGGTAAGCCCACACTGCGGCCAACGTTCCAACTTCAAACGTTTGGACGATCGTGTGGAGAGGTGTTCGTGCGTTGGAAGTTCGAGTTGGAAGGTTGGAGTTCGCGTTGGCCCGGGATCGCCTTCGAGGCGATCCCGACGGCCAACTCACACGAACCAGCCTGCCGCAGCTGTCCACACCGTGCCGCGTACTATTAAAATGACTATTTTATTACGGAGAGTGGTATAATAATTGTTTGAAAACATGTCGTGTATATAATTATATGATTATACGTACGTAATAATTGTGGGCAACTGAAAAAGATACAGCGTAGCTACAGCTGTTTCATGTCCGCCATTTTGGAGTACGGAATTCGGGGTTGGAGGGTTGGCCGCAGCGACCACACGATGGGCCAACATTCCAACTCCGAACTAAGTTCGGAGTTGGAAGGTTGGCTTCAGTCTGGACGTAGCATCAAACGTCAAATTGCGTCATGCGATTATCAAACGAATTTGAATTTGTGTTGTTGACATCGCCATGGGCATATTTCATTTAAAAATCGTTTACAGGAATTCCAGAGGTGGAAAAATGTTTCAAATGTGTCCGCAATTGATCCAGAAATCAGGTAATTACACGAGACATTAACATTCAGCTTAATTTATCTGTAAATCTATTTGAGGTTAAATGACATATTGATAAAATATTCTTTCAATTTTACTTTAATAAGTATAATTGTAATACGTACGCCTCGTACGTCATACATATGTCTGTTAATGTTATATTATCGTTAACACAAGCTTATGGGTCCGAGTGGTTAATGTTTCACAAATATTGTTTCAGAAAATGTTCCAGACTTTGAATGATTTTGGAGCTTTACGTTAGGAACACCTTATAACATTGTTTGGCAGACCATAACACCGTTAATGGCAGGTAAAATTAATAATGCTACTAATTTATATGTTCATATGAACAGAAGTGAGAATACTTTTCCCTCGTGATAAACAAAGTATGTCATCACAAGGGAAAAATACTGTATATTCTGTTCACAAACTTTGTTTAATGTGATATATTTTTTTCAGAACACATGATGCGGTTTTTACCGTGAGATGGCTGAAATGGGTCCCCGATGAAGGTATAGGTACTCTGTTTAATTTCGGTTGAAAGGAAATTTAGAATATGTAGATTTTTTATTTCATTCTACAAGAACTGTAAGGTGACTGCTGGAAAGGAAAAATGGATAAAACGCTATATAGATGTGACATTGAAGATGAACGTATATAAACAAACAATACAGCTATTGTTTATGTTGATCTTTAATGTCACATCTGTATGACGCTTTAGCCATGTTTCCTTTCCATTCCTTTGTCGATATTCTTTTTCAAACCATTTTTCAATTCATCGAATTCACCGAACCAGTGTTTTTATGTGCTATTATCGATTGTCTTTCTGAAAATAAAAAGAATTTAAACATGTACCCCCGAGTTATCATTTTTCAAGCAGAAAAATGTAAATTCGTCGTAGAAAACCATAATCATTATTTGAAAATGTTTTCCTTTTATAAGGAGTTCATATTTCAAGTATTTTAGGTTTTTTACTAACGCTTGAATTTTTGATTTCCTCAGGATAATAGGTTTCCATCTGACAAAGCTCCTTGCTGAGAAAATGAGCTTTAAAAATTATGTAAAGCTCATTCCCTCAGGCTTTGTCAGATGGAACGTTGTTTTCTTGGGGAAACTAAAAACATTTTTCTGCTTTCAAGCATTTTTATTTTTAAATAATTTATTTGGCTAATGAATTAATAAAGCAGGTCCAATGCGATTATATTGTCTATGGTGGTAAATGGCCTTGAACTTCCTCTATGTTATTAAGACAATAGTCTTTGGTGGACCATTTTATTTTTGGTTAAGTTGGTGACAGTGATGACGAAATTTCTAGTATGGAGAAGGCCCGAAGATATCGATCTAGGGATTGGTTTATTTATGAATCGCATTGACGGCGCTGGTGGGATTGGTTTATTTATGGCGCTGCTTATGAGTTTTTCGTTTGTTGTTAAGGTTTTGCTTCGCAATAATAAAAGGGATTCGAATTTTTGACAAGGGAGAAATTTCATTAAAATAATTCTAGTTATCTCCCGATTTCTTCAAAATTCTCCCGTTTTCTCCCGATTCTTAGGCGAAAATTCTCCCGATTTTGAAGTTTTGGTTTCGGTAACACTGTTTATGCCCAAGATCAATATTATTGACACTGGACTGGACGGGATTGGTTTATTTATGGACTGGACTGTTTTATTTTTTCGTGCTTCGATGACTCCGCTTCGTTTCCATGTTTCCTTTGAAATTTAAATTATAAATTATTAGGTACCATATTTTTATCTTGTAATTCAGACCAAAATGAACCATTCCTGAAAAGTTAACGTACATTTGTACGATGGTTTACAATATACTATCTTCGCGAACTAGTTATTTTTTCCCGTGGTAAGTGTTCATATTCTGAATATAACACGCATGTTTATATTTGCGAAGATGCTGATCTGTGATTTCATCGCACAGTCTCACGTGTCTAGTTTTTAAAACCACACAAACCGGTTCATTTTTGTAAATGGCGGTTATCGATGTCGACTTGGAAAATTGGATGAAGAAGTTGCCAGAAAATTTGAAGGACCTTCCATTAATCTATCTCGCCATTCCAGGTTAGTTGAAACGGATCATAACGTTCTGAGTAGGTACCAAATCGTAAGAGGATCTAGGTTAATTTGTCGAAAACTAACTAGGTATTTCGATAAAATTCCTGTACTCCGCTTACTTTTAAATATCATCGCCGAAAACATGGAATAAAGAACACCCTTAATCTGTAACCCAACCAACGGTGAGATATCTCCGAACAGCTGTTCTGAGATATTAGGTTCAGTATGACTATTTTTTTCTGAAGGTATGCAATGTTATCCATATATATATAGACGCGTCGTAGAAATCTCAAAGTGGTAAGGTAAAGACAAGGCAATCGTATTGTCTTTGATATCGTAGTTTTAGTACCCAACTGCCACGCGTCGCTTGGTCGTGTCCTACCAGAAAGTAAATTGTATTAAAAAAGCGCCAAATGCCCTCTTATGTGATGAGAAAATGTTTCCATTACACGGCAAATATTAGTAAAAGCCTTTCATTCGTAAATACATGCAAATTATTTACTACAAGGTGGGGCAAAAGTAATCACCCTATTGGAAAACGCTATAACTTTTGCAAATCTCGCCAAATGTCAATTCGGTTTTGACATTTGTGAAGTAAACAAACGCAGAATACAAATCGACAAGCCACGAATCGGTTTACTCCACAAGAATGTGGAATAATTGTTTCCATTTTTTTGCGTAACAATTCGTCGGTTGTGTTGGCGCAGCGTGAATTTCGTCGCAGATTTCACAGACAAACACTGCGGCGTTTGCCACTCGCCTTGAAGAGACTGGGACAACACGAGATGTTCCCAAGGCTGGCCGGCCCCTGAGCAGCCGTTCTGCTGAGAATATCGCTGCTGTTTTTTTTTTTTTTTTATATGAGCTCCACACAGGAGGTAGGAATATGGGGTTCAGTATGTCCCAGTCATCCGCCTCCAAGACCCAGACAAACCTCACCCCATGAACCCGGGCACCCCTGCTAAATCACCAAACGTAGCGAACCACTTAGGGTGACCTATGGCAGAGGTGTTGGTTATCCAATAAAGATTCCTGGGGCGGCGGTATCCATTCCCGCCTCCCAAATTGCAAAGATGTTGAATTGTTGCCCAAGATGTCGAAGATGAGCCCGGACATCGACCAAACGACGTGCCATGCTATTGGGCATTAGCCGGCGGTCCCTACGCAGAATTTTGGTGAAAGATTTGAAGATGTTCCCTTACAAAGTGCAAACAGTGCATCAGCTGTTAGCTGTTGACCGCCAAACACGTACAACCTACGCTCAATCCATCCTGAATCTCAATGAAGAGGTGGATGATTTTTCATCGAAAATTATCATGAGCGATGAAGCTCACTTCCATCTTAGCGGTTACGTGAATAAATAAAATAATCATTTCTGGGCCACCGAAAATCCACGTATCACCCACGAAGAGCCATTGCACCCGCTCAAAGTTACTGCGTGGTGTGCTGTTTACGCTGGAGGAGTCATGGGCCATTTTTTTTGAGAACGCCGCGAGCCAAACGACGACTGTGGGCGGCGCGCGCTAAAGAGCCATGATTACTGAATTTTTTCTTCCTCAATTGAATGAATTGGGATTGGAGAACATATGGTTCCAACAGGACGGTGCAACGGCACACACTGCGCGAGCCACAACCGATATTCTGAAGTAAGCATTTCCGGGTCGCTTAATCTCTCGTTTTGGTGATTTTGCACTGGCCGGCCAGATCACCCGATTTAACCATTCCAGACTTCTTTTTATGGGGTTTTTTGAAGTCGCGGGTTTACGTCAACAAGCCTCAGACTCTCGAAGCCCTTGGAGAATATTCGCCAGGAAAGCGAAAACCTGCCGCCCGAAGTTCTGGCAAGAGTGGTGGAAAATGCCATAAAACGGGCCCATATGGGCGGCCACTTGTCCGATATCATTTTCTCGACTTGATGGAATAAATTTTAATGGATTAAATAAACAAATTACGCAAGCAGAACCAAATTTTTCATTAAAACAAAAAAATTACAGCAAAAAAACATCGGGTGATTACTTTTGCACCACCTTGTATTAAAAAAAAACAATTATTTTGATTGTTTCCCGAAGATTTTTAGCGCCATTAGAGAAAGTGAAATAGCAAAGTAATAACACAACTTGAATAAAACTTTCACAGAACTTTAAAATTAACTAAATTAAATTTGATGAATTATTTAAATTCTGTGAAACAACCGGTATCTAATTTATTTGTGTTGGAACTCATTCACACCCTTGTATTTTAGAACAGTTCTTTCAAGATATCCCTTTCAAGATAAATAAAACTTTGTTTCAATTTAATTAGTACAAGAAACAACTACTTTGGGGAGATAGAAATACATGCACAAAATAGGTTTCTGAGTTTGGAAAACAACACAACATAACTAGTGATACAATATTATGTTAGATTAAGGAACATAATATTATGAAGACATCAACAGAACTGAATATGTTTACGAGCCTATGTACTTTGAAATAGTGGTAAAGTTTCCATACTTTGCTTACTTCTTAATATGCACAAATTTAAATAATACTTCAAATCAACTTCATTACGACAAGAAACAGTAAATATTTACTTAACCCGTAAGCTGCTGAATTAATTCTTAAGTATTTTGCGGCCTGTGTATTTACCTGAATAAATAATGGTTTTTAGATACACGTTTTTCAGGAAACTCCTAAATGTCGTCCGATATTATATTGTCAATGTTTACAAATACCTACACCATTCGCTTTATTAATTTTGTTTTTACATATCTTACAAAAAAGATATAACATAAAAAATGACAATTCAGCTTACGGGTTAGCTACCACACTTTAAACAGGCACAGATTATGGAAATTACACTTCATTTCAACTTAATTACTGCAAGGAAACTATATACGCCGGGAGAGATGCTAAAAGAATAATTAAAGTTCAGTTTTTATTCAACCAAAATTCAAAATTTCCCTTATAAAATGATTGTGTGCCGCTATAAAATGACCGGGAGGCCACGGAGTACCGCAAAAGAGGAGACTGATAGGCTACTTAGCACCGCACAAAGAGGAGACCGATTATTCTATCTCATTATCTCGCAGGCTAAAACCTATAGATTAATGTGTTTGTCTCTTTTTAGTGTCGCTTTTTCGTTTCATCGAATTTCAAATCACAATGAGTGGGGAGGCTACGAAGCACCACACAAGGAGGAGACCAATAGGCTACGAAACACCACACAAAGAGGAGACCGATTGTTCTATCTCATTATCTCGCAGGCTAAATCCTATAGATGTATGTGTTTGTCTGTTTTTAGTGTCGTAATTTTTCATATGTAAAATGTATTTATTGCTATAGCAATTTTATCTTAAAATTATACAGGTTTTCGTTTCACCTTTAAAATTTTATTAATTTAATTTTATTTATTAAACTGATAATTGTTCCACTTCACGTGATCTAATATAAACATACATTTTAACATTAAGATTAGTATTTTATGACAGCTAATTGGCCTTGTTATATCTGCAAATTTACATATTATATCTACCTAACATCTACGTCTAAAAGTAGGTAGGTACACGGACAAAAAAACACGGACCTGGGACGGCGGGGACCTTAGGACAATCTCAGGACTATTGATTAGGACAAATGATTAATTCCTTGCGTGAAAGAGATGCTCGGGCAACTCGGCTGAATCGCGGCCGCGTTTTGGGACATGGATTTTGATGATGTTCGGGTGTTTTCAGAATGGCGGCGCGGCGGTAGTGGGATACAATCGTAATAGGCGAGTCGTTCACAATACTGTCCGTCGATCACTTCGCGGCGCGCCGCCTGTTTAATAATATTTAAATACCTATGAAACAATATAGTATTTAAATCGTTTACGGAACATATTATTCATTGAAATAATTTAACAGTAAAATAAATGGAAATTAAAAATGTATGGTATCGTTAAAAATCGTAGGATGCAAGGCCAAAGGTAAAAATGAAGAATCAATTCCTTTTGAAATTGAGAATTAGATCGAGTGTGTCACAAGATTGAATTTATTCATTTAATTCAGTCATTCAATTTTGCCCATGTCTAGATACTGAGTTTGCGAAAGTTGTGTTTCAAACTAAATAAGCACGAATTATTTAAATAACCCAAACTAATAACCCCTTTGTGCATGTAAATAGTTGTTTTTTGTAGTGATTAAGTTGAAACGAAGTGTAAATTCCATAATCTGTAAATTCCATATGTAAAAGTGAGGCAGTTAGGTAAATACTTACCAAACTAGCATTGCCACGGAAATGGAAGCCTTTGAAATGAGGACAGCGCATATATGCACCATCAAATGCCCTTCACAGAGAAGCTAACCGATTGAAGAGTCGAGTGGTCAAATCTTGTTCACAGCATGAGTATAAATTACCCAACAACTGATCCAGGAGAAGATTAGTGGAAGATACTGCACCTCATTGGCTTGACGTGACTGGTACGAGTTGTTCTGGGCTGCTGCCTGTGAATGACAGCCAATCTTCCATAGGAGAGGGTGACTTAAGTGAATGTTTAGTATAATATGAATGTATTGTTTGCAGGAAGCCATGATTCCATGACATTTGGGTTATCACGCAGAAGCGAGCTGGCTCCTGACGTAACCCTGGCAGTTCGCTACTTGTGGCCAGCATTTAAAGGGACTATCGTACGCTGGAGTCGCACTCAGGAAGCTGACACCATTCAGCAGCTTCATGCGGGAATAAGGTACTTTTTGCATATTTTCATTTTGCTCCTAAGTAAGAACACCATTGTGTAATCGATAATGTTGTACAGCGTTGTTTAATTTGTTTATTAATGTGGATAAATTAACATAGCAAATAACATATTAGGTAAATATGCATTTTACAATAAGTAACTTAGTACTAACTTAGAATTCTTAAAATGACAGAAAATATTTAAAATGTGTAAAATAGTTCATGAATAAATTCGGATACATTTATCCGAGACGCTATCCAGGATACAAACCAATTCTTAGAATGATTGTTTCCAATAAAAAGGGTAGTTGCCCATAATATGGAAAAATAATTGGTTGAAGATAATATTGTTAATTCTAAAATTTGAAATACGAGATTGACAATTATGACGGTTTGACAGAAGGTGGCAATAGCGAGTCCCGGTTTCACGAGAGGTCTGGGTTCGAGTCCCAGTTGTGACCATTGTCTTTTTTCTGTGTCTTGTTCTCTTTCATATTTTCGTTTAGATTATTATTGTTATCTTCTTCTTCAATGAGGTATTATCTTTATTTTCGAATTGGCTTTGCCGATAGGACACTGTACAGCGACTCTGTCCTCAAATTTGTTCAAACGACAAAAATATTGACACTTGCTGTTATATTGCAAAAAAAAAATAGGCTGAATTTCTTAATTTTGCATGGCGTGAATGAGAAGAATTATGTAATTTAACGTGCTGTAGATTAAACCGGGTTAGTTTGTTTAAGGTTATCAAATTCGATAACCATCGACACAAATCGACAATTAGCGCCATTTTGAGTTTTTTATGTTTGTACGGTTCCCGTTAACCTTTGACATGCAAAGATGAACAACAAAACTTATGTTGCCAGCAGGAGTCACTGAGATAACCCAATCATGTAATCAAAAATATAAAGGAAATGAATATATTTAAAACAAAAGTAAAACATGGCTGAGAGATCAAAGTGATAATAAAATTACAAACATCATGAAGACGATATAAAGACAATCCATAACCAAATACAAATATTTTAAAAAACCACAGGCCACCTCAGAACAGGAAATCCTAGTGAGGGAGGTCTGTGAAAAAAAAAAAGAATCACTTTATACTATACATTATACATACATGTACAAACCTTGCTATTGAAACTAATAATAAATAAATAAATAAATATAAGGCTGTCTTTACAGGTTTACATAGTGGGAAAACAAAAAATACTTGAAGGATAATCATTTCAGAGGTTACCCCTGTTGGTAAAGGGAAGGTTAAATATCGATTCTCAAATCTCGGTTCATTTCAGCTTTTGATTAAATTGCGATCAGCTGTCAATGTCTCTTTTAAATGCTTTTTGTTTTTTTCATAAGTCATTATATTCTGTACATTATAATGTATGAAGTAATTGTATGTAAACAAATAAATATGTATTTTTGCAGATATTTTGACTTGAGATTTGCCACCAAGGCCAACACTAATCAGTTGTACTTTACTCACGCTCTTTATGCCGGGGAAGTTACAGAACAGTTCTCTATATTCAAGGATTTTCTGGATTCCCACCCTGAAGAGGTAAGCAATTTGCACAATACAAAATACACCCTCTTCTGAAATTTCCATAGAAATGCAAAGACGTTATATACTGTAGAAATGGCCTGATTGCCTGACTGTCATAGAAGCTGAAGTTAAATATCTGTAGAAGATGACTTAAGCTAATAAGGAACTCCAGTGAAAAATATTATGGCTTTAAAAAATATGTTCATATAGTATAGACCAATAAACGCTGATTCTGAATATTTATTTATTTATTTATTTATTTACACATATACGGCACAACATGTGCCATTAACATAATTGACATACTTATAATATTACAACAATGTGAAGAATAACAGTATAAATGTTAGTAAAATTTAAGAAAAAAGGTAAAAAGTAAGGTAATAAGTAGTGTACAAAAACTATAATGTATAAAAGTAAATTATAAAGTGTATAGTATAAAATATAAAGTATTAAAGTACAAACTATAAATTGTTAGGTAAAAGTAAAAATAAAAATTTAAAGAGAGAAATAAAACAATAAAAAGTAAAATGTACAAATAAAAGATACCTATCTCAAGGTACCTACAAATATTTAAATATAAAAAGTAAGAAATCCTGGATTAGGGAACGTACCCATACTACGTGACCAACTTTTTGCAATTTTTAACCCCCCCCCCCGGTGACCAAAAACCTAAGCAACCCGCCGCTCATTTGTATGGAGCGTGACATTTTGAAGACCCCCCCCCCCCCCCCTAAACGTGTCACGTAGTATGGGTACGTTCCCTTATGTTAACCGATATGATAAATTTTACAAGTACCTATAATTTCTAGTGCATTAATAGTTTTAGAGTGAAGTACTGGTAGGCATATTATGTTTACATGATGTATTATATTTACGTGGTACTAGCAAATAAATTTAGTTTAAAGCATCTTTTGTATGAAACCAGATTGCCGGCGGCGTGATCGATATTAGGATATTCATTGCCTAAAATATGCAAGCGATTTATGGTTGAGTTTTGTTCTGTGTTCGTCACAGTATTGTCACAATGGAAAGGTGTTTTGAGTCGAGTCGGTCTACAAGGTACATGGTAATTTATTGACACCAATTCAGGGGAGTCAAACCAGTTATTGTTTATTTTAAATAAAAAAAATAAGATCATTGAGTATTCTTCTATCTTTTAACGATAAGAGTCGCATTTTTTGTAATAAAGATTCATAGTTTATGTCGACTGCGGGAATTCCTAGTTTGAAATTAATTGATCTGAGAAATTTGCATCGGATTCTTTCAATGGAGTTTGCGTGGCTTTTGTAGAAAGGGTTCCATATGGGGGAATTGTATTCTAAATGACTCCTAACCAGAGTTGTACATATATAGTATTTTGAATGTTTGGATATTTTTGAAATCTTTACAAATTCTTACAATGAAGCCCAGCATTTTCATTGCTTTACCAGTTATTATATCAATGTGGTTGGTAAATAGTAGTTTAGTGTCGAAGGTTATTCCGAGGTCCCTTATTACAGGTACTATCAATAAACTGTGATTGTTAAAAGAATAACTATATTTGATAGGGTTTTTTATTCTAAAGAAACTCATGATTTGACATTTTTTAATGTTAAGAGTAAGTTTCTTAATGGTACACCATTCTACGAATTTTATAAAATTGTATTGAAGGGACAAGCAGTTGTATATATTTTTTATGATTTTATATATTTTCATGTCATCAGCAAATAATAATATGTTAACATCAGAGAATATGGAAGTGACATCGTTTATGAATAGTATAAACAATATTGGACCAAGGTGAGAGGCAGAGGCACACTAGCGGTGTGCCTCAGGGTCAGGACCGCTAGAGGCAAATTCGTAAAACAAGTATTCTTTAATACAGACAGTTAGTTCACGTTTTGATAAATAATTCTTAATCCAACATAATAAATTACCACTTATTCCTAGTTTAGACAATTTATTTATAAGAATTTTAATGCAAACCTTATCAAAGGCTTTACTAAAATCCGTGTAAATTGAGTCAACTTGTTCTCTATTAGCAAGAGCACCAGAGATAAAATGTTCATACAGTGTAAGGTTAGTTAAGGTAGATCGTCCAGAGATAAAACCATGTTGAAATGAGGAGATATTAAATTTTATGCAAGAACATATTTTTTGAAGAATTAACTTTTCAAAAATTTTTGGAATCGACGATTGTATGCATATTGGTCTGTAATTTTCAACTAAAGACTTGTCTCCGCTTTTAAATATTGGAGTGAGAAAGCTATTTTTCCATATTTATGGGAACTTGCCGACAAACAGAGACACTAGCCCCACAGTTTTTTAGAAATACGGGGGGAATTTTATCTGGCCCTGAGCAAGATATAGGTTCCAGTAGTTTGATACATACTGCAATTTCTTTAATCTCAATATGTATCTGAGATAGTTGTAAATTTATATCTGACTCGAAGTTTGGAATGTCTTCATCAGGGATATCTGTTTCATATACATCCTTAAAAAATCTGCAAACAATTTGACAATTTCTTTGATTTTACAGGAAGTTTTCAGTTTATAGTGCATGGTTTCAGGTATGCCAAGGTTGTTGTTATTTTGGGCTTTACAATAGTTGAAAAAATGTTTTACATTGTTACCAATCGAAAATTCCACATTCTTAATAATACAATAATAATAAATGACTTTTGGTTTAGATAAATGTAAAACGATCCATATAGAGAAAGGCAAAATTGTAGATGGAGACGAGGGTATATTTAGAAATTTCAAAATTAAAAGTATGAAAGGGGATGAGGTTTATAAATATTTAGGATAGATAGATTAGATCACACTAGTATTAAAAATGATATTAGGATTAAATTTCAAACTAGGATAAGAAATTTTTTAAAATGCAATCTATCTGCTAAAAATTTAGTAAAAGCAATAAATACTTGGGCAATACCTCTATTAACGTACACATTTGGCATAATTAAATGGTCCAATACAGATTTAGATAGTTTAGAACGATTAATTAGAACTACGTTAACAAAGTTTAATTGCCATCATCCAAATTCAGCTATAGAACGAATTAATTTACCTAGAAATTTAGGAGGTAGAGGTGTAGTCAAAATAACATCTTTGAAACACAATCAGGTAGAAATGCTTAGAAATTTTTTCCATAGGAAAGCTAATAGCTCAGAAATACACAAAATAATTTGCAAGGCAGATATAATCATTACACCTTTAAATTTATATGACGAGAATGCCAACATTCTTATAAATGCTAACCAGGAATTATTAGATTCCTGGTCAAATAAAATTATTCATGCAAAACACTTCAATTATCTCAACCAAACGTATGTTGACAAACTTTCGTCAAACAAATGGTTGAGTATTGGAGAGTTGAGCGCGGAAATAGAAGGATTTATGCTTGCCATTCAAGATAGAGTCATTAATACTAAAAATTATAGGAAGCATATAATCAAAGATATAAATCAAATTGATGATTTATGTAGAAAATGTTTGGCTTTTCCCGAAACTATAGAACATATTATATCGGGATGTTCTATATTAGCGCCGTCCGAGTATACATTTAGGCATAATCAGGTTTTAAAAATAATTCACCAAAGTTTGGTAATTAAACATAACTTGATTGACTGCCGTAATATAGTAAAATATTATGAATATGAACCAAATTCATTTTTAGAAAATGAATTTTATAAAATATATTATGACAAAACTGTTCTAACAGACAGAACAATTAGTCATAATAGACCTGATATAGTTTTACATGACAAAATTAAAAAAAATAACTTATAACATTGATGTAGCTATTCCAAATTCTTGTAATATTCAAAAAACTGTTTCTGAAAAAATAAGAAAATTCACAGATTTAGGAAATGAGATTAAAAAATTTGGCATTCTCAGACTATAAAAATATTACCATTTGTTATTTCGGCTACTGGCATTATACCTAGGTCTCTCATTCAAAATTTAGGCATATTAGATTTGTCAAAGAATTTATATATAAAAATGCAAAAATCAGTCATTTTAAATACATGTAGGATTACAAAAGATTTTTTAAATATTTATATTGAGGGATCAGTAGGATTTATAGGTTCAATTAGGAATTCCACAGAGCCGAACCCTCTGATATGAAAATATCTGGAGTCGGTGAATTATTTTCCCATTTGGTCTCTGGTAGGTTGACATGTTGTTCTTGTATTGTTTTGTATTTATAATACTTATATAGTGCAATTGCATAGCGTGGATTGACCAGATGATCATTTGGGAAGTGTGTGAAAGGGTTTAGTTTTTCCTGTGGGGAAAATTAAACCCGGACATTTAAATCTGGTGCGTAAATAATAATATAAGTTGTATGCAGAATGTATGCAGGGGAAGTGCAATGCAATACATTCCATATTTTAAAATAACAAAAACTGATAAATAATAAGTTAAGGTAAAAAGTAAATAACAACACATAAATTAAATAAAATAAACGAATAAGCATGAAAAATGAAACTGGAAAAAAAAAAGATGTATGTATCAAACACTAAAATGAACGTAAATAGCCGTTTACGGAGGGTATTTCATCGTCTCCCGCCTCCAGAGGGTCATCAGGGGAGATTCCATCCAGGCAGTCATGGCGGTGATGATCACATTCTTCGAATGGCGCAGTCTGCACCATAAACTTCCCATGCGGTGGTGGAGAAGTGCACGGAAAGTATGTACTCGTCCCTCCAGGAACATTTCCGTAGCACTGCAGTATCTCGGTAGGCGGAAAAGTTGGCGATACGCGTTATTGTAAGCAACCTTTAACTTATGCCATTGGGTTGCAGTGTAATCAACCCACAGTTCTGATGTGTACAGCGAGGTACAGAAAGCGTTGAACAGTATTCTTTTTACTTTGGGGCTGCAGGAGTAAAAACGTCTTGACAGCTTACCCGCTCTAACTGATATTGCCCTTCTCTGCCTTTCCTTGTCCTCGATGTCCTTAAGGTCGTCTGTGATGACATGTCCCAGGTATTTAACGCTGTGATTAACATTAATTTTCCTTTCATCTAGCCAAACTGAGGGTGTTTGGATGATTTCGTTTTTCAGTTTAAAAATCATAACTATTGACTTGGTGGTATTATACAAAAGGTTATGGTTTTTTGCAAAGTCCTCACAAATTTTTAGTAATTTCTCTAATGCGCTTAGTGACGGTGCAAGAAGAACCATGTCATCTGCGTAATTAATGTTATTTAATATAATTATTATAACAAATGTTTGATAATTTATTACAATCTTTTCGCAGCTTGCTGAAAATTATAAAATCAGAAAGATTTGTTGTTTCTTTGTAAATTTTATGCGCTTTTTTCTTCTCAATTACTATGTTAATGAGGTCCTTGCTAAACCAGCGAGGGAAATTTGAAGATAATTTATAACTAATTGGGACAAAGTTTTCTATGGTTTTATATAGATGATCATAAAAGGCTTTAATATTCTTATCGAGATTACCTCCTTCTAGTATAGACCAGTCAGTGTTATAATTCACTCCTGTCTAAGAACTTGCACTTCCTGCAATTGCCCAAACTTGGAACACGCCACCCACATAAAATATCTGGGGGTCATCATTGATCAACACCTTCGTTGGGATCAGCACTTGGCCAGTCTAACCCCACGCATCCGCAAACTCTCTTATGTCTTCCGAACCCTAAGAAATATCCTTACTACCTCAACTCTTAAAACTGTTTACTACGCTCTCTGCCAATCTCTACTAGCATACGGCATTATAACTTGGGGTGGCTGTGCACAATCTATCATCGAACCTCTACTAAAAGCCCAAAAAATGGTAATACGTGTCATTAACAAGCGACCGACAAGATACCCCTCCAAACGACTCCTCATCGAGTATAACGTCTTAAACATACGGCAACTTCATTTAAAATTTATGCTAATACATTTCCTGTTCAAATACAAAAACAATACTCTCTTACAACACAACTACACCACCAGAACAATAACCAATAGACACTACAATGTACCTACACTACACACCACGTCAGCTCAAAGACAATTTTTCTTCCTAGCTCCTAAAATCTTTAACCTTATCCCTGAAAACTTAAAAACGTTGAGTCAACCCCATTCCTTTAAAAAACAAATAACGAAATGGATCCTTTCACATGGAATACATTACAATTTTAACACCCATTCACTCTACACTCTATCAATTTAATCACCTTTCAGACAAAACATAATATACATATCTCTATTTTCTAAATTAGTGGCATGTATGTACAAGATTAATTAGTATGATCTATATCTAACAACTCCTCAAATTTCTCATTTTATAATAATTCTCTAATTTCTCCATCTTCTTCTTGTAACCCAATCTAACTATAAGTATATCATTTTCTTACTATAGAAGATCTGTGTGCATAGTATTAAGAGCAGGCAAAACATAAAATATCTTTATTTACTATCTAAGCAGCATTATATGTATAAGACTGATTACTGTGAACTATATATATCAATAATTCCTTAATTTACTAAAAATAACTTATCTTTTCCAATAATTCTTTAACTTCTTCACCTTATTCTTGTAATCCAATATAACTACATAAACTCTCTTACTGTAGGAGAATTTGTGTGGATAGTATCAATTAGTGAAAATTTTCAACCTATACTAATGAATGTATATCCGCAAACTGTAAACTTCACCCGCCATAACACAGGGTCATCCCTAGCATGGAGGGTGAAATATCACAAAAAACTATATGTACTCGCGAGTAAGCGGCGATAAATAAAATAACACTTTCAAACCCAGACAAACTTTAAAAGTATATAAATTAACCGAAAATAAAATAATTCATAATTCGTGAAAATGGAGGAAGCGGTTGATCCGCATGCCTTCATTACTAAGGCGAAACAAAACATAAGCGACTTACATACAATCATAGAAGAAAATAAACTTACCAAAGAAACCAAATCAAAAATGATGAAAGAAATAAATAACATCATGGAAATGATATCCCACATGGCAATAGAATTAGCTAAATTACAAGAAAAATGTGAAATTCAAGAAAAAACCAAACACAAAAAAACTCATTTTCATACTCTTCGGCAGTAAAAAACTTAATACCACAAACGCAAGAAAAACGATTTCCTATAATTATAAAAAGCTTAAAAGAAGAAGACACTGAAAAAATAAAAGAGAAAATACAAAAAATTTAAATATCGCAGTTGGGAATTCGAGTAAGTGAAATTAAAAAAACAAAAAAAAAACATTATAATAACATGCCCAGAAAAAGAAGAGGCAAAAAAATTAAAAGATAAGATAAATGAAGTCGACAAAACCATAATAGCGGAGGTACTTGTGAAAACGGATCCATGCGTAATATTCAAAGGACTTGACAAAGACTATACCGAAAAAGAATTCTTAGAAGACATAATTGAACAAAACAACGACATCAAAATGATATGTGAAAAATACCAAGATAAAAAAATATTACAAGTTAAAGCCATCATTACGAACAAAAAAACTAACAGCAAAAACTTAATTCTCCAAACAAATCCAGAATTGAGACTACATCTTATAAATAGAAAAAAAATTCATCTAGGATTCATGAGAATCTATGTAACCGATTGTAACGTTCTTACCCAATGTTTTCATTGTCAAAGATTCGGACACACAGCACAAAAATGCTACAATAAAATGAATAAACCAACATGCAAGCACTGTTCAGAAGATCATCCCATCTCCGAGTGTAAATCCCTGGAACTGCCGCCCAAATGCGCTAACTGTCACTCAGCTAACAAGAAGAAAGAAATAAACTCCTTCAACAGTAAAATGAATGAAATAGACCACCGAACAAACAGCGAAACATGTAAGTTTCGTTCTTACATGCTTAAATTAGCCAAAGAAAGAATAAACTACGACATTGAATAAAAAAACTTATATATAATATTGCAAAATACAACCAAAAATGCATTAATTAAATGGATGATTTCTTAAATACCGAATTAGAATTAAATATTAAAATTCAAGAATATGAATGTATTTGTACTGATTCATGTAACAAAATTATTTCTAAAAACATTAATGATATAATTATTATGCACATAAACATCCGTAGCATTCAGAAAAATTTAGATGAACTAATTCTAAAAATAAATAATTTAATTAGAAAGCCGGACTTCATAGTGTTAACCGAAACATTTACGAACGCTGAGTCACCGTCTTATCACTTACCTGAGTACAATTATATTTCTACCAAAGTAAATATCAACAAAAATTCGGGAATAATAATATTTGCAAATAATAAATTTAGTATTTTTAACATTATAGAACACCCAATACATTTGGTAAACTGCATCGAAGTACATTTCAAACTCGGCAAATCAATATATCATTTAATAGCTATCTATAGAACGCATGGCTCGAGTATTATTACGTTTATTAATGACCTCAAATACATATTATTAAAATTAAAAAATAAACTCTGCTTCGTGGTGGGTGATTTTAATGTGAACATTAATGAAAAAATAGAAAATAATAACAAAACTGAATACATCAATTGTATGACTGAACAAAATTTCATATCTTGCATAAATAAAAATACTAGAGAAATAAAAGAACATACTCCATCTTGTTTAGATCACATTTGGACAAACGTAAACATTAAAGATCTTCACAAACTAAAATCAATTGTTTGGAAAACTAACATAACTGATCATCATTCAAGCTTACTTCTGTATAATAATAATATTAAACATAAAAAAACATAATTTAATACCCAAAAAATCAACAATAGACATGACTATTCTCTCTGAAAAACTAAAAAAGGAAGATTGGAACAATGTTTTAATATATATAATTAATGATGATACTGAAATATGTTCAACTAACTTTGAAAAAATCCTGTCACAACACATTAAAAATTCGACAACTGAAATAATAATACACATAAAATCAAAATTAAGATGTTTAAAACCTTGGATTACCAAAGGACTTATAATATCTATCAGAAACAAAGAAAAACTTTATAAAACAACTTTAAAAAATCCCCATGATGAAATAGCATATATTTTTTATAAAAAATATAAAAATGAATTAACATCTTATATTAAAAAAAGTAAGGAAGATTTTTTTAAAAATAAAATATTATCTTCAGAAAATAACCATAAACAAATGTGGAAAACTGTGAATTTGGCCATAGACAATACAAAAAAAACACAAAATATTAAGTACATCGAACATGATAAAAAAATTATAGATGCCAATTTACAGCCTAAACAATGTGCAAATATATTTAATTCCTTTGCAAATGTTGGAAAAAATCTTGCGAAAAATATTCATAAACCTTCTAACCCGGAAAAACATAAAAATAAAAATTTACAGAAACGTAATATACTTTCAACATTTGAAATAACAACAGAATGTGAAATCTTAAAAATAATAGAAAATATGAAAGGAGGTTCGTCACCCGGTTTTGATTCTATTACGGCACACATGTTAAAATCTATGAAATCTTACTTAATAAAACCCATCACTCATTTAATAAACTTGAGTTTAACGAAAGGAATATTTCCAATGAACTACAAAAACACAATAATCTCACCTATTTACAAATCTGGTGATCCACACCAAGTAACGAATTATCGCCCAATTTGTTTAATTTCTAACATAGGAAAGATCTTTGAAAAAATAGTAAAAAAACAATTGGTAAATTTCCTAGATAGTAATAAAATACTACACAAAAACCAGTTTGGTTTTATTAAATCACTCAGCACACAAGATGCCATTGCTAACGTAACTTCATACATTTACGAATCATTAGATAAAGGTAAAAAATGTGTAATGTTATTGACCTCAGAAAGGCTTTCGATAGCATATCCCATGAGATACTATTAAAAAAATTAAATGATATTGGCATAAAAGGCAACGCGATTAAATGGATCACCAACTACTTAAAAAACCGCCCTCAAGTGGTAAAAATCAATCGTATTAATAGTGATCAAGAGATTTCAAGCTTTGGAATCCCCCAAGGTACAGTACTTGGACCAATCCTTTTTACCATATATTTAAACGATATTTTTTTTCAACATCTACATGGTCAAATTACATCATACGCCGACGATACAGTTTTAATAATAAGTGAAAATACTTGGGAAAATGTAGAATTACAGGCCACAAAAGACATCAATACGCTTAAGAATTTTTTCGACACTAATTTACTATCACTAAATAGTGAAAAGACATTTGTAATTCCATTTGCAATCCATCCAAACGACGCTCCCAAAAATTTTAACATTGTCATACACGATAACACTAAAATTCACAGCCAACATTTTTGCAAATCAAACTGTACAATATTAAAAACTAAATTAAATATCTCGGCGTAATTATCGATAAAAATCTGAAATGGAAGGAACAAATATGTCAAGTAGTAAACAAAATCAGAAAATTAATATATATATTTTTAAGAATTAGAAATTTTCTGTCGATAAAAAATCTATATTTAATCTACTATACCTTAGTTCAATCCACTCTACAATACGCTATATTAGTTGGGGATCCGCGTATAAATGTAACCTTCTTCCAATAGAAATTGTACAAAGAACAATTATTAAAATTATATTAAAAAAATCCTGACTACCCAACAGAACGCCTGTTTGAAGAATTTCAAGTACCCACATTTAAAGATTTATATATTAAAAATTCAGTAATTCAAATAATAAAAGAAAAAGATAAATATCCATTTTTAAATGAAAACAGAACTCGACTTAAACATGTTTTTCTATGCCCAAAACTAAATACGTCTTTTGCACAGCATCATTATACTTATCAGGGAAGAACTTTTTTCAATCGTCTACCAGAAGAAATCAGAAGCATCAATGATAAAACCCGAATACTGCTCTCTGTCAAGAGACATTTAAAAAATATTCTTAAGAAAAAAACTACTGTCAACTAATCTTACAAATATCTTAGTTCTCCATAACATTCTTTCTTTAAAAAAAAAAAACACACCATTATCAAATAAATACTGCAGCTCACATATATTTATGTACAATTAATTATTTAAGTACTAACTTATACCTAACTAATAACTAATAGCATTTATGTACACTCCCCTTCCATACACAAGCAAATGCTTTTAATGGAAGGGTAGTAAAAAAAACCTGTAAAAAAAATATTTTGTTGCAAAATTGTAATTATAATAAATGTTTCAATAAATAATAATAAAAAAAAAATCCCTTGTTTGCCGCTCGTGCACCGGTGTGTCATGAGATTTTACACGCGATTTATCGCCCTTTACCATAGCGAAACCTGCAATGCGCCTAGTCACTCCAAATAATTTATATTAATAATTTACCGGAGCGCGGGAATGTGCGCAGTTCTTGCGCATGCGCGGGAAAAATATGTTTATCTACAAAACATTATTTAGGCCTAAATAATTCAGTATCAAAAATAGAGGTATCTCTATTAGTTCATCCCTATTATTAATATTCAAAAACTAAACTGTACAAAAAAATGGTAATGCTATTATTTCTCCTCCAACAAAATAGAACTGAACTTCAAAATGGCGGACGTCGGACAGTTGATTCGGCGCTGTATGCTGTAGTTCCCTACAATTCCATAATGCAGTAAAACCCTCATAAGAAGTTTTCCAAGGGACCGAAAAAACCAAATTTCTTAAGCCATAAAACTTCTTAAGAGGGTTTCACTGTATTGATTTCGATTCTTAAAAGCCAAAAAAATAATAATTTCAAACAATTTTTATACCACTCTCCCGTAATAAAATTGAAAAACATAATAATTTCATAAATACGAAGGTGGTCTGAAAAGTTTCCGACCTGAACATGAAGATGGCAGCACTCGTCAATAAAAGCTAGTGAATGTAGTTGTGCATCTTTTGACAGTTACTCACTAAAGTTTTGGCCATTTTTGACACGCAGTTTTTAGTTGACAGTCGATGTGTGTGTTTTTGTGAAAATGGAAAAAATTGAGTATCGAGCTGTTATTAAATTTTTGTTTTTGAAAGGCAATACGCCTACGCAAATCAAAGATGAGTTGGACTCTGTGTGTGGGGACTCTGCACCATCAGTGGCCATAAGAGCTTGGGAGACGATGAACATTCGGGACGTCCAAAAACTGCAACTACTGACGATAACATTGCTAAACTTCACCAAATAGTGTTAGATGACCGCCGAATTAAAGTGAGAGAGATAGCAGAGTAACAATTATTATAAGCAATAATTATCAGCCTGAAACACTCATCAACATTGAAAAATCTTCCGAGAAAAGATACTTGCCGCCAACGGGACTTGAACCCGTGTCCTTCTGATTGCCGGTAAGCTGCTCTGGACCACTGAGCTATGGGGGCTTATCAAATACCCGCCAAATAATTCAATATATACTAGTGTTTCAATATTTCTAGTAATTGTTGAATGAAATATTTATAAATATTTAATAATTATCAGCCTGAAACACTTATCAACATTGAAAAATCTTCGGAGAAAAGATACTTGCCGCCAACGGGACTTGAACCCGTGTCCTTCTGATTGCCGGTCAGCTGCTCTTGACCACTGAGCTATGGGGGCTTATCAAATACCCGCCAAATAATTCAATATATACTAGTGTTTCAATATTTCTAGTAATTGTTGAATGAAACACTAGTATATATTGAATTATTTGGCGGGTATTTGATAAGCCCCCATAGCTCAGTGGTCAAGAGCAGCTGACCGGCAATCAGAAGGACACGGGTTCAAGTCCCGTTGGCGGCAAGTATCTTTTCTCCGAAGATTTTTCAATGTTGATAAGTGTTTCAGGCTGATAATTATTGCTTATAATAATTGTTACCCTTTGTGCTATGCATACAAATCTTGTCTAAACGTTAGTTTATAAATTAAAAATAATAATATATATGAGATAGCAGAGGTTATGAAAATGTCCAAAGAACGTGTCTGTCACATATTAAATCAAGATTTAGACATGAGAAAGCTGTCCGCGCATTGGGTGCCGCATTTGCTCACGTTAGACCAAAAACGTATTCGAATGAACATTTCCAACGCTCTGTTGGCGCAGTTTAGGCGCAATAAATCCGAGTTTTGGTGCCGATTAATTACTGTAGATGAAACTTGGATACACCATTATACGCCTGAAACAAAAATACAGTCAAAACAGTGGACTGCAAAGGTGGAACCGGTTCCAAAAAAAGGAAGAACTGTTTTCTCGGCTGGGAAAGTGTTGGCGACTGTTTTTCGGGATAGTCATGGAGTTATCTTAATTATTATCTTCAAAAAGGAAAAACCATTACAGGAGCATACTACGCATCATTACTTGACAAGCTGAAGGCGGAAATTGCGGAAAAACAGCCACATTTGCAGAAAAAGAAAATCCTGTTTCACCAAGACAACGCGCCGTCACACCAGATCTAGCCCCAAGCGACTTCTTTTTGTTCCCTATCTAAAAACTGCGCTCGGAGGACAGAGATTTTCGTCAAATGAGGAAGCAATCACCTTTGTGAACAATTATTTTGCAAAGAAAAATGGCGAGCTTCGCTGGGAGAAGTGTGTAGAGTTACAAGGAGACCATGTAGAAAAATAAATAAAAAACTTTAAAAAAAAATTCTTGTTTCATTGTTAGGTTTGAAACTTTTCAGACCACCCTCGTATAAAAAATAATAAATAAATCCATCTAAATAATGTTTTTACTTATTGAATAGTTTCATAGCTTCTTCCATATAACTGTCATACAAAATGACAACACCTTTGACAATAAATTCACCATACATACGGTGGTTTTTGGGGGATTTTGAAAAATTAAAACTTTGACAATTATTTTAGCTATTATAACTAACTCTAAAAATAAATAAAAATATGTAGTTTTTTCAGTTAGAAGGTCATTATTCATTAAAAAAAATTGGACTGGAGTTCCTTATTGTCCTTGTCCTTGTTCGGAGCAGAGTTTGGTATTCAATTTCTTATGAACGGTGTTGGCTGGTACTAACAAATTAATGTTGTTGACATTTTATCAGTAAGCGTTTTGTTCTTATTCCCCATTTTTAATCTTTTTCACCACAGGTTATCATTCTGGACTGTCAGCATTTTTATGAATTTAAAATAGAAGATCATAGAAGACTCTTGAACATTTTAGTGTCAATGTTTGGCATGAGGATGAGCCCACTACAGAGAGATTTGGAGAAAATCACCCTTCGATCTCTGAACCAGCAAGGACAGCAGGTTTGAACATTTTATTATACATAATATTATGTGTGATTTGATGATTCTGTCATTTTTAAAAACATTTATCTCTTAAACATTCAAAGAAACCTTGTTTTGCGCAAACGGACCAGCAATATAAACCTCGCACTTATCTTATCAGGGTGGCCACAGACCTGGAAAACCTGTAATTATCAGGGAATTTTACCGAACCTGGAATTATCAGGGAAATGTCAGGGAATTTCAAATTTTTTTTATAATATCAGGGAATTCCAAAAATAAAACTAAATTCGTTATTTTGCATTTTGTGAAACCCCAAAGTTGTTTTATTGCAGTGTTTTCATAGGTACATAGTTATCTATGTCCTAATACAATCCTTATATATACATACTGTAACGTGAATTTCTTGGTAGAGCATCAGAATCTCCCTCAAGTTTGTGGGAAGGAAAATACAGTCTTTATCTTCGGGCATTTTTAGATAAATAAAAGAAATAATTTAGCAGCACAATATCACCTATATTTTAAAGGTATGGTGTATACATGGGTGCCCTCCAAGGGGTCAAGAATTCCACATTTCCTAAAGAAATAATAAAATAACACATAAGCAAGAGAGCATACCTGTGGACCGTAATTTATCTAAATTATCCTGACTCTAACATTGACGCGAACCACTGTTAATAGGCGGCCAGGAGCACGCGGGGTCTTCATGGACAGGAACCGAGGAAGGCCCCGGGCCATGGGGACTCCTCCTCAGGGAACAGGAACCAGCATCAGGCTCAAAGTCCCGGTTGTGCGTACCGGTGAAATCTCGGTAGACTCCGTTTACCGCGCCCTTCATAGATCAGCGCCAGGCCTCCATCCGTCTCAAATATCGAGTTCCGCGAGGATAACCCTTCTCAAAGCCTTGTAGATCAGCGCCAGGCCTCCATCCGCCTCAAATATCGAGTTCCGCGAGGATAACCCTTCTCAAAGCCTTGGCCACGTTAATATCATGAACGCCAAACAAAGGATTACACCGATTATCCACAATCAAGTTCGAGCGTGAAGGTGGGCACATCGACAATATGGCGACTCCACCATTTAAACTTTTAAAAATCCCGTTTCACTCACGGAAACAACACGGCTCGCGGTTATAAAATAATCCATGATTCTTCTTTAAATGGGTAAAACCCGTAAAGGTGATACTATCACATATTTAACAAGAAACTTAAATAATTCGGCGACTTGTCGAATCACCGTCGGCTCCCTAGACGACGAGAATTCAAAAAGTCCTCTGGAAATAGATGGCGCTAGTCGCTAGCGGTTAAGAACTAATAGTTACGGCAATCATAATAAAATGTGAGCGGCCAGGTGAGTTTAAGATTAACTAGGTCAAGATAATATTTATTTAATCAAAATAAATATTATCGTGACAATACACTTAAAATAACACATCTGTACCAAATCAATCACATATCTTCGCAATTTAATTTTAAATGCCTTTATGCTCTCTTCTAATTTTATTTCTTCTGTAATTCTCCAAATATCTTCAATGCTCCGTACATCAATGACTTTTGACTCTGTGTTTTTTCCTGAGGGGAATTTCTTTTCGTCGTCTAATGTGTATGTTTGCTTTGTAGTTTATCATCATCTTAGGAATTCAATAGAAGTATGGCCATTGATTATTTTAGTATTCTTTTAGTAAAGTATTGAAGTAAATAATTTGTTTAAATGACAAGATATTTAACTCCTTCAACATTTTATTGACTGAAGTGTACCTTTTTTTCTTCAATATAGTTCTCATAGCTCTGTTTTGTAGAATTATCATTTGTTTCATTAATCCGTCGTTGGCTAAGAATTTATGTGTGGTACAATGATTGTGTTGTACACATTTTTACTGGAGGCTGTGTCAAGGAATCTTCTTATTCTGCCCAACAGCGAAATTTTTTTGGCAGTCTTTTTAATAATTGGTTTTGTATTTTGAGCAAAAGTCAATTTGGAGTCAATTATTACTCCCAAATATTTAATTTCAAATACTTCTTTCAAAACGTCACCGTCTATCAATATGTATTTTTTTGTTTGCGTTACTCGTTTTCCAATATTCATAAATTTAGTTTTGTTTACATTCAATTTTAGTTTATTTTTCTTTAGCAATATTGATATACTAGCTGGGTTACCCGGCTTCGCTCAGGACAACATTCGAGAGTGTTCTGAAATGTTTCACATTGTTGTTCCCGATTCCCTATTCCCGAACTTTCCACAATTTTCCAGAATGTTCCGGGATGTTCTGGAACATTGTGGAATGCTCTCAAATACTCTGACTGGGTGTCCGGCTTTGCTCAGGGAGTTCATGTGAGATTGAATTGACGTTGGAATCCACGACGGATCTCGCTTTATATACTCCACATGGATAGCCCCATAAAAAACTTCAAATATTCCAAAATAATGTTCCAGATCATTTCACAATATTCAGAAGTGTTCTGGAATGTTCCACAATGATCTGGGATATTCCGGTATATTCCAGAATGTCCCGGAGTGTGTTGGAATGCTCAAGAATACTCTGGAATGTTTTGAACTGTTAGAAATTTCAAGGGGGCGAGACTTCCAGCCCTTATATCTTTAAAAGCACGCCCTTCAAGTAAAACCGATAACTTTCTTCATGGATGTGGGATAGAGGTCTATCACACAATATAACTCCCGTTATCATACCGGGACTCGTCTTTGAGTTTTAGCGGCATGCACATTGAACACTTTTTTAATAATGTATATTGAAGACAAAGATTATCCAAACTTCTAGAACTTTCCAGAACCTTCTAGACTGGACGAAACTCTCCGCCATTCCTTTCTGAAAGCTTCTAGAACTTTCTCCTTCCATAACATCCTAGAGCATTAGGGAGGCTTCCAGAACTATCTAGAACCTTCTAAACTCACCAACACACTCCATCTCTCCTTTCAGAACTTTCTAGAGCTTTATCGAGCCTTCTAGAACTTTTCAGAACCTTCTGGACTCAACGACATACTCCGCCACTCCTTCTAGAATTTTCTACAGCTTTATCGAACCTTGTAGAACTTTTTGGAACCTTCTAGACACACCGACATACTCCGCCACTCCTTCCAAAATTTTCTATAGCTTTATCGATCCTTTCAGATCTTTTCAGAACCTTCTATATTCACCGACATACTCCGCCACTCCTTTCAGAACTTTGTACAGTCCTATAGAACCTTCTAGAACTTCCTACAGCTTTATGGAACCTTCTAGAATTTTTCGAGACCTTCTAGACACACCGACACACTCCTCCACTCCTATCAGAACTTTTTACAGCTTTACAGAACCATCTAGAATATTCTACAGTTTTATCGAACCTTCTAGAACATTCCGGAAACTTCTAAACCCACCGACATATTCCACCAATCCTTTCAGAACTTTGTACAACTTTATTGAACCTTCTAGAACTTTCCGAAACCTTCTAGACTCACCGACATACTCCGTCACACCTTCCAGAACTTTCTACAGCTTTATGGAATCTTCTAGAATTTTTCGGGCCCTTCCTGGACACACCGACACACTCCTCCACTCTTATCAGAACTTTCTACAGCTTTACGGAACCTTCTAGAACTACTACAGTTTTATAGAACCTTCTAGAACATTTTCTACACACACCAACACACTCCTCCACCCCTTCTAGAACTTTCTACAGCTTTATCAAACCTTCTAGTACTTTCCGGAACCTTCTAGACTCACCGACATACTCCGCCACACCTTCCAGAACTTTTTACAGCTTTATCGAACCTTCTAGACTCACCGACATACTCCGCTACTCCTTCCAAAATTTTCTATAGTTTTATCGATCCTTTCAGATCTTTTCGGAACCTTCGGAACCTCCGCCACTCCTTTCAGAACTTTGTACAGTCCTATCGAACCTTCTAGGACTTTCTACAGCTTTATAGAACCTTCTAGAATTTTTCGGGACCTTCTAGACACACCGACACACTCCTCCACTACTATCGGAACTTTCTACAACTTTACGGAACCTTTTAGAACTTTCTTCAGTTTTATTGAATCTTCTAGAACTTTCCGGAAACTTCTAAACCCACCGACATATTCCACCATTCCTTTCAGAACTTTGTACAGCTTTATCGAACCTTTTAGAACTTCTTACAGCTTTGTGGAATCTTCTAGAATTTTCTGGAACTTTCTACACACACCGACACACTCCTCCACTCCTTTCAGAACTTTGTTCAGCCCTATAGCCTTATGGAACCTTCTAAAACTTCCTACAGCTTTATGGAATCTTCTAGAATTTTCCGGAACCTTCTATACACAGCGACACACTCCTCCACTCCTTTTAAAACTATTTACAGCCTTATGGAACCTTCTAGAACTTTCTTAAGCTTTATCAAACCTTGTAGAACTTTCCGGAACCTTCTAGACCCACCGACATATTCCGCCACTCCTTTCAGAACTTTGTACCGCTTTATCGAACCTTCTAGAACTTCCGGAATCTTCTAGACTCTCCGCCTATTATTTCTGAAAGCTTCTAGAACTTTCTCTTCCCACAATTTTCTAAAGCATTTGTGAACCATCAGAACCTTCTAGACTCACCGACATACTCCGCCACACCTTCCAGAACTTTCTACAGCTTTATCGAACCTTCTAAAACTTCTTTAGCTTTGTGGAATTTTCTAGAATTTTCCGAAACTTCTAGACTCACCGACTTACTCCGCCACTCCTTCCAGATCCTTTTCTAGCTTTATCGAAACTTCTAGAACTTCATACAGCTTTGTGGAATCTTCTAGAAATTTCTGGAACTTTCTACACACACTGACACACTCCTCCGCTCCTTTCAGAAGTTTGTACAGCCCTATAGCCTTATGGAACCTTCTAAAACTTCCTACAGCTTTGTGGAATCTTCTAGAATTTTCCGGAACCTTCTAAACACAGCGACACACTCCTCCACTCCTTTTAAAACAATCTACAGCCTTATGGAACCTTCTAGAACTTTCTTAAACTTTATCAAACCTTCTAGAACTTTCCGGAACCATCTAGACTTACCGACATACTTCGCCACTCCTTCCAGAACTTTGTACAGCCCTATCGAACCTTCTAGGACTTCCTACAGCTTTATGGAACCTTCTAGAATTTTCCGGAACCTTCTAGACATACTTCTTGAACTTTCCGGAACCTTCTAGACATACTTCTCCATTTCCTCCAGAACATTTCAGAGTCTTATCGAATTTTCTAGAAGTTTCCAGAATCTTCCAGACTCTTCTTGAAGTTTCTAGAGTCTTCTTAGTACTTTCAGCCCTTATATCTTCAAAAGCAAGCCCTTTAGGTAAAAACGAATACCCTTATTCCCTAGAGGGGATAGAGATCTACCATACCATATAACTCTCTTGATCGTACCGGCACTCGTTTCTGAGTTTTTGCATTCCGCACGTTTTTTTGGACTTTCTTTTATAATATATATTGATTATGTAGGTTTTCATTTAAATGATTCATTATGAGTTCATAATCTTCTCCTGCTATATATATCAATGCGTCGTCTGCAAATAATTTTATTTTCCAATGTTTCAATACTTTTACCATATCATTAATTTACATTATAAAAAGAATAGGTCCTAGAACAGACCCTTGTGGTACTCCCAATGTAATCTTCATTGGTTCGGAGATTGCCTCACCGACTTTTGTGGTTTGATATCTATTAGCTAAATAATCCTTGAACCATTTCAATACCTTTCCTTTTATTCCATTTTTAGATAGTCTTCAGGCGAAATATCATAAATTTGTAACAAGTGTATTTGGTTTTTAATAGATTATTATGTAGTGCCGTTCCTTATCCAGAATATTCCTTAGTGAGAGATGGCATCTCTGTTTCTATCCGATTTCGGTCTTTCTTCTCCTTTTACCTTCTTGAAATATTCAAATTTCGCGCGATTTTTCGTCCCTCTATGATCTCAATCACTGCTACCAGCAGCTAGGTGTACGCAAGCGTTGACGCGACGCCATTTTCTTCAATTGGCGTCTAATTTCTATCTCGTGCGGTCGTCTAGTTACGATATAAACTGAAAACTAGATTTTCTTCTCCAAAAATTTTACGAAAAATCATTACGCAATGTCCAAAAATAGTATGTCTCTCGAAACGGTTGAGATTCCCGCGTCCGCGAGTGTTAACCGTGACGAAATACGAAACGAAAGAATGTGTGTTCTGATTGTTTCTCTAATGAATCCGTTTGTGACAATAAACGTAAAAGGCGAAAGCGTCGCTGACGCTCACCAAGTTCCGACAGCTCCACTTCCATGAACTTTTCAAGCAGGGCTTCACGCTCCAGAAGGCGAGGAATGGCCCGATCTATTAAAAAATTAACCGAACAAGTAGGCAGACTACAAAATTTTATTTTGCACGCACCGAGGTCAAGATTCGCAGAGAATGCAGCCTCAGAGAATATGTCCATTACAGAATCTGAGAAAGAGTGCTCAACAGTATTGGGGCGTAATACTTGTGTTTTTCAAATGCCGAGTCCCACCATTTCGCTTAAACCCTTAATGACTGCCCCTCCTCGAGACAGACTCGAAGTGTAAGAGCATCTTCAACGATTTAATCAGAAAGATTGGACCAATGTGAGATATAACAAGGTCATTAAGGAACATCTTGCCGATCCGGGCTTTAAGGAGCTTGAGGTAAATTTTGAGTTGCAACCGTATGATTCTGGGTCTTCTCAACAGGTCGCTATTGAAAGATCTTTCGCGGCGATAACACATGCAGCTCTCAAGCACAGGGAGCAACTGCAGCAGTCTCTGCAGCAATTGGTCGAATGGGGGTTCGAAGTTCAGAATATCTCTCCAGAAACCCTGTACGAGAAAGTTAATGAGTTGTTTGGAGGTCAGAACGACTTGCAAAAATGTTCTGACCTGCTGCAAATCACATGCGCAAAACGGGGAGAGATAATTGAATTTAGAAGGGACAGGATTCTCAATTCCTGTAAACAGAAATCAGACAAAAAAGTTCTTATGCAGATCCCTCCAACTTCCTCTCATCTCTTCAATGAGAAAGCCCTCTCTACCCAATTGCAGAAATTGGGAGGAGTAAAGAATTGTTTTAGGCCCTTCCCACAAGCCATCACTTCAACCGGTCCACCAAAGGGCCTGGTACAAAAAAGGCTTCAAAATCAGTTCACTACTTTCCGACCCGAGATTCCTTTCCGGCCCGAGATTTTATTCTGTCTCGAGAATTTTTTCCATCTCAAGAATCCTTTCGCCCGAGGGGGGCAGACCCCCAAAGGTATCCCCAGCCCTCCACCTCTGGTGTTAAAAGGGGTGGAAAGGATAGTAGCAAGCGACCGGTGCGAGGGCAGACCTCTAACCGACGTTACTACAGGGGTGCCTGACCGGAGTGTTACGGTGCATGACCGGATGTTAATTTCAGAGATCCAATGGGAGCTCAGTTAGCAAAGTTTCTAGCACATCTCAAAATATTGCTGAATTTAGCTCCTAGCACTATAGCTTTGCATAAATCGGCTATTTCAACTTTATGCAATCCAAATAATGAAAATAGACTAAGTAACTATCTTGTGGTGAAGCAAGTAATGAAAGGAATAGTAAACAGCTCGATTAAAGTGCAACGGGATACAATATGGGACCCGAGACAGATATGTTCTTGGCTTCAGACTAACAATCCAGAAACTATAACCTTATTTGAAGCATCCAGAAGGTGTGCAGTCATACTCCTGTTAGCCTCAGGACGAAGGGTGCATGATCTGACACTTTTGAGATTAACATCGGAACATTTTATTGATATGGATGATCACATTATTTTATGGCCTGCATTTGGTTCAAAGACAGATTGCGCAAAGTATCAACAATCAGGATGGAGATTAAACTCCTCATCAAATCAATCTACCGATCCTGTATTTTGGCATAAGAAGCTGTGTGTTCTCTCAAAGGACAGGAGACAAGAGGCACCCAATATTGATAACTTGTTTTTATCCACATCAGGTCCAACCAAACCAGCTTCTAGAACAATTATCGGTGGATGGGTCAAGACAATACTTAGAGATGCTGGTATTGAGGCCTCTGCGGGGAGCACTAGGTCAGCAGTGGCTTCACTTCAGTGGTTTGAAAACTGTTCAATAGAGGACATTTTGGAAAAGGGAAATTGGCAGAATGAAAATACCTTTCAAAATATTATAAAAAAGAAATAAGGCAGTCCAATATTCAGGAGCCGGGGACTTAGTCATCCTTGACAAGCCTGTTTAAACCAATCATTCGCCTGAGGGGGGCAGACCCCCAAAGGCCCTCCATTTCTGGAGACAGAAGGAGAAGCGATCATTGTGAGGGCAGACCTCCAACCGGCGCTTCTTTTTGAAGGTGATCACAATTGGCATCAACACTGCCAACAGACGATAGCAGACAATTCTCACTAAGGAATATTCTGGATAAGGAACGGCACTACATAATATTGGAGTTTTACCTACCATTAAAACTCTTATTATGTTGCCTTCCTTATCCAGAATATTCCTCATCCCCTGTCTGGTGAGACTACAATTGAAGAAAATGGCGTCGCGTCGATGCTTGCGTACGCCTAGCTGCTGGTAGCAGTGATTGAGATCATAGAGGGACGAAAAATCGCGCGAAATTTGAATATTTCAAGAAGGTAAAAGGAGAAGAAAGACCGAAATCGGATAGAAACAGAGATGCCATCTCTCACTAAGGAATATTCTGGATAAGGAAGGCAACATAATAAGAGTTTTAATGGTAGGTAAAACTCCAATATTGTGATGCAAAGAAATAATAAATGCTATAGATGATGGAATTCCCGTTATTAATTATCTAACGAACGATATCCCCTTATATCAAATTAAACATATCAGGGAAAAATGTAGAAACTGCCCTGGAAAACCTGGAATTATCAGGGAATTTTGAAATCCGTTTTTTGTGGCCACCCTGTTATCATATCTATTCTGAAACATGTTTCAGCAATTTCATCAATTTAGCAATATATATTATAATTTGTTAGAAAGTCAATTGCGAGAAGTTTGTGAAAATATTAAAGCTTATTAATTCTGATGTTATATAATATTAGTTTATATTGTATTATGATAATATATTATGGGCCTGACATAATACTTGCCCTCACCAGCGATTCTGTATTTTTTGTGAGATCGTTATTGGATAACGGACGTTATCTCCTGTCAGATTTGTGTGATTTTTATGGCTGTTATTTGCTTTTTCTATGTACAACATACATTATAATCATGCGTACTTGCAGGAATTCGTGTTTTAAATCGATCTAAACTAAAATATGTTACAGTAAATATGTAAAAATCACACAAATCTGACAGGAAATAACGTCCGTTATCCAATAACGATCCCACAAAAAATACGGAATCGCTAGGCAGGTCCTTAATAACACATTTTTTTTCTGAATGTACAACATGTCAACAGTATTGCGTCAAAATTTCAAGTATATCGGAGCAAAACTAACGAAGATGCAGCGTTTCAAGCGATTTGCCCTCATGCACGATTCATGTATATTTCGAGTATAAAAAAACTTTAAATCGATTTTCTTGCACACATATCTTTGAAGTTCCTGAACATCATATCATAACTCTAAATTTACTTGACCAATCCTTTGAAATTTTATACACTTTTTCTACATACATATAAATCAACAGTTAATAAGAGAGAGTTTTTTTTAAACATTTTTTTCCATTTTATTATAATAAATTCACCAAATTTTTTTAGCGAAAATCGCGTTTTTCACTTAAAAATGCTGCCAAAAATAAAAATAAAAAATCGAAAAAAAAAACTCTCTGACTACCTAGAAAAACATATCACCTTTTAAATATATTTGTATTTTTGTTTCAAAAGATCCAGTAATGAGTTAAGGTGTTCACTGCAAACAACTTTTTTTCGAGGCGCCTCCGGAGATTCACTCTCACGGACTTATTTATTGATGTTTTTAATTGAAATTTTTTCAAAGTTACTTCAGATGTTATACTTTAACGTGTACATGAAAAAAATAAACCAACATTATTCATATCTCAAAAAGAAATCATGAAAATATGCCTTTTTTCATTTTTAAAACTTTACCCATGTAAAATGTAGATGACTCAATAAAAATACACGCATTTGGCGTCTTTCCTGACTGTGCACCGGTGCCGAAGGGATCAATGACACTAATTCCTCAGAGCATATTCAATTGAAATATCAGATATAGAACAAATACAGCATTCTCACCCGACACCTGTGCTCTAAAGATTTGTCCATTTAATCCGTTTGTTAAGACAGGAGAATCTTTTAAACAAACTGCTCGTTTCTGCACAAGGTCGAGGGTTTTTCAGGTGTTTTGGGCTCCAGACCAGAGCTGGCTGCCAAATTCAAATGTGAAGCTTTGTGGGATTTTTACAGGGTTAGCAGTTGTGTACTATTAAAGAAGCTACGGGCCCCTTACAGTACGCCCAGCTTCTGAGAGGCTAACTTAACACTGGCTTCAATGGGGCCCCCGTACCTGGGCTGGTCACTTAGAGATATAACAAGCATATCAATAGAAGGCCTGTTGGTAAGATTGCTGCCGTTGAAGAAGACTAGATTTTCATTTTGATCCCTTTTAGAAGTAGTCAGACATGTTTGGGTCTTTGAAACATTGAAACTTTGAAAATGTTTCAAAGACCCAATCATGTCTGACTACTTCTAAAAGGGATCAAAATGAAAATCTAGTCTTCTTCAACGGCAGCAATCTTACCAACAGGCCTTCTATTGATATGCTTGTTATATCTCTAAGTGACCAGCCCAGGTACGGGGGCCCCATTGAAGCCAGTGTTAAGTTAGCCTCTCAGAAGCTGGGCGTACTGTAAGGGGCCCGTAGCTTCTTTAATAGTACACAACTGCTAACCCTGTAAAAATCCCACAAAGCTTCACATTTGAATTTGGCAGCCAGCTCTGGTCTGGAGCCCAAAACACCTGAAAAACCCTCGACCTTGTGCAGAAACGAGCAGTTTGTTTAAAAGATTCTCCTGTCTTAACAAACGGATTAAATGGACAAATCTTTAGAGCACAGGTGTCGGGTGAGAATGCTGTATTTGTTCTATATCTGATATTTCAATTGAATATGCTCTGAGGAATTAGTGTCATTGATCCCTTCGGCACCGGTGCACAGTCAGGAAAGACGCCAAATGCGTGTATTTTTATTGAGTCATCTACATTTTACATGGGTAAAGTTTTAAACTTATCCCAATTAGGTTATTTTATTTGTCTAGTTTGTTTTTTATTACTTACTCGACATCATAATGAATATCTTTCAAGATCTTCTTTAAAATGTGTTTTGTGCTTATATTAACTCAAAGAGTTGATTTCATTCTGAGTTTTCCGGCCACCACAGGACTTAGATGTCCAATTTAAGAAAATTTGTCATTCATTTTCCACACAAACTCGCAAATTCCGTGTCACAGAGAGACTTTGTCTTAATTATCCAACTAAAAACTGTGCTCTCAACACTCTGGAAATTGATTACGTCATTGAGTATGTACTAAATCATAATAGCGAAAATTTACATCTTGTGCCCATTGTTAATGAAACTATTGCCAAATATGTGTTTTAATTGGATTTTTGATTGTGAGGGACATAAAAAAAATTATGCAAATTCACTGCGCTCTTCATAATTGCCCAACAAAAACTTATGTGGACAGTACAATGGACCAGATTCTCTGAGGAAAATGACAGTACTACGATATTTAAAGTATGCTAGGGGCCGGCTTTATAACCATCCATTCGTCACGCTTGATACCATTTTTAACAAATATTCGGTCTACTGCCTGATTTTGCCGTTTTATAAATATTTGCCAGGCTACCGGTCGGTAAAATAGCGGTTAATGCTTTACGGACTGATTTTGGACAGTTAAATGGATTACGATCCGCTTGCTGACTTTTTTGACAGTTATCAGTAGGTAGTTCCCGGCGCTCGCATATTTAGAACCGTACACTATTTTTGAGAGATAATATTAAATAATTTGCGTTTGGGCAATGGATTCCTCATCGAGCAGTGAAAGCGAAGATGGGCCATTGACAATTCTAGAAGATAGTTCATCTAGTAGCAGTGAAGACGAAGCTGCAAGACGCAGACAACCTTGTGTTTTTATGCATAGACTGGGCTATTTCATTTATTTTGCAGACGTTGATTTCAAAATGAGATTTCATTTGTCAAAGAGGACCGCAGCTCAAATTTTAAACACCATTGGAGCTCAATTAATGCCGGCGACACATTGAAATCAGCCAGTTATGCCAACAAGCAGCAGCAGTTATTACTAACACGTTTCTACGCTCTGGGATCAATGCTGCAAGCAGCTGGCGATTTTACAGGAGTCTCCAAGTCGACGGCGTGCGTTGTTGTATGGAGAGTGATGCAAGTAATAAAACTTTCGGAACAAACGTAACCGATGACCGCTAGTAATGCAAATTTGTTTATAGTACGCAAAATAAGATTATGAACGGATAACGGTAACAGAAATTCGGTACTTCGTTTATAAAACCGAGATCTACATGTAGGAAGAAATAGTTATCCCAATTAGTTTATTTTATTTAACTAGTTCTTTTTTTATTACTTACTCGACATCAAAATGAATATCTAAAACAATGTGTATAAGGTGCTTATGTTCTTGTATTTCCTGTTTCTGCGTTATTATAATGCCTTGGTACTAGTCCTGGATCGATCGTGAATGACCTGATCGTCGAAACCCGCTCACAAACTAAAGAGCGAGTGGGTTATTTATTCGTCAGCACCCGGGTCTCAAGATCCGCGACGCACTCCCTCAACCCGTGAACCGCGACATACTTCGCGACCCGCGAACTACGACACATTCCCGCACCCCGTGACTCACGACACTCTTGCGACCGGTCGCCGGTTGCCCATGTGGCGATTGGCGAGACGTGTCAGCTCCCGGAAGCAAACTGCGACACATTCGGTCGCCGATTGCCGATCAACGCACATACGTGCGTGACGTAACAGTATCCTGCTTCCTGCCCGTGTGTCACGTCATCGCGGGATTGTTTAGTAGATTCGATTTTTGAATATTCGACTAGACACAGTCGTTTTTAATTAGAGCGTATCTTGGTATTGTTAATCAACGGGTGAAGTGCATTTCTTTTTACTTTTTGTTGGTGTTGTTTTCATAAAAACTTTTAATTTTTCGTGTGAGTGTGAATGTAATTGTGCACTGTAATAGAAACTATAAACTGGTAAAAGTGTAAAATGTCTGACCTTAATAGAAACCCTATTCCCTTATAAATAATGAGAAGGAAGTGCGAGTATTTATTTCTGGAACATGACATTACTAGTTAGGCTGGGATTAGACTCGTAAATTTTTTCCTGTAAATCGCTCTTGTAAGCGATTTATTGCCAAATTAACCATGTAAACGACACCAAAAGTCACTTAACGTAATTTATAGCAAGTTACAGAACTTATTCTTTCGGAAGTTTTTTGACAGGTCTAATCGCGCCCGCGCAAATTTCTAGCCTTCTTACAGCTTATAAAATCAGTTTGATAAGATAAGAGACTTGCCGCAAGAAATAGTTCCGAAATGCGCCGTTGCGAATGTCAAAAATTAAAAGACAATTGTTTTCGTAGGAATTTTTTCCTACAAAACTAGTATTTATTTCCACTTATTTAAGTTTTCTGGAAAATAAGCATCCTTCTATTCAATTATTGGTCCAATCCTTTCAAATCTTAATGTTTCTGTTTTTAACATTTACGTGTTTGAAATTTTGAATTCGAAGTTGGTTGCTGTCAGCAGATGTCAGGTAGCTTTCATTCGGATGAAACGAAATTAATTGTCGCCTTTGACGGCACAAAAGTGCGTGGAGAATTGTTTAATCAAAGCCAAAATCTATTAATATATTATAATATATTATTATAATATATTATTCAATACTTTATTTGGGCCTTTTCGTCTTTATTGATGAAATCGCATAAATTTGACAGTGGCAGGTCGTTGTTGACAGAAAGCCATCTTACCGCAAATAAATTTACAGATGTAAACGGTCGCGTGAGCATTTACACAGGTCGAACTTCCGAACAACTTCCGTGATCATTAATTACCAAAAGTCAGATGCATATGTGAACGCTCCTGTGAGTGACCTGTCAAAATCTTATGTAATCCGTAAATTTTAACTACGAGTCTAACCCCAGCCTTACAGGTGTGAGCTGTGAGCGAACGTTCACACAATTATAACCTGGGTTTCGTGTCGCATATGACTTGACCGGTCTGGGCGGCGACCGGCGCACCCGTAGAAAGTAGCTGGGTGAAAAATAATCGAGTTTTGTATTTTGTGTCGCGAAAAGAGCGGGTCTTCAAGACCCGCTCGTGACGCCAGTGTGTCCGACAGTGTGTCCGTTTTACACGACCCGGGTCGTGTAAAACGATCGATCGACCCAGGACTACTTGGTACACCTTCTTAATGTGTTTACGCTTATATTATATTCTTTCATTTCGTGTTTAAATCGTAGAACTCCATTTTTTTTTAAATCACATTTAATAAAATTATTATTAAGTTCTGCAATAATTTAGTTTTTTATTATTTTGACAGCTGTTTCGGCATTCAAGGCCATTTTCAAACTGTGGTTAGGCCACGTTGAGACGACTTATTTATATGATCTATTTACCCATTCCCAATTTCAATTTTTATAGTGCTAAAATTTTATTTTATTTTTATTTTATTTATTTTAGAGAAAGTTGACAGCAAATCAGAGATTACAAAATAATAAAATAATAGGATGATCCACTGATAATAGTTATACTAATAAAGTGTGATATGTAAGTTTTATTTTTTAGTTACAAAATATAAAAAGGGGGGGGGGGAGGAGGAACATAGGAATAGGATTAAGAGGCAAAGGACAGGAATATATATAGGGATTGAACTTTCTAGTTTGAGTCATGGTGCTTGTTGAGTTTTCATTTTATGTCACGTAAAGTTGAGTTAAAAATGTCAATGTGGTAATAATTTGAGTTTTTGTGCACAGCATAGCCTGGGTTCCACACCTGAGATGCGTATTCAAGGATACTACGAACATATGAGAAATACAGTGTTTTGAAAGTAGTAAGGTCTTTAAATTGTTTACAGGAGCGGATTATGAAACCAAGCATAGAAGATGCGTTAGTGACTATATGGTCGATATGTTTGTTGAAATTCAGTTTACTATCAAGTATAACCCCAAGGTCCTTACTTTCGAATTTGATAGACAACGGTACATGATTAATTGAGTATTCATGGATTAATACGTTTTTATTTCTAGTAAAGCGCACGATGAAGCACTTAGAAATATTTATTTCCAGACAATGGGCATTACAATACGTGCTCAAGCGTAGCAAATCATCTTGCAGCCTCGATTGAGTTTATAGGTGAAAATATTTTCATGTCATCTGCATACAGGATAGTTTGGGAGTTTAGAAAACAGTTACCAACATCATTGATATAGATTTAAATAATAATGGTCCCAACAGGCTGCCTTGAGGAACTCCTGATGTAAAAATGATTTATTACTAGTTAAACCGATATACTGAGAAAATAAATGTGACAATAGATTATCTATTCTGTGGGGTACTTTGAAATCTGTTTTCTCCACATTAAATGTTAATGTTTTCTTAATTGTTTAATAATGACGTGACTGTAATGACGTGTACGTGGATTGCCGACTTTTTAAGGGAAAGAACGATTCAGATGGTTACTTACGGTTTCATCTCTTCCTCTCTCTGGGACGCCAGCATTTATCGAATGCGAGGAAGAGATGAAACCGTAAGTAACCATCTGAATCGTTCTTTCCCTTAAAAAGTCGGCAATCCACGTACACGTCATTACAGTCACGTCATTATTAAACAATTAAGAAAACATTAACATTTAATGTGGAGAAAACAGATTTCAAAGTACCCCACAGAATAGATAATCTATTGTCACATTTATTTTCTCAGTATATCGGTTTAACTAGTAATAAATCATTTTTACATCAGGAGTTCCTCAAGGCAGCCTGTTGGGACCATTATTATTTAAATCTATATCAATGATGTTGGTAACTGTTTTCTAAACTCCCAAACTATCCTGTATGCAGATGACATGAAAATATTTTCACCTATAAACTCAATCGAGGCTGCAAGATGATTTGCTACGCTTGAGCACGTATTGTAATGCCCATTGTCTGGAAATAAATATTTCTAAGTGCTTCATCGTGCGCTTTACTAGAAATAAAAACGTATTAATCCATGAATACTCAATTAATCATGTACCGTTGTCTATCAAATTCGAAAGTAAGGACCTTGGGGTTATACTTGATAGTAAACTGAATTTCAACAAACATATCGACCATATAGTCACTAACGCATCTTCTATGCTTGGTTTCATAATCCGCTCCTGTAAACAATTTAAAGACCTTACTACTTTCAAAACACTGTATTTCTCATATGTTCGTAGTATCCTTGAATACGCATCTCAGGTGTGGAACCCAGGCTATGCTGTGCACAAAAACTCAAATTATTACCACATTGACATTTTTAACTCAACTTTACGTGACATAAAATGAAAACTCAACAAGCACCATGACTCAAACTAGAAAGTTCAATCCCTATATATATTCCTGTCCTTTGCCTCTTAATCCTATTCCTATGTTCCTCCTCCCCCCCCCCCTTTTTATATTTTGTAACTAAAAAATAAAACTTACATATCACACTTTATTAGTATAACTATTATCAGTGGATCATCCTATTATTTTATTATTTTGTAATCTCTGATTTGCTGTCAACTTTCTCTAAAATAAATAAAATAAAAATAAAATAAAATTTTAGCACTATAAAAATTGAAATTGGGAATGGGTAAATAGATCATATAAATAAGTCGTCTCAACGTGGCCTAACCACAGTTTGAAAATGGCCTTGAATGCCGAAACAGCTGTCAAAATAATAAAAAACTAAATTATTGCAGAACTTAATAATAATTTTATTAAATGTGATTTAAAAAAAAATGGAGTTCTACGATTTAAACACGAAATGAAAGAATATAATATAAGCGTAAACACATTAAGAAGGTGTACCAAGTAGTCCTGGGTCGATCGATCGTTTTACACGACCCGGGTCGTGTAAAACGGACACACTGTCGGACACACTGGCGTCACGAGCGGGTCTTGAAGACCCGCTCTTTTCGCGACACAAAATACAAAACTCGATTATTTTTCACCCAGCTACTTTCTACGGGTGCGCCGGTCGCCGCCCAGACCGGTCAAGTCATATGCGACACGAAACCCAGGTTATAATTGTGTGAACGTTCGCTCACAGCTCACACCTGTAAGGCTGGGGTTAGACTCGTAGTTAAAATTTACGGATTACATAAGATTTTGACAGGTCACTCACAGGAGCGTTCACATATGCATCTGACTTTTGGTAATTAATGATCACGGAAGTTGTTCGGAAGTTCGACCTGTGTAAATGCTCACGCGACCGTTTACATCTGTAAATTTATTTGCGGTAAGATGGCTTTCTGTCAACAACGACCTGCCACTGTCAAATTTATGCGATTTCATCAATAAAGACGAAAAGGCCCAAATAAAGTATTGAATAATATATTATAATAATATATTATAATATATTAATAGATTTTGGCTTTGATTAAACAATTCTCCACGCACTTTTGTGCCGTCAAAGGCGACAATTAATTTCGTTTCATCCGAATGAAAGCTACCTGACATCTGCTGACAGCAACCAACTTCGAATTCAAAATTTCAAACACGTAAATGTTAAAAACAGAAACATTAAGATTTGAAAGGATTGGACCAATAATTGAATAGAAGGATGCTTATTTTCCAGAAAACTTAAATAAGTGGAAATAAATACTAGTTTTGTAGGAAAAAATTCCTACGAAAACAATTGTCTTTTAATTTTTGACATTCGCAACGGCGCATTTCGGAACTATTTCTTGCGGCAAGTCTCTTATCTTATCAAACTGATTTTATAAGCTGTAAGAAGGCTAGAAATTTGCGCGGGCGCGATTAGACCTGTCAAAAAACTTCCGAAAGAATAAGTTCTGTAACTTGCTATAAATTACGTTAAGTGACTTTTGGTGTCGTTTACATGGTTAATTTGGCAATAAATCGCTTACAAGAGCGATTTACAGGAAAAAATTTACGAGTCTAATCCCAGCCTAACTAGTAATGTCATGTTCCAGAAATAAATACTCGCACTTCCTTCTCATTATTTATAAGGGAATAGGGTTTCTATTAAGGTCAGACATTTTACACTTTTACCAGTTTATAGTTTCTATTACAGTGCACAATTACATTCACACTCACACGAAAAATTAAAAGTTTTTATGAAAACAACACCAACAAAAAGTAAAAAGAAATGCACTTCACCCGTTGATTAACAATACCAAGATACGCTCTAATTAAAAACGACTGTGTCTAGTCGAATATTCAAAAATCGAATCTACTAAACAATCCCGCGATGACGTGACACACGGGCAGGAAGCAGGATACTGTTACGTCACGCACGTATGTGCGTTGATCGGCAATCGGCGACCGAATGTGTCGCAGTTTGCTTCCGGGAGCTGACACGTCTCGCCAATCGCCACATGGGCAACCGGCGACCGGTCGCAAGAGTGTCGTGAGTCACGGGGTGCGGGAATGTGTCGTAGTTCGCGGGTCGCGAAGTATGTCGCGGTTCACGGGTTGAGGGAGTGCGTCGCGGATCTTGAGACCCGGGTGCTGACGAATAAATAACCCACTCGCTCTTTAGTTTGTGAGCGGGTTTCGACGATCAGGTCATTCACGATCGATCCAGGACTAGTACCAAGGCATTATAATAACGCAGAAACAGGAAATACAAGAACATAAGCACCTTATACACATTGTTTTAGATATTCATTTTGATGTCGAGTAAGTAATAAAAAAAGAACTAGTTAAATAAAATAAACTAATTGGGATAACTATTTCTTCCTACATGTAGATCTCGGTTTTATAAACGAAGTACCGAATTTCTGTTACCGTTATCCGTTCATAATCTTATTTTGCGTACTATAAACAAATTTGCATTACTAGCGGTCATCGGTTACGTTTGTTCCGAAAGTTTTATTACTTGCATCACTCTCCATACAACAACGCACGCCGTCGACTTGGAGACTCCTGTAAAATCGCCAGCTGCTTGCAGCATTGATCCCAGAGCGTAGAAACGTGTTAGTAATAACTGCTGCTGCTTGTTGGCATAACTGGCTGATTTCAATGTGTCGCCGGCATTAATTGAGCTCCAATGGTGTTTAAAATTTGAGCTGCGGTCCTCTTTGACAAATGAAATCTCATTTTGAAATCAACGTCTGCAAAATAAATGAAATAGCCCAGTCTATGCATAAAAACACAAGGTTGTCTGCGTCTTGCAGCTTCGTCTTCACTGCTACTAGATGAACTATCTTCTAGAATTGTCAATGGCCCATCTTCGCTTTCACTGCTCGATGAGGAATCCATTGCCCAAACGCAAATTATTTAATATTATCTCTCAAAAATAGTGTACGGTTCTAAATATGCGAGCGCCGGGAACTACCTACTGATAACTGTCAAAAAAGTCAGCAAGCGGATCGTAATCCATTTAACTGTCCAAAATCAGTCCGTAAAGCATTAACCGCTATTTTACCGACCGGTAGCCTGGCAAATATTTATAAAACGGCAAAATCAGGCAGTAGACCGAATATTTGTTAAAAATGGTATCAAGCGTGACGAATGGATGGTTATAAAGCCGGCCCCTAGCATACTTTAAATATCGTAGTACTGTCATTTTCCTCAGAGAATCTGGTCCATTGTACTGTCCACATAAGTTTTTGTTGGGCAATTATGAAGAGCGCAGTGAATTTGCATAATTTTTTTTATGTCCCTCACAATCAAAAATCCAATTAAAACACATATTTGGCAATAGTTTCATTAACAATGGGCACAAGATGTAAATTTTCGCTATTATGATTTAGTACATACTCAATGACGTAATCAATTTCCAGAGTGTTGAGAGCACAGTTTTTAGTTGGATAATTAAGACAAAGTCTCTCTGTGACACGGAATTTGCGAGTTTGTGTGGAAAATGAATGACAAATTTTCTTAAATTGGACATCTAAGTCCTGTGGTGGCCGGAAAACTCAGAATGAAATCAACTCTTTGAGTTAATATAAGCACAAAACACATTTTAAAGAAGATCTTGAAAGATATTCATTATGATGTCGAGTAAGTAATAAAAAACAAACTAGACAAATAAAATAACCTAATTGGGATAAGTAACCATTTCTTCCTACATTTAGCGTACATTAAATTTCGTAGTGCTGCCATTTTTCTCATGGAATTTGGTCCGTTACACGGTCTTGTATCTTTGCTACATCATTTTTTGTTGACAGCATTAATTATGAAGGGCTCAGTGAATTTAACAATTATTGCTTCCATAATTTTTTTTATGTCCCTCACAATAGAGAACTCCAGTCCAATTTTTTTTTATTTATTTTTTCTTCTAACTTAAATAACTGCTTTTTTATTTTTATTTTTAGAGATAGTTTTAATAGTTAAAATAATTGTCAAAGTTTTAATTTTTCAAGACCCCCCGAAAACCACCGTATTTATGGTGAATTGTGTGATGTCATCACTCCTGAAAAATTAATATAGGATCGAGCAATCAGCTGATCTACTGCCGCCATTTTGAATTCTGTTGTTCGAAGTATTCTCCCTAGAAATAGCATTACTATTTTTTTTGTGCAGTACTTTTTGAATATTTTCAATAATAGAGATAAACTAATAAGAGATACCTTTATTTTTGAAACATTATTTAGGCCTAAATAATGTTTCAATAAACATAACCACTAAATCTCTATAAACAGTATGTAAATAAACGAATAAATTAATACGATGGCTTGTGTCATATCATACATTCCCATACAATGACTTTACGGTGACGTCACAACACGTCGAACAGTGACGTCACCACTAAAATTTCAAGCCTGCCAACTTGACGGCGTGTTTTTACGAACCGATTAAAAATGGACTTTTTAATCATTTTTTAAAAACTCTGCGTTTAATATTATTAAATAAAACTTATATGTTCAGAATCAGCGTTTATTGGTCTATATGAACATATTTTTTTAAAGCCAAAATATTTTTCACTGGAGTTCAATTAATAATAATTAATAGTTAATTCCTTAATAATAATCCAATCAAAAGACACATATTTGGCAATAGTTTCATTAAGAGGGCATTACCAGAGAAAACCAGAAATATGTCATTTTCAAATAAGATTTTTGACGTATTGACTCTTTTCCACAAAAAATTATAAATGGATTTCGAAAGATGGTTCTTTTATCTAGCATTCGTATGTAATAAATTTTGAGAATTTTTTTTAATTTTTAGTATAATAAGGTTATACCATAGGTCGTTGGCAGATTTGTTAAATTTTCAAAAAAGTTTTTGTATGATACCACACCCATTTCAAATAATATAATCATGCACTAAAATAAATCAATACATTATCTAGCAAACGCATGTTTTAGAATTTTAATTTTAGTTTCAATAAAATCATTAAAAAATATATACGTACATGTGTTTCTTGACGAAACTTAGTCAGTTTGTGTATTTATTTGCGAACTTATAAACTAATATATTTCAGATTTTTTTACATACTTATTGTGCTAAGACATTATTAACAAATCATAAATAAGTTTGAGCGAAAAATAATTTTAGGAAGTATTTAATATTAATTAATTTACAGCTTCGCATTTCACGATTTTTCGCATACTCGCAAAAGAGAATTTCAGACAGTGTTGCCAACTTAACGGATTTCCCGTCATATCTGGCGGATTGGAGTGTCCCGAAACGGGAAAATTTTGTGTATAACGGAATTTACAGTATGACGGATTTTCTGGCGGATTCGAAAAAAGTGCCAAATTACATACTTTTATAGGCGAAAATCGCCTATATTTATGGAGAAATTTTGATCCCTGAAAATTCTCTAGCCACCCCCCCCCCCCCCAGAATGGACGAAAATTTGTGTATCTGACGGATTTCTGACCGTTGATCCGTCACGATTTAGCGGGAACAAAGATTTCGAGTTGGCAACACTGATTTCAGAGTTCATTCTCCGCGGGCAAGAGCCGCTGTCTCCGTTCGTCTCCACGGCGCTCTATATCGTATAATAATACGAAACTTTGAATGTCAACAATTTCCTTGTTTCATGTTGATAAAATCTTACACGGTTGACCGAACACGGAAGGCAAAATTTCATGTTTATTGAATAGTTTTATGCAAATTTTTTTTAAATTTCGAATATTTTTTATTGTATGTGTGTTATATTATTGTTATGTGAATACCGAACAAGAGTCCCAACTGCTCCAAAATACATATTTAATTTTTTTTTTGTAAATTATTGTTATGTGAATACCGCACAAGAGTACCAACTGCTCCAAAAAAAAATTTTTTTATGAAATATATTTTTATTGAATAACAATAATTTATGCGCACAAGATTCCCAACTGCTCTAAAAAAATTTTTTTTAAAATTTTTTTTAAAAAATTTTTTTTATTGAAAATTGTTGTTATGTGAATACACAAAACAATAATTTATGAGCACAAGAGTCTCAGCTGCTCCAAAAAAAATTTTTTTAGAATTTTTTTTTTTATTGAAAATTATTGTTATGTGAATACGCAAAACAATAATTTATGAGCACAAGAGTCCTAACGCTCCAAAAATTTTTAAATTTTTAAATTTTTTTTTTAATGTAAATTATTGTTATGTGAATACACATAACAATAATTTATGAGCACAAGAGTCCCAAATGCTTAATTTTTTTTTAATTCTAAATATTTTTTATTGTAAATTATGTATTGATAAGTGAATACAGCACAACTGTACCAACTGCTCCAAAAAGAATTTTTAATATATTTTTATTTAAAATTATTTTTATGTCTAAATACCGCACAAGAGTCCCAACAGCTCCCAAGAGAGGGAGGATGAGGCAGTGTTTTGATGAGGTGGAAGGGGTTGTTGAGGAGGGGGAGGGATAAGAGGGGGGGTGCAGGGGGGGGGGGGGGGGGGGATCAGAGGGGGTGCAGGGAGACAACCAGGAACCAACACCTCTCTAGCCACTCCCCCCCCCCCCCGTAAGCGAAAATTATTTTGATTTGTAACACCTCACCTCAACACCTCATTTCAATATTCGAGTACCTTATACAAACTCATCCTGGTATCGTGTCCTACCCAACACTACTCCACACAGCATCCCCAAAGAAGAGATAGGCAATATGTCGAGCAATTGTAAAAAAAAGGTCTTTCCCGACCCGACCTTCCACGTAGTTGGTGGGCAGACGCCACCGCCGCCGAGATTCTGACAAACCTCGCCCCATGAACCCGGGCTACCCGTACCTATGGCAGAGGTGTTGATAATCCAATACATGGTTCCCGGGGCGGCGGTAACCATACCCGCCTTCCAAATTACTGATACTACCTATTGACGGCCGGCGTGGTCAAGAGGTAAGGCTCCTGACTCGCAATCCGAAGGTCGTGGGATTGAATCCTTTATATTTATTATATAATAAATTTTATTTGACTAATTTGGGTTATTTCACAATTATTTCATTTAAAAATAATATATTTGCGTCACGTTCCAGAGTAGAAGATACTTTTGTATCGCCCTGGTGTAAGACCACCATTCAGAATTGAAACGTTGTTAAAAATGGCCGTGTTTGGTGACCAGATCTGAATAGCCAGGTAATTCCTCACTTCCTCTTCCCCATCTCCTTCCCTCCCCACCACCTTCAGCTTCCCAATATACCCCATAGTCATGTCATAGTCTCACTGGCTCCAGACGGGAGCATTTGGGTCTCTTGTGCGGTATTCACATAAATATAAAATTTAAAATTATGCACACGAATAAATATTTCAAAATGAGATATTTTTTACAATCCAACTGAATATTACTCTTTTTTTCATGAATACCGTACAAGAGTCCCAACTGCTCCCGTCTGGAGCCAGTGGGACTATTGCACCCCCAATTGGGGTATGTTGCGAGGCTGAAGGTAGTGGGGGAGGGGAATGAGTTAGGGAAGATTAAGGTGGGGAAGTACCTGACTCTTCAGATCTGGTTTGTAAACACGGCTAAAGCCATTTCAAGTAATGTTTCAATTCTTCCACTCTAATGGCAGTAAAATAAAATGAAAAAAACAAAAACCAAAACAAAATATTAAAAAAAATATAACAAATTGTTTTTTTTTTGTGTAGGTATCTACTTTATACCTACTGTGTTTTTGTATCTATTTATGTCTATGCACTTCGATACACAAATTACAAATAACTACTACTAATTAAAATTCTGGAAGCGAGAATTCAACATCTTCATCTGAACCATACTGTAGGCCCAGCTCCGCATGAACTAATAGGTATGTGAAACATGGCTTGCGGCGGAACGATATCTAGTTCCAAAAACGTCCGCTCGCGACCGCTGATGTGTGAGCGCTCTAGTCGGAATCGGAATTATGATTTGCTGGTATGACAGCCTTAACAATGAGCATAAGATTTAGTACATACTCAATGACATAATGAATTTCCAGAGCTTTGAGAGCAAAGTTTTTAGTTGAATAATTAAGGCAAAATCGCTGTGACACGGAATTCGCAAGTTTTTGTGGAAAATGAATCACAAATTTTCTTAAATTTGTAACGTAATATACTAAGAGGGAATGTAAATAATTTAATTAAATGTGAAAAATGTTAATATTATATCATGTGTATACAGTAGGTAATAAAATCCAGAGCATGAGACATAAAGAAAACTCTAATTTGTAAAACAAGATTTATTGATACAACACAATTAGAGTTATTAAATTCATATTTAAAATTATTATAGTTAAGGTTAATAGTTAATATCTACAGGGCGTGCCTTCACTCGAAGAGTCAAGGTTACGTAAACGGAAGTTAATGTCACATATTATGTTTAAAGAGAAGCTACTCTGTTAAAAGTAATTGAGGGCGCCATCCTATTTTAAAGATTAATTAGGAAAACTTGAATAACTAAAATCAAAGGATAAACCATACTAATTTAAAGAAGTTAATTAATTGAAAACTACATTACGAATGTCAATGTGAAAAGTTTCGATGTGAGAATTCCATGGTCCGGTCCCCACCGTCCGTCATGCGCGGGCAAGTGTGTTCTGCTCGCTCCCAGGATCAAACTTGCCTGCGCATGACGCATTAAATTTGAATTTAAAGTGGAAAAGGGAGATTGAGCACAAATAAAATCAGCAATTTTAGACAGAAGAATGGTAGAATTATCGCCTTCACAATTGGTACCTGGTGAACTTGGAGGCACTAAATTACAAATCATAAGAGATTTACATGCCGAAGTAAACAAAGTACCGGAATTATGCAGATTCGGACCCTTAATCTTCAGTGACCCTTTTGGCAGCAACAGGCACACTACTGGGCTCTGACACTCTGAAATAAATATATTTATCACATTAACCAAAGTTGGCCAACAGAACAATATTATTTCTTCTTCTTCTTTGTGTGCCGTATGTCCCCCCGACGTTGGCGATCACTCTTGAGAATGTCTCTCTGTCATGCGCTGCCCAGAATAGCTCCTCCACACTTCTAATGCCGGTCCACTCTCGTATATTACGCAGCCAAGACATTTGTTTCCTACCAGGCCCTCGGCGACCCTCTACTTGCCTTTCAATATTAAATGGAGCAAGTGATACTTCTCCCCTCGAAGTATATGACCCAGATATGAAATTTTCCTGATTTTGATTAATGTAAGCAGTTCTCTATCTGCTCTAGCCCACCTGAGAATTTCTGTGTTGGTGATCATGTCGGTCCATGGGACCTTGAGCATTCTCCGGTGAAGCCACATTTCAAAAGCCTCTAACCTGTTCATGGTATTTACTTTCAAGGTCCATGTTTCACATCCATAGAGCAAGACCGACCGCACATAACATTTTAGCATTCTCTGCCTTAATTTTAAGTTTTAAGCTGATATTGTCATTGCAGAAGAGGGTATTTCATTTTGATGAACGTAGTTCTTGCTGCTTCAATTCTGCATCTAACCTCTACATCTGGGTCAAGAGTCTCCGTGAGAATACTGCCGAGGTATCTAAATCTTTCCACCTTTTCGACATTGCAAACCATTTAACTGTATCACTGATTCAGAGTGATCTAGTCGTCCAAATGTCATCCATTTAGTTTTATTGACGTTGATTGCTAGGCCCAGTTGCTCACCAGCATTATTAACAAGATTTAACAAGAATATTATTTCCTTTCACGAAATATAAAACCTGGTTGGTTCCATGCCAACTCAGAATCAAGACAACTCAACACCTCTTCGAAAAGTCAAGCTATGAAAAAAAAATGGAAAAAGAACCCATAACCTAACCTAAAGTAACCTATTGAGCCAATTTTTTTATAAATGTTTTACATCACTTTTAATGATTTTTCAAGGATCACCTCCTTTAAACCATAGATATACCGCTCAGCAGTCAACAGTTTTTCCATAGACATTCAGAGTTGTCTATTGGTGGATGTGGTAGGCGATTATATGACATTACACAATCACATTTCAAATTTGGATCCGAATTATACGCCCCTGTGTTTGAGGTTTCGGAATGTCAATTTATAGACAATACCTCCAGTGTTGCCAGCCTATATTGATTTCTTATGTATTGCATTATCAATATCGGTGTGACTATCGAAAGTGCGACAGCGCTCGGGAAATCGGTAAAAAATCATCAGTAGCAATGCCTTTCGATCCGATATTGTAAAGTTATCGATTTCACTGCGCTAGACCCCCTCGTCAGTTTCAACATCTCAAAAACCCAACCGTGTCTGATTTCTGCATCGAGGGAGATCAGTGACTATTTGGTGCAATTTTATGGGAGCACTAAAGACTCCATTGAAATGCATGGAGTAAGTATCTCAGACCGGTAATAAAATACCTTCCAACAATCTCAACCCGCCTCACAACGCCGCCCAACCGGCTGCCCAATCTTTACACTGTGCGGACAGAGGCGCTCTTGTGAAGTGTTACATAAAAAAATAAAAATTGACAAATCTAGTGCAATGTTTGCAGGTAATCGTAGTGTATCGCAATGCTGCTGTGGCAAGCAGTGGCAAGTGCTGGAGAGGGGGCCAGATGCCTTCCCCTTGGCCCCGCTCCGCCACCACCCGGGAGCTACTTCACTTCCTGATGAACCTGCCCCGTGCTCCGGCCTCTGCCTTCGTCGTGCAGGCTGTTATTACTCAAACCACCTACACCATCGTTCCCAGGTACATGAGACAATCTTCTGCCTCACGTCGCTTCCAATGTGATATTATTACTATTTTACAAGCACTTGTTGTTCTGCTTTTGTCATTAATTGCCAAAAATTCAATGTTGTTTGACTCCATCTTGGAATTTCATTGTAATAAAGCTGTCTTATGCCGAGCAGCGTAGTGCAAGTTTGTACTGATCTCTGTTCTGTGCTATTGCTCAGCTATTTAATATACATATAAAGTAAGGATGTTTGCGAAAACATGGTGTATATATACATATATATTTCCAAAAAAATGTGCCACACGTAGTCATTTTTACATTGGCTTTTGAGAGGTTTTTGAGAGGCTTTATTTATTACAATATATGAAAGAATAATATATTTTTTCTTCAAATTTTGCAAATTCACTTTGTGGCACCATTTTATTAATGAAATAATTAAAAACACTTTGAACATCGCAGAACATCGTTCAGACTTTTTAATAAAGTTTATTGTGGTAAAAACAAAGTGTTTTTAATTATTTTAATTATTTCATTAATATATTTTTTGTTTATCTCTTCTTTTGTTTATGCACAATTTTCTGTTTATCACTTCAATATTCCTTGTCTGTGTGTTTTATGATCATCAACATTGTAGTATTGTGGCAACATCCATTCTTTGTGAACACATTATTTCAAAGACCAGACAGATTATTGGAGTTAGAGACAGCGAAATACCAGCTAGGTACCATAGGTAGGTACCATAGGTAGGTACCATTTCCTTCTCCCTGTGCACTTGCCTCAGCATCGGATTGCTTGACTGCGTATCTGCGCTCTACTAGATGTGTAATTTTTTCAGAGTATGCCACTGCCAGTTTGGCAGTCACGCGCCGTTCTCTCTCCAAAGTCAAGTGGTTCTTCAATTGATTGTATTTTGGAAAGGGCATCAGGTATGATGTTATCTTTTCCAGATATGTTTTGAATATCGGTGGAGTTTTGTCCAATAAAATTAGATGATGTAATAATGCCGGTTTCCCACCGACCTGTATCCAGCGGGCACTTGGTGCTTTAATAATATTATTATATAATAGCAGGCAGCATTCTGCTGATGTGCTCACATCTGTTTCGCGATAAGTATAACAGTAAATCGAGTTGTTTTAAATTTTAAAATAAGTTAGTCCTTCCTTCTCTCCAAATATTTATTTATTTAAAATTTACGGCACAAAGTGCCATTTACAAACATGTGTTATTTAATATATTTAAACAGTCATAGTACAGTGAAGAAAGATTGTTTTTTTTTTTAAATTCTCATAATAAGAGAAAAAGAGAAAAAATTTCTAACAACTAATGAAAACTTTAAAAGGATACAATGAAATAAAAAGAAAAACTTGTTATGAAGTAACCTCGTTACAATACGTAAGGCTGAAATGTTTGATAAGTAGAGCCTTGTATTTTAATAAGGAAATATTAAAAATATCAGGAACATTGACATAAAAATTACCAAAGGTGAGTATTCTATTTATAACAGAATTCAACAACAGACATATAATTGTCACAATAATACATACTAGGGAACCTTGATCTATTGGTAGGTACATGAAAGTGAATCAACTTTAATATATCAGGGCTATCCAACTGATGATTTACAATTTTGTATAAAAATATGAGATCAAAAATTTTTCTTCTGTCACTTATCTTCAACAATTTCAATGAGTGTAATAAAAAGTCATAATTTATTGATTCTAAAGGGATTCCAAGTCGAAAATTAATACACCTCAAAATTTGCGTTGAACTTTTTCAATGATATTAATGTGATTATTAAAGACAGGTGACCAAATTGCAGAGTTATATTCTAGAATGCTTCTAACGAGAGATGTGAACAGAATTTTTAATGTGTGAATATTTTTAAAATCTTTGGAAATCCTTAAAATAAAACCTAACATTTTCATAGCCCTGTTGGCTATAGAAGTTACATGAGATACAAAGCAGAGTTTCTGGTAAAAAATGATGCCTAGGTCAAGTATTTCGACTACAGAGATTAAGTCTACTTTACAGAGTGCATAATTATATATTATTGGGCGTTTAATTTTGTAGAACCTCATAACTTGGCATTTGTTAATATTTAGCTGAAGTTTATTACCTGAACACCATTTGAAAAAGTTATTGAGATTCTCTTGCAAGATTATGCAGTCGTGCACATCATTAATGACTTTAAACAGTTTCATATCGTCGGCACAGAGTAAAATTTCGACATCATGGAAAATGCTAGTAACGTCATTGATGAATAGGATAAATAATAAAGGTCCCAGGTGAGAACCTTGCGGCACACCGCTGGTAGCAATAAATTCGTGGGATAAACAGTCATTGATCTTTACAAAGAGTAACCTATCAGATAAGTAACTGATCAACCAAGCCAAAAAATTACCACTTATCCCTAATTTTTTAGTTTATTTATTAATATTTTGTGGCAGACTATCGAAAGCCTTGGAAAAATCAGTATAGATGGAATCTACCTGTTGCCTGTTAGTCAATGCTGTGTTTATATAGTTTTCATATTTTGTAAGGTTTGTGAGAGTAGATCTAGAAGAGACAAACCCATGTTGGAAATTGGTAATAACATGTTTAATATTAGAGGATATTTTGCTAAGAATGATTTTTTCAAAGAGCTTTGGAATGCTAGACAGAATACAAATAGGTCTGTAATTGCAAACATAGTTTTTTAACCCTTCTTGAACACGGGGGTGAGATAGCAGGATTTCCAGCTATTGGGAATTGGCCTGTTTTAAGAGATTTGTTAAAGATTATGTACAATGGATAAGAAAGAGAATTTATATAATTTTTTAAGAATATGGATGGGACATTATCAGGACCAGAACTTGTTTTTGGTTCCAAGAGTTTAATCGAGGCAATAGAATATATGAATCCAATAGAGCCGCGGTCATCAAACTGCGGCCCGCGACAGATATTTGTGCGGTCCGCAGAAATATCTGCCGCTTTTTTTTTAAAAATATATATTTTTTTTCGTATACAATTATATTAACCTGCTTTTTCTTTTTTTTCAAATATTTTGTGTACGGAGGTGTTTATGATTTGTAAAATGTTGATTTTAATTGATTGACATTTGATTTTAAAACGCCGAGTTGGTTTTTGAACACATCCTAAGTAGATTTTGAATGCATGCATAGTGGTACGTCATAGGTCCTCAATGTGAGGGATAACGCCCTCTAGTGGGCGTTTGAGACTTTCAGAGGCGCAGTAGAAGACCCAGAGAAAATTAGAGGGCGTTGAGATGGCACAGTGAGGGAGTGGAGGGGTAAAAAAAAAAGGATATAAAAAAGACAAAAAAAACATGCTAATCACGTACTAATAAAGCAAAGTAAACTTTAATAATGGTTAATTTTTGTTATTGTACGTATTTTGTAATTATTTTTATCACGTGTGCGAAAATTCACATATTTTGAAAATTCGGGAAGTGGATGAAAATTGAACCGAAAGATTCTGTTACATTCATATCTACATTATTGGATGAAATGAAAATGAAAATTTTTATTATACGTATAATTTTTTTTTTTATTACGTAGTATTATCATTGTACGTGTATTATTATTATTATTAAGAATTGACGCTATATCATGAACACAAGAAGGAAGAAAGTAGCAACCCGGTACTTAAAATACAAAAGAATTGCTTTTTAACTTGTTAAACAAAAAGGTAAAACAAATAATTTTTAATCGAATTATTGATTTTTAATTTGGGAGACGGGTATGGGTACCACCGCCCCGGGAACCATTTATTGGATAACCAACGCCTCTGCCATAGGTCACCCCAAGTAGTTCGCTACGTTTGGTGACTTATACTTAGTATAGATGTCTATATAACTACGTGCGTAACAAAAAAGCAGAGCGTTTTGCACCTATATTCCGAGCGATTGTTCATTTTGAATAGTGCTCCAAGGATTGCACGAGCATGAAGCAAAATTCTCAAATGAGTCGAAATCGTGGGTAGGTAGAATGCTTTGAAAATATAACGGCAAGGCGAACGGCGTTCTAAAATTTTCCACCACATCAGAAGGTACGATTTGTTCAGTAGCGTGTTAAGCGGGGACGCGTTTGTGTCATTGTTTTAGATATTGTGTCTTCACTTTCACATCTACTCCTTTTCATTCAATGTTTGATCGGTGATTTCATGTGATTTGTAAAGAAGTGTGCGAGATTAGATTTTCTTACGTTCAAGAAAGATTTAACTAAGGATTGAGCTGTGGACAATTTACAATCTGCCGATGTCGACTTTGCTAAAGCAAAGGGTCAAATTTCTATTTTACTATTATTTTATAAAAATGAGTTTTCGGATGTTTTTCGGAGTGTGTTAAATTGTTAAAAAAATGTGTGTACAATCCCTATGACGTCGGTAGAGAGAGAAAGGTATTTTTCAACTTTAAAAATAATTAAATCTTTCTTATGAAATACAATTAGTCAAGATTTAGGTCAACTGTTAGGATTGTTTCATAAATTAAATTTATTATATTACAAAGATTTTTTAGCGCACCACCCATTTTTGTGAGCACCAGCCGCCACTGGCTGCAATAGAGCTTTAAATTGGTTTAAACTGGATGTTCCATGCATCCACTACTCTACTTACAAGGAAGTGTTTTCTAGGATAGATTCCCCAGAAGACTGGCATTTGGTCAAAGTGGGAAATTTCCATCTCACTGAGAGACAGTCTGGGTTCTCATTGAATCTCCGTGAACATTTTGACATTTTTGTCATTCAGTTCAAAATCTTGAATTAAAAAAAAACGTCAAAAGTTCCACTAAGGAAATAATAAGGTTTTCAATTTTCTCTCAATTTTTTATTAAATTTGTCTGTCAAATTGACATCCAATCGAAGGTTTCATAAACATTGTAGTTGTATGGTAGATAGGATAAATAAAAATATGTATCATCAGCTTGTTACAAAAAGTTCACTTTAAGTTGATTTTACTTAACATTTTAGAAGTCAACAATTACTTTATTTATAACAAAAAATATCTAAATAAATGAAGACAATATAAGCGAAACTCAATCGAAAATCTGGAAACAGAAAAATGGGTTTGAGTCCCAGAGGTGTCAATATGTTTTTCTGATTTTTCTGTTTCCAGATTTTCAATTGAGTTTCGCTTATATTGTCTTCATTTATTTAAATATTACAATTTGAGGTTTTACTCATAAAGTTAAAATAAAAAATAAAATATTCATCCTAGACTTGCAGAAAAGTCAATAGATGTCGCATATTAAATAAAATGGATAAAGATTTATCCAGACACTATCTAGAGAGCATTTAGTTCGGGTTTGAATCTTGCAATCATACATAAAGATAGCTGCCAATAATATATGCGTTAAAGAAAATGAAGATAATGTAGGTGGTTCTTAGTCGAAGTATGGTACAGTTAAACATGACCGAATTTCATATCGACACCGTGACGCAGTGGTTAGCGCGTTTGCCCAGAAAGCAAGAGGTCCTGGGTTGGAGTCCCAGAGGTGTCAATATGTTTTTCTTATTTTTCTGTTTCCAGATTTTTTGATTGAGTTTCGCTTATATTGTCTTCATTTATTTAAATATTACAATTTGAGGTTTTACTCATAAAGTTAAAATAAAAAATATCTATTTGAATTAAACAATAATGATATACATACTTGATTGAAAAGACGTGTTGTCTTTACAAGACTATAAAATAGAAGCTACCAGGTCTCGTACATGCCTTCCCTCGTAGTAGGTTGATGGTGACAAGGGCAGATCCAGGAATTTTTTTCTGGGAGGGGCACAAGGGGCGGACGGGCAAAAAAAAACAAAAAACAATTAAGTACTGTTAGAAATAAAGTTGACGTATCAAACTTCAAGTTTATTTCTACAAGTTCAAGTATGTATAGGAAGGTTTATGAAAGTGTCAAAACAATAGAAAAATTAAATGTTTAATAAATACAGTTTTTCTTTTATGTTTCCTGCTAAAGATGTCCAGCACTTCATTAGCGTCTATTTTTGCCGCAACGTCTTATGGATATGCATTAAAGCCAATCCATTCAAACGCTCTTCTGTCATCCTGTTGCGAAGATATGACTTTAATCGGCGTAAGGTGGAGAAAGATCGCTCGGCAGTGCTAGTAGTTACTGGAAACGTGCACAGCAATTGACAAAGAATTCTTATATTTGGCAGCACCATTGCTCTTTTGCAGGCATCTGCTAGAGATACTAGGATATTTTCTCTCATCTGTTGCCAAATTTTTAACTCTCCCTTCAAAGCTAACAAACAGGGTGTTTTATAAACTTATAAAACACCCTCTACATCTCCGTCGCGTTTTGCAATATTTCAGGAAGACATGGCAAGGCGTCCAAAAATGTCAAAACCGCTTCATGTCTTCCCACCCATCTGGCCTCACACATTTAAAAAAATATATTCTGTTTATCCTTTGGCAGATGAGCTTGCATTTCTTCTCTGAGGAGATGTATTTGTTGAGCTGAGTCATGAAAGAAAGTTGCTACGACATTTCTTGTGCTGGGTACGGTGCAGGCTGTACTAGCTAAGTTGAGTCCGTGGCTTGCACAGTGGGTAAAAAAGGCTAAAGGCTGAATGCTGGATATGCGTGCCTGAACACCTTTTATTTTACCGCTCATGTTGGTTCCTTCATCATATGCTTGACCCCGGCACAATGTAATGTCCAGGTTAAGGTTTTCCAACGCCTTCAAAATATGGTGAGCAATGTTTTCACCAGTAAGTTTATCAACTTCGACAAACATTAGAAAGTCTTCTTGTATTTTGTTTGGATCTACATAGAAATAGCGAATACAAATGGCTAGTTGCTCCCAAACAGAAACATCTGTGGTCTCATCAGTTATAATGGTAAAATTTTTAGACTTTTTAATTTTGTCCACTATTTTGTTTCTGATTAAATCCCCACAGCATTCAATTAAGTCATTTTGTGTCAACTTGCTAATGTAGGAAGCGTTTTTAGCACAAGTTTTTACGTGTTCATGCAGTATCTCATCTCCAGCATCGATTTAACAATGCTCTGAAGTTTTCTTCTCCGTGTCCGTAAGAACTTTCCGATTCTAAACTACCGTCATCCCTGACCCTGTGACCTCTTAACGGTATGTTTTGCCTTCCACATAATATTATTGTTTTTATGGGTATAAATTTTTTACGATTCTCTTCAACAGTTTTCATTTCATGGAATCTCATTTGGACAACAACATCCATTGATTTTCCCTCCATTACCATCAAAAATTTTTCAGATGCTACCACATTCGTGCTCTCGTGGTGTGTGATCGTTTAGATTTTTTTTTTATATCTTGTTAGTGGTTCCGACAACAATTTTCCCAGTTTTCTGGTTTGTGGGGTCCCATACGGCATCGGTTTATAAAGCGATGGACCCAGGCGGTGGTTCTGATCAGGCGGCGCCATGAAGAGAATCGGTTGATCTTGGGTAGTGCGTCTGCTACGGTCGAAATGAGCCCAATGTACTGGGTTCTCACTTCTAGGGTGCTGTCGTCAGGCTGGGGCAGTCTGTACCTATCGCGCGGCCATCCTGCCTAAGCTAAGGTGAGAAAGGCTGGGCCGCTGAACCATCGTCCCGCAGGTGAGAGATCAGGAGTCTCGCTGTCTCGTGTGCCAATGTCGACCGAGTTCAGTTTGGTGGGAGCTCTATGTGGGAGAGCTGGTTGACCAAAAGGCAGAGTAGGTGCGTGTCCATCAGTGTTGCCAGCCGCGTCTTGTAAAAAGTCACCTAAAATATATAAAAAAGTAACCTTTTTGTGTGAAAAATAACCTTTCATATTTTTTACAGTGGTATGGTAAAAATTTGATGGAATACATGAGGAGCAGTGGCGTAGCTAGCATGGGTGGCACCCGGGGCGGATGTCACCCCCTCCCCCCCTATAGTTGACTTGAGAAAAATTCAAAACGGTTATTTCGACCTCATAAAATTAGTCCATCCTGGGGGGGGGGGGGGGGGGGGCTAGAGAATTTCAGATTTCTCCACAAATAAAGGCTTTGTTCGCCTATAAAGGACCTAAACACAAAATTCGGGGCACTCCACGGGGAACGTATGAAAGAAAATAACAGACCGTGTTCATGAGGAGAGGAGCTCAGTATCAAAGTGGGACATAAGCCATTTGGATTATTTTTCAGTAGAGCGAGTTTTTTGTTTCAAATATCACAAGCCATAATACATAACATTCCATAATTTAATATTCATAGCTGTTTTATTTTTAAGTTTAAATTATTTTTAAGTTTAAAAATGCTTATGTTCGCTTTTGATACTAAAAGGAGCTCCGTTTATGAAACGAATGAACTTGTAATTGTCCGTTTTTGATTAGAATTCCGTAGGTTCTAATTCCGTAGGGAATTCCGAAAAATCACCTAAAAGTAACCTTTTGAGTAGTGTAACCTGAAAGAAACCTTTCGGAGTTAAAAATCACCTAAAAGGTTACAAAAGTAACCTTCTGGCAATGCTGGTGTCCATATACGCGGGTCCGTGCGCAGCCAGCACAGCATTGTTGTAGAGTCTGTCAAGGACAATCTCCGACACCACACCAGTCCTGGGTCTTGCACAAACGCGACATATGTTTTCCCCCCAAACACTAACGACATAATCCGGCGCTTCAAAGCTAAGTTTTACATCTTTAGCGGCGAATTCGATAATTCGAATTTTCAGCCGTTTTTTAATATTATAAAGTTATAGGTATAAAAAACTATTTAAACAGATTGCTATACCTTATGTACGGCTGCAAACCAATAATTCATCCCAATATTAAAAAGCATAACGTGTAGAAAGCGTTTTATTCGATAATATTGAAATTAACGCCATCTATCGGTGTGAAGTTTCTAAATATATTTTGAGAATACCCTTAAGACCTTCTGAAAATTGCTATCTTTAGCCAATTTTTTATCAGATTTTTTGAGCTCATATCGCAGTTGAGCTTCTTTTTGATGATCATCCTTGTTTTTTGTACTTCTTTTTCTGCCTCTGTTTTGGCATTAACCAAGGCTATATGATATGAATCACACACATCGCACATGTCATTGCTCGGTTCTTTGAATGAGTAGTTAAAATCTTCGTTAAACGTTCTAGAATAAATGTAATGAGATGCAACTTGACTTTCACAAATATTTTTTTCCCTACACTGCTCTTTGTACAAATTGTACATGATATTTAAATTTTAAAAACTTTCCAAGTATGACCTTTTTGTACGTTCTCTACTGTAATGACTTTCTTCAACGGGGAACATTTTAATGTGATTTTTAATACCATTTAAAACTAACTCCGTAGTTTTATTTGGGGGCACCTTTTTTCCTCGTTGATCAGGTAATATAGGTCCCCCTTGAGCCTTTTTTTTCTTGTCTAATGTCACAGATACAAATTTTTCTCCAATGGATATTGTGTTAATGAAAAACACTTTACATACAGTAATTACTGTGTCGTGCACTTCAAATGAATAGCGTTTTGTATTTTGGCGGCGTTGGTTCTGAGCATTATTCCTAGGCCTGGATCGTTCTATAGGTTTTTCTTTCACAAGTAAAGCAACATATTGTGCCTTCTGAGTCCAAGATTTGTTAGGGTCCCAAAAGCTAGCAAATATGAATGCTCTATCAACGTCATTAATTTTTTCACCACACTTAAGACGGCAACGACATGACTCTTTCATCACCCTAGAATCTTTTACTCTCCCACCCTTTGTTACATACTGTTCTCCAGATGCCCGTTTTCTTTTTCGAATTTCATTTTTCCATTGTTCTGGCTTCCTGACACGCTTTTTGCCCTTTACCTGGCGATCTAAAACCTCTTCATGTAGATCTGAAACCTCTACACGGCGAACCGATACATCTTCAGGGTGATCCAAAACCTCTTCTCGAAGATCTGAACACTCTTTATCACAACTTTCAGATCCTATCCTGTCTTCATTAGTGTTCAGCAATAAATTCAGACAATTATTTCTTCGGTCTGCATACATGTCTGAATCACTAGAGCTGTAATTGTCTTCATCCGGGGTTCATAATTTTTATCACCATCAGTATCATCTTCAGATGACATAGGATTGAACAAAGGAAATCCAGAAATTTTCTGAGTACCACTTGCACTCGGTTGAAACATCGCACTATCTTCCATTGTCTTACCTGACTGAGTACCACTTGTACTCGGTTGAAACATCGTACAATCTTCCATTGTACTACCTAATTGAGTACCACTTGTACTCGGTTGTAACATCGTAGTATCATCCATTCGATTACCTATGATTTTATAATAAGTTAATCATATAAGATGTGATTTTTTTTTTACAAATAAGCAGCCCTTGCCTAGGTTTTAAATAAATTATTTATTTATTTATTTATTTATTTATTGTAAGAAACAAACAGCAATTTATATACAGGATCAGTTATACAAGAGGTTAAACATGAGGTAAGCCAAAACAGTTTCTTATGCTAATGTTGGTTATTATGATATAATATAATATTGTAATTGGGAAAAAGCATTAAATGAAAATGAAAATAACAACAACAAAAAAAAATATATAAGTATATTAGAAGGAAGAAGGAATAGGAAAGGGCAAGAGGCAGAGGAAGGTGGGATGGGGACAGGAGATGCTCATGCTGTACCTTTTCTATAGTTGTGCATTAATTTAATTAACATTTGTGGACGTACGTTTGACTTCGTTTCGGTATTTCACAAGAGTATTATTAAGAATATCGATATTGTTAAATTGCATGTTATATTGCGCGCATATACGGGGGATTGGAGAATTTTTTCTAAGGTTGGTTCTGCACGCTGGCAAATGAAAAAAATGGTTTAGTCTGGTTGGCCTTGTAGGTATGTGAATTCTTAAATAATTTACGAGTTCAGGAGAGTCCAGGCCGTTATTCAGAATTTTGTATAAAAATATTTGATCAGATATTAATCTTCGTGTTTGAAGTGGAGTAAAGTTGTGAAATTTTAAGGATTCGGTATTATTTGCAAAGAGTAATTTGAATTTATAATTTATGTGTTTAAAAAATTTATTTTGTACACTTTCGATTCTGTCAATATGGCATTGGTAGAACGGTGCCCAAATTAGTGTGCAGTATTCTAAGTGGGGGCGGATATATGTGGTGTAAAGGGAATACAGAGTTTTAATATTGCGAAAAGGTTTAGATATGCGAATTATAAATCCCAACATTTTATTGGCTTTGTTGATTACTTCGTTAATGTGTTTGATAAAATTTAGTTTTACATCCAGTACTACCCCAAGGTCACGGATTGATTCTATTTCATGGATTTGTGTATCACGAAAGTTATAATTAAAAGAAATTTTATTTTTGTTACGCGTAAAAGATAATTTGTTGCACTTAGAAATGTTTAGGACTAATTTGTTTAATTTACAGTATGCAAAAAGTCGATTTAGGTCTTCTTGAAGTTTTACGCAGTCATTGATTTCAATTTGGGAGGCGGGAATGGGTACCGCCGCCCCGGGAACCTTTATTGGATAACCAACACCTCTGCCATAGGTCACCCCAAGTGGTTCGCTACGTTTGGTGATTTAGCAGGGGTGCCCGGGTTCATGGGGTGAGGTTTGTCTAGGTCTTGGAGGCGGATGACCAAGACACACTGAACCCCAGATTTCTACCCACCCCTTAAACCCTTTTCCTTCCCAGAACTCTCCTCTCCTTCCTTTTCCTAAAAAAACCCTCCACACAGCATCCCCAAAGGTTACTTTTTGAACCTGTTTTATGAATGGGGATTATAATGGCTTCTTTGAATTTTGTGGGAAATATTTCTTTTTTTAAGGACAAGTTAAATAAGTTAGTTAAAGGATATGCAAGATTTTTGGCACATTTTGAGATAAAATATGGCGAGATACCATCACTGCCCGCACCCTTAGTAACATCCAATTTTATTTTATTTTTTTATTTTTTATTTTTTATTTTTTTTATTTTTTTTTTTATTTTTTTTTATTTTTAATTTTTTTTATTTTATTTTATTTTATTTTTTTTTTAAAGAAAGACAAACATTCCCGGGTTACGAATAACCCAACAATGTTTGAAAATCTCCTACTACCACCACAGAAAGCCGAAAATGTTGCTTGTGTTGTGATGGAGGACTTAGCCAGCCGAGGAATTGAACACGCGACGCCCGGATGGGATCCAAGCGCTATGCCCACTCAACCACTGACCGGTCGAAGTATTCAAGTATTTATTGACCAATGAGTTGTTTATTTGTACGTTACCGATCGGGTTATCATTATTAATGCAGGTAGAATTATCTATATTATTGGGATCATCCGTGCCCTCATCGCTTACGTAAGTAGATTGGAAGTGTTTACAGAACAGTTGGCACACTTGATGAGCACCGGTGCCTGACTCGTCTTTAAGGTTCATGATTTGTGTTATGCCATTTTTCCTATTTTTGTTTTTAGCGTAATTCCAGAGACTTTTATTATTAGTTGGAATACTAGACTCAACTGAACTTATATATTGGGTGTAACAATGTTTCTGTAAGTGTTTTTGTTGTATGCGTTTGATAGAAAACTCTATGTAATCTACTGGATTATTATTTGATTTCCATTTTTTGTGTAGTCTTTGTTTCTCTTTGATTAGGGAAGGTGAGTACCAGTTGGGAAATTTTTTCTTTTTGATGAAACGTTTAGGGACAAACTGGTTAATGGTGTTATTTAAAATGTCATAAAAAGTATAAATTGCTTCGTCAACGTCAGAATTATCGTGAGTAAAAGACCAGTCTGTTTTAGACAGGTGTTGGTTAATTAAATCATAATCAGCTTTATCATACCGATAAATTTCTTTTGGTTGAGCATTAATTGTTGGAAGTGTGTCTAATTGTAGTGTGATTTTGAGCGATGGATGGTGTAAATCCTCTCTGACAAGAGGGTTGTATGCTTGAGATACGAGGCATTCCTCATTACAGATAACTAAATCTAGTATACGTTTATTGGCATTTTTAATGGAATTGTATTGGTTCAATTCGCAGTAATGGATTGTGTCAGCAAGTGAGGAACTAATTGAATTTATTTTCAGGTATTAAGTGTGAATTTTTATCTTGTGGTTTCCATGTTATGGTGGGCATATTAAAGTCTCCAATTACGAGTATAATATCATCTGGGTTTTGGTCTTTGACGTTAGCAAGCAAACAAAGGAATGAACTAAGAGCATTTTCATATCCATGTCCCTGTGGTAAATATAGACAAAAAAACATGAATGGTGCGTTTGGAAGTATAGTTAGAGGGGGGAATAGTTACCCAGATGCATTCAGCATTACAGACCAAGTCTTCGCGAGGATATGCGTTAAGATTGTTATGAGTTATGATCATGACTCCACCGCCTCAACGAGAATCTGATTGGGTATTAATGCCATTAATTGTAATGTTACTTGACCTATCTCGTCTAAAAATACTGTAAAATTCTGTTGGTGCCAGTTCCGAATCTAAAATAGAATCAATTAGCCATGACTCAGATATACCGAAAATGAAGCAATCGTCATTCAAAAGAATATTATCATGAAAAATCTCAGTTTTAGTTCGTAGTCCTCTACAGTTTTGGTATATAATATTTAACATTGTAATTTAGATGAGTAATAGTTTGGTACAATTTGGTTATAATATATGAGTATAATATATAGTTTATTATGAATGACATGTACGACATTATATTAATAGAATAATGTACAAAAGTGAGCATCAAGTACAAGGGGAGGGGGAATAGTAAGATAAAGATGGGTAAGGAGAGTGTAGGAGTGTATCTTCTGTATTGGGTAATATATATAAAGCTACGTACATAAAATAAGTTTTATTGTAAGGTAGTTTTAAATAAAGCTAAGTACATAATATAAGTTTTATTGTAAGGTAAAACGCTTTCATTATTTATTTATTTATTACACGCCCTAATGGGCTTTTACATTCTTTGTTTATAAGTTAAGTAACACAGTACTTTTAAATAATTTTTCAAAAGAAGCAAACACATTGTGACTTGACATTTTAAATAAATAAAAAGAAAACACTTTGTTTACGTCACTTTATTATTTCTTCCGTCTACCGGTTTCGGTACCTCCGTACCATCATCAGGACTTCAGTCCTTAATTATGTTTAGTTTTATTTATGTACTTTTAAATACTTTAAAACAAAATATTAAGGAAAATATAATAGAATAAAAAAAAAATGTAACAACAAAAGCATATAATATCAGGGTGGCCACAGACCTGGAAAACCTGGAACTATCAGGGAAATGTCAGAGAATTTCAAAATTTTTTTATAATATCAGGGAATTCCAAAAATAAAACTAAATTCGTTATTTTGCTTTTTGTGAAACTCCAAAGTGGTTTTATTATTGTTTATTGCGGTATTTTAAATAGGTACAAAGTTATCTATGTCCTAATACAATCCTTATATATATACATACACTTAAAATAACACATCTATACCAAATCAATCAATCAAATCACATACCTTCGCAATTTAATTTTAAATGCCTTTATGCTCTCTTCCAATTTTATTTCTTCTGGTAATTCTCCAAATATCTTCAATGCTCCGTACATCAATGACTTTTGACTCTGTGTTTTTTTCCTGGAAGGGAGTCTTAGATCATTTCTTTTCCTCGCCTCACGTGTATGTTTGCTTTGTGTTTTGATATCTATTATTTAAATAATCCTTGAACCATTTTCGTTATTTGTTTTTGGGGTGTTATGCCGTGTTGCAGTAAATAAGCACACACTTCACGACTAAAAATTACACATCTACCGGATCTGCCGGATCTGCCGGATCTGCCCTGATGATGGACACTGCAACGATGTCCGAAACGTTGGCTAAAGAAGGAGGTAGCGCAACACGGCATAACACCCCAAAAACAAATAACGAAAATGCTTTTGGCCGTGAAAATCTTAAAACTTATCAATCCTTGAACCATTTCCTTTCATTCCATTTTTAGATATTTTTTTAATGATTATATCTCTATCGTTTCAAAAGCTTGAAAAAAGTCTTCAGGCGAGATATCGTAAATTTGTAACAAGTGTATTTTGTTTTTTAGATTATTGTGATGCAAAGAAATAATAAATGCTATAGATGACGGAATTCCCTTTATTATTTATCTAACGAACGATAACGAAAGGTCTGACATGGCCTGTGGATATGTCACACCAGACTGAAGCATCTGTACCAGGTATCACCATTTGACGTAAGGCGAGGGTGGTGTCATCTTTTGCCTTATTAAGTTCGTCAGTTTGACACTGCACTATTCCCATCTGCCTGTAGTCAATTTCAGTAGGACAATTAATCTCATCGATTCGAGATAGTGCGTCTGCTACTACGTTCTGTGATCCAGAAACATGCCTGATGTCTGTGGAGAATTGAGCAATAAAATCCAACTGTCTTTCTTGACGTGGAGAGCTAGATGCTCGCTTTTTGCTAAAGGCAAAGGTGAGTGGCTTGTGGTCAGTATAGATTGAAAAATTTCGACCTTCAATGTGGTTCCTGAAATACTTTACAGCTTCGTAAACGCCAGTAAGTTCACGGTCAAAGGTGCTGTACTTCCGCTGTGCGGGTGTAAATTTTTTCGAGAAGAATCCTAGGGGTTCCCAAGAATTGTTGTTGAGTTGTTGCAGTGTTGCTCCCATGGCTATATCACTGGCGTCGACCATTATTGAAATTCTTGCTGTCGGGATTGGATACGCAAGTAAAGCTGCATTTGCTAATTGCTGCTTACAATTCTCGAATGCTTCTGTGAGTCCTTGATCCCATGTGAGTATCCTTTTGTCATTCTTTTTGTAACCATTTATACAGTTGAATAACTTAGTCTGTATGTTTATGGAATTGGGCAGGAATCTGCGATAATAATTTAACATTCCTAAAAAGCATCTTAAGTCTTTCGCTGTTTTAGGTAATGGAAACTCTGTGACTGCTGTCACCTTTTCCTTGATAGGTGACATTCCTTTTTGGGTGATCGTGTGACCCAAGAAGTTCACTGTGTGTACACCAAATTTGCACTTATGTAGATTTATAACCAGATCATATTCGGCGAGACGTTTTAGTAGTAAATCTAGATGCCTTTTGTGCTCTTCTTCGTTTTTGGAAGCGATGAGGATGTCATCCAGGTAAACGAAGCAAAAATCCAGGTCCCTTGTTACAGAATGCATAAATCTTTGAAAGCTTTGTGCTGCGTTTGATAGCCCGAATTGCATAGACGTAAATTCGAATAGGCCAAACGGGGTGATGATCGCAGTCTTTGGTATATCGGCCTCTTCCACCGGTATTTGGTGATATGCGCGAGACATGTCTATGGTGCTAAATATGGTAGCGTCAGCTAATTTATGTGCAAAATCATTTAGTTGCGGTATGGGATATTTGTCCGGAATTGTCTGGGCGTTCAAGCGGCGATAGTCCCCACATGGACGCCATTCGCCATTCGGTTTCCTAACCATGTGCAAGGGGCTGGCCCAATTACTCTTTGATGGCCTGCAAATCCCCTGCTCCATAAGGTATTTAAATTCCTTTTTGGCTGCTTCAAGTAGAGCTGGTGCGAGTCTACGAGCACGCTCAGTAACAGGAGGTCCCTTGGTCTCAATACAATGTGTTATAGTGTGTCTTTTTTTATCAGGGATTTTCATGTTAGGCCTTGTTAAGTTCGGGTATTTATTCAGGATGTCCCTATATTTTTGTGTAGTAGAAATAGTAGAGATTCCAGAAGTTGGTCCTTTGTAGGTTATTCCCCTGATTAATAGTCCTGTAGATTGGTCTGCAATGGTTGCTTTCTTGAGATCCACTGTTAAGTTAAAATTGTGAAGAAAATCAGCTCCTAGTATGGGTCTCGAAACATCAGCGACAATGAATCGCCATTTTAATGCTCGTCGAAGGCCAAAATTGAGTTTGACGGTCCTTGTACCATATGTTTTGATTGGATTTCCATTCGCTCCATACAGGGTAGTTGGGCAGTTGTCAGAAGTTACATTATTCTTGTTATAAGACTGGTTTCTTGGGAGGACTGATATATCTGCGCCCGTGTCGACAAGGAATTTTTGCCTAGTTTGTTGGTCATATACGAAGAGACGACAAGTTTTGCTGGGAATCTCACATGTCCCTACTGTGAGGTTCCTTTTGTCGTTTTCCGAGTTTTTCTTGGTAAATGAACATGGTTGCAAACACCTGTATGCTTTTTCCCTGAATCTTCTGTGGAAACTGCAGATGCCATTATTGTTTCTATTTGGAGATTTATCACGAGACCTAGACCTAGGTCTGCTTGTGAAGTTCCTCTGTGTCGAATTTTGATACGAGTAGTTCCTACGAGGACTTTGATTTCGTTTTCTTTGAAAGTTTGAAGATTTGTTCGTTTGAGTAAGCTTCAATTGAGATACTTCTCGGTTTAATGCGGAAATTTGTTGTTGAAGTTGGAGTAATATTGAAGTTTCCGTGGGTTCCGATCTTGATGTGCATGTTTTATTATTGCGGTCGACGACACTACAATCTGTCGATTGGTAAACATCCAATATTTTGTCAGCCGTGGACGCCAGTTGGCTCACATTATTTTCCGTGAGTGCTGACAATATTGCCTGCACATGTTGCGGTAGGCGCTGCAGCCATAATGTGCGAACTATTGCGCTCTCTGCTAAAGCTGGGCCAGCTAGTTCCAACATGTGCCTTAAGAGTTCTGTAGGTTTCCGGTCTTCAAGTTGAATTCCCGTAAGCAAGCGAGTTAGGCGCTTCTCCGCAGAATCCTGCAGACGATCAATAAGCGCGGCCTTGAGGGCAGTATATTTGTCCGTTATTGGTGGTTTCGTGACTATGTCACTCACGCTTTGTAGAGTTTGCGAATCTAAGGCTGCGACAATGATGTTATATTTGGTGAAGTCATCTTTAATACGTGAATTCGCAAACTGGGCCTCTACTTGGACTATCCAAAGTTGAATATTTTCCTTCCAGCAAGTGGGGAGCTTTACTGAAACGTGGTGGATCGCTTGATCGGAGTTATTAGAGCTGGTAGATTCCATGGTTGATTGTGTTTTTTCCTTGGCTTCTGCCGTTGAATTTGTTCCGAAGATTTGTTCGAAGTGTAAGTCTTCGTCAGAAGTGGTCATTTCGCATTACATTCAAAATTGGCAAATATGGCAGAAAACGTATGGCAAGAAAAATATTGTAAGAAAGGAATCATTTGTGAAATATGTTTTTTTTTTTTTAATTTTTGACCCGTATTAATTTAAAAATATTTTGAAATTTTTGCAAAATTGTTAAAAATTAATTATTAAATAGAATCCATTGATTGTTATAATAAAGCGTTCAGCAAAGTTTAAAATTAGGATATACTGTAGGACTTAATTTTTAAATATCATTTGTAAAATATTCATTGCTCGAATAAATTTTCAAAAATTACTGAATTTCGATAGTATACTTGAAAAGAAATGTGCTAATAGGTAGCATTATTATGGATTTACTCCAAATGATAATAAATCGAATTGTAGGTAGTTATTTTCTCGAGATGATTTTGGATTACTAAAGTTCCTTAAAATTTTTTTAAAGGGAATATACTAAGTTGCGACATTTTAAATATGCATCAATCAATTAATGTAACATTTTTATACATGCTGAAACAAAATCAATCATTAGTTTTTTCTTCAAACATTTACGTGTTATGACGGTGTTCTTCTATCGTGAATGCTAGCTTGCCAGCTGCCTTGCGGTCGGTTGAAATTCTGGGTACAGCTCCACTTCCCGGGATATCGGCAATGTCGAGAATCTCCTGCCAGCTGGATTGATACGGTCATCAACTGCGTCGTTACTAGAATAGAGTGTACACGGCAATTTAATTCTTTTTAGAAACAATGGTGGTGATTAGTACAATTTGTCGGACATCATTTGGTAGGATTAGATTATAAGATCGCGATGTTTGTTTAAAAAATATTAAAGTAATTTTACTTAGGAATCTCTTATTTTGACGATTATGTCAATTATTCATTATTATTGCTAAAATTAGCGCGATTGACTACAAATGTGTGTGGGTACATAATTTTAAAACAAAATGTATGTCACATAATATAAAATGCACGTGGGTAACAACTAGATAAGCTGAAAAAACATATTATTTGGTCATTAATCCTTGGTAGATTTGTGATTATCACTGTATTATCGTAATAATACAGGCTATGCGTGAATAATAAGCCTCGCATATATTTTTTAAAAATTACTGAGGTCCCGTGAGCGGGCTACAATTAATACGATTTAAATAAATCGGGCATGTTAGGAATGATAATAATGGATGCAAATATTTTAAAACAATGCTCACCGGGTATTTTCCTCAGGATTCTGCTTTCACGCCACGATTGCCGAGTGCTTTTGACATTTGACGCCATTGTTAGCTCTCTGTCGGATGTCACCAATTTGGCGGTAGGAATGGTATGATAGTCCTGCTATAATACTTACGTGGGCTTCAGCTCCGTTGCCAACAAGGTGGTCGATATATTTTAATAAATAGAATGACAAACGTTGGACTTGCATTTATTTCCCAAACGACACAGGTTATTATTACAATTTATCAGAAGGATTTTTATTATACGAAGAAGGCAGCGCACAAATGCGACTCGACAACCGGGCCGTGAAAACAGAATGGTCGGCCAGTTCGCCGTGGTTCTAGTGCCGGGGTTTCTAATGTTGCCCGTTCAACAAAACATTTATAAGGCTATTCAATTCGTTCGCTGCCTTCCGCTACACCATTAACTCTGATTTTCATTTTTGTTATGTTAATGTTTTTTTAAAATTAAAATTTTTATTTTTATGTCCTCAGTGTGTTTCAAAATGTTTTTTGAGGTAATTAAGTTGGCGTATTTCAGTTCAGTGTTGACATTGTATTCGCTGATTTGTTATTGTCACTTAACACTTATGGACTCGCGCGTCAAGTTGATACAAGGTGCAAACTTAACTCAACCGGATTGGTTTATTTATGGCTCAACCGTTTAATAGCATCCCCAAACTGTTTGGGAATTCCCCGTAAGCAGTGATTGCAATACACGCACAGCCTCCCACCACTTACTTCAATGCCATCTAAGGGTAGAATAAAGAATTATTATGATATGATTCCTTGGTTAATTCGAAGCTGTTTAGTTAGATGTCGCTACGCTACACTAATAGGTGGTATTATTTTTTCAATCATATCAAACTGTGAGCAAACAGTTTACTAGTATATTATCATAGTCGATAATATTTCAGGTAGGGCACAGGTATTTTAAGGTAGGGCATTGCCCCATCATGCCCCCCCTGCTCAGGAGTCGTAAGTATGACCAGCAAGTGAGATGCACCAGGCGAGACTTAATTAGGCTACCAATACCATTTCAACTACTGAAACGATTTTGATAAAATTTTTACATCTTCAAAGGATATCAAAATAAATTAAATGCTAGGAAACATTTTACATTAAATAACTTTATTTAGGTGCTTACTTAAATTACAAAGTCTAGCTTACGTTTCTTTTTCGCGAAAACGTTGATAATTTCATCGATATCCAGGTTCACATCTTTGTGTATATTTAGGAGTTTTAATTTTCAATGTACATTTGTTACTTTAATTTTAAATTTTTTGCGACCGGTTTAGACACATCCGTCATTCACGAGCAAACTTAAAACTTAAAATTAAAGTAACAAATGTACTCTTCAAAACAAAAATGTCTAGAAATTGTTACATAGTAAAAATAAAATAATAATATATTTGCCCAAGAAATACAAAAAAATATTTTTAGAAGAGCTAGCCCGGATAATCTTTCCTGTGCCATCAGGCATGCAACCAACATTTTATTCTGCGATGAGTAGAAAACGATCTCTCTGCGGTAGCTACGCTGACCGGAAGAGTTGCCAGTATTTGTAAAAAAAAATTATGTTAGGGTACAAATCTTGGTCGCATGCTTCAATGAGATGAGCTACCGAGTGTGGTATGGCAGAATTGTTTTCACATTTTCTTTTCCATTTGGTCATCCAAAGTCGGTATTCATTTATAACAGTAGATTCACTACCGTTAATGAATAGGCGGTACATCTGGATCACTTTTTTCACTTTCACTGTCTCGATATCGATATTCAAGTCCCTATCGATATCCCAGACACTAACTTTTAATCTCTCCTCCTATCATTAATAATGGATAGAGGTATGTAAATTGATTTCCGAAAGTACTCTTCCACCGATTTTGCCTCATAATTGAACCTGTTTGTTAGTCTTGGAACTGTATGTGGGGATTTTAATGTAACATCCAACTGTTTTGCTTACTCTGTCGCCTCTGAAAATAATTGCTTGAATACAGACTCAGCATTTTGGCATTTCGATCATAATACTTTCATGACATCCTTCACCGCATCGGTGGCTCTTTTGATGTCAACCGATGCAGTTTGCAGGAATCGACTCAACAAAACTTTAGTTCCTAAAATATAAAACAAAAACATTTTTAACCTTCCTTAAAGAAAAAAAAAACTTACATATTATAAATCATTTTGAAATGTTTTGTTTTCTTACCTAGAATATTGTTTAGGCATATCGATGATATAATAAAATCGGAGCTATGTAGTGTTTGCAAGATACCGTGAGCGTCACTTGAAGTTTTATTATCTTGCCATGTCGATATTCTCTCCAGTGGGTTACAAATTTTAACTAGATTATCACCCTGCAATTGTAAATGGCTGTCATGTCTTTCAACCCATCGTGTCTCGCATATACTTTGAATTGCCGTACCATTAAGTTCTTCTGAGAATACTCTTATGGCATTTTGCAGAAGCGTTAGCAAACGCTACGATTTTTTTCATTGTCCCAGTTGTGTTTCTATACGAAGCGACATTTGATGACTTGGCCAAGGAGTTATTTAAAACATGATTGCTACAAGGACAACGTTTTGCGTGAATGGCTTTTTTAGAGAGTTCCTGAACAGCACCTTTTGCGTCGGATGCCATTACTGAACAGATGTCAGTTCCTATCCCTACACAAAAAGCTAAATCTGTATCAAATAATAAATTTATAAAGTAAACTTATTTTAGGTTAGGTTAGGTTACCTATGTTTGACTCGGCTCGGAAGTTTTGGCGGCATGGCAATGTACATGTGCATGCATGTAACACAACACACGCTTACTTTTCAGTTAGTAGATGTCTGCGCGAGTGCCCGCACCCGGCCAATAGTCATCTCTTTTTTCCAATACAAGTATTCATGTGCCAAAAAGAAACAGTGAATATGTTGTTAAAATGTGACATTAAGTGTCAGCATATCGTCTATGGCTCTTTGCTGCATTCCGAATCACGCACGATTCATGATTCATTGTGTTTTTTAAAATTTTATTAAGGCATAGCGTTTATTACCATCAGGCTTTCGATCTCAATAGACAGTGAAAGTGTGACGTTACAAGTCTATTAGGGTTGTGGGCATGCCCACCGTGCCCACAACGGTGGATCCACCCTTGCCTTGTTCCACCAGCATGTGACATGTGGGCAGGAACATTATAGAGCCGGTGGTAAACTGTTCCTGATCGAGCGCCAACTAGGTAATTTAGCTTGCAATTTTTCACTGTGGATTCCAGGCCTGCATTGTCCTAGACTTCTGCTAAGGCACTTTTCAGGAAGCATTCTTCTGTTAGGTCACGAGGACTATTGAAAATCTTGGATGCCATTTTGTTGCTGCTCAGAGTTTGTTGGGCATATGGTTTTCAAAAAAAAATTTTTTTTTTTAAGTTTTCAAGTATGTTTTTTTTTTTTTCAATTATTTCTGGCTTTCACCCTTCAAGGGTGTTCTAGGCCATCATTTATAATTACAGAGAAAGGAAAGGTGAATTTATATATTAATTTTATTTAAATGTGCAAATTTCAGAATTTTATGGAAGATTGGAGTAGAGTTCAGACTTAGAAGAGATGAAATGTTGAATGGAGGAGAGGCAATTTTTGATAACGCTTGATAGAAGAGAGGATATTTATTTAGAGAGGGACAATCAAAAAATATGTGATCTAAAGTTCCCACATCTAGACCACAGAACGTACAATCTGGGGAGTCAAGCACATGAATTTTATAAAGGTGAGAAGGAACGGAACAATGTCCGATTCTCATACGAATAAGTAAGGAAATTTCTTTTTTGGAAAAATGGGGGAATTTTTGAAACCACGGTTTTGATGGGATAGTCCTTTGTATTGAGGCACGGGTACCCTTGGATTGACTAGCAATGTTCCAATACTCTGTCCAAACATTGCGGGATCTATCTTTGATGATAGAAAAAATATCAGACAGGGGAATATGGTTTACGAGGGTAACGGTAGGGTTAGACGCTCCTTGTTTTGCCAAGGAATCAGCAATATCGTTACCCACTATGCCAACATGTCCAGGAATCCAAATCAGAGTGACAGTTTTTCCAGAGCTTTGAATGGAGGTTATCAATACTCGAATAAGACATACAAAGTGATCATCAGGATGAAGAAGAGGACTGGTTTTAAGTTTTTGGAGGGAACTGAAAGAGTCAGAGAGAACAAGAGAATGTTCAAAATTATTTTTTATTATATATTTGAGAGATTCAATAATCGCAATGCACTCGGCAGAAAATATTGAAAATTGGTTTGAAATTGAATAAAATATTCTTTCATTAGAATTATTGTGGTAAACGTTAATACCAATACCACAGTTAGGAGAGTCCGGAGATTTGGAGCCATCAGTAAATAAAAGAGAAGAGTTGGGCCATTTAGAAGAAATAATGTCATTGAACATATTATTGACAGTACGGGCTGGGAGATTGGAATGACTTTTAAGGATGCCGATCCCTTCTAAAATCGTTGGGGATAGGGTGACGTGACTATATTTTAATTTGTACAAAGGAAGAAGATCATTTTTGATAATTTGAAGCTCTGAGAGAGAGCGAAAATTTTTACAGATGGCAGGGAGAGGTTTAGTTCGAGCTCTGATTGTAGATGAATGTGTTGAGTCGTTGAACAACGAGACTCTGGGAATATCCTGATGACTTTTAGAATTTAAACATTTAAGAACAAATTTGTCAGCAAATAGTTGACGCCTTAAATAAAGAGGAGGATCAGAACATTCTACTTGAAGGGAATTGATGGGCGACGATTGCAACGCGCCAGTTATTATTCGCAATGACTTAGATTGAATTTTGTCTAATTTACTGAGTGCATTTTTGGATGCAGTACTAAAAAGTGGGCAGGCATAGTCGAGATGGCTTCGAATAAGTGCATTGTAGAGCAACTTAATGCAGATAGGATGTGCACCCCACCAAACGCCAGTCAATGATCTGATAATATTTAAATTTTTTTCACATTTAGTAACTATATTATTAATGTGGGAAGACCATTTAAGTTTCCTATCAAATGTTACTCCCAAAAATTTAACTTCGGAAGCATTGGGGATTGGAGAGTTTTTAAATAAAATTTGAACAGGGGGGTTATTATGACGATTTGAGAAGGTGACACACTGACTCTTTTGTACTGAAAGTTCAAGACCATTTAAAGTGAGCCATGTGCAAAGGGCATCCATGGCTTCATTAAGATATTTGACGGCGGATGGAATGATTTTGGATGATAAGAAGAAAGCTATGTCATCTGCGAACTCAACAACTTTTACTTGAGGGGGAATGGTGACATGCATATCGTGTGTGTATATATTATACAGTAAGGGGGATAATACATCGCCTTGGGGTAAACCCTTCCAAATTGACCTACTCTGAGGAGTAACATCTGGTAGCTCAATGAAAATTTTCCTATCGAGAAAAAGATTAATAATAGATTGGACAAACATGAGGGGTAAGCCAAGGCCTAAAAGTTTTTTTTTAAGAATTGGGATGGAAACATTGTCAAAGGCACCTTCTATGTCTATAAAGACTGCAAGACATACTTCTTTGTTAGAAATGGATAAATTAATATCAGTGCTGATGATGGCAAGGTTATCTTGTGTAGATTTCTTTTTCCTAAATCCAAATTGGGATGGAGAGAGAAGATGATTACTCTCGACAAAAAATTCTAACCGGTTTTTAATTAATTTTTCATAAATTTTACTAAGGGTGGATGAAAGAGCAATTGGCCTATAGTTGGATCCAGAATTGGGTGATTTGTTTAATTTTAGAATTGGGATGATTATTTGAGAACTCCAGTCATCAGGTATTATGCCAGTCTGGAAGATTTTATTTAAGATGCTTAAAAAGTGATTTAGAACATTATCATTACTATTTTTGATAATGCTATAAGGTATACCATCTCTGCCTGGAGATGAGTCCTTGACTGTTGATAAACAATTTTTTAATTCAATTAAAGTGAATGGAGAGTCTAGCCAATGATCAGACATAAGAGTGTTGTGGATTGGAGTTATTTCATCTAAGTTAGGTACAGAAGGGGGGGCAATTTTGTCCAAGAACTCGTCTATCCATTTAGAATGAGAAGCTCGAGGAGATGTTGGACTGAAGGAGGATCGAAATCTTCGAATCATAGACCAAACTTCCGAAATTGGAGTGTTCAGAGATACTGAACTGCAGAAGTTGTACCACCCGGATCTTTTTTTTGACCTCAATACCTTTTTGGCATTGGCTTCGGCATTTTTGTATATGAGATAGTTCTCCATAGTCATATTGTGACGATAGGAAAGAGATTTAGCTTTCCGAATTCTCACTACTTTGGAACATTCCTCATCCCACCAGGGAGTCGGAGGGAGTTTTTTGAGAGATTTGGTTTTAGGGGGAGGATTTGATTTATTGATTGCAGTTACGAGCATTGATTTGAAGTTATCGTAGTCATCTTTGACAGATAATGTATCGGTATAGGATAAATTTTGTATAAACTTATCCATATGTGAGTTAAATTCGTCCCATTTGGTGTGTTTTGTTTTAATCTTTGTCGAAATATGGGACTTGTCTGAATGGAAAGAAGTTTGATAAGTGATGGTGATCGGGAAATGATCACTGGAGCAAGGGTCGGGGGACACCACCCACGAGGAGAGAGGTGCCAGATTAGTAGAGCATATGGAGAGATCCACTGCACTGGGGTTTGTGTTGGGGCGAGAGATTCTAGTAGGAGATCCGTCATTCAAAAGAAAAAGGTTGGATTCATCTAGGAAATCCATCATACTTCGACCGTCTCGATCACAGAAAGCAGAACCCCAGACGGGGGAATGGGCATTAAAATCACCCAATAAAAAGAAAGGAGGGCTTAGTTGACGGACAATTTGCAACCACGCTTGTTTATTGAAGTGCTATGTTGGGGGAAGATAGATAGAAACAAAGGAAGTGTCCTTTATTTTAGCTGCAACCATTTGAAAGTCAGCATTGGGGGGTTTGATATTATTTATTGGGAAAAACGGAAGGGATTTTTTAATAAAAAGGGCAGCACCACCGCCCGTACCTTCCGGGCGATCATCGCGGAGACAGGAGTACCCTCCCACATTAAAGTGGGTGGATGGAGTAAACCATGTCTCCGAGATAGCAGCCACAGAAACAAGGTTTGAATTTAATAGTTTAAGAAGGTTCGATTTGTTAGAAATAGCACTGCGGCTATTCCACTGAAGAATTCTGACATCTTGAAGAGCCATTTTGAATAAATGATTTTAATGTGGAAATAATAGAAGCAGCGTTGGACGGTAGATTAGTTTGAGAAGAAATTAGGTCAATTAGAAGCATAATAAGAGTTTGAATAAATGAAGAATTATCTTAGGAGAATTGTTCAGAAAGCTTTTGATGGTTTGTTGAGGATGAATTATAATTGTTTGCGCACCCATTTGTGGCATTTGAAAGAGGTGAACCATTGGGATTTAAGAGAAGTGAGTTGTGTTGTTGCTGATCGTATCCAGGAGCCGGTTTAGAGATAGGGTTTTTGTATGTGAATTTAGTTGAACGAGAAGATGTTGAGGAGGAGGCGGGTGGGTTGGATGAAGAGTTACTGGATAAAACCTCAGCAAATGATTTTTTGACAGGCGGGAATAGTTTAGAAGCCTGCAGAAAAGACAAGTTCTGAGAGGCCATAGAAATTTTTATATTTTTTTGGCGAGATTGTTCCGGACAAGAAGAGTTAATGGCAGAATGAGCACCTGAGCAGTTAAAACATTTAGGTGAAGAGAGAGAAGAACATTGGTCAGCCGTGTGGTTTTCTCCACATTTGAAACATCTGGGAGGGGATCTGCATGCAGCTTTGGTATGACCAAAACGACAGCAATTTTATTTTTTATTGAAATAATAGATAATAAATATAATCAACAAACAAGTCCTGCTAAGCCAATTGAATCGGCTTGTCAACAGGTGCTTATATTTTAGTTACATATTTATACATTTTTAAAATTTAAAATTTACATCTCATATCTACAGATTCAACATTTTTTCATACATATCAAAATCAATATAAATCTTTTTTTTCCGATAGCCAATTTTTCACCATATATTTAACCTTATTTATAGAATTACATTGCTTTATAGTGTCAGGTAATAAATTAAATATCTTCGGTATGATGTATTCAAACGTTCTCTGTCCGTACTTATTGTTAAATTGTAACATTGAGTGGTGGGATAAGTATACATTTCAACTGGTAAGGAGTTGAAAAATAAATAAATATGGGAGTGAAGAGATTGTCCTTCAAATGTGATGACGACAGATTGGGAGGGCTTCTAGAAAACGATGCCCTCAGAAGAGTCCTTATAATTTAACCTCCTGGCTTTTATGAGATTGCCGATATGTTGGGGGGTTGAAAGTGAAGACAGGATTTCTGGAATGGACAGATAGGTCGAGATACCTCTGACGAGGCCCATTCGAGTGACATTGAAAGTTGGGATGTACGCCTTGAATTTAGAATTTGATTAAATAAATATGTTTTTGATAAAGTTGTTGGCGGCTGAACCTGAGAGGAATTCAACAGAGATTCGGAAGCGACCCTCGGCTTTTACACCTCCAGGCTTAATCGAAAGGTTCTTGCTATTTGATAGGAATTTATCAAATTCAAGAGGGTGGATAGTTTTACCTTGCTCAGTTTTTTGAGCGTACACAATGAACGGGCCACAGGAATGAGGAGAATAAAAGTTTGTAGGAGGAGGTTGAGGAAGAGCAGGTGAAGACTGAGAAGAAGAAGGAGAGTCATGTTTTATTGAGGAAGAGGGACTATACTTCCTTCTTTTTGTGGTAGTCAGAATGACAGATTCACTGCCCGAAATTACTACATTTTCACCATCTGGGGGGTCAGGGGGAGGATCTGGGGGCTTTTTAGGGTGTCCAGGGGGGTCCTCCTCCATTGTTCACAAAATTACAAAAGAAAAAATGTATGGAAAGTGACAGAAATAAAAAAGGTTATAAATTTCTGGAAATCAGCGACGAAAAGTGACTCCTGGAAGAGCAGGAGGGAGAAGAATCCTCAAGGAACAACACACTACACTTTTATTGACCAGGAAACATAAAAATATTAGTTAAAATAATAAAAAAAGATTATTTTTTTCTAGAGGAAACAAAATAACTGTGACAGCCAGATGTTCAAAATTAGAATAAAATGATAGTTAGGGTTCCCAGATCAAAAAATCAAAATCCCGGAGAAAATTCCTGACATTCGATAAAAATTCTGGACTTTCTTGTAAATATAATAAAATAATATGAATAAGCTTAATACGTTAAGCATCGTGGCATGTCAAAACCCGCATCAGGGGGGGGGGGGGGGGGGGGAACCCAATGATCAAAAGAAAGGAACAGGCTTTCTGTAGAGTCTGTTGTGTCGATTCTCTTAACACAGTATAATTTAAAAAATATGACTTGCGAAATGTTCTACAAAACTATTATTAAAGATTCAAAAGTGTTGAACAATATTTCTGGGAGCATTAAATATCAGAAGTGATGTTTTTACTTTGATTTGTAATAAAAATAATTTGGTTTATTTCATTTTTTATATCAATCTCTACTTAATTGTAGAAATTCCGGACTTTTTAGAATTCCCCCGCATTCTGGACAAAGACCTATATTTCCGGACTTGTCTGGAAAATTCCGGACGTATGGCAACCTTACCCATAGATAACATTTTTTTCCTGATAAATATTTTTCTAGTATTTGATCAATTATATTTATTATATGATCGTCTGGTTTTTCGAACTTCCATTCTGCTGTCTGATCTCTTAATTTAATAATAAATTTTTCAAAACTTTCTCTTTCATCTTGCTTAATAAATCTGAAAATGTGCCGTTCAAATGTCTTGTTTTATTTAGGGAGGAAATAGTCATCTATTTTACTAATAGCTATTTCGAAAATGTCAATATTCACTCCAGGCTCTGCATTTGTTCTAGGTAAGTTATAATAATAATAATAATAATAATAATAATAATATATATGAAGATTTATAACTACAAAAACAAAAAGTACATCATAAGTACAGTAAAAGTAACCTAATAATATATTTCCCGCAGTGCATCTCCCCCTAGAACTAACAATGTAGCCCTCTTTTTTGCTGGATTTGTGATATCTGTGGCTTCAAGATAAATGTGAAGGGACCGTTTTTATTTATTTTATATATATAATTTGTACATTTATTTATAAGAATTACAGGCAATATAGCCTAAGACCTTATAATTGTACCATTTATGCAGTGTATATGCAATGCCAAAAATCTTACAAATGCGCTATAGGACACAAAAAGTAAATCTATTTTTTTATCCACCGCATTCAAAAAGCACGTAGCTCTCCCCACAGGTGAGTTCATAAATAAATTAGTGCGGCTTGCTCTACTATATAGGAGGTTGTGATGACGTCCTCGAGAGTGAGACTCTGGTATTGTTCGGGTATAACTGATAAATAGTATCCTATTTAATATTACCCACATTCTCTACTGTCTGACCTAGGGTGAAAGTGCTAGTAGCCGGCCTTTTTTTTAAAGAAATCGTGTTTGACACTGTGAGTTTATATAATAATAATAATAATAATAATAATATCTTTATTGAACAAAAATTTTAAGATTTATAACAAACAAGAAAAAAGTACATCTTACAATATTTTAAAAGTAACATTAGTATAAAAGTTAATAACAAAAAACAATATACATATAAACAGTAGTTACTTAGAGAGTAGAGATTTGTAATTATAAATTTAGGTTTCTCGTAACCTGCCTCACTAGGCTAGCCTGTGTTGAAAAGGAGGTGGAGGTGGAGGAGGAGATTATTGGAAAGGAGGTTTAGATAAACACATTTGTTAAAGAATAGGGAATTTATTTTTATAATATTTTAAGCTTTTTTTAAATAACATAAACATAATAATTACAAAAAAGTTTTTATAAAAAATGGTGTGTTTGCCAGTGGTCGGCCATTCAAAATCTAATTGTCGGCCACATATATGTCAGTAGTCAGCCATCAGGCTTAAGCTTCAGGGCCGGCAGAGATTGCGACTTTTTTATGCCCATTTGAATGTGGGTTTTTCGGGCAATTTGTTATGAATTTGTACCTAAATCCTAAATTTTTCAACAAATTATTTCAATTTGTTTCCAGGTACGTAAAAATGCACTAATAAACACATAACAAACTACAAAGAAAAAAAATAATATTTTTCAGAAAAAAAATACACTGGTGCAAAATATGGTTTACAGTTCTCATGTTAATATTGTGACAAATTCAAACCACAGACAATGTTATTCAATAAAAATATCTATAGAAGTTATTACATAAAACTTCCTTTATTCTCAGGAAACTTGAAGTACTAATAATCACATAGAAAATTCAAAAGAAAACATAATATTTTTCAAAAAAAAAAACCACTGATGAGAAAAAATACGACATTACAAAATATGGTTAGTTAGTGTATGATGAGTTCCAAATATAGATAATATTTTTTAATAAAAAAATTTATTGAAGATATTGTTAGAAGTTAATTTAAAATTAAAAGTCTCCTCAACAAAAATCACACTTAACATTTTTACATGCTACATCATTGTAAGGTTGTCCAACAAATTTTGTGCATTTAAGGTGGAACCATTTGGGACAAAAATCGCAGCCAACATTTTTATCTCCATCTTCCTCTGCATCACTGTCTAAGTCAATGACACATATGGCACATTTTTGTTTCTCCAAATTCACCATCACCACGTCTTCTATCACACGCTTATTGATATCACTGTTCCGATTCTGTAAGCCTTCTTTCTTAATTAACTTTTTACGTCTTTTTGCTTCATTGTCCTTCAATTTCTTCTGTTTTTTCGAAGACTTTCTTCTCGTTTCGTCTTCTTTAAAATTTCAATATTTTCTTTTTCCTCTCTCTTTTTGTTGTAATACGTTCTCCAATGTTGAGAAGAAATGGCACTAGGGAGCTTTTCTCTACGTAGTTTAATTTTTTTTTTCCAATGGCGAGCGGTACATCAAGTGACGTTCAAAACCTTGCATAGGTGTGCTTTGTAATGAAACAAGAAGAGCATCATCTGTATCCGAAATGTCAACTTCAGGAATTGATGCCACTACTGTACTAGGTATGAATTCTGAGTCGTCTTCATCGGATTCGTTTACATTCAGGATGGTCCTGTCAGTAACAACTTCTGAAAATGAAGTTGATGGTTCAGAAACTTTAGAGTCATCTTGTTTATTAGTTAACCTGACTTTATAAATATCGTCCTTTAACTGTAAATTAGTTACAGATTCTCCGTGTGTTGCAAAATAAAGATTTCTTTCACATGGGATTTTTTCGTCTCCATATCTATAAGTGACATCATCCAGTATAGTAATGGAAGGCACAGCAGTATCTTCCGTTGAACATTTGTTTGCGTGAGGTTGGTATTGCAAGGTAGCTGCGGATTTAGAAGGCTGGGAAGTGACATCATCCAGGGAAGGCACAGCATTATCTGCTGTTGAACATTTGTTTGCGTGAGGTTGGTATTGCAAGGTGGCTGCAGATGTAGAAGGTTGGGAAGTGACATCATCCAGTATAGTAATGGAAGGCATAGCAGTATCTGCTGTTGAACATTTGTATGCATGAGGTTGGTATTGCAAGGTGGCTGCGGATGTAGAAGGCTGGGAAGTGACATCATCCAGTATTGTAATGTAAGGCACAGCAGCATCTGCTGTTGAATATTTGTATGCGCGAGTTTGGTATTCCAAGGTACCTGCGGATGTAGAAGACTGGGGCTCTGGATATAGCAATCCACTCTCAGACTCATTATATGTGACAGTAATATTGTTAGTATCCTTTAGTTGGTGGTGTACCTCCATATTGTTAACATTTTCGCCTTCAAATATTTTCATTTCATCCAAAATTTCTTGAATATTTACGCCTCTAAGTTCTAAAATGCCTTGCATTGCCCGTAATACTCTCTCAGTACAATCATTGATAGTTAGTGTTCTTGTACGGACCCCTTGAGTTTGGTTTAATGCTTCGAGATTATTTTGTACGCATTTTGTAAAATCCACGGCATCTGGATTAAATGGATATAGCCCGCACCTCCGAAATCCATTTCTGATGTATTCCGGTAATTTGGGTTTATCTAATATATCAGCAAATATCGTGCAAAAATTTGTTTTTGATACAACACAATTGGAATTATTTTGCCACTTACGAACTGCTTGCTTCCAATATTCCTTCAATGGCTTAAATACGGCTACATCTGCAGGTTGCATGATGTGGGTAGTGTTTGGGGGCAAAGCGTAAAGGATAATGCCATTAACGTCACAAAATTCACTCAACTCCAAAGACATGTGAGAGCGATGTCCATCTACCAAAAAGAGGACAGGTTTTTTAATTTTTTGTTCGTTTAGCCAATTATTAAAGCCATTGGCTACGTATTCGTAAAAAACTTCACATCGCATCCACCCAGAATCGGATTTACCAAGAATCCGGCATGCTTACTGCAATAGCCCGTGGCGGTTTTACGTAAGGATAAACAACCACTGGGGGACAAATTCTCCCATCTGCCGTAAATGTTAATAAAACCGTAAGATTGTCTTTTTCTTTGCCACGTTTCACTTCATATAAATTTCGTCAACCTTTAGGACCTAACACTTTTGAATGAATGGTGTTTTTATTTTTTCTGCCATCACTATACGCTGCACAGTAGTCAGAAGTTCTTGTTTTTTTATAGGAAAACCACACTTTGCTAATGTTATTAGCCAATTCACGATTTTATTTTCGTCAGATAATGATATATAGGGATCTGGTCCCATTTTCCGCGGTTTTTGCAATACCCTTCCCTTGATGCGGTCCTGGAGTGTCGCCCTAGGAATATTAAATTCCCGGCAAGCTTTGCGTATTTTTTTCCCTTCTCTTACTGCTTGAAAAGCTTTTTGAAGGCTATCCTCCGTATATTGATGAAAACTTCTTTTTCTTTTAGTCGCCATTGCTAAAAAATAAATAATCCGTAAATTACTGTGATCAAAAGTAAAATTTATTCACCAAAAAACAAACTGAAATACTGCGTGGCCGACTAATGGTACAACGATTTTAACACGTCAACCAGTTGTCGGCCCTACACTCGTGGGTTAAGAAACATGGTAATGGTATGGGTAACTGGCGGCCGACCACTGACTCAGCAAACAGCACTGCTTTGTTCACCAATATGAAAGATCAAATATTAGTAAATTTGGTGTTAATAAGAGCGACAGAGACAAATATATAAAACATCACACACCACCAGTGGTCGGCCGCCTCGGCCGGCTACTGGATTTCGTAAAAAAGATTGTTCCAATTTGCCGGCCGCACGTGTTTTAACCTAAAAATATTGAAAATGACCGTTTTATCGATGTAAAACGTTAATTTAGTTCATTTTTTTGCTGATAAATGTCACTTAAATAGTACTAAACAAATATTTCAACTTCTACTTACTGTTCGAAAGTTTTCTCAATCAAGTTTTTGAAAAATCCAGGATCAAAATTAAAGCACACTACCACTGTCGATGTTTTTGTATCTACTGTAACGGTACCTAAAATAGATGCAAGATGGCGAAGTTTTGTTTTTGTTTTAGCAGGATAGTGGCGGATTTCAAGCATTCAAAAATATTATCGAAGTTTAGTGCGTGTGTCAAGTTTATTCAAGTTAAAGTCAATATTGGCCGACCTCTGGGCGTGACCGGAAGACTAGCGTAGTCACCCTACCTACAAAATATTACCTACCCATTCACCCAGTCACCGGGAGAAGAATTGTCCCGAACTTTCAGTACAATTTCTACCGCCCATAAGACTTACATGGTCCTATGCAATGGGCAAGAGTTTTCATGAGCTATTGAAACACGCACAATGTGTGCAAAACTTTCTTTCTTTAGAAAAACATAATCTCTAGTGCAATTAAAAAAGTCCAATCACTAATTTCTATGTGGGCACAATTAACCATAACCTAAAAGAATTTATAGGCCTACGCGAATTGAAAATTTCTAATGCATAATATTTTTACTGTCATCTTCCTTTCTTTTTATTAAATTTTATTTACTGTCCTTTATCCTCATCGCCACTTGTAGTGCTCACTATCTCACCAAAAATAACTCCATAATGTAAAAAAAAAAAAAAACAAACCCTATAACAGGGCTTCCCAAACTTATTTCAACTGTGACGCCCTTGGGAAGTTGCTATATTTTTGCGACGCCCTGGCCTCCTTGCCATACATTTACCTACTATTTGTAGTTCTAGCCTAATAACAATTTGTCAGAAAAACTCCAAATAGTATCTAAATTTTTTATTAGAAAATAAAGAACACAACATAAAAACAAAAATGAAAGCAAACAAAAAAGATAAAAAAGCAACCACATCCTTTTTTCTTTGGTATTAATGAGAAGGATGTGCTTGCTTTTCTGAGCATAGTTTCTCAAAACTAGGCTGAAGTTTCGAAATTGCCACAAGAGTGGCAAAGAGACAGAGACGACTCTGTCTCTAAATTTATTTTCAATCTGTACTGTTATTATGTGTGTCGTTGCTTATCCAGAATATATAATGTGAGATATCAGCCCTATTTCCCGCCAGCGTCGGTCTTATCCATTGCTTTATCTTGAATTTCCCGCCATTCCTCTGCAACTCCCTTCAGCTGTCAATTGTCGCCGTGCAGTTGGCATCTTGAGATGCCGTGTTAATTCAATTTTGGCGTTGTTTCGCCCACGTCCGGTCGAAAAATTTTTCGTTCGTAATTGTTTTAACGAAAATAATATCTGTTGCTACCCGCAAATTCCGTAATTTTATGAAAAATTAGTGCAAGTGATTAGTGCAAACATTTTTGACAGATTAGCGTATTCCTACTACCTACGCTATATAAATCTGCGTCGCTCGTTCTCGAAAACGGAAGGACGCCGCGCCGATTAGCAATCGCTTCTCGGCCTGTTGGCTAAGATAAGTGTATTATCAGCTTAATATCTGATAGTTCCCGCAATACGGGACCAGTTTATTAAACTAGTTTTTTGAATGTGACGGGATGTTCGGGGCTTGCTCCACTCCTGTCACGAGTTGGCCCGGCCGGCATTGCCGCTGGGAGCGACCCATTTATATCCATACTAAAGATAAATTAAGCTGAATGTATTGTCTTAGGTAATTACCTGATTTATGGATCAATTGTAGACACATTTAACCATTTTTCCACCTTTGGAATTTAAGTAATCGATTTTTTTTTTTTAATGAAATATGACTATCGGCGATGTCATATTAAAATACTCAAATTACAAATACGAAATCATGCAATTCATGTTCGTTTGATAATCGTTTGACGCAATTTGATGTAGTTAGACTTATCTATAATTCAGCTTTATTTATAAAAGTTTGGTCCTGCTTTTGACAGTTTCAAGCATGTTACAAACTCGGGCGAGTGGGCCAATGTCCGCTATGCATCTGCTTTAAAGGAATATTTGGCTGATCCAGGCTTCAAGGAGCTGGAGGTAAACTGCGAGGTGCTGGCATTTGTCACCACCTCACCAATATTTACGGCCATGGAAAAGATGCTGGCATTGCATGCCTTATTGAAGCAGAGAGTGCTTTCAACAGGCTCTCCAAAAAACTTATCAAATGGGAAAGTAGTTCAGAAGGTTCCCTGTCAGGTCTTTACAGGAACAATGGACAGCTGTAAGATTGGAGTGGAACGGAGGCTCTTCAGCAGAATTCCTCCTTCTACCACTCATCCTTTTGGGGAAGAAGCACTTTCTGCCCAGTTGCAGAAACTAGGTGGTGTAGCAAAGTGCTTTAGTCCAGTGCGTCTACCTCAGGGTAGCCACTCGGCGCACAACCGCCCTTCATCTAAGGAGGTTGTTGCCTTTCCCCCAAGCAGACATCAAAGGAAAAGATGGCATTTCCCTTGTTTCCCCGGCGGGCAGACCACGGGTGAAACCCCCCATATTCCTCCCGTATGAGGGGTAAGGGGAGGGAACAGAAGCGTGGCGCGAGGGGGCAGACCTCTCGTGGCCGCTTCAACAGGTGTCGCGCACAACCGCCCTTCAACATCTAAGGAGGTTGTTGCCTTCCCCCCAAGCAAACATCAAGGGAAAATATGGCATTTCCCTTGTTTCCCCGGCGGGCAGACCACGGGTGAAACCCCCCATATTCCTCCCGTATGAGGGGTAAGGGGAGGGAACAGAAGCGTGGCGCGAGGGGGCAGACCTCTCGTGGCCGCTTCAACAGGTGTCGCGCACAACCGCCCTTCAACATCTAAGGAGGTTGTTGCCTTCCCCCCAAGCAAACATCAAAGGAAAATATGGCATTTCCCTCGTTTCCCCGGCGGGCAGACCACGTGAAACGTATCATGTTCGTATAAAATGTAACCTTGCGGCAGAGCAGAGACCAGGGCTCAGGATAGTGGGCCAAGTAGTTATCTGTCATGTAGGTAGGGTTTTCAGTCAAATAAAAGAAGAGGAACTTTATAAAAATGTATTGAATCCAAACCAAAAAGCAACAAGGAAGTGTACAAACTTCATACCAAGGTAACAAAAGGAAATATAAAAAATACACATACCAGATGGACTCCTAATGGACACGCTAAACTAACTATACGGAAATAACCCCGGTAGACGAACGCGATCTTGCTTCGCAGTGAGAGAGCACGAGACGGGACGGGAACTCCAGTCTTCCCATATGGGAACGGCGCGGAATCCAGAGCACCAAGGTCGTCCTTCTAATTAGGCAGAAGGCCGCTATACCTCCAAGGAGCGCATTCAGCCACGGGCCATCTCGACGAACTCCAATCAAAAGGCACGTGGCCCCAAACAGTATCCAAGTCTGGCGTATTACGGTTAGCAGACCGTGACTTTGCGACGCGGGGTCGTGAAGGCATATTATAGTAGCCAACACCAGGACCAATTCACTTCACGATTCCTTTTCCAGAAATAATTCCACAAAACGGCCAACCAGCCACATCGGAAAAAAGTGGGACTTTCACGTCATCCACTATAAATAACTCGTACACGAACCTCGCGTGTTACGTAAAAACACCCCGCGTTCTTTTAGGTTTAAAATCGACTTAGATTCTCATGATAAAATCCAATAAAACACTTTTCCAGTGAGTGACCAATTTCCGACCCAACTGCCCAAGTTGATCGGAAGGAAGTGACCATAAACAAAAAGGAAACTCTCTCTTTTCCAAAAATTACCAGTGTCCAAAAAAAACACCATAGACAAAATAACCACCTAAGCAAGAACTGCATTAGTCACATAATTATTTATGTAACAATTCCCCCCTTCCCACGAAAATGTTTGCCCTCAAACATGAAAAACTAAGTCCACAAACTAACTAAACTATGAGTCCATCAGGTATCTAGAAAAATGATAACAAAAACATTAATTAGTAATTAAAATAACAACTTAGAACTAAATTTCTTAAAAGTAAATTTTTTGAAAGTAAATTTCTTAAAAAACAAAATTTCTTAATAATAAAGAACAAATAAGAAAAGAAAGGCACGAAAACAAGGAGTCAACCATCATCTACTAAATTAAACAAAGTTTTGAATTTACTTTAAAAAAAAAGGAGATCTGTTGTTTTCGTGTCAATTTAACAAGATTTATATTTATAAAATACTCAACATTTTATATTTTAAGAAAAAACACAACCAAACAAATTGTAGAAAAGAAAAAAAAATTGATCACTTTTCCTTATACAGGAAATAAAGGCCAATTTGGCTTCACTTTTTAGGGTTAAACAGCCCTCACTCGCACTGAATTTATGCTATATTTGAATAGCAAAAAAAGTAACCTATCTAACTAAGTCCATCCGGTTTAACATTCTTAAGATAAAACTTAAAAATAAACAAATACTTAAAATTAAAGAAGCCTAAATTATGAAAATAACTATATAGATATACATTTTTCAATCAGAACAATGGAGTTCAATGTTGGCAAAACTAGGACACAAGAAAATACTTTTCTGTGTTATAAGTAATATAGAATCAGTATACAAACTGTCTATCAGACGTGGGTAGAGTAGGGATCTTACATTGGATCATCTAACTGTCATTATTGAACCAGGATTTACAATTCCGAAGAAATACCTATATGTAAAAAGGTCGTCAAACTAGAATAATATTTAAATTATCCAATTTTCAAAAATCAAATCAGGTCAGGTTTTATAAAACAATAAATACCTGCCAATCAAGGTGGTCAGATTAGGATTTACATAACACAATACCTATCTATCAGATCATGACAAAAGTCAATTGGTACTTAACAGCAGAACAGAAAGTTAAGCTCGCAGCTTAGGATATCCAAAAATCCATTAAACAACCTGCATCAAAAACTCAAAAGAGTGACATTGTTTGTAAAAAAAATTGAGACCACGGTAATACCCAAGCTGGCATCCCTTGAAAAAAAAACACTCCACGAGTGCACAAAAGTCAGCATTTCTTGTACAAACAAAACAAAATGTGTGATCAACTATGGCTTTCAGTGAGTTGACACTATTCGAGGTGTGATCAATTCAAAATTTTAATGAATGACACTAGTAATACTTAATTTAAAGTTTAATAATGATACTAACGATACGATACGATACGATTACGATACGATTGTACCCCCCGGCCAGGAGTACTCCCGTCCCGGTAAGACCGGTACACCGGGGGCACTGATTTGTAAGGACTGGAAGACGTGCTCTAAGGATGGGTGGGAGGTTGGAATTTAATCAGCCGGTATACATGGCAACCTTATGAGCCAATCTAGGAATGTGGGATGGGCAGGAATGGGATGGGTTGAGCATTGTTTGTTTCCCCCCTTCCCTCACATAGTTCCTCCCTATCTCTGACGTTTCTTCCTTGTTCCTTTTTCCTCTTCCTCATTTCCTGTTTATTCTGCAGGGTCACTGTTGTCCGAGTCCGTTTCGTTCATGGTGTATATTTTCTGAGTTGACTCTCGAAGTTTATCTTTGTCTTTAGCTATTTCCTTCCATTCTTCCAGCGTTTTGTCAAAGTACCTCATGTCGTGCTGTAAAGAGTCATTCCACGTATAGATGGGTCTTCCAATTTTGCGTTTCCCTGCAGAGTAGTTCCAAGCTGCTGTTAATAGGTGCGGCGTCTATCGTCTTAAGATGTGCCCAAGGTATCCTAATCTGTAAGTTTTTATCTTCTTGGTTATTGTTTTACCTGCTAGTATTCGGTGTATTTTCTCTTTGGGTGCGTTCCTAGACTCTTCCAGCATTTGTTTTAGGATGTATCGTTCGTATTTACGTAATCTCGATCTATTAGATTTGGTAAGAGCGGCGGCTTTTAATCCGTATATCATTGCCGGTGCAATGGTCATGATGTAAATTAGTCTAGATGTGTGCCAGTCTAGTTTCAACCTAACTAGGAATGGCATTATGATTTTTGTATTTTGGACCGCCTGTTTGCATCGCTTCTTGATTGTGTCTTTCCTGCTCACTGTTGAGGTTATGTACGTTCCTAGATATTTTAGTTCTTTTTCAGGTTTCATCAGGGTTCCTCCTACGTTATACCAATGTGGTTCTGGAGCTGTTCTCATTGGATTTCGGACTAATAGTTTGGTTTTGGTTTCATTCAGGGTCAAGCCAACTGATTTCAGCAGCGGTTTCAGTTTTTCGATTATTTTACCAAGTATGTCAGTGTTATTTGCCAGTATAATTATATCATCTGCGTATGATAATATAATTGGAAGGATTATTCTGAGATCTTGATCTAGATTTAATTCATTAATTTCTTCTTCTAGGGTTCTCAGGATTTCGTCTATAAGTATTGTAAACAGCCTTGGGGAAAGGGGGCATCCCTGTTTTACTCCTCGGTTTTTTGATATTACTCTTGATTGTTGTCCGAACCAAGAAATTGACGTTTTCTCTACCATGCACGCTGTGCTAATTCTATTGGTGAGGGCATGACTTATTCTGCTTCTCAGGATCGTAACCAATTGTTGGAGGTCTACCGTATCAAAGGCCTTCTCTATATCCAGTGACATAACGTAGGTTATATGTCCCGCCCTCCATTCTTCGTCTAGGATTCTTCTTATGGTGAATATGTGGTCGTCTGTGGAACGGTTTTGCAAAAATGCCGTTTGATAGTTTCCTAACTCGTCATATTCTTCTTCTAATTTGTTTAGGAGTGCTTTCGCGTAGATTCTGTATCCAACATTGCAGATTGTGATACGTCTGTACTCTGAGATTGTTTTTGGGAATTTTGTCTTTGGAATTGGAACTTGGACTGTGTGTATCCATTCCTCCGGAATGATGTTATTGACCCACGCTTCTGCGATAATTTTAGTGATTTCTTCGATAAGTTCCGGGGGTGCTGCCTTGAACAATTCGATCACAAGCTGGTCCGTCCCCGGGACTGTTCCGCCTTTTATGCCACGAATTATGCTGGAGATTTCCTCTATCGTGGGGGGAGCTCTCAAAGGTTTGTAGTCTCTTTCTTCGATTGTATTTATTTGGGGGCCTTCGCTTTTTTCTAGTTCTTCTGTCCATTTTGACATAGGGATGAAGGGTTTCCTCTGGTTTTGTCGGGTTTTCTTTTTAAATTTACTAAAGTATTTGTATGTATACTTCATTCTTGCTGATGGTTTCAGATTACCCAGAGAACTAAAGAATGCGAAGCATTCTTTTTGCTCTTCTTCTTCCCGAATTGTGGTATAGTTTTTTCTTGCTTCTTTAAGTTTTCTGTTCGTTTCAGGGTCATGTGGATCTTTGTTTTTCCTAAACTGCGCTTTTAGTATCTGTGCTAAAGCTATCCTTCTCTCTCTAGAGAGAACTCTTTCTTTTTTCAAAGTTTCTTTTGCGGTGTGTTTCAGAATGTTTTTTACTTCCGACCATGTGCACGAGTTGGTTTCACTGTGAATCTTGTTTTTTCCCTCCATTACTTCCATGGTTTTTTTCCTCGCCGTTTCTTGAAACTTCTTTAAATCTTCTCTAGACTTGAGAAGTTCGTAGTTCCAGTCTCTGTGGTTAAATTTCTGTGATGTCGGGGTTCTTTCGTCGTTTCGCTTGACGGCGTGAGTGTTTTTCTTAGGCATTTTGGCGCGCACTTTCCTAGGCACAAGTTTTCCCCAAATCAGTTTGTGATCGGATTCGACTCTTTTTGACCATTTACCTTTGATATACTCAAAACACTCCGCCGTGTACATTGGAGTGATTATGTGATCGATTTGAGATTTTGTGTTCCTCGCTGCCCATGTTGTTCTAACCGATTTTCTTCCCCATGTGCTGTTGATTTTAAGGTTGTATTGTATAAGAAAATTAATTAGGAATAATCCGTTTTCGTTCGAGGCGTCGTGATAGATGTTTGGTCCCACTTTTCCGTTACATGTCTGTCTGTTAAGGTCTTTTTTACCGATTCGAGCGTTGAAGTCTCCTAGAATAATCACTCTTGCCTGCCTGGGTTTGTTTCTTATCATCTTGGCTATTTCTGCAAATGTCTCTATGTTTTTACCGTTTCCCGTGTTTGCTTGTGGCACATGTGTCGTTATTATGAACCATGATTTGGCGGAATCTATCTCATATATGTGTGCTGCGATAATATTCTCAGTTTTTCTGATAATTTTTTTAACTTCAACATTTAAATTTTTGTTGATTAATATGGCCACTCCTCTGTTTGCTTTTGCCTTTCCTCCTCCGTTTAGTAGCCATTTGTAGTTGTGGGATTTGAGGGATCCGGTTGCCAAATGCGTCTCTTGCAGCCCCGCAATGCTAATATTGTTTTCCTTCAGTTCTTCGTCTATGCGATTCTTTTTTTCCTTATTCGCGGCGCCTCTGACATTCCAGGTAGCTACTGTTGTCACTGGTTGTTTATAATTATCACACGAAAAGTTAATTTCTTGAGAGTCTCTTTGGATGACATGCCCGATGTCTATGTCGACGTTGTTGAGAACATCATAGCTGCATGTCAGTTCGATTTTTTGTTTTGGCTCTGTTGTGCACTGCATATTTTCTGTGTGCCCTTCTTTATTATTTATTAACACACTGTCGTAATGGTTTCCTTTATAGAAGAGATTTATCGTCCCCCTCGACTCTCCTACGGTTTGGTAGATTATTGGAGGTTGATCTGGTTGGTGTATTTTGACTTGAAGTCCGTAGTACTCTGTGGCCGCTATTATAATATCTTCTCCCGCCCATGTGCCAGGCAGGTATTGTTCCCGTATGTATAGGTCTTTTTGCTCTCGTTCGGAGTAGGCTGGGTGGATTTTTCGGTGATCCGGGATGTTGTTTGCGATGGCTAAGATGTATCTTTCTTCCGACTTGTGTGATTCCACATGGAATGCCAAATCTTGGCGCACGATTTCGTGGTTGCTGGAACTCCCGATGATGTTATTAATTTGGTGTGATATTGCCCTGAAGAGACAATTTCCGTCCCTTGTCATCTTAACGATCTCCATTGGAATGGATGGTTAGTGAAACAGGAGAGATTCCCGACTATGTGGTACATAAATGTTTAGAGTAATTTTATATGCCTTCATAGGATGTAATTAGCAGATGCGGGCAAGACAATAACAGATGAAAACAATGTATTAATTTGCCCAACAATATCGACTCGAGTGTTCTGTCGATCCCTGTTTGTGTAATGTCTGAAATAAAAAGTTCAAAATATGTGTTATGTGGATAGTGTAATAAAAAAACTGGAAAAATCTTATCTCGGTTTTGTCACCAGAAGATTCCTCCGTTCTAGGGGGCAGGTTCCGCTGTAGTTAGCTGGCCAAGCTCTCGAAAACTCGGGAAGTGTCACTTCGTTGCTTTGTTACTCTCACTTACACTTTATGACACTTGAGTTAGAAAAATGCACTAGTCTCACTTTATAAAATGCACTAGTCGTTATGTGATAAATTCCTCTCAATTATGCACTGGTCTGAATTACAGATCAAGCACAAAAACACAATTATGCACTGGTCTGAATTACAGATCAAACACAAAAACACAATTATGCACTGGTCTGAATTACAGATCAAACACAAAAACAATCGCACAATAAAAACTCGGAAAGAGTCACTTCGGACGCTTGTTCGCTCCCACTTTATGAACTTGAGTTAGAAAAATGCAATAGACTTGAATGAAAGTTGTGTGATTACACTGTTTTGAATTCAATAATGCTAGCAAACACAAAAACTAATTGTACAATACTGATGTCACAAATTACATTGAAATATCTACACAGAATTGAGTTTGTAGTTTCTGGAAATTTCCAATGGAAACTTCTAGAATGTTCCAGAAACTTCTATAAACACGTGGCCGGGGGTCCCCCTCGCGGGTTACTGTCTTCCACTTTTTCGCTATAATTACGTTTTTAGCACTTGTAACTATCTGGTTTGAGTGGAGGTTTTGTGTGTACATACGATAGGGTAGAAACACTTGGGCAATATTGGATTAACCGGGAATGTACTGTTCACGGTATGAATTGTTTATTTCCTGCCACGTCGGCGCACGTTTTTAGGTTAGAACGCTCGGCTTGTGCCGTTTTCGCAACGTAAAAAACCTCCTTTTTAAGCACTATCAGCACGATGCAAAACCAAATGTCACAATGCAATCATAAAGCTTCCACTAAAACACGTCTTTTGACACGTTTTCAAAGACATTCGGCCGGAATAGCCAAAGTTAGAAAAATAAATAGACGGAGCGAAATATACACGTCACACCCCGAGAACGCCCGGCCACTCTCCAAGTTTAATAATGATACTAACAGTAAGATATTAATGTTTATATTATTTAGAGTTAAAACTATACAGAACACACTTTCCTGTATTAGAGGCAAAGCGATAATTCCAAAGGAATTAATTATTAGTTAAGCATGCCAAAGCAGTACTTTCCTTGTTAGAGACAGAAACAACTTTCTTATGAACTAAGATTTATATAAAGAACTTATAGGAAAGCTATGCAATACTTAAACTTATGAATACTTAACTATCAATGGTATAATTAACAGAACTTTTGTGCATCAGAAATTAGCTCAAGTCTCCGAAACACAAAATTCCAAGATATTTCTTCTCAAGTTCCCTGGAGGTTCTATGGGCTATGGGCAATAAAAGAGCCTCCAGTGGACTGAAGAAAGAAGGGCATAAACTTAAAAATAATAGCATTACAACTAAATCCGTTAAACAGATGGAACAAGGTATGAAATCAGTGTGTGTGTACTCATGTGAACAAGTATATTATTACCAAAATAATCATACGTTTAATAATACAAAAAAAAAAAACTCGAAACTAGAGCATGTTATTATTAACAGAAAAGCATATTAACGGAGGAAAGAAAGACTTAACTAACAAAATTTGGGCGCCAGTGACCACAAGGATCACATTCCAGTTTACCGAGGGTAAATAAACGGTTTATCGTCAATGAACTAGAATTAAGTGTCTGTACTGAGCACAAGATTTGGAGGTACCAAACTCCAAAGCATGAGACCAGAACAATCACAAAAGAAACAAATGTAATTAAATGAAGCAGTATGAAGGTTTGGTATTCCCTCATGCCACCGCATAAAAAAGAAAATATTTAAAAAAACTTAATAGTTTTTAATATATCTAATTATATGAAGGTAGTATTATTCTAATACTAATATATGCATAGTATTAATTATAAAGATAAGTATACCTATAAATAAATATAGCTAACTATGTATAAACGACTACTTATAAATACATATAAATACACTAGGATTTTAATCAAAATATACTTATGAGGTCTATAATCCTCGCCAAAATTTGTCATTAAAATATATGCGTCCATATTGTGTAACTGACGACGACCTTCTGTCATCCTTGTGCACAGAACGCAAAAGATCGTCGGTTATTTATGATAAATGCCTGTCACAAGTCGTCTGATGTTTACAAAACAAAAGTAATGTATTTAATAATGAACTTCCGCGGCTTTTTAAGTAAATAATGCACATAACCTGACAAATGTCAACAAGAATTGACAGCTCGGCTCCGATGAAGCATTACATAGATGAAAAATAGACAGCTGACAGTAAAAATAAAATTGCCAGTAAACTGAAAAAATATTCCCAACAACAATTCGGCTATCACCTCTAGAGATATTATGAATTAATTTTCTGTTTAACATTATTTTAATGGCAACACTTAAAATTGCTGTCAAAGTAACCTGAAGTCTCACAAATCGGTAAACAAACAAAAATATTCAACAGAAACAGAACATAACTTAATGAAATGTAATTTCAGAATTTAATTCTCTTAAGAAGCGATAAGTTAATCAGGCTCTATATCAACAAGATAGATATATAACCAAATATATGCACACACACCGATTCATTTCTGATTTCACTAAAATTATCAGCAAAAGAACTGAAAATCTACCCCACATGACAGAAAAGTACGTTTCGGGCACCGAAAATAACTGATTTTACACGTTGGAAGCGCCACTGAAACGTATCATGTTCGTATAAAATGTAACCTTGCAGCAGAGCAGAGACCAGGGCTCAGGATAGTGGGCCAAGTAGTTATCTGTCATGTAGGTAGGGTTTTCAGTCAAATAAAAGAAGAGGAACTTTATAAAAATGTATTGAATCCAAACCAAAAAGCAACAAGGAAGTGTACAAACTTCATACCAAGGTAACAAAAGGAAATATAAAAAATACACATACCAGATGGACTCCTAATGGACACGCTAAACTAACTATACGGAAATAACCCCGGTAGACGAACGCGATCTTGCTTCGCAGTGAGAGAGCACGAGACGGGACGGGAACTCCAGTCTTCCCATATGGGAACGGCGCGGAATCCAGAGCACCAAGGTCGTCCTTCTAATTGGGCAGGAGGCCGCTATACCTCCAAGGAGCGCATTCAGCCACGGACCATCTCGACGAACTCCAATCAAAAGGCACGTGGCCCCCAACAGTATCCAAGTCTGGCGTATTACGGTTAGCAGACCGTGACTTTGCGACGCGGGGTCGTGAAGGCATATTATAGTAGCCAACACCAGGACCAATTCACTTCACTATTCCTTTTCCAGAAATAATTCCACAAAACGGCCAACCAGCCACATCGGAAAAAAGTGGGACTTTCACGTCATCCACTATAAATAACTCGTACACGAACCTCGCGTGTTACGTAAAAACACCCCGCGTTCTTTTAGGTTTAAAATCGACTTAGATTCTCATGATAAAATCCAATAAAACACTTTTCCAGTGAGTGACCAATTTCCGACCCAACTGCCCAAGTTGATCGGAAGGAAGTGACCATAAACAAAAAGGAAACTCTCTCTTTTCCAAAAATTACCAGTGTCCAAAAAAAACACCATAGACAAAATAACCACCTAAGCAAGAACTGCATTAGTCACATAATTATTTATGTGACACACGGGCGAAACCCCCAATATTCCTCCTGTACGAGGGGTAAGGGGAGGGAACAGAAGCATGGCGCGAGGGGGCAGACCTCTCGTGGCCGCTTCAACAGGTGACTATCAACCATTTCGGGCGGGTCAACTACACTACAGGATTATTGGAGAGAATGGCAGGCCTTAGATGTCCCGGAGACCATCTTACATTTGATAAGAGGATACCGCATACCATTCATCCAAGAGCCCTCGTTGATAAGTCCAAGCCAAGCTTCCGCAAGGAGGTTCAAAACGAAAGTAATCCCGGAAATGACAATGATTAGAGATGGTACATGGAAAGAGCTGACGACAATGCCACCTTCCTATCAACACTTTTTCTGGTTCAAACGAGCGAAGGCTCGAAACAGTCGATCTTCAATTTAAAAGCTATCACAAATTGGATTGCAGAAATCCTGCGTAGACAGGCTATCAGGATCATTGTGTACCTAGACGACTTTCTCCTGGCTCATCAGACCAGAGAGATCCTCAGTCAAGCTTGAGAAGCTCTTTAATTGTTAGAGCGGTTAGGTTGGTCGGTAAATTTCCAAAAGTGTGTCCGTCAGCCAGCACAGTCAGTGGAATATCTTGGAATTGTGTAGAACCCCCATCTGAAACAGAAGTCTTTAAACAAATACAGACGCCAAGGTCTTTGGAACTCACTTCAGAGATCCGTGACAAAAGGAAGATGGACTCTGAAAGGAGCTCAGAGTATTCTCGGAAAGTTGAATTTTGCTACCTTTGTGGTCCCCAGAGGTCGAATTCATACTCGGCTGATACAATTACAGTTAATGCTGAAGCTGACCCCTCAGCAAAAGTCTCTGATAAAGAAGGAGGTCTTGTCAGAAATGAAATGGTGGATGATCAACTTAGATCATGTTTCAACTCTTCATTTTCCCAGCCCAACACATTCTCTGACTACGGATGCGGCAGATCACGGCCGGGAGCCCTGATCGACTATGTACCTCTGTTGGGTTGTTGGACAGACAGAGGGGGGGATATTGCAACATGAAGGAGATGACAGCAATCTTAAATGCCTTAACGTCTCTGACTCAGAATTTGAGAAGTTCAGAACAGGACAGTCGTAGCCTACTTGAGGAACAAGGGGTGCACTAAGTCGATGGATCTCCTTCATCTGACATTTCAGATTCTTGCGCTTTTGGACAAGCACAGAATCTCTTTACAAGTGCAGTATTTGCCGGGACGCTACAATGGCCTCGCGGATCATCTATCCTGAGGGATGACATTACCAGAATGGCACCTTCTACCCCCAGGGTAAGAGCTGTTTTTCACAAGTTAGGGGCAGTCCAGTAGTGGATCTATTCGCTCCCTCGAGGGCTCACTTCGTGGATCAGTATGTCTCGATAGATTCCCACGACAAGAGAACAATGCTTCACAGCGTGTTCAGCAGGAGTTGGAATTTCCCCTTGGCATGGATCTTTCCTCCCCCCTGCTTAATGCCACGAGTGCTGGCACATCTGAACAAGTCATCAGGGGTGTACCTGGTTGTAGCCCCAAATTGGCCAAAAGTGTTTTGGTTACCAGACCTAAAGAGAAGAGCCCTAGACCGACCTCACATAATACCCATGTTGGTCGACAACTTGATAGACTTATCGACAGGACTTCATCTTGAACAGGTCCAGAAGCTCCAACTACAGGTGTGGAAGATTAGGGGTGGAGTGAAGCTTTGAACGATTGGTCACAGCAAGAAAAAAGCTCTATTGAATGCGGGTTGGCGCAAACCTAAGCTTACAACTTATCACATGGCATGGAAGAGCTGGAAGGAATGGTGCGCCATTAATAATACATGTCCTAATAACCCTTCGGGATCTCAGCTGGCACGGTTTTTTAGTATACTTAAGAGTGAGGAAAGGCTTGGATCCCAATACTATAGCACTTCACAAGTCTGTAGTGTCGGTTTTGTATGACCCCATAGGCGATTTGAGGATAAGTAATCATCCCTTGGTCAAGCAAGTGATGAGAGGTATAGGAAATTCTGCAAATAAGAAGCTTAGAGCATTTACTTGGGATCCAGGACACTTGGTGTCTTAGCTTTGTAAGAATCCTTCAAATGACCTGACTCTTTTCAAAGCATCTCGTAGATGTTCTGTTAATTTACTTCTGGCATCAGGAAGACAAGTACAGGATCTGACCTTACTACATGCATCTTCCGATAATCTTGTTGACAATGATGATCACATTGTATTATTGCCAAATTTTTTGGTTCTAAGAAGGACACCTCTACACATAGACAGTCTGGTTGGAGGCTTTACAAAGCAGAGGATCGTAATATAGATTCCATATTCTGGTTGAGAAAGCTTATGTCTTTGGGTGAGAACAGAAGACATGAAGCTGGTGTTGAATGTCTGTTTATTTCCACGTTGGGGCCTGCAAGGCCAGCCTCGAAAACTGCTATTGGTGGATGGATTAAAACAATTTTGAAGGATGCTGGGATTGATGCCTCTCCTGGGAGTTTGAGATCAGCTGCAGCTTCAAGAAGTTGGCTGGAAGAGTGTCCTATAGACACCATTTTGGAAAGAGGAAGCTGGAGTTCAGAAAACACATTCAAGAAATATAGACAAATCAGAGGTCTCAATGTTGAGGTGCTGAATCCCCCCATTCACTCTCAGTCTTTGACCAAGTTATTGCAAGCAATACAGTAATAGTCACAAATTTGGCTTTAGAATTGTCACCAAGCGATAACAAACACTTCTCACATTATATATTCTGGATAAGCAACGACACACATAATGTTGGAGTTTTACCTACCATTAAAACTCTTATTATGTTGTCTTGCTTATCCAGAATATATTTAAGCTCTGCTTGGTGAGTCCAAATTGAATTAACACGGCATCTCAAGATGCCAACTGCACGGCGACAATTGACAGCTGAAGGGAGTTGCAGAGGAATGGCGGGAAATTCAAGATAAAGCAATGGATAAGACCGACGCTGGCGGGAAATAGGGCTGATATCTCACATTATATATTCTGGATAAGCAAGACAACATAATAAGAGTTTTAATGGTAGGTAAAACTCCAACATTAATTACTGCAACTGCAGAGAAACCTGTCTCGCACAAGTATGATGTCGCAAACGGTAATAAAACCCTCAATGCTGCAGTGCTGATGGAATGATATTCTTGATAAACCGAGCTCCAAAATTCAAGTATCTTATCTTTGTTATATTGCAGCTTAAGGCTGGAGTCACAGGACAATTCTATTAATTGTTCTTCTTCTGCTGTCGAAAGTGTTGACGGTGAGGTCGACTGGAAAGGGTTTCTAACCCAGTCATATTGCTCCAGATTTTCGGAAAAATATTTTTCAAAATGTTCGCTCAAAGATGAAAAGTGCTGTTATTATTATTTTTAAAGAAGGATCGAGGATTTCTGTCGATTTTTCTTGTAGAATGCCTTGTAAAGCAGGGAAACAGTCGGAACTTACTTGATCTTCTTCTAATTTTCTTTTCCATAAGAGCAACTTCTTCTGAAACCCAGTGATTTTATCTGCCAGTTGTAATATGTGAGTATTATTTCCCTGCAAGGACTTATTGAGATCACTTAATTTTTTAAATATGTCGCAGAGATATGACAATTTTATTAAAAACTCTGTTTTAATAAAGTTTTGCACATCACTGTGTGATTCTGTATGTAGGTAAGTGTAAAACTCATTTCGTAATTCGTAAACACGTGCGAGTGCATTGCCTCTGTATAACCAACGAGAGTTGCAGTAATAAATGAAAGAGGTGTGTTCAGCACCCAATTCTTCACAAAGCTTCTGGAAAAATCTTGCTTTTACGGGTCTTGTTTTCACATACTTTACTACATTAATAATTATATCCATCACAACATTTAATTCAGGCGTAATGTTTTTTGCAGCTAAGGCCTCTCTATGTATGATACAATGTGTCCATTTAACATTTGGAGCCTTGGTTTTGATAAGAGCTTGTAGTCCTCCATTTTGTCCAAACATCGCTTGAGCACCATCCGTACACACACCCACACAGTTCTCCCAGTTAATATTATTTTCGATCATGTATGAATCTAAGACCTGAAATAAATCAGCAGCCTTGCCATTTTCACATATTTTTCTACAAAATAACAAATCTTCACACACATTTGTTTCTTATATGTACCACACGTAACATATCAATTGAGCATCGTCATTACTATCGGTGGCCTCATCAAGTTGAATGGCAAATAGACCTGAAAGTTTTTCCACAATTTGCTCATTAATATCTTCTGCCATGTCATGAATACGGCGGCTAATTGTATTGTTTGAAAGAGGTACATTTTTTATTTCATTAGCAGCCGATCCTCTAATCATCAATGATACAATATCAATTGCTGCTGGTAAAATAAGCTCCTCAGCAATCGTGTGCGGTTTCTTACATTTGGCAATACGGTGAGCTACCTTGTAGGAAGCGAGCAATGCTTTGGCAGGAACCGATGCTCTTGAAAAAAAAGCCGTGGACTGACGTCTCAGTTCTCCCAATTTTCTAACAAAAATATCTCTCGGCTTACCTTGAAGATGACAGTGAGTTTTTTCCAAATGGCTTCCAAGTTTTAGTTTATTAGGAAGCATACTTTCAGCTGCCAACATTTTATGACAAACAACACATTGAGGAAGTTCTAAATTTCCTTTAGTGATGTAGGTAAATCCGAAATCCAAATATCGATTGTCATATTTTCTATACTTCTTCCGTTTTTCTGAAGTTCCGTTACTACTCCCTCCTTCATTTCGTTTTCTATTTTTTTTAATAGAATTATCCACCATAGGGAATATTAAAACGAAAATTAAAAGCTTGCATAATTTATCAAAATACAAGCTTGACTAAACGATGCCAACGTATGTATTCCCCGGTCAATGGCAGGTCGGGGGGCGGTCAATGGCAGCGGACAGCCTGCGCCTCGCGCTGGCCGCCCGCTCCCGCCACATCACAATGCGCATGGCGCTTACTCGACTCGGTCGCATCGACACAGACAGTCAACCTATTAAGATTGCCTCACGACGCTCCTGGGATGATACCGCGGCGCCCCAGGGCGTCGCGACTCACAGTTAGGGAAGCCCTGCTCTATAATGTATAGGTATAAGACTGGCTCACTACTACCCACAGCTCCGAGCGTAGGCGCACGTCCAACCCGCAGCGTCTCGCACGGCGACTACTGCGCATTCCCGGTTGACAGCCACCCCCTCTACTGAGTGTACGTGAGACAATGTATTATATCTCTTGCATAGATACAAACACTACAGATGGTACCTGGAGTTTGTCAAAATATGTTGTTATTTTCACTAAAACAAATAGAATTCGGAAGTCTGAAATTGAAGTATCTTAAGATCATTTTTTTCCAAACAGGCAAATGCCTGTTTGGAAAAAAATGTTATGTTAAATCTACCTAATTTAGATTATTACTTTACATCTTTCAGTTTGAATAAAAAAAATGGGTGTGGAAAGGGCACAGGAATTTAGTTGTTAGGATAAAACAGATAGAGGAAATATAATTTTATATTCTCAGACAAATTTCGAAAAGTAGTCGGGAACGATTACAATGCTCGTACATGATGGATAATACATACAAAGTATAATAATATAAAAGTAAAAAAATATAAACCACTGAACAATACTGTTTTTTGATAACACTTAAGGCACAGTTGCTGTTTTAATTTAAAGATTTTCATAGAAAGTTTTGTAAACTTTTGGTATTAAATTCTTTTCAATAAGTCGCATTAGGTCATTCTTTTTGGCGTCAGAAATTTTAGGCTTTTGGACGAAGGCAGGTTTTAACGGGATATTATTACTTGACTTGGGTTTCCTTATAATTATGGCCTCCATAAAGACTGATTCTCCATAAGAAAGCTTGTAAAAAAACGAACTCGGACAATCTCTTTGAACTCGCATCACTCTAATCTCTTTAAAGGTTGGTTATTTTGCTTATTTTTTAGGATACGCAGAGGACCATTATCAGAGGCCAAAAGTTTTAAATCAAAGAAGTCTTCATAGGAAAGTACATTTACAGAAAATGGTTGACCCGTTCTTTTTGCCGTTCTGATCAGTGAAATGAGACCTTCTGGCGTATAAATTGGCCCACTTGTGAGTGCTTGTTTCATTTTCCATTCAATCAATGAGTGAAGGGAATCCCCCTCATTTTGTGTATGGCCTTTGATTAAAAACTTATGTATGATGGAATCAAGGTTTTGTTTTTGGAGAGCAAAGATGTATGCAGCTATTCTTTTCTTCACATTTATTTTTCAATCAAATGCTGATCATAACTTGCCTTCAAGTTTACTTTATCTATCTCTGATGCATTCTCAAAAGCAACACATGTTTCGCACTGATCTTTTTTAGGCTGGAAAAAACTTAAATTATGGTCATTAGTGAAAACATTATAGAAGTAATTGAAGTTATAGAAGGTAACTTTATCTCTTTTGCAGTCACTCACATAATCGTTGTAAATGTCAGTTATGGTTCTGCCCCCTTCAATGTAGTATTTCGTGGTGTTTTTGCGTGTATAATGACTCTCAATTTTAGGAATTCTGTTGATATGGTTTGTAACTCTATTCCTAACAGTTTCATCCATTTTGAGATGATTACCGTGCTTTCCTCTTTTATCTTCGGCAAACACCGTCACCTGCCAGTTTATCTTTCTTTTCAAAGACGGTGCGAATAGGGCGGTCATTAATATCTTTTATATTATATATTAGAGTATTTTTGAAAAACAACTTACAAATACGAATGCATCTGTCACCAAGATTAAAAAAGAATGCAGCATTATAATTCCTTCGTAGCCTTTCTCCACCTTCGCGCACATAACGATACTGAGGTTTAATTTCAGTTGTGCAGTTATGAATAAACTCTCTGTTTGGCCATGTCCCCCAAGTTCCAATACGCATCAAAAATACTCTTCCTTTCATCTTCAGCAAATTTTTCAGAGCACTTCAATCGGCATGCATATTTACAAGGAGGTTTAATTTTTCTTGCTTCTTTCACTTTTTTTTTTTTTTTTACATGAATACCGCACAAGAGTCCCAACTGCTCCCGTCTGGAGCCAGTGGGACTATGGCATCCCCAATTGGGGTATGTTGTGAGGCTGATGGTAGTGAGGAGGGGAAGGAGATAGGGAAGAGGAAGGTGAGGAAGTACCTGGCTATTCAGATCTGGTCACCAAACACGGCTAAAGCCATTTCAAGCAACGTTTCAATTCTGAATGGTGGTCTCACACCAGGGCGATACTGAGAGTATCTTCCACTCTGGAACGTGCAGCAAATATACTATATTATTTTTTAAATGAATAATTGTGAAATAACACAAATTAATCATATAAAATTTATTTGCCAATTTTCACTGGTTTTTCAGGTTTTTTTTAATGACTCGTACGCTTTTTCACTATTTCTAGCTGCTTTCAATAAGCTTGTCTTCCAGTTGGATTCATTTTTTTTTCGTTTACCTTTTTTAATAGGACTCAGAATATCAGCGAAATATGGGTTAAGGAAAATAAAATAATAAGCATGCAAGAAGAATCACAACACTCCTTTTTTTGGTTAATAAAATCTAATCATGTTGCTCCTTTTTTAGTTCAGTTCATATAGATAAGATAATTTAAAGATTTTTTAATAAACGAACGTACCAGCTTTTGAAGATTCAGCTACAAAAGTTGTGTCATTAATCGACTCTAAAAATGTTTCCCTTTGATCGGTTTTCTGCTTAGTTGCTGCTGGCTGAAGAATATCATAATTAACATCACTGAAATTGAGTTTCCTTTTTACTTAGTAACCTGGTATTCCTGAAACAACAAATTACAAATAAATAGAAGAAGTATTTGTGACAAAAGAACGCATGCTGGAATTTGTGACAACTTACAAACAGTAGATTGTTTTAATGACAATAATGTCACATTCCTAAATGAAATTGCACATTTTCCTAATAATGGCCAAAATTTTCTTTCGAAAAATGTTATAAAACAAATTGGTTCAAATCCGCTTTTAGTATAGTCATTTGGTTCGAAAAATAGGGGTTGCCTGGAAAGTTTTCCGGGAGTTTTGAAAATTGGTAATTTTATAGATTTTGATGTGCTCTTTCCGAATTTCGACTTTGCCACCTCGTATTTTTGCCGCTCGCACCGCCATATTGGCCTCAGCGTTTTTGCCAAAAAACTCATTTCCACACCACCTTGAGGTACAGTAAGCGGCACGTTTTTTTTAAATTTGGTATCCCCAATAGGTCTAATCCACATGCAATTCAATATACTGAAATTTAGCATATTCTCATTCGCTTCGCCGTTCTTGATGGACCAGGTGTTGCGAATTCATTGTCTGTAGTACCAATCGAAACGTCACAGACCGGAATTTCATCGTAATCCTCTTCACGCGTTGGAGTACACTTTGCGGTGCTCATACACCTAAACTAGTGACTTTATGAAAAAAAAGGTTGATACATAAATTGTAGGTAATTGTCTCTAGTTTCATTTTGTATAAACTGTTTTTATCGTAAAATGAGTTGAAAAGGAGATATTGCCAAAAAACTGCTTTTAGGCGGCATTTTTCCAATATGGCGGCGCGAGTGTCAAAAATACAAGGTGGCAAAGTCGAAATTCGGAAAGAGCACATCAAAATCTATAAAATTATTAATTTTCAAAACTCCCAGAAAACTTTCCAGGTAAAACTACCAAATGACTGTACTATTTGTCTGGGGAAGAAAGTTTTATTGACAATAGTGTCATAAGTTAAAATAGTACAATCGATGTCACGCTCTTACAGTGCAAGAACGTCTTAAATCAACATAAACCATGACAGGCCGCTATTTATTTTCCTTACAATACTGACATAAAACAAAATATTACATTCTTGATAATAAAAAATAAGAATAAAAAATGCTCTTACCTTGTGTGCAATACTGTTTTCTGACGATATAATACACCATTCCACTAAGCGACACGGATGTTCCTGCTCGACAGGTCAACGACAACTAACTTGTGACAGGCTTGAAAAGAACAATCTAGAGTTTCTTTATAATGCAAAAACAACACTTTCTGCCCTCTAGTAGCTAAATATTAAGTTAAAAATACGCCACTTTTGCAGGGGTAGTAGTACTTTTTATGGGCATTCCGAAAACGTGCATTACTAAAAATTGGCGATTTTTGATATATGACGTTGTTGAAAGGAGTGAGCGATATATTAGAAATAATAATGGTCCGAGGACGGTACCTTGAGGGATGCCAAATTTACTTGTGAGAGATATACTAAATGATTGGTTTAATTTTACTACTTGAGGTCTCTCTGTTAGGTAGCTTACTATCCATTTGAGGGCTAAGCGGTCAATGCCGTTTTCTTTTAATTTTAAAGCAAGTTTTTCAAGGGAAATGCTGTCAAATGCTTTCTTTGAATCGATGAAAATTCCTATACATTTATTTGATTTGTCCAGGGTACTCTGAATACTAGATGAAATTTTAGCAATGACATCTTGGGTACTTTTTCCCTCTATGAATCCAAATTGATTTTTATTGATGGTTGAATTTTTTTTTATGAATGCGGTTAGTCTTTTTTTAGCAATTTAAATTTTTTTTTTTTTGATATATTAGATAAGAGTGAAATGGGTCTATAATTAGAAACGTCCTCCGGACTAGGCTCACGTGATTAATGGACGACCCCTAAGTCATGTAATGGTCGGTAATTGAAGTTTTTATAATACCAGAGTTTATATTATTAATATCCTTAATGTTAGTGAAAATATGATCAATGCACGATGGACATTGCCCATTGACTTTTCTAGTGTGAGACTTTACGCAATTTCATTTCGGTTATTATATTTAGATAATTATCTTAATTGCTTGATGTACAGTCGTGTGATATATTTAATTTATGTCACCTACAACTATCGCATTTGCGTTCCTAAATTTTAATAACACTTGTCTTAATTCATCTACAAACAAACAGACAGTAGATGAGTGCATTCTATACAGAGAGATAATATCATTTTTTATGTTGTAATACTTAGGCAGTTTGTTGTCCGTTAATTTTAATTTCTTCCACGCATAATATGTCACAATTATTTTGTACAAACATAGCGATCCCACTGTTTTTGTTTATTCGGCTTGCTGTTGAAACGAAAGTATATCCAGGTATATAATACCACTTCACAACTCAAATGGGTTTCAGTTAAGGGAACGTACCCATACTACGTGACCCGTTCAGGGGGAGGGGGGGCTTCAAAATACCACGCTTGGTACAAATGAGCGGCGGGGGGCTTCGGTTTTTAGTCACCGGGGGAGGGGGGGGGGGGGGGGTAAAAATTGCAAAAAGTTGGTCTCATAGTATGGGTACATTCCCTAACACTATACGCCGGCTTTTTGGGAACATTATTAATTGTAGCTAGAAATTCATCTATGTTTTGTACAATACTTCTTATATTCATATGTAGAATTAGAGGACTGCGGCTGAGGTCGTTTTGATGGATACAGAATTCTTGGAAGGTGTTGTATGTTTTTTCATCAATATAATTTTTTTTGTCTAGTTTGTTTTGTAAATTGTCTGCCATTTTTATTCATATCTGACCCTTACTACTTTAAGAATTTTGTTTTTGTACGGGCATAAATTGCTAAATGCTTTGTGATCCGTTTTGTTTTTTTTCGCCGTATTTCTTGTTTTGGGACATGCAATTTGCACAAATTGGTGTTGTTTATCTTACAGGGCACTTGGCGAAGGTATGGTCACCTGTGCAATGAGGGCATGTCAATGGATTGGTTCTATGTAGGCATCTGGAGGCTGTGTGCATAAATTTACAGCAGTGGTAACATTGTGTCAATGGATCGCAATCCTCAATTTTAACTCTTTGGTACTGGATGTTTAATTTTCCTAAAGCTAATAAACTTTTTCGCATTGTACCGCTGGTTTCCACAATGTAGTTCGAGGATTTGTGCTGTTTTCATCTTCTTGGTCCGGGTCATCATGTTGATTTTAATTCTGTTGTGAGAATAATTTTATTTTCTTAATTTTTTTATATAATGTTTTGAATACCTTCATTTTGCGTGACTATCCCGCTGACTATTTCCTCCTTGGATAGGTTTGATTTAAGACCTTTAATTATTAATTTAGGTTTCTTCTTTTTAATTTCTTTAACTTCCAGGTTATAGTTGAGTTTTTTTTTTATTTCTTCAGTAACAGTACTCCCATATTCTTTTTTTGGGCATGATATGATGATTTGTTCTTTATTCGTTTTACGTAAACCATCTATTCCTATCTTTAATTGGTTTAATTTTATGTCTTTTTGGATCTTGTTGCTTATTTCTTCGGCTTTTGTTGATTTTTATTTGTTTTATTTTTATTTTATTTTTATTTTTATTTTAAATACATAAACGGCTATACTGCCTTTTATAAATAAACATATAATAGAGTACAAAAGTAAGAAAAATAATATCATTACATAATAGTAGTTTTAAACTTTAAAATAACATACAATTATTTTGTGTATCACAACAATAAATAACAAAAAAGAACAATGAGAAATATCATCATTTCATTTCAACATGTCCATATTGCGTATATAAAGTTACATTATGGAAAAATAATTTTTGAGTGCATGTTTATATTGCGCTAATTTTAAGAAATAAATGTCGCCGATGTTAGCATATTCATTTCCCAAAATGTGTAATCGACTGATTGGTGAGTAATAATGTGATAATGTATGTGTGTTATTATAGTAGAACGGTAGAGTCAGTCTATTGTTAGCGCGACCAGGGCAATGAAATTGTATTAGTTCTATTAAAACAGGAGTATCCAGGACCGAGTGAATTATTTTATATAATATTAATAGATCACAAATTTTTCTGCGATCTGATAAATTTACGAGATTAGTCCAGTTTAATAACAAATTATAGTCCACGGATTCTCTTGGAATACCTAATTTAAAATTAATATACCTAAGGAATCTATGCTGGACTTTTTCAATCGCTTGAATATGGATATTGTAATGTGGAGCCCAAATCGTAGAATTATATTCTAAAATGCTTCTCACTAGCGTTATGTATAAAATGCGAATAGTATCAATGTTACAAAATTGTTTGGTTATTCTAATAATAAATCCTAAAATCTTCGTTGCTCTATTAATAATATTATTTATATGGCTAATAAATGTAAGTTTTGAGTTAAAAATAATACCTACATCATTTATTGTTTCTACTGAGTTTAATATAATTTTGTCAAGATTGTATTCATAAATGATCGGTTTCTTTATTTTATAAAATCTTATTATTTGAAATTTACTAATGTTAAGTGCCAGTTTATTGCATATACACCAATTAAACAAGTTGTTTAAATTTTTTTGTAAAATTATGCAATCAGAAATATTTTTAGTTTTTTTATATAATTTTAAATCATCAGCAAATAACAGGATATCAACATCGGAAAAAACGTCTACAATGTCATTAATAAATAAAATAAACAGTATTGGTCCTAAATGGGAGCCCTGTGGCACACCACTAGTGGCAGAAAAGGCATCCGATATTACGTCATTTAACTTTACAAACAGTTGCCTATTTGTTGATAGAACTTGTGCGTAAGATGGGGTATTATTATTTTTTTCCACGTTTTTTTCTATCTTTTTGGTGAGTTCTTCGTGATTTTTGATAATTTTTTTTTTGGAGTTTGATTATTTCTTCTTGGTATTAAATTCTTTCGGATTTCCAGAGCTCTTCTAATATATTAACATTTGGTTCAAGGTTCGTTTTAGCTTTTGAATCTTTTACAGTGGTTATTTTTATTTATTTCGGTTTTTATATTATCAATGGCCGTGTCCACGGCGGGTTATCGGCGGCGAAGGCGCCCGCCTTTCGCTCAGAATCGCCTGGTAAATTTTTGCGACAATAATATGTAATCACTGCGCGCGACCATTCATACACAGCATTTTCGCCAACATTACTGTAACATTATGATGCCACTGTTAAAATCGCTTTTTGTATTATAAATAAACTTTCATTATTTTAAAATATACTATTTTATTTTCCACAAAATTTCACTATTTTAACGGAGCAGAATAATACGTGACAGCTGTCAATGATAACCATAGACAAAATGATAAATTATTATATTAGCAAATATAGACAATGGGCCAAGACAAATATCCATATGATTATTCAAGTTATACTAACATACAGAGTTGGTATTAATAGTAATTACAAAATTGTAGAGTAGGAAGATGTACAGGTTCCCAAAAATAGGAACCTGTACAGCTGTGCATAATACCACTGCAAGAACAAATGCATATGTATGGAAGAGAAAGAAATGTGATTAATGCTTAAATGTTAAGGCCATTTTTATAAATAAATTTTGCTAACAAATAGTGAATTTCAGGAGAGTTGAGACTAAGAAGGCAGGGTACACTGGTAGGGAATTCAATTTCAAGTTTTACCTATTCACGTATGAAGTTTTGAAATTGGTCATTGATAGGACACTCAAAAAAATTATGGTCTAAAGCATGGGTTGGCAACCTTTTGTTGTCCAAGGGCCAAATATTTGACGTGGGAACTTGCGCAGGCCGCACTTACAAAAATTCTACCCCCCACCACCCCCCCCCCCTCCCCGGGACGGATCTCATTTGACTAGGTAGTAGTTTTTATGAGGTCGAAATTTGCTCCAAGTAAATTTAAATGTGGGGGGGGGGGGTAACACAACGTTATCCGCCCCGGGTGGCACCCATGCTAGCTACGCTACTGCATATCATTACAGTATAACTACAATATTTCAGTTCTAAAAATAAAACGGTTTTCGTATTTTTACAACATTTATTGTTGTTAAAATGGATACATAAATAAAATGGCAATATAAATCATTTTTTAAGAAAGAGTGAAAGAAATGTCAAAGAAACTTCGAACAGAACTCAATGGGATTTTTGTTGTTGGATGTGACTTGCAAGTTCTTTAATATTTGCTTGCATTTTTGATGTGGAGACGCGTAGAATTGCGTCCAAATGTAAATGTGATAATCGAGAACAGTGTTTGTTTTTCCGATAATTAATAATTGAAAAAGTTTGCTCACAAATATACGTACTACCAAACATTGTAATTATTTGCTGGGCAAACCTTTTTAATTCTTTGCACTTTTCGGAAGGCAAACTCCCGTAGAAATCTACCAAGTTATTTTCCTTAAATGCTATTTTAAGGATACTATCACTTTGCAAATCAATCTATCATGTTGATTTGCAAATTGCTTGGTACATTATCGATATCCACTGCGAAGGGGTTTTCGAAAATCTCCATCTTACATGAGATTTTTGTTAAATCAGCAAACCGGTTTTCAAACTCAGTTTGAAGTTGTAGTAATGCACTTTTCATGTTAGTATTTTCCCAAATAAAATTTATCCCAGCTTCTTCTACTGCTTTCTTGCAATTTGGAAAATGATCGAGTTTCCTTTCATCGATATGCTTGATAAACAATGATAGTTTAATTTCAAATGATTTAACATCTGAATACATATGGCATATCAATTTATTTTTTTCCTGTAAACGAGTATTGAGTAGATTCAGTTCAGCAGTCAAATGATGATGTCGTTTCTCACCCGGCATGCCGCTTAAAGTCTCGAAAACCCTTCTGGACGGAAGGAGAAAGACTCCTTCGAACACCTCTAACCCCAGAAGATAGGTGGAAGCTTGAGTGGCAATCAGCCAACGTCAAAAACGCCCATCTCGTGCAAGACCCCACTGAGAGACAGCCTGGGTTCTCATTGCCTCGCAAACTCTGGACTGCCATCAATAGGATAAGGTGCTCCCATAGCCGTTGTGCTCATATGATGCATAGATGGGGCCTTAAAGAGTCGGCGACGTGTGAATGCGGTGCGGTGCAGACCACCGAACATGTGGTCAACGAATGCCCGCTCCATTCATTCCCCGGCGGGATTGATGAGGTCCACAGGGCAACGCCTGAGGCCCTAGACTGGCTCGCAGACCTAGATGTCCCCCTCTGACCCCCCACCATACGAAAGAAAAAAGAAGCAGTCAAATCAGTTAAAAATCCAAGATCTACAACCCACTGGTTATTGGAAAGTTCGTACACTGTCTTTCCTTTTATCTCCATGAAGTCACGAATTTCTTTCCTCAAATAAAAAAATCGTTGAAGTGCTGCTCCTCGGCTTAGCCATCTTACTTCACAGTGATACAAAACATTGCCATATTCAGCTTCCACATCTTTTGAAAACTTTTGGAACTGGCGGTGAGTAAGCCCATTTTTTCTTATAAAATTAATAGCAGATACAACAGTATCCATTATTTCTTTCCAAGATAAAACCTTGCAACACAATGCTTCTTGATGGACAATACAGTGAAATATAAATGGAACTTCAGATCCAGATTCTTGCATTTCGCTGTTGAATCTTCCGACAACGCCTTTATTATAACCGCTCATGTTTTTTCCGCTGTCCGTGGTTATGCTGGTTAATTTATCCCAGCCAGACCGCATGAAACCAGAGCTTGGTCCAAGCGGTGAAATAAATCCTCTCCTTTTTTAGTTCCTTCGAGACTGCACATTTTTAATAACTCCTCATAAACATAAAAGTTTTCGTCAATTCCTCATACAAATATAAGAAATTGTACTTTTGTTCATCGCAAGAGAAAAGTACGTAAATGACTGAGCTTTATCCTTAAGTTGTTCATGCAAGCTAGCACCCAAGTCTTCGGTGCGTCGAGTGCAAGTTCTGGTAGAGAGACTAACGTTTTCAAACATTTTTTCTGTTCCGGGCATACTTCCTCCGTGATAGCTAAGACACACTCTTTACAAGTTCACTGTCGGTAAATAGGCGACAATGCTTTGCTAATATCTCTGCTACTTTGTAGCTGGCACGAACAGTTGATTCGTTTTGGTTTGTCACAAGTTTAAAGGTGTTCTGCTGATTTTGAAGTGACAATTTCAAGTTATTAATTTTGTTTTTTTGAGATTCCCCTTTAAGACACCCAAATTTAGTTTTGTGCTCAATATCATAATGTCGCTTCAGGTTATATTCCTTTTGTACGGAAATACTCTTTTGACAGATTAAGCACAATGGTTTTTCTTTAAATTCAATGAAAAAATATAAATTCATTAAAAATCTGTCTTTCATCAACGATCTTCCTTTTTTTAGAAGCCATCTTAGATGTATAAATCTACAACAATACAGAAATAAAATATTAAAATATCTATTTATTTTTTATTTATTTATTTAATACAAACGGCATAAGTATGCCATAAACATTAATTACATGTCACAAATTCATATTCAAAATATTAGTAATGGTAAAACAGTGTATGTATAACAGTTAATTGTGACGATACATTGGGAAGTGACACCAGAGATACATTTACATGCAAAAATCTATAATAGAAATAAAATTAATAGTGACTAAAAAAATATGATAGCATAGCCGTCTTGTACCTCTGTTCCGTGCAGTTAAATAGATCTATCACATCTGCATATCTATTAGTAACTTCATGCAACCTAGGTAAAAGTGAGTGTTTCGTATACTCAGTCCGATTATTGTTACATTTAAAAAGGGTTTTAGAACGAGTGGTTCTCGTGGGAATATGAAATTCAATGAGCTTAGTTAGATCAGGACTGTCTATTCTACCATTTACAATTTTGAACATTAATATTAAGTCTGATATAATTCTTCGATCTGACAGTCTTAGTAAATTTAATTCTTTCATCAAGTAATTATAATTTATGTTTTCAATGGGAATACCGAGGTTAAAATTAATATATCTTAAGAATTTGTGTTGAATTTTTTCGATTGAATCTGAATGTATTTTAAAATGGGGGGACCAGATCGAGGAGTTATATTCGACTTGACTACGTACTAAGGATGTATACAAAATTTTTAAAGTTGAAATATTCTTGAAACCTCTGGAATTTCTAAGAACGAAGCCAAGCATTTTGATACCTTTATTATAGATTGAGTTTATATGGGATATGAAGTTTAATTTAGAGTCGAAAGTTATGCCCAAGTCACTAATTTCTTCGACAGAGGTAAGGGTAGAGTTGTTAAGTTCATAAGGATGAATAATTGGTTGACTTATTCTGTAAAAACTTATTGAATAACACTTATTTATGTTCAGATAAAGTTTGTTAATAGAGCACCAACTAATTAATTTGTTTAAATTATTTTGTAGACAGGCACAATCTTCAGCGGTTTTGATGATTTTAAATATTTTTAAATCATCTGCAAAAAGCAATACATCTACATCTTTGTCAAATATGTCAACAATATCATTTATGAACAATAAAAACAAAATTGGGCCTAAATGGGACCCTTGAGGTACACCACTGGTAGCTATAAATTGATTGGAATAGAACAAATTAATTTTTACAAATAGAACTCTATCAGATAGATAGCTTGCAAACCAGTCTAAAAGTTTTCCGTCAATACCGAGCTTACGTAGTTTAACCAGTAGAATTTTATGGCACACTTTGTCAAAGGCCTTGATAAAATCTGTGTATATGGAATCGACTTGAGTTTTGTTAGCTAATGCATTTGATATAAAGTTTTCATATAATGAGAGATTTGTCAGAGTTGACCTGCCAGACAAAAATCCATGTTGATTTGGAACAATGAGATGGTTAATATATGGGGAAATTTTATCAAGAAGTAATTTTTCAAAAAGTTTCGGAATTATAGATAGCTTACATATAGGTCTATAGTTAGTGACATCACTTTTATTACCCTTTTTTAGTATAGGTGTTAGATAACAACGTTTCCAAATGTCCGGGAAGCAACCTGTATCAAGCGATTGATTAAACAATAGACAAATCGGCTCAGCCAGTGAAGCAATGCAATGCAGTGAACAAATATGAGAATATTGGGGTGCACGTTATCAGGTCCGGCCTTTTTGTTTTTGTCTAGAGATTTAATTTTAGATTGAACGTCGTTTATATTGATGTGTACAGCAGGAATATGCATGCTCTCAATAAGGGAAGGTGGTGGTATGTAATTTTCTGGGATATCTTCGTCATATACAATGTTCATCTAAAAACAAATACTCACAAAGGCAACAGCATTTTGTTCTGCGGCCGTTTATATTGCTAACAATATTTTCCTATAAACACGAGACGTGACCAGAGTTCAAAGCGACTCATTGGGATTTGTTATAAATGGTTAATTGAGCAGAAGGACTTCAAGAAAAACATGGTTTCACGTAGGAAATCTTCTAGTTTATTTCACGGCACATTTTACAATAAATTTGTTCCCGACCCGAACAAAAACACTTAAATTGGCCACTTTGACCACTCGCTAGATAATGCTAGCTGTTTACAGGAGATCCACGTTATTAAGAGAGCATGTTTTTAACTGAAATTGTCCTATTTATAATTGCACTTTCACATACTAACAAACAAAACTAACCACCATTGTTAATCTATAAATATGATAAAGATTCCAGAAATCTGCTTTATCGTCTATCCTTAAAAACAGTGCGGCCCTATGGCCGTAGCTTGTAATCTGTAATTCAAACAGTCAAGTTACAAAATATACCGCTAGGTGGCAATAACCTTCACTTTTTGAACATACTGCCGGGCGGGGAATGAGAAAAAACAACAAGTTTTTTTGAAATTAAAAAATCAAACTACAAATTCCTAAATTTACAACAATATACTAAAATTTTACCAGATGTGTACCTATCTAAATTTAAAGGGTCCGGGAACCTAACCAACAATTAACAATAACCTGAAAATTTATAAATTTCTAAAAAATCATAAAAAATTTCATAAAATATAACAAATCACAACATTAATAACAATTTTGTAAAATTGACAATTCAATAATGTCTCATTGTCTCTATGGAGATTTTTCACTTCAATTATTATTTTTTAACTAACACCAATTCACAAATAGCAATAAATTGTTAGTTCGCTGTGAACTGACTATCAGTTTATCACTGGCATGGCACTGCCAAAAACAGAGAGAACACTTCACTGGGTAGACTACTCGGCCATCTTGTCCAGGGTGGTCATCATATTTTAATAGTACATCACCATGTACTTCTGTGTGTCATCATTGGGTAGATCATCATAAATTATGGGGCGGCCGTGCCCTGGTAATCAGATAGTACCATTAATTGTGCAGCGAGGATGATCAACTCGCCTTTGTTAACTGGAAGCCCCAGTGGCTTCAGATAGGATACAGTGGTGTCAACAACACCAGTACCGATGCTCCATAATTATAGTTGTGGTTTGGTTGCATCGGTTCAGCCCTAATTACAGTTAGGCTGTGACCTTGGGAAGGTCCGTGGTTTGCCGGGTCGGGAAATTTGGATCCAAGTTTGCTTCTATTGGCATCAAACATATTTTAGTGATGGGTCTCACAAAAGTGCCTTGTGCTGTTTTGAGGGTAACCACCCTCACTACTCCATCCGGGCCTGGATGAGTAGTTAATATGCGCGCCATCTTCCACAATGCAGGAGGCAGATTGTCTTCCATCAAGATTACCAGATCGTCCTTCTTTATTGCCTTTTGGTTGCTGGCCTGCCATTTGGTCCGTTTTCGCAGCTCGGCAAGGTAATCTCGTTTCCATCTGAACCAGAAATTTTGAATTAGAGCGTTTAATTTTTGATATTTGCTTAGTCTGTTCTCCGGGAGCTCGCGGACATCCACCTCGGGAATGACCGAAGCATCCCTGCCCATGAGGAAATGGTTGGGGGTTAAAGGGAGAAGGTCGTCTACGCCATCGGACAGGGAAGTTAAGGGACGGGAGTTCAAACAAGCCTCTATCTGACAAAGCAAGGTATATAATAATTCAAACTGCAATGGGTTATTTTTAGTAATTCGATATAAATGAAACTTGGTGGACTTGACTGCGGCTTCCCACAGCCCCCCATGATTCGGCGCACATGGCACACTTATGTAGGATACGCTTAACAGTGTTTCTCCCAAATATCGTCCAATATTTCAAGCGTATTTCTGATAACAGCGCTTGGGGACCTGCATGTAAATGATCATAATAATAATTACGTATAATAAGTTCAGTTATTTTATGTGACGGTGATAATATTATCGGGTGCCTTTGATGATGCGATAAATAAGTAGCTAATTTTAATCGTCCACTTGCGCAAATTAAAACTTCCATTAAACAGGGATTGAGAGCCTTCAATCTACTGTTTTTGTTTATTAACCCATGCTTCTTTAGGTCCTTCAATTCTCTTTTAAATGAGTATTCTTGAGATGATTTCAGTAGGCATTTTAAAGCTGCTTCCAGCTCGGAGACAGTTAAATTGCCATACGTTTTATCCTTAGGGTTACGACAATTATGTATAAATCTTAACGCTTGAGCGCTTACTCTTTTTAATTTGGTTAGCGATGAGAATTTTTCTAAAATATCCCATTCTTGAGCATCAGCTACCAATAGTACATTTTTACTTTTTATTTTCGGGGGATCCAAACATGACATATTATTCCAAATTAATCCAAGTATTTTTTCATTCTTGGAATTGTCAGTGATCATTTTTTCACAATTGCCCCGTTTGGCAATTTCACCTTGGCCCCGCCCAGATGACAATTCCAAAACATTTGATCTCCACTTCCTCAGGGTCATCCCTGCGGACAGCAAGATATCACTATTTTGTTTCTTCAATTTGAAACAAACTTCCAAGTCATCCCCTCCAGTCAATAAATCGTCCATATAAAAATCATTTTCTATGACTTGACTTGCTACTGGGAAATTAACTTGATTATCCATACCAATTTGTCGAAGACATCTCGTTGCTCTCGATGTCGCCTACTTCAAAATTTTCGATGCTTTGTTATCACCTTCGATGCTTAGGTTATCAATCTTTCGATGCTTACAAACACCGCGTTATCTCGTATCAGATTGTTTTCATTACGGTCATTAACATTCTGGATTCAGGAATGTCAATACCATTATTCTGTCAATTTATGGCCTGCCTTGACTAAACTGTTTACGCTTGTATCTGACCTACATTCTTTGTTGCGATATTTATAATCTCATAAGCAATCAACAAATTCATGGTCACTTGATTTAAACTTTATATCGACACTTTTATAAATTATTTTAAAACATGTAGAGTTTATTCGTTAACACTTTTTTTTATATTTAAACGTATTGTTTATTTATTTATGTATATATTTTTTTCGTGTTTATTTAACGGCGCACTGTTCTGATTTTTATTTTATTTTTATTATCACTTCATTTAACATAACGTCCTACTTATTATTATTATTATTTTTTTTTCACTTTTTTTTTTTTTGCAATAGATTGACCAATAAAAGTTTTTTTTTTTTTTTTTAAAACAACTTGTAAAACTCTGATCTCCTGTCACGGCTGTGCAGTTGTGATGTTTTGTTTTTTTCTCTTATTTATCTTATCCTTATATGACTCTCCTGGTCATCGGCCAGAGTTGTGATATTCTCGCCTTTTCTCTTGGCTCTGATCGATATTTAAATTCTTAAGGCTTTGCATATGTGTGGTAGGGATGGAAAATTCCTCCCCTACGTCACACAAGCCTTTATGAAAATTGGACCCTTATTTCCTCTGATAACTACAGAAAGCTACTTAAAGCTCCCTTGTACTACATACCTTCAGTGATATATATACTTAACTAATAAATACGTTATTTACGACTTTGAACGTAAATATTTTCGTATTTAGGTTGTAATTAAACTCCATCAAACGTTGTGTAATTTTTTTGATTTATGATATAGGACTTTAATTACTTTAATTTTTGTGGTAACCCTCTTGATTCTAAACAGAGTGTTGAATTTCAAACTGTATTGGTCTCTCTCTTGCAAATCTAACCTTAAGGAGTTTCTTTAAATGAGCTAACTTCCCTTTGACGTTTATTATGATTCCCTACATCCTAATGAATTCATGAATAAGCAATACTAATCGAAACTACACATGACTAATTGAACAGATAATTAAATATATCTCAAATGGTTAAATGTTAGTAAATTTGATTATGATTGTATTTTGTATCTGTTGGGCGCCCCTCCATTTTGATTCAGCTGCTATAAGGTACATATAAAGATGGATTTAGTAGGTTAATGTAATTAGTTAATTGCATATTTGACGAACTCAGAATAACCCTTTTTCTGGCAAAATTTGGCTCCTGCCTCCATCAAGTAAGCAAGGTGATCAGGTGTCAACCCAAAATTCGCACAGTCTTTTGGCACGGTTCAATTGATTGATATCTAAGTTATCGCGTCCCAACTGAACCTTCCTTCGCCATCATGCGCTGCCTTCAGGTCTTCCCCCGAGCCCAGATACCCCCAAATTCCTACTCCTCCAAAGTTTACTATTTACTTAGGGCGAACCGGTTTCGTCCTATATGCAATCATATACTCACGGGTTTGTGTGGAGTTACGGGTCGTGAATCCTCCCTCCACGTTCAAGAAATGAGACGAGAGTGACCCGACAGGCCTAAAGCACTAATTGTAAGTGAGTTCGTTTCATTTAATGAACAGTACATAAAAAGATATATATGTAAACATACGTTTTGGGAAGGTTTATAACTCGCAATACGAAGCTACTTGCATCGCATTCCAAGCTCGGATCTCGCCCATCAAATTCTGCGAAATTTTCAGATTGATACCGAATACATACGTAAGAATAGTGGGAAATATAAATAAATACTAGTACATTAAGATCTTATCTGGCGATGTGTTCTGGAGATTCGCCATAACTCCAAGCTTTTGTTTGGTTTTGTTGACGGTTTTGTTTGAGAGATCCGTCATCTCTATGGTTTGGTTTTGTTATAGAAGCGACCACTGCCTTCTATTGGTTGAACTGTATTTTTTTTCTTTCCCTCCCCTCCAATGTTTAACTTTTGATAAATTCTTACTATCCCGTGATTCTCAATTGAATCATGTAAATCCTCATTACCCCTTATTAAGCTATCCCGTGATTTTTCAACTGTTTCATGTAAATCTTCAATACACCTTTTTGAACTATCCCGTGATTTATCAACTGTTTCATGTAAATCTTCAATACACCTTTTTGAACTATCCCGTGATTTATCAACTGTTTCATGTAAATCTTCAATACACCTTTTTGAACTATCCCGTGATTTATCAACTGTTTCATGTAAATTTTCAATACACCTTATTAAGCTATCCCGTGATTTTCAATTGATTCATGTAAATCAACATTACCCCTTATTTGATCTGCTATAATAAATCTGTTTATTTTCAATTGTTTAGGTCTGTAGATACCTCTTTACGTTCAAATTAAAATACTGTTTAATTTTTTTTTCTTTTTGTTTCTAATAATTGCGCAATATAATAATTTTATCCCGTTCCTAGAAGTTAATACCTAAGTACGATATCCACTAATCAAGGTCATTTTTTTTTTTCCTTTTTACTGTATTCGAACTAGTGTCCCAGTGACCGACTTATTTTGTAAACAATTTGAGCTTTGTAAACATTCTCGACGGCCTCGTGACCTAGATTCAAGCGTATGAGGTGTGTTTAATTTAGACATTCCGGAGACGTGTGAGATGACTCTAAAATTTTCTTTGTTTGATAATGATGTACTTAGCGCAATTGTCTAGTCTGATACCCGATTACGTATACATATTTATTCATTTATATATACTTTGTCTCAATAAATAATTTATAATATTGATATGTATAATTATACTATGATTGAAATAATTTCTAATATCATAACTTATTTCAAATGCTCTGGATTTTCTGAAATTATATTAATACATACATAAAATTAAATATAAAATATTGATTTGTAAATTTATCACACATAACTACTTTTAATAGTTATTGATGAATTCAGAGGTAGGAATCGATACCCTTTTTCCTCTTTTTATATAAGTGTTTTTCTTTTTGATTAAAATTTTCTTGGGAACAATAAAATTACATATATATATGTATATATACATACATATATAAATATATAAAATATACTTATTATATTTATAATATTTTAATATAGTTACATATCACATATTAAGCGAGTAATATCTTGGTCAAATAATTAATCCAAATACCAATGTTTGCTGCATTCCGCTTTCTCCTTGGAATCTGTAAAATTTTATAACGGAAAAAGACTTACCCCTACCAAGGTTTTTCCGACCGGGAAATACACAGTAAACCTTGCTGCAATTTTCCTAAATTAATTTTTATTTTCCTAAATTTAATTTAATCTTTTGACTTCTTTTTTTTTTTTTCAATTAATCTAATTAATTAAAATGATGTATGAACTCTATCGTTCTAAACTGTATTTTATTTCAAAACTCGTTGGTTAAATAACACTTTAAATGATAGTTACTTCACGATTAATTTAGAGATGGTAAATCGTTGTTAAATTAAATTTTTATCCCTCCGAACTTTTATGTATTAATAAACTATTACTTTGTTTTATTATTATTATTTAAGATAATTAATTTAAATATTTATTATTTGTTAGAACACTTTCACTTAGATTGAACACACGTATTTAATTATAACTTCTTCACGCTAAATTATCACATCACTTCAGTTATTTATTGCACTAATATTAAACGCGAAATTTCTAAGTTTAAAAATACGATATTAAGTGATTATAAAATCCGAATTTTCCACTAAAACAAATTGTATTTATCACGAGCACTTTTATTTTTCACAAGTAATTAATGCGTTGGCTTTATTTTTATTTTCACTGATTCTAACTGCAAAGTATTTTTTTGTAGATCACTGACTAGAATGTGAAATTTTTCTAAGTATCATAATAATTATCACTTAGAATTTTTCAACTTTAAATCACCCACCGTTTCGTCACGTTCCGCGAACTTTCAACCTTTTCGACCACGACCGTAGACTGTCTCCAACTGGCATTTGTCTAGACTTTTATACCCCTCTCAGGTCCAAAAGATCGTATCTGAATCTCCTGTAATAAACCAATCTAATTACTATCAACTCGTAATTTCTTGAAACCTCTCCATTATTGTCGAATGCGGTCCCTTGGTCCCTTTCGCGTTTGATACTTTAAATTCTGTCTCGTACTTCCATACTTACAAGATCCGGATTTAGTAAGATCCATGTTTAATGGCCCAACTTCCTTTGTCCTGGTGTTCATACAAAATTAGCTTGAATTTAATAATTTTAAAGTTCTATTTTCATCTATTTCGTAACATGTCCGTGCGTACGGCATCTACCATATGTTCCAAATCTGTCCCCAAATTCGCCTATCAGAGATATCTTCATGTCGAAGTCTTTCTCGCAAATTGTTCATTTTTATTTTATTATTTTTCCTCGAGTTTTTCTGTATTCTATATGAACCTTTCCATTTAAAACCGAATTTTCTCTATTTACGTCGTATATTTGAATTTTCCATTTTTTTCTCGAATTTTCTTTTATTCACGACACTCTTTCCATGAATTTCCTTATTTATTCTTACGTTATTGTTCATATCTCTATAGATTTTTATATTTCAAGCCGTATTTATTTTATTCACTGTTAATCTAAGATTTCCTTTGTTTTTCTCTGTCGTATCTTCTCTCCCCTCGCTTCCCTGTACTTCCCTGATATAACCATATCGTTTTTTTGATGTTTGCTGCCTCTTGGAAAATTTCATTTTCTATTTGTTATTAATAAATATATCATTTTTAACATCTTTATAGGAGATACCCCCACTTCGGCCCTTAAATTTCTGTCATTTTTATTGCTTCATAGAGAACGCCTTACAAATTTCGTCTCGTTCTTACCCAAAATCCCATAAACCATAAGCCTTGACAGTTGTATACATTAATTCCTGTACCCACCTGGCAATAAATCCTTTTTTATTTCAGCGTCGTTAACTTTTATGAGAATTCTTTAATGTAAATATTTCATAAGACCCATGATAATTTTTATTACCTTTTTAACGACTAATTGCCCTTATCTAAACAATTTTCATGTTCGAATATTCCTTGTTTATCACAACAAAATACATCTGGGATCGACAACCATTGTAATGTCTCATTTTTATCTGCAGTCGCGTACTATGTTACTCTATAAACTCCATTTTAATTACGTAAAATGACTCCTTTTCCTGAGTTTTTCTATCGCAATGTTTTCAGCATTTTCCACTCCCCTCCGTACTGCACTCTATTTTCCTCTCTAACACTTGTTACTGCTCTAGACCTCTGAAATGTACCCTCGCCTATTCTTTAAAACTCTAATTTTTTTTGACGTTTCCTCCCTAAATCTTTCATCGTAATATCCTAGCTCCGTCTAGAATTGATAACAATAATTTTCCATTGTTTTTTCAACATTTCCATTTCCTTTAGCACGTTTTCCCTCGAATCGATCATCTCCGGTCGTCACAAACAATCGTATTATAGATGGAAATCTCCCTAACATCTTACAACACGTTTTCGTCACTTGCTATGCAATTTTTCACTTAAACTTTTCCATCGTTGTTTACGTGTATCCTTTTTTCGCACCTGATATGCTTCAATGCCTTCGAGAACTAGGGTTTCTGATCCCTGGAATGTACCCGTTAATCATAACATTTCTTGGGGTCATCGTATTTTTGTCCCTGAACAGATTATTTTTTCCCATGGAGTTTATTCACCTCTCGGTTCGGTGGGAACGTCAAACTCATTAATTACATTCCTAATTGCCAAGTCCAAAGGTCGTTCCTTTGTTCTAAAAATGGGCTCGGCCCTCTTCTTGTTGATAGGCTAACTTGGTTTTTAATCGCTTTTGCTGCAATCCAATTGGCTGTCAATATATCACGGCCTAAAGTATATTGGGGAGTCCCTGTCTCTGATTATTTGTTGATACCATCTGTGATTTTTTTATCAATACTCGTCTCACTTTGTCTAATTATAGATCCCTACCGTAAATATGAATTCACTTTACTCTAATCCGATAGATGTCGTAGACGTGTCCGTTTTATAAGTAATTGATATTTTCTTTTTAAATTAAAGTGGGAAGCTACGATATTTTCTAATTTTCACTGTTGATCAATGCAATTCATCACACCATCAAACACTACACGCACCTTCGTCGTGGTGCTAGCTTCTTTAATAACCGCATGATGCGGCAAAAAATAGGATTGCTCATCCTCTCTCCATTTATCACATAACTCCATATGACCTAGTTGTTCAAATTCCCGCATAAATTGTACATATTGCAATTTCAATTCAGGATTTATTAAAAATTTCTTCTCTAAGTTCTTAAATCTTTTATCCGCTGTGTTTAGTGAGTCACCAAGTTGACATCTACCATCGCTCTCCCTAGAGTGCGTGGCGACGAAATCTGCTTCACACGCCTTCTCCTCATGATTTTGAAATCTCGCAGGATTCACTTCCTCCATTTTCCAGAATTTTTCTAATTGATTGGATAATGTGTTTATTGATAAACTACAAATTTGCGGTACTGGCCTTTTTTTATGATGGATGTTGATCGGGCCCGATATGATCCATCCTAATTCAGTCCTCTGAAGAGTAGGTCCGGTATCCAATCTCAGCCGATCATCTTGTAGTATATCCCAAAAGCTCTCAGCGCCTAACAGTATATCAATAGGTGCCGCTACGTTGAAATTTGGGTCCGCCATTTGTAATCCCGGTGGCAGCTTAATATTTTTTCTGGCCACTGTTGCTTGAGGTAGGTTTGTGGTTATTTCCTGCAATATTAGACAATTGAGATTTTGGTTATAATTTGTCCTCAGAGATTTCATTTTAATAGCAACACGTTTCTTTATATGAGTAACATTGTTGTGTATGCCTAACACAGGCTTGTTTATGTTTTCACATCTTAAATTTAATTTCATTGCGAACTTTTCGCACATAAAATTGGCTTGAGCTCCAGAGTCAATCAGGACCCTTGCCTCATGCACTTTATTATTGTGATCTACCACCCCAATGATAGCAGTCGACAATAAAATTGTTTTTTCTGCCTTCGCTAAGGCTGAATGGTTTGACACTGAAACTCGTTCAGCATCCATTTGGCAGTCACCTCCGGGGTGATCTTCACCTTTATTCATGGAGTCATCGCTCGGATGCATCTCCCTTTTATTCATGGAGTCATCGCTCGGATGCATCTCCCTGTGCAATAACGTATTGTGGCTTTCGCTATCACAATGCTTGCATTTCAAATTAATTTTACAATATGGGGCCGTATGTCCTAACCTCAAACATTTGAAGCAGGCACGGTACCTCCTGAATTTAATTTTTTTAAATTTTTACAATAATATATTTTATGTCCCTTGTCATTACAACAAATACAATTATTGTGGGTAGCAGCTAAAAATACCGATTCCTTTTTAGGATTATTGTTGCTACCATTTGCTTTCGGGTGGGTAGGAATTTTTTTCGAATCTGAATTTAACATTAATTCCAAAACTTGTGCACGCGAGGTTAAACATTTAAGAAATTCCTGTAATGTAGGTAGCTCATCCTGCAATGGAGTTTGTTCCCAATGCTTTCTAGAACTTGCATCCAATTTATTAGAAATTACATATATAATTAAAGCATCCCATTGTTCGGTTTTCACGCTTAAATTCTGCAACGCTTTGAGATTTACATTTGTTTCATCAATCAAGTAACGCATGGCTACTGGATCCTCATGTTTCATCTCTTTAAGTTGAAACAGAGCTTGGATGTGTCTATGTACGGTAGTTCGCAAATTTGCAAACCTCTGTTGCAACAACTCAAAAGCCGATATATAATTCAGGTCTGATACCTCGAAATTGGCGATTATCTTTGCTGCATTCCCCTTTAAACAGGATTGCAGATAATAAAACTTCTGTACATTGCTTAAGGCAGTATTGTTATGAACTAGTGTCTTAAATGTTTCTAGAAAATTAATCCAATTTTTTGGATCGCCGTTGAATTCTCGTAATTGGAGGTTAGGTAATTTTATTTCCAATTTGGGAGTCTCCACAGACTGAATTGCTCCCCCTGCAGTCGCTAAAATTGAATAATATTGGTTTTCAAAATTCTCCCTTTGCAAATTATTATCGATTTCGTTGGAATCCGGAAGGCTTTCGATTTGTTCCTGGATTTCTTCAAAATCATCAATTATTTTCTCAATTCTAGCATAGCGAATTTTAATTTCGTTAACCGATAATGTATTTAATGAATCCGCAAGTCTCGTAAGTTTACCTTTCAACACTCCTCGTTTGTTAATCAACGATTTTAAATTATCCATTTTTATTACGTATTTGACAATAATTCAACAATAAAAAATGCTAAAAATGTTCCTTCAAAAACAATTTCTTTGCAATAATCGCGTAAAACAACAGTAATAACCAATTCAAGCTATGAACAATGACAGAATCTTACAATAATAATCATCTTCTAAACAATTAACCTAAAATAAATTTGCATGACTTGCATTTTACACTGAGGGTAGTTAATTTTTTTTGTTTTTAAAATAAGTACATCGACACACAAAAATAGCGCTTGTTTGAACAGGAATTCAATGAATAATTGTGAAAGGATGGCAGGGATACTTATCTTTTGATTCTTCGTGGTTCATATTTTCATCCTTCTGGTTTTTTTATTATTATATAGCTCGCTGGTTCATTCTGGTAATTCCTTTGATGCCTTCATCCGCTCGTAAGGGCTATCCGGCTCGAAGGACCATGTTATAAATGGTTAATTGAGCAGAAGGACTTCAAGAAAAACATGGTTTCACGTAGGAAATCTTCTAGTTTATTTCACGGCACATTTTACAATAAATTTGTTCCCGACCCGAACAAAAACACTTAAATTGGCCACTTTGACCACTCGCTAGATAATGCTAGCTATTTACAGGAGATCCACGTTATTAAGAGAGCATGTTTTTAACTGAAATTGTCCTATTTATAACTGCACTTTCACATACTAACAAACAAAACTAACCACCATTGTTAATCTATAAATATGATAAAGATTCCAGAAATCTGCTTTATCGTCTATCCTTAAAAACAGTGAGGCCCTATGGCCGTAGCTTGTAATCTGTAATTCAAACAGTCAAGTTACAAAATATACCGCTAGGTGGCAATAACCTTCACTTTTTGAACAGGATTAATATGGCCATGTGTAGTCACGGGATTAAGAAGAACCTCTAATCCAGAAAACCTGCAGGGTATAAGCCTTTTATTCCTCACGCGAGATCTTGGTTTAAGAGTTTTAGAAAAGTTTATTTCTACCATACCTAAGAGATAGTATATAAAACAACAATCAATAATAATAAACAGTTCACAGTGACAATTATTACAGTGTATTACGAGTATATACATTTTCGTTAGCGTTGATTACATGTTATTTTTATGGTTTCTTCACAATTGTTGTTATGAACTGCAGATTTATTAAATATAGGTTTTGAGTATGTGTGAGTAAGATTAAGTTAGGTTAAGTTAGATTAAGTAGATGAAGTTAGATTAAGTTAGACTAAGGATGTTAAGTAGATTACTAAATACATGAGTGTTCACAAGAGTGCAATGCTTTTGCATTACCTCTAGTAAGACTGCAATACGATTGTGTCCGCAGCAGGCATTATTATTTGTAACAAGAGCGGTCGGTAGCTAATTCTTATTTCTAGGTTCAAATGTTGAAGCGAGAGAGTAATTATGTATATTCTGATAATCTTGATATACGTACATATAAAAAAATATTTTATTTAATTTATCGGGGGGCTAGAATTCCAATAATCCATGCGCTTGATAGCTGCAAGACGAGTGGTTATCTAGCCCCCTACATAGTTAAGCAAATTAAAATACGTACATATAAAAAGATATTTTATTTAATTTATCGGGGGGCTAGAATTCCAATAATCCATGCGCTTGATAGCTGCAAGACGAGTGGTTATCTACCCCCCTACATAGTTAAGTAAATTAAAATACGTACATATAAAAGATATTTTATATTATATAGAGTATTGGTGCCCTTTTATCAGAGAGGATGTTTTCCATTCAGAAGACCATTGGTGTTGTAACAATAGAGTATTGGTGCCCTTTTATCAGAGAGGATGTTTTCCATTCAGAAGACCATTGGTGTTGTAACTTATTTTTTAAAATAGGGAAATAATCTCTAACCGGAATAGGTATACTACTTAATGGACCATGGACAATGGATTCCTTAGCAAAAGAATCAGCCTTTTCACTTCCAACAATACCAAGATGTTCTGGAATCCTGGCCAAGACCACTAACACGTGCACCAGCGACATGGAATGCAGGAGGTCTATGATAGAGCTGGTAAGAGAGTCGCTACTGGAATTGAGAGGGGATGCGCTTATTTTTTGTAGTGAGCTAAGTGAGTCTGAAAGGATGAGGGCATTTCTAATATTGAGGATTTGACTAGTCGTAAAGCTTCTATATGTATTCAGCAGAGAAAATGGAACACTCTTTGGGAAGTTTGTGTGGGAAACACAATTTCCTGTGAGGTGCATAGACACTGGCCCCACAATGGGAGTCCGGACTGAGTTTGGAACCGTCTGTTAAATTTTTTGTATAATTTGGCCAGTTATTTTCAATAATTTTGTTGAATTCTGCATCATTGGATTGAGCTGAGTTTTTTTTATATGTATATATTTTTCATTCCTATAAATTGGTGCACCTTTGGATAGAAAGTAAGACTTTCATAGGGACGTGAGTATAAGGGGAGAAATTCATTGCAATAGGAGTTTGTGGATACATCCAGGAAAGAGTTGAAGCAATCGTAGAGAAGGGGAGGGGAATGTTTTTTCCAAAATGGATTCAAATAACCTCATGCTTTAACAATTGAGGCCCCTAGAAACAAAGACGGAAGTGTCCACTTTGTTAAATTGTTGGCAAACTAAAAAAAACGTTTAATCAGTCCGTTATTCATCAATATGGAAGGAACATTTAATATTATGTTAGTAAACCGGTTTAAGAATAATATTTCAAATCATTTATGTATCTGAATGCCATAGTTTCTTTAAAAAATGCATTTTTTGATGGACACTTCCGTTTTTGTTTCAATCATTTGGACACTTACTGTTTTGTTTCACAAACAGTTGGACACTGCCGGTTTTGATTTAAAAGACAATTTTGAAGATGTCGCAGTCAATGTAAGAAAACAATATTGAAAAGAAGATTTTTTTATAAAAAAATTTATTTGAAATGGAAATAATATGAACAGCTTAGTTCACTTAATGAATTTATCAAATTTAGAAATATTCATAAATTCCGAGAAATAGATGTTAGATTTTTTTTAAATAATGAATTTACATCCACTATGAAATAGAAAATAATAGAAAATTTGGTAAAGTATGGACAAGCCGCCGCATGCCGCTATACTTTAAATAGGCATAAAATTTGAAAAATAAACTACTTTTAAAGTTAATTACCACAAGAACCATCGGTAAAATATGCATTAAAATTCGATTTTCATTAAAAGTTTAAAAATCACCATCTCCATTACGGCCATGTTTTTTTGTGTGGATTTGACATTTGCGAAGTTTCGTTTCAAACCAAAAACGGATGAATTATTTAATTTACCTAAACTAAGAACCTAATAACCTATTTTGTGTTCGTAAATACTCGTAGTTGTTTCTTGTAATAATTGTTGAAATGAAATGTAATTAGGCTTATCCATAAATTAATGAAAATTTAACAAAATTATAAAATAAAACAAAAATGAACTAAATCATTAATGAGTCTGACAAGATTTCTGCTGATCCTTGAATGAATCTAGGGTTGCCATCTCTAAATTTTGGCAACCAGGACAAGACGCGTGAAAACCCCGGATTTTAGAGCCCAAAACCCGGATATGTCAACAATTTTTTTTTAAACATAGTTTGTGTAATAAAAAACAGTTGAAAATGTCATATATCACCTTTTTATTTATTTTCAGACCTTAAAATTAAATTTAGTCATCTTTTATCATCATTTTAAATGTACCTAACAAAACAGAATCTTATTACAGTTTGTTACAAATTGTTTAATCAGTTAGAATTTTTTATTCTTAAAATAAAACACAATTTATTAATATACTATATGAAAACAAAACCTTATTAAAATATTAAACCAAACAAAATTCTATTAAATTTTTAAACAAAAATCTTAAAAGTACTGAGACCATTTTAGTATTCAGTCTTATAATTTTTGAGGTAATTCTTTTAACTCAATAATAAAATTATCTTCTTTAAATTTTGATCAGCAGCCAAACAAAAGAAAATATCTGTTGACATAATATGAACTAAATTCAATCTTCTAAATCTGAAGCTGAACCTTTTTAAAGTTTAGACTTACTGTAATGTAAGTTACATTACTATTTTTTTAAAACATAGAATAACAAAAAACTACTCATTAACCTAACCTAATAAAACAGACTCTTATTACAGTTTCTTACAAATTGTTTAATCAGTTAGAATTTTTTATTCTTAAAATAAAACACAAATTATTAATATACTATATGAAAACAAAACCTTATTAAAATATTAAAATTCTATTAAATTTTTAAACAAAAATCTTAAAAGTACTGAGACCATTTTAGTATTCAGTCTTACAATTCTTGAGGTAACTCTTTTAACTCAATAATAAAATTATATTCTTTAAATTTTTTTCAACAGCCATTTACACAACAAAATATCTCTTGACATAATATGAACAAAATTCAATCTTCTTAAATCTTAAGCTGAACCTTTTTAAACTTTAGACTTACTGTAATGTAAGTTAAATTATTAATTTTTTAAAACATAAAATATCCAAAAACTGTACTCATTTATATCACCTTTAAAGTTATAATCAACAGCCATATTGTAAATTTCTTTTACGTAATAAAAACAATCATAACTTTAACTACAAAAATGAAAAGAAATTATTTCACTCATAAGTAGATTATCTAGCTATGAGCTCATAAGTGATTATCTATCTATTAAAGCTTTTTCCTCAGCCTTTTTGCCTTTTTTACTTTTCGGTTTTTTTGTACTTATCACTCTTTCCGATAGCTTTTAGAATATCTTCCCTTTTTAAAAGGAATTTGTAAAAATCAATGCAGCTATATTCTTGGAAATTAAATTAAATTTTATATTTTTGAATGTAGCTATTACTTTGTGGTTATCCATTATAAAAAATGAAACAATACAACTTTGTATAAACCACTTATAAAATGTGCAAATCCGACCGGTTTCGGAACAAACGTTCCTTCGTCAGGGAAATTTAATTTTAATTACTGACGAGATTGTTTCTAAGCTTAGTGAATTTCTTTCATTTGTCCATTGTTGTGTAATTAATGAGAATATTCTCTCCACGTTGGCATTATGAGCCGGAATGCAAAAAAAATACTGTGCAATTTTCAGCAATTCCGAATATAAATTCGCATTTGGTGTTTTAAAAAATTGTACCCAAAGTTGATTTGAATTTAAAAGCTTATCTTGTTCAGTTAGGTTTTGGCTAAAAGCCTTTAAATTCAACCACTCGTCAAATAATTTTGCGTCGTCAATATCTATATTCTTGTCTTTTAAATAGAGGACAGTGTCTTCAATAAGACTCCATTCTGTATTGTTATTAATTTTTGGCAAAAACATCCAGTCAAATTTCTCAAATTGCTTTAATGGTTTCATCCATTCTTCAATGTATGTTTTGATTTCCTTGTAGAAATCATGCATGCATTTTTTAAACTCTTGTTTCGTGCCCTCATCTTCTTTATTTATAATGCTCTGAACATTCAACGGCACGAAACTTTCCTTAATTCGGTCATCTAAGCTTTTTGTTATGGATGCAAGTATGCTTCTGGTTTCAAGGACTGAATTATCACTTTTCTCTAATTTCTGTATTTTTGAGTGAACGGTGTGCATAATTGAGTGTATGAGAAACAAGTATGCCTCCGAGAGAGGATTTTCAAAAAATTGTTTAATTAAAACAGGTGGCCTTTCTATGTTTTCAAAATAATCGTTTAATGGACGGTAGAGCTTCAGGAGTCGCTCGATAGCTGGAAACAGGCTTAGCCAACGTGTTTTAGAATGAAACAGAAGCTGTTTATATTCAACCTCAGCTGTTTCACAGAATTCTTTAAGAGCTTCGGTTCGTACTGTGTAAGTGGCAAAAAAATTATAAATTTTTAAGATGATGGATTCCACGTCTACTGGCAGTAAATCGCATCCGTGGTGCACTGCGTTGTTAATGACATGTGCAGAGCATCCCACACCAACCATGTTTGGGTTTAGATTTTCTTTCAGCTTGTGGAAAACATTGTTGGTTCCATATCATTCTACTCCACCGAAGTTTGTATTGCAATTATCTCCAGCAAAAGCAATACACTTAGATAAGAGGTCAAGCTGGCGAAGCTGGGTTATTATTAGTTGAGTAATTGTGTCAGATGTCTCGTTTTTCGTGATTTCTATGACCCCGAAAATAATTCGCGGTTGAGAGCACAAGTGCAGTCCAATGAATTGAAAGACATATGATGGCTTACTGTATGATAGACGAGTGCGCCTTCCGCTGCTGGAATAAGGAGGTCCTCCGCCGATGTCGATCTCACAAAATATGTTGGTATATTTGAAGTACTTGCTTGATTTTTCAAATTTGTTTTGTGTTTCTGCATACTTAAATGCTCTTTTATGTCTGCAACGCCTTTGTTTGCGATTGAAATAATCGTGGAACAAACGGTACAAAATGCTTCCCAGTCATATTTTCCTTTTTTTAACATCGAAAACTTAGTTTGCAAATCACTGTTAAATAAGCATTTAAGCTTAGACATTTTGGTATCTAATCTGAAAAGAATAAAATAAGTAAAAATATAGTCACCACTGTCACCAGAGAGTTTCAAAACATGTGGTTAAATTAGAACTATAATAATGAGTAGCTGGTACCCGCGACTATGTCAGCAAAAAAGCATACTTGAAAATCTGTAAAAAGAATCGAGAACTCTAAGCAAGAATCTCCGTAAACTTTTCAAAAAGCAAAATGATACCGCATCTTTACCTTATTTTCATCCCTCCATTATTATTTTTGAAAAAAAAGTAGCCGATGTCCTATGTCCTTCCCTGGGATATAAATATTATTTACGCCAAATTTCAGCCAAATCTGTTCGCGTAAAAAGGTTACAAACAGAATTACTTTCACATTTATAATGGAAGTGTGGATAGCATTCATAATATTCAGATGAGCAGTGTCACACTACTGTACAAAATAACAACTACGATATGTAATAAAAATCTCATTTACTTACCACGTGTACGTAGGTACACCCGCTTAACTGTAACGACGCACGTCCGCACTCACAACCGTCGGGAGGGGCGGGGGGACGGTGAATTTAGCGAGTCAGTTTATCGGTTGATTGCGGCGTGCGGGTACAGTGCGTGTGTCGCGGGCGGCCCAAAACTTATTTTTTTAACCTGGACATCAAATGAAACCCCGCCCGGACGCTCCCCGGACGCCCTCCAAACTAGGACAAATCCGGGGAAACCCGGACGGATGGCAGCCCTAAATGAATCTATAACAAATAATTTAAAAAAAATTCAGTTGTTATTAATTTGAAATATTATATCAAATAATTATTTAGGTATAGTTGTCAAAACACATGGCCTAGCTCTGACTCGATCCATATCCTTAAAAAAAAATGTGAACAAATTCAGATAAATCTTCAAATGTCATATTTAGACATTTGCCTACAACATAACGGCGATTTACCTTTTTTCTTGGTAATGTTTGCCTTCCATTTGTGTGGTTGTTTGACACGTTTGCTCGCTGATTCTGGTGGCAAAATATCGGGGAAGGCTTCTGGTATCGCAAATGCGACACGTGGAGTGGACTGTATCAATATATTTAAAAAAAATGTTATGCTTGTGAACACTTTGACACAACTATGGGGAATGGTAAACAGATGAATGGAGAAGGAAACTGACTTACCTCTTATGGTTGATGTTCTGCTTAATATTATGGGTCTGAGGGAGCACTAAATCACTCACTGCACAAGCTTCCATAAACTGGTCGATGTTATATAAAACTGAGAGAACAATGTTGTTCGTTGCACAGTTTCTTTTAACAGACTGCCCGACATATTGATTTTATTGTTGTATGGTAGGTAATATTGTCAGTAGGGACAGGTAATTGTGGTAAAAAAGGATGGGTAGAAAAATGGAACAAGGTTTATAGATAGGTATACATAGTTGCGTCAACATTTTCCGCCCACCTAATTTTGGAACAAAATTAACAATAAAAATAAAAAAAATAAATAATAACAATAAGTAGCTTGAATACTATGTTATTAATCAAAATTATAAGGAAAATTATTTAAAAAAATTATTGTGAGACGTAAGCACACCAGCTAGCTGTCTTCTGTGTATTTGTCAAAGGAAACAAAAGGAAAATAAAAACATAAAATATAAGTAATAGATAGCTCTATGATAAAAAAAAGCTGAGTATTGAATTAACAGATGACTTATTCTATAGGCAAGGGGCAAAGCTTAACCGCTGGGCGGACAAACATACCTTTAGTGGTTTTAATAGTTGCAACGCGAACGATATTGTCTTTACCTGGATGTACGGCAACAATTCGCCCTAAAGCCCAGCGCATGGGGGGAAGACGTTCATCCTTTACTAGCACGAGTTGACCGATCTCTAAATTAGGTCTGTCTCTCAACCATTTTGCACGTTGTCGTAGAGTATTAAGATACTCCACATTCCAACGTCGCCAAAAGTGTTGAGACATATTTTGTATGTGTTGCCACAGTTGCAACAGTTACTTAACTTTGCAATCACCGCCATCCCAAATACTCTCATATTATAATAAACCTTTAATCCATATCCGGAATACAAGTAACTGAGATGTGGGTAGATCAATGAAAGAAAAGACGGAATGTTAAAGTAACAAAGATGAACATTTATTCTTTAATCTCAAACATTAAGAGTAGAGCATGATTATTATATTATCGAATCTACAGGGGTGGTTGACTACCTACGGTAATCAATTAATGTTAAACTAGTTTCTCGGAACATGTGGTATCAAACAAAATGAAAACATATCATTAAAAATCCTAATGGGCGCCTGTACAGATAAACTATACATATTTATAAGGATTAAATAAATGCTAATGAATTAATAGCCAAAGTTAAAATTATCTCGTGATGATTCAATATAAATTATTTCGCTCACGTGTGTTTCGGCCATGACCTTTGACGGCTTGTAGTACAGCTGTTACACCATGCACTCCCAGGAACCAACTGACGAACCTACTGAAACTTCTCGTAATCCTCTTACCGGCGCCTGTACATTAACGGCCGGCTGTCAATCTTATCAGGTACCCGCGTGGCTACAACACTCCGTCTAAATTAGGCAAGTACTCGCCCAAACTGTTGCAAACGACTTAAACGGTTTGATCCAGTAGCGGACAGGTCATATTCGGGAAGTCCTAAGAGGAATCCTCCTATCAGAAAATGGCCGGGTGTAAGGGCGTCGACGTTTTCTGGATCAACCGACAAGGGGCAAAGGGGGCGTGAATTTAGAATAGCTTCAATGGTAGTAAGAAGTGTGGCAAACTCCTCAAATGTTAGGGAAGTATCACCCACTACTCGAACCAAATGATGCTTGACGGATTTAATTCCGGATTCCCACAGTCCACCAAAGTGTGGACTGGCGGGAGGATTAAATGTCCACAGGATTTCCTTTTGGGCTAGATAGTCTGAAATTACTTCACGTTGTGGTGAAGAATAGAAATATTTAAATACTTGTAACAGTAATCATCAGTATAGACCTTCTGATTATTCTATTTAATGGTAGAGTGAGAGATTCTCTTCAGGATTGTGGGAATAAACGAATACAGGTTCCAACTTGTGAGGTTTCATTGGTTTAAGCAATAAAAGAGTTCATTTCCAAAACAACCAAATCCCAGTATATTTTTATAAAGAACATAACAATGTTGCCCTTTTGAGGGGCCGGGTTTCACATCCCCAAAAACATAACAGATTCTGAGAATTTAACAGGAACATAATTAAGCAGAAAGAAATGTCGTACCTGCGGACCATGGATCTTTATCTAGATACTTCTACACTGACGCGAACTCTTAATTTACTTGAAGATAGCGCGTTGATGAACCGCGGGCCATATTCTCACGCAATCTCCAGGATGGGAACCAGGAAAGACTCCCCAGGAAGGCCAGAGTTTGAGGACTCCCCGCCAGGGAGTAGGGGCCAAGATCAGCACCAGTGCTCTGGTTGAGCCCCTCGGATAACCACGATTTCCGTCAGCACGCCTCATCAGGAAATGAACGCCAAGTAACCATCCGTCACAAATATGAGCAGCAGTGACCGTACCAGGTCATAAGAACTCTCCCTCGCGACGCTCTTCAATATGCCGGTCGCGATTATATAGGTAATTTACAACATCGTTATGCCGCGGACAAATATCGGTCACAATGGCGGCGACCAAACACATTAGCAAACAGCGTTCCGATCACATCAGAAAGGAGCGTTCGCAAAAAATGCATCGATGTGCATCGCGATTAAAATCGTTTTAAACAAACAATTTGTAACAAAGGGATTATCCCATTTTTAAATCCAGAACTATCACTTAAGTGACTAGTCGAATTTGCACCGGCTTCCTGTACGGTGCGAATCCAAAAAGTACCGCCGGAAGTTTTACAATAATGTTGCCAATCGAAAAAATCCAAAATACGGCGATTCAAGCGGCCAGGTGAAGGTTTACTAAGTCAGGCTAATAATTATTATGAAGTAATAATTATTATCGTGACATACTCCAGTTAGGTATCGCTTTGTTCCTACAAAATTTGTGCCGCCGTCACTGAAGACTTCGGAACACAAACCCCGTCGATTTATGAATCGGGTTAGGGATGCGATAAAGGCATCCGTGGAAAGGTCTGACACAACCTCAAGGTGCAAGGCTTTGGTGGCCATGCAGACAAAAAGACATAAATAAGCCTTAGTGGTTTTTGCTCCGCGACGTTTATGATCCTTCAGCATAAAAGGTCCACCAAAATCGACGCCTACACGAGAAAAGGGACGACTAGGTTGAACACGAGAGGACGGCAGATCCGCCATCATAGGTGAATGTGCAGTGGCCCGAAACTTGTGGCATGTGACACATTTTACGACCGGACATAATCCAGTATTTGCGTTGAATAAGAAATTGGAGAGTACGCGGTCCGACGTGAAGATAAGCACGGTGATAGTAATCAATTAATAACCCGGTCAAATGACTAGACTTAGGAAGTAAAATGGGATGCTTACTATCGGATGGGAGTGCAGAATTTGTTAGCCGACCGCCCACCCTCAGGATACCGTGAGGGTCAATAAAAGGTTTCAGTTTTTGAAGGCCGGAAGAACACATTTGTCAGAGCTTAACAGAATAATATCGTTGTGAAAATAAGCTTGCTGTTCGAGTTTTATAATCTTCACGAATGCGTTGTCCAGTTCTTGAAGAGTGAGTGCCGCATGATCTATGCTCTGTTTCGGCATTTTGGAAACATTAGAAAGACAATTTGTTTTGAACCTAAGGATCCATGCAATGACTTTCTTTAATTTTGATAATGAAGAATACTTCGCTATGATGGAAGATGATTTTAATTCGACATTAAAAACTGTAGGTTTAGGGGGTTGAACTGGTTGGTGGTTGGTTTGGGGGGGGTGGACCCAGAGGGCTATCTCGACTTGATACTGGTTTAGTTAAACGAGCACTGACCACTAGGATGCTGTTGCTTAGTTTAACCAGGAGACCGGTAGGCCTGCACTGTATTATATACCCCTTAGGGCAGGGTAGTTCCGGCTGGCGACGGAGGGGAGGGGGTAGCTCAGCCAATGGGGTGTCTTCGCGGCCGGGTGGCGAGGCGAAAGTTGCCGAGCGAGACGGCGCTATGCGTGTGAGGGAGAAAGTATTTGGATCCGTGCGTCGGACCGAATACCAAGTGCTACAGCTTTTTATTTTAGCTGGGGAATCCTTTTCTCAATAATCAACGACGACTTTACTTTTTCATCTTTTTCATATTTAGCCTTTCGACAAGCATTTAGAGCACACGTCTGTTCTGGTTCTTCCGAACCCTAAATTAAACTTTTTCACAAAAATATCACGAAAAATTTTTTTGCTTGACCTGAAGCGCCCCAGCAGTTTCATTGAACATCTGCCATAATTTTTTAATGTTTAGTTCTGCTGAAAGGTAAATTCTACTTTCAGTTTTGGATCGGCAATAATGTGGCTCACCTCCCTTCAGTGTTTTGATAAACTTAATAACTTTATTTCGTTTTTCAGAATAGTTCACACTTCGATGATCTCCTCCTCTCGTCTCAATAGAAATTTTTCCACCAGTTTCATAAAATCTTCTCACTACACCTTGCACTCTATCTTTATTTAAATTTAGTATGCCTAAAAATGTTTTCTGGCACACTGGAACCACCAGTTTTATATTTACATACAAAGTAGTTTATTAAAAACTTTTTTAAGGTTGCCGGTTTTGAATGCTCTTCCTTGGCAAAATTTATTGATGAAAGCATCTTGAATTTGTTTGTTCGGTGTTGAATAGAAAGCTTCATGAAACGTTCTCATGTCAATTAATTTCACCGCACTTACATTTTTTTGTGTTGTGCCCACAGGTTGGATATTTAGGTAGGTCATATAGGCAATATCACAAAAATAATTACTATCATCTCTTAATTTTAAGATATTCGAAATAATATAAAACTTTATAAAAAGAACATTACATAATTTGTGCATTTAAATAGTGAAACTTGAAAAAAAATTATGGTAAAAAATATTGGATAAAAAGGAGACGCCATTGAAAAATGCATCAAAATTCATGTAAAACTGACCAATGTTTACGTACCTATTTGATCGTTCTACCTTCTTGTTCCACTTTGCTGGGTTTCGCATTATCTTTAGCATTATTATTTCGCATTATCCTTGCCTTACCAGGAAGGGATTCACTCACTATTATTAGATTATTCGACATTATTTTAGGGAGAAATTAGTAAAATAAGCAAGACAAAAATCAACGATCCGGACGAAAATTGTATGCAAGGAGACTGGCGGCCATTTTGATTTTTTCAAAATGCCGACTTCTGATTGACTGTTTCAATTACTTCAATTACGGAGTATTTTGGAACTCAGGCCCATATTTAAACACAGTTTATAAAGAAACTAGAAGACATTTTGAAATAAAAACAACAGCATTGCATTACTTGGAAGAATTCACACCAGATGGCATTCACAACTAATTTTTGACCAAAATTCATTAGGGAGGATATTGGAACTCAACGATACAGCTATTCTCTCACAACTTGGTATGTACAGCGCTAGTGTGAGACTGTTGTATGGGAGTGAGTATGTTAGTAGAATACAAATATTTAAAATTGGGATATATTGTTTGTAGGGATGCCAAAGACCTCTTATATATTGTCGTTGTACAAGCTTAGCTTTATCATTGCACAGTAGTTAGTTACAGCTGAAGTTTTTGGCTTTCATAGCAATAATGCTAGTTTTGTTTGCCAGCACCACTAAAGCTGGTCCTGTTTCAATCCTGGCAGGTTCCTATCCGACGTGAAGCGTAGTTGCGCACGGCCGGTGCTCGAGCAGGTGCTCCCCTGGATCTCTGGTCTCGCCCCCGGCCGACCCCCACCTGTCCCCGATCCTGAGGACTCTCTGCAACTTAATGTTGTCATTGCAGACTTTATTGATTTAGAAGAAAACTGTTTTCCTAAAACTATAATTCGCCTCAATTATAAATTGGCTTGAATCGTACCGCAATTTTTATAAACACCTTTTCCCGAGTTTCAGTTGCAGGATTTCTTAAGTCCACAAACCAAAATCAATTATACCTTGTTTCCTTATGTATTCTTTTTCCAGTTTTGCCCTATTTTTAATAGCACTCTTTACACTATAGAGGGGGCCATATCGCTTTTTTCTGTAGGTGGTTAATTCTTAGTCTGCGTGACAATCCTCCCTACTTTTGAATATAAATGAATTTCATACATCTGTTATTACTAAAATTAATTCCAGCATTGTTGTTTGGGGTATGCATTACACAACCCCGCCATATGGAGTAAATACAGATTTTCCCTTGAGGCGTTAAAGCTTCAGTCTAGTAGTAGTAGTTTTTAATCCGTAAGCTGCTGATTGCGTATATTGTGTAAAAACTAAAGCGAATGTAAACATTGACAATGTAATATATTAGATGACTTTCAGTAGTGTCTTCAGAAAGGAATAAGGTAAAAACACATTTTTTGTTCAGGAAAATGTATCGGCTGCATACTGCAGAATTAATTCAGGAGCTTCCGGGTTAAGAAGCAGTCACTGGAGTTGAAAGATGTAAGAATTATTATTAGTTATTTGTGTTGGATTGGCCCTTAGACTTTTCTGCCTCACCAAAGAAACAATATCTGCAGGAAATATAACTTTTAAATATCATGCTCCGAGGCCTAAAGGCATATCGCCAATGGCTCCGTTGAAACTTTTCTTTCTGATACATGCATTGTCCATATAAAGGAGAGGTTTAAGGTAGCTTTTAGAAGCAGGACAGAGAATGGGCTTAACCCGGCGATACTCGCTACCGGGTAAAAAATACCAGAGTACAAAAAATTGGTTGTATTTTTTTTTCTACGCGTTCTGGCAACCCAAGATTCTAAGTACCTTCAAACCGATAGTTCACATACCCTCACCCGGCGGGGCGGTCAGTTCGCGCACGGCGCTTATTAATGACAGACGTGTAAAGTGAGTATGGGTAAAAAATACCCGGTAGCAACGATCCTATAAAGTATAAAGGTATCATTATTTTTTAGTATTTTAGGAGTGTACCTAGTTTATTTTCGATACCGATCTCAATTTTGCCAAATTTGTAAGAAAAAATAATATTATGTTGATTTTCGTAAGATTACTGAGAAAAACATAATTTTTTGGTTATTTTTTAGGATAAACTCTAATACAAATAAATAAACATTGAAACTTGCATTTGTAGTTTTATTTATGAACAATAGTACCAATAACACAAATACATTGTCAAAAATTGAAACTCAAGCGTCTTTTTGAAAATAACGGCAATTAAACTCTGTGGTATTTATTACCCGGTAGCGAGTGTTCATGTTCGTAAATACCTAGCGAGTACCGCCGGGTTAAGATAATATTAATACATCTCTGAAGTCGCGCCGTATGGAAACCATCTGTGTATGTGAAGTTTGTGACTAAGCTACTATCGTGATAAGTGAACTGTCAGAGTGCATATTCTGCCAAATATATTTTCGCATTACATTAAAATAAAATACTGTTTTTGAAAGCAGATGAAAGGCTCTTTCAGGTTTTAGTATTACAAATCAATATATGGGTGAACTATAAATGGTCACCAACACTCACTGTTTTAATCACTAGTGGACTTATATATTACAGGTGATTTTTAAAGCTTTGGAAGCTTAGCCATACACATTTGTATTATTATTCTTAGATTGTGTAATAGATAGATGATGATGTGCTGCTTAGAACCGCCGCCGCTGATAATGATACTTGCGTAATATTAACTTTAGCACTAAAAAATTTCACCATCATTGTTGAGAGAACTCAAACCATTTGAATCTAATTGTAGCCATCCCTCAATGAATGATAAGTACTTAATGTATATGTCGTAGGCCGATCGTAAAATCAGGCAGATTATGATGCGCCTCAGGCACTTCACGATGTGGCTAGGCGCATCATGATCGGCCTGATTTTACGATTTGCCTGCGACATATACATGACGTGTGAAACTCATTTGCCTTTATTAATAATACCAAAAATTAAATATCATTCTTACTAACCCCATTGTAATGTGTGTTAATCTGTGTGCATTTTATAATAAAATGTATGACTGTCAAAAAGAATGCCACATACCTCCGTTATCCTAGTAGACATCTGAAGCATACAATTAAAAGTGGCAAAGTCAAAATCCCTGTTCGTTGGCAACCTAAGACTAAAGTCCTTTACAAACTCAGAGCTTTGAAAGTCAAAATGTTTTTTTTACAAACTTGAGTATAAAAGAAAATACACTTTAAATAAATAAAAATATCATAACTTGCAAAAACTATGAGCCTGCTGCTTCCATGAAAACAAATCTCTATCTCAATCTGCTAACAAATAAGGACATTGACTTGGCCAATTTTCATCTTATTCTCACAATATCTAAATTAGAGAATGGAGAGCTTGGAATATGTATGTAAATTTAAAAAAAAACAACATATTTTAATACTAAGAGAATTATGAAACATTTTCTTTATTTCTGATATATTTTACATGGTACATGTCATTTTTATCATGTTCAATTATTATGCAGTAAAACCCAAAAAAGGCCTATCTTTGGCCATATTAACAAAGAAAAACATGACCCGTGTAACTTTGCAGGCGACCAAATGAGTAACAAACAATTTTTTGCGTCCATAGTTTGTATATCCACCAACATCTTCACTAGCGACTGTAAAGTTAACCGTGTCAAGCTTCAGTGTAAAACCAATGGTCACCTCAATAAATAAATTGTTGACAGTACAACCAGAGAAATGATTCACCTCTTCTGGTGATTTTGTTTTATTTAAAATTATGTCATTGAAAATATACCTTAGTTTAAAAATAATTTTTACAGTCAATTTGGAATAATAATGATAACTTTACAAAACAAAATGTGCATAGTTTTGGTACACTTAAAATTTATCACATGTGTAGGGGGTTAGGTTAAAAATATGTTTATCATAATAAATTAAGAAATATATTTTATAAATGTTTTTAGATTAGATAAATGATACCAAATTGACACATTTCTTCTTAAATAAAGAGAGAGCACTTAGTTCGATCCCAAAGATTGTTCTTTATTTCTTCTAGGAACACCTAATTGATTTTATTAAAATATTTTTAAAATTTAATTTTTCTATGTATGTTGTTGGTTTACTTATAGTTTTGGTAAAGTTTAATAATGGATGTTTATGTTAAAATGAATGTTTAATATGCATGTACTTTTGCACAATAAAAATATAAGAAAACATTGTATGTTTTGTTTTACAATCCGTATATATCAAGTCTTGTTTCTTTACCCATCTTAAATAAAATGACAATTGGATGGAGTATATGTGACTAGGAGAGTGCGTTTTAATGTCGAGCACCTTCATAAACTAGTTTTAGATTCCAGTGCACAAGTCAGGTTTTTACCGCGTCAAATAAATCGATGCGGCTTGGCATTTGTGGCACATGAAACCATGCTTTAGATGGGGAGCTGCACACAGTGCTGCCGCAGTATGCGCACCGAATCGCAGCAAAAAAACTCTTAAGTGTGCACTGGATCGTTACTGCCAAATGACTTGGCACCAGTCCATTGTCTATTAAAAATGTAGGTGCTTTATCCAATAGCGATTTTATTTAAGACATCCATATCTCTAATGCTTCGGCCGCATCTGCGCCTGATGCTTCATACGTTTTGACACTAAAAAAGTTATCGCGATAAAGCCCTAGGGATGTGACTTAAACGCTGCGTGTGCTTTAATGGGGATGCAAATTGCGTTATCCCCTCCCGCACGATACACCACACGCAGCCTGAATATTAGCGATGATAGCCGATTGACTTTATCGCGATAACTTTTTTAGTGTCAAAACATATGAAGCATCGGGCGCAGATGCGGTCGAAGCAAAAAACACTATTTAACAACAATAATATAACTGTAGAAATAATATATGGGGGGCACAGTTCTGAAGTTAACCAACTCAAAGTTGAGACCTGAGGTGCAAATAGATATGCTGAAATGACGAAAATGTTTATATTATTAAGAAAGTTTTGGAGGTTTGATACCAGAATAAAAAAGTTGCACCACTTTAGGGTTGAACCCCCCACATTTCATCAAAGCAGAATACAATTTTACTTATGAATTTTTAAGGGAAAAAAAAACAAGCAGTAAAGAAAATTATTTATTTACACAGAAATTTCACAGACGAATTGCTTAATTTCACTAAAATGAAGGTAGTTTGTGACCTTTTTAATCACTGCTGTAACTGAACTGCCATGGTAAGTAAAAACACAGGATCTTTCTTGAGACTCGAGAAAATCACAGCGTCTTTACTTACAACAGCAGTACAGTGATGTCCGATACCTGCAGTATAACTTGCCAACTATTGATACATATGTCCAGTGAGAATGACTACACTGCCGTCATAAGCGAAAAGGCTGCTTTTTACAGCATTTGGCTGTAAAGATCTCAAATCATATCCAATTATTTGACAAAAAATACAAATTGAACTAAATATGAAGAAATTAATGTTCTCTATTAAATTTTAAACCCCGTTGTAATAAAGCAAAAAGGAGAATAAGATTAATTTAATTTGAGAAGATTGAAGAAATGAAGAATAAAATTTATTTTAGTGTAAAAAACATCATACTAGTCTCAATTTTGGTAAATATTCCACTAACCACCGCACTTTTATTAGGCACAGATTTTGGGAATTACACTACATTTGAACTTAATTACTACAAGAAACAACTAATGACGTTTAGATAGATTGTAAAAGATACAGTAAAATACCATTTTTTATTTAAAGTTCAAAATTTCCCTTATAAAATAATTCCTTTGCCGCTATTTTAACATTTTTTTTGTATGCGTTGACTTTTGTCTGAGTTTGGTTTCAACTAAATATGCACAAATTTATTAGTTTACCCAAACTAAGAACTTAATAACCTATTTCGTGCGTGTAAATAGTTGTTTCTTGTAGTAATTGTTAAAACGAAGTTTAATTTCCATAATCTGTGCCTAAAACCTACCGAATCGAAATAACACACAGTAACAGTGATCCATTACAAATTTCGAATAATTGTATTTATTAGTAAATAATACAATCCGAAACAGTTACAAGATACATACAAGTGTTTACTGCATTAATAGTGATATGAATTCTGTACTTTGAAACAGGAGTATTTAAGTGAATAATAAATATTAATATCGGAAAATAGTGACAGTGAAATTGAAATATATTCAAAGCTATGGAGAGCTCTTGTGATTGGCCAACAACATCGCCATCTTTCCTACACTGACCATACAGCTTGCTTGCTTGCTTCACTGTCTCAGACCGCTCTTGTGCATTGTGCTGTTTTTGCAGAAATACAGTCTACTACTAGAGTGACCATGAGTTCGAGCAAAAAACCGGTACCCAACAAGATAATTTGAACACAAGATCCAAAAACAAAATGAATACTGTGCCTGATGACTTTAACCCAGAAGAAGATGTTTTTTCAAAATTTGCATCATACGTAGATTCAAAACTGGAGAAAATAAAAACTCAAATTCTTGAAAACATTGACAAAAAAATGTTTCAAATGTTTTCAAAAAACAACAGAATTTATTAGTCAAAAATATGACGACATAATTTCTCGCTTAGACTCCATAAATCATGTTAAAGGCGAAGTAGAAAGTTTAAAAATCGATTTGGAAAACAAAAGTAAAAACATTAAGCAACTGGAAACTAGACTGGCTTACTTAGAACAGTCCAACCTTGATGACCAAATTGAAATTACAGGAATTGAGGAAAAAACTAATGAACATCCCAAAATAACCGCTATCAAACTAATTGAAAGTGCTAATATTAAAATAAGTTCAGATGATATTACCTCAGCAATAAGGCAATATGATAGAAGACCAGGACATCCGAAAAAAATTATCCTAAAAATTAGAAATCCAGAATGTAGATTAAAATTATTGGCAAATAAGAAGGTGATTTCGAACCGTGAAAACATGATATTCCTAGGAGAATCACTAACTCCTTATTTTAAAGAGCTACTTTGGAAAGCCAAAACAAAGGGAAAAGAATTAAAATATAAATACATTTGGTATAAAAATGGTTCGGTTCTAATGAAAGAAGATGATGGCAAAAAAATCAAGGAAATAAAACACGAAGACGACCTCAATAGATTATTATAGAATTTGATTAATAAAGGCACCGAAAATATTTACATCATTAAAAATGGATGTCGATTTAGGAAAATGCGTTGATTTGAGTGACATCACAGAACCTAATTTAATTATTAAAGATTTATTAACTTGCAAAATTTTTTTAAAACATTCCAAGTTTTCTTTACTTTGTTTGAACGTTAGAAGTTTAAATAAAAACTTTGATGAAACCATAACTATGCTGGATGGGATTGAACACCGTCCTGAGGTACTAGTGTTTACAGAAGCTTGGCTAAAAAAAATTACCAATATACCTAACATCCCTGGATACACTGTTTACAACACAAATAAAAACTGTTTGCAGAACGATGGTGTAGTTGCCTATATAAAACAAAATGTTCACGCGACCGTTGATGAAGTTGTTCTCCCTGGTGCAAACTGCCTAAGCATGCAGATATCGAGTAACTTGTGTGTAATAGCTGTGTATAGATCTCCGTCCCAGGCTCAAACAGATTATTTCCTTGAATCACTGAGCGAACTGCTTGACTCTACATCTATCCAAAATAAGGAAATCATTTTATGTGGGGATATAAATATTAATACTTTGGATTTGAGCGATATGAAAACTCAGAAATACCTCTCACTTATGGCTTTTCATGGTTTGAAACCAATCATAAATTCACCTACAAGAGTTTCTTCTACCAGTTCAACCTGCATCGATCACATTATGGTGAAATCTAAATTCGAACCACAAGGAGCTGTCTTCACTACTGGCATAACAGATCATGATGTTATATTGCTGAGATTTATGAGCTTTACACTAAAGAAAATAGCAAAGGATAAAGTGAAAATCAAAACCGTCATAGATAACAATCTTTTGAAGGACAGATTAAAGGAGGAATCATGGCAGTCAGTCCTATCATCTCAAGACGTTAATTCAGCTGCTGAAAATTTTATTAAGTGTTTAAAAATGCACGTGAAAAATTGTTCGTCTGTACAAAGTGAAAAACATAACATGAAGTACTTAAAACCTTGGATAAATGATGGAATTATTAAATGCCTCAGAACCCGTGACAAATTGCACTACAAATGTCGAGAAGAGTTAAATAATATTCAATTGCTGAACTATTACAAAAGATATAGAAACTGGTGTACAAAAATTATAAAATATACAAAACAAGCATATTACAGAAGAAAATTGGATAACGTCAATGGAAATACCAAACAACAGTGGAAGATTATAAAGGAGGCTGTAAATATACGAAAGGAACAATTGTCTATAAAAAAATTAAAAATCAATAACAATATTATCTCAATGGAGGAGAATCCAAATATAATCACCAATCACGTAAATAACTTCTTCAGCGATATTGGTCCTAGATTCGCCAAAAATTTGTGCAGCGCAAACAAAACTACCGAAATGTGTCTTGTAAACAATTTTATACCCAGAACTCAAGTAACAGAAGACACATTTGAATTTAAATCTACTAACATTTATGAAGTTACAAAAGTGATACATGAATTAAAAATGTCTTTTTCCTGTGGTATTGATGGCTTAAGTACAATGGTGTATAAACAAAACGTTTCTGTATTGGCTGGTCCCATATCACATATTGTTAACATTAGTTTTAAAAATGGCGTGTTTCCCTCTCATTGTAAGATTGCTAAGGTTATACCTCTTTTCAAAGGTGGAGATCAGCTAGATGTTAACAATTATCGACCCATATCCTTGCTCAATACTCTCTCAAAAGTAATAGAGAGATTGGTAAAGTCAAGATTAGTTTCATTCTTAGAAAAGCACAAAATACTCTCCGACAATCAATTCGGTTTCAGAGAGAGTAAAAGTACGAGTGATGCTGTATTGAAGGTACTGACCAAAGTTATAAGCTCGCTGGATTATGGCAACAAAGCTTTAGCGGTGTTTTTGGACTTATCAAAAGCATTTGAAACAGTTTCCCATGAATTGCTCCTTAAAAAATTATCATCTCTAGGCATTGATAGTACAGCAATGGGTTGGTTCAGATCTTATCTTAGTGATAGAACGCAGCAAGTAGAGATAAATAAAATATTAAGCAATGGTAAATCAATCTCCTTTGGAGTCCCGCAAGGTAGTGTGCTTGGGCCAATATTGTTTCTAATATATATAAATGATTTATGTAATCTGAATATTCCTGGTAACATCGTTAGTTTTGCAGATGATACTACCTTAATATTTGAGGGTAAAACTTGGGATGAAACATTTAACAAATGTAATACAGGTTTAAGAGTGGTAAATAGTTGGTTAAATAATAGTATTTTAACTTTGAACATACAAAAAACCAAATATATCACTTTTAGCATTTCAAGTAAAAGTCAACCTTCCGCCACTCATAATTTAATAATACACAATTGTTTGCAAACCTGTAACTGCAACCCTTTAGAAAATGTAGTCAGCATCAAATACCTTGGCGTAAAAATAGATAAATTTTTAAGATGGAACGATCATGTTAATATGTTGGTAAATAATACTAGGAGACTTACCTATATCTTTAAAGAACTCAGACATATACTAGACAAGGAAAAATTGAAGACGGTTTATTTTGCAATAATCCAGTCTCTACTTTCTTATAATATAGTGTGCTGGGGATCTTGCCAAAAGACTTATATAGAACCACTTAACATTGCCCAAAAACTGATCCTTAAAGTTATGTTCAAGAAAAAATTTAGATATCCAACTCATATACTTTATAAGGAATGTAATGTCATGAATGTAAAACAGCTGTATATTACAAAAACACTTTGTAAATTTTTTAATAATATTAATATTGCAGAAAGAACTCAGCAAATTCGTACTACTAGAATTGGGTCTGGTCTTAACTTTGTGGCAATTCAAACTAAATCTTCTTTTGGTCAAAGAAATTACTTCTATCAGGCTCCACTCATATTTAATAGCCTTCCAGAACATATTAAGTCATCTAATTCCTTTTAAAAAAATGGTTAAATTTATTAGCCGAGGATTGCCAATTGATTTTTTCTACATTGTCATTTCTAAATTAATAGCATATTGATTATTTATTACAGTATATTTACTGTTAATATATTATTTTTTATTTTCTTATTAACTTACCATTACATATTAATTTTCTAACCGAACCTAATTTTAAATATTATAGATTAAACAACTTGCAAAAAAAAAATGTTATTTCAAAGCTAGATTTCAACATATGGTCACCCTAAATGTTTTTACGTTATAATGTATTTGTTCCTATAGTGCAGTGGAGGCCCATTCTGTGAGAAATATTATTGTAACAATATTGTCTTTCAACACATTATTTTGTGTACACTATAAAATTGTTAATCTCAAGTCAAAATGAAGTTCAAAATTTCAATTTAAACAATAACACCTAAATTAAAAAGGTAAAGAAACAATAAATAAATAAATATATATGGGTTTCGTATCCCATAACTTTGTCAAAACTAAAAGATCACACGGATGGCATTTCTAAGGTGTCACTTACACTATAAAATACAATCATATTTTAATGAAAATGGTCACTAAAATGGAATGAAAACAATAATGTTGGGATCAAAACGGTTTCTTTCATATTTATTTCATAATTATTTGATAGTCACTTTAATATTGCATAAGAAAGATTCGCTCTAATATAATCGCTTATAAATCATTGTTTTGTTTCATTTTTTATTTTTTACACATATTTAAAAAAAAAACCTAGGGACATATATTTTTTTAAATTTTATCTGTTGTTGAAAATGGTATGAACTAATGATATAATGAATGAGAACATTTTGTCTGATCTCTTAACACTTTGTTATTAATTCATATATTTTTATCACTTATTATTTTCTCTGTTTATCATTTTATTTTTAAATTTTATTATTTTGCTTTTACTTAACTGTTTTGCATGACCGATATTTGCGTGTGTTATTTTTATTAAATTGTGAAATTATTAACCCCGATACAATATATGTATATAAATTGTGAAGAAGCAATAAATAAATAAAAGAGTAGCGGTTAGTAATAATTACCTTAATTTTTTCACAAAAATGGCAGTAACACTAAGCAGTAAAACAGTATACTGAGTTTCATAAGCAAAAACACATGTGGAGCATGTTCTGTGTTTTTGCTTATGATATTTGATGTACATACCTACTATACAAAACAACTGAACGTATTGTACAAAACAACATTTTGACAAACATCATAGGCATTGTTCCGCATTCTGGGAGAAGCAAGGAAGAGTTAGTTCAGTAAGTATGTTTTAAGCCTGTGAAGTAATTTTTTGTTGTGTTTATTTTTTTTAAATTTTGTTCTGATACGCAGGCATCAAATTTTTTTTTTATTTTGTGTTTGATACACCTTTTTTAATGCATAAGGTTTTATGTTTAAAAAAAATGACAAAGGATTTGTATCGAGGTGTGTGCATACTTTTACATGCACTATATCTAGGGTCTCGGGGTGGGGCACCTTCAGTTTTTACTCATTGGTCAAATTGCCAGCTCTGGAATTTTTTGCATCTCAACTGCTGCAGCTGGAGTCCGAGTGGTTTATTAATGAATTGACGGAATGACGAACCTAATGTCCTACTTGTCCAATAACTTAATCATCTAATTGACGCACACTGGAGACTAGATTCTTGGAGAATTCATATAATCAAAGGACATCTGCTTATCCAGCATCCGGACAGGCCTTTTGGCATGGACATACTGTTGACAAAACCACTCAATCTCTTGATGAGAGATTATTTTTTGAAGAAACCAGCCCTGATACGGTATCACACCAAAACCCTATTTATTGCTGACGCCGCGCGTTGACAGTCGTGTGACCGGTGTGCGCACAACGCGCCACGCGCGGTGTGTTGCTCTTACCTTGAAATAGATCCAAAACAGACGCAGCCCTGTGGTTTCGAGTCGTTTCTAGCCTCAGCACAGGGAAACCCATCCCTTTATCACTTAGTCAGTATTCTGTCGATTTGAATTGATCCGTCATTCATATCGGTCGTTTGGAGTTTTTGTCATTTTCGTGCATAAAGCCGCATTTACACGAGCAAAAAATATTCGGTGTGAAACATTTTTTCTGTTTTGTTTTTTTTTGTTAGTTTTACTGAAATTAGTGGATGCTTTTTGATATTTTTGAATGCAAGAGACATTACGTTTTTAGTTTTATGTGGACATTTTCAGTTTTATGGACATTTTGAGTTTTGTAGACATTTTGAGTTTTATAGACATTGTGAATTTTATAGACATTTTGAGTTTTATAGAAAATTTATAGATAAATTGTGTGTAGTGAAAGAACTTCTAAGTTTTTTACAATTCTTGCCTAAAATGGATCAACCGTCTTCTTCAAAGCGACCCAGAGTGGAAAATGTGTTGAGCGATAGTGATGAAAGTGAGAGGGAGTACCACACAGGAAGTGAATACCAAATAGACAGTGATTTAGAAACGGATAGTGACAGTGACAACGAAGACAATAATGTGTTTGAAGAACAACCACCGTCCAGTCTACCTTCAACTTCAAGACGTTGGTCTAACATAGCAACACAAGCCCAGGAGATCCCTTTTACTGGAAGACCAGGTATGAAAGTTGATATGCCAGGGAGAGAAACTATTGATTACTTCAACGTTATAGCTAATTTTTGTTGTTTGTTTTTGGGGTGTTATGCCGTGTTACGCTACCTCCTCCTTTAGCCAACGTTTCGGACAGCGTTACAGTGTCCATCATCAGCTAATGATGACTTCTATAACCTTATTGTCACACAGAGCAATGCATATGCTTTAGAAATTTTGGCTTATTCGGAAGGAGAAAAAAGCCGAATCACCCGCTGGAAAGACCTCACAACAGAAACCTTCAAAGTATGGCTGGGGCTTTTACTGCACATGGGAACTATTCGATTGAGCCGCATAACTGATTACTGGAAGAAACATCACCTGTTCAATCTGACAGCATTCTCCCAGTACATGTCCCGGGATAAGTTCTTATTGATTCTAAGGGCTTTACATTTCAATGACAACGAAGCTGATGCCACTAGTATCGGTAAAATAGAGCCACTAATAAATTTTTTCAATGACCGGATGGATTTTATTTATGCACCTCAAAAACATTTATCGATTGATGAGTCTTTGGTACTGTGGCGAGGGAGGCTCATTATTCGGCAGTACATGAAAGGGAAAAGGCAAAGTATGGCATCAAGTTGTACATGTTGGGAGAATCTCACGGCTTGGCTATAAAAATACTTGTATATGGTGGTTCTGCTGACCAGGAGTTGGGTGGAAAAGATCACACCAGTAAAGCGTGCATAAGCTGATGGAAGGGAACACCGGAGTTGGTCACTAGCTATATATGGATAATTATTACAATAGTGTCCCTGGTATCGCAAATGCGACACGTGGAGTGGACTGTATCAATATATATTAAAAAAAATGTTATGCTTGTGAATACTTTGACACAACTATGGGAAATGGTAAACAGATGAATGGGGAAGGAAACTGACTTACCCCTTATGGTTGATGTTCGGCTCAATATTATGGGTCTGAGGGAGCACTAAGTCACTCACTGCACAAGCTTCCATAAACTGGTCGATGCTATATAAAACTGAGAGAATAATGGTGTTCGTTGCACAGTTTCTTTTAACAGACTGACTGACATATTGATTTTATTGTTGTACGGTAGGTAATATTGTCAGTAGGGACAGGTAATTGTGGTAAAAAAGGATGGGTAGAGAAATGGAACAAGGTATATAGATAGGTATACACAGTTGCGTCATCAGTCCCTCTGGTAGAAAATTTACTCAGCCAAAAAACTCACATTACGGGCACTTTGAGAAGCAACCGAAAATGCAATTCAGATGAAGTCGTAAAAAAAAAAATTAAAAATTGGGGAGTCTGTGAGCCAGTACACCGAAAAGGGTATTTGTATGACAAAGTGGAAAGATCGCCGAGAGGTATTGGCCATATCTTCCGATTTTGATGGAGACCTTACAGAGACCACAAATCGTCATGGAAACGTGGTTATAAAGCCAACAATGATTATAAAATATAACAAATTTATGAGCGGTGTTGATTTTCACGACCAGATGTTGGCATATTATCCAATTAGAAGAAAAACTTTGCGGTGGTATAAAAAATTAGGCATCCATATATTTCAGTAAATGCTTTTGAATTCGTATTACTTGTATAATATGAATAGCGAGAGGAAAATGTCGCTATACGACTTCAGACTTCAAGTTATTGAAAAACTTGAGGGTCCTACTCCCCCATTAGTACCAAGGCCACGAAACATAGCACACCTCCCAAGTTTTTGCCCGAAGGATGATCATGGCAAAACAAAAAGAAGAAGGTGCAAGTATTGCTGGACTCAAAACAAGCAGAGAAAAGACTCTACTACTTTTAGAAATATTTTTATTTTTCATTGATAATAAATAAATAAAACATTACACATTCTTCTTTCGTGTTTTATTTCTGAAAAAAAAAACAATTGATAATGTTGTCTATTCGAAATTTGTGCGCATGTAAACACTCCTTTAGTTCACTCGACCTTTCAGAAAGACCTTTTTTTTATACCTGGAATCAGCTTGAAACTCACTTAAAAAAAGGCAAGTATTCTCAGCATGGCATTAATATGTACGAATTTTAGTTAGCAATGAATGTGTTTTTTTTTTTTTTTACACAAGCTCCACACAGGAAGCCATGAGGAAAATAATTTCCCTCAGGGCCTATGTCATCTTTGGGGATGCTGTGTAGTGGGTTTTTTTTTAAGGAAAGGAAGGAGAGGAAAGTTCTGGAAAGGAAAAGGGTTCAAGTGGTGGGTAGGAATCTGGGGTTCAGTGTGTCCTGGTCATCCGCCTCCGAGACCTAGACAAACCTCACCCATGAACCCGGGCACCCCTGCTAAATCACCAAACGTAGCGAACCACTAGTGTTAATATATAAATCTTGTATTTTCAAATACTTCTTTCTTTCTGAATGCAAAACCTATCCTTTACAGATGCAGATGGTATGAGTAGTTGTTTTTACATTAATACAGTTCTTATTACATATTTTGATCGATATCTTTAACACTTAAGATATCTTTAACTTACTTCGCTAATGGGTCTAATGGACCCAGTTCTTGGTATTTTGTCTAGTAACTTAAAAAATTTTGACATTTACGACGTTGTCGCTCTTACTACCTTTCAACGATAGTGTAGCACGACAGGTGACGATCTAAATCGTCAGTTAGCGCGCTGCTTGTGAGTGCTATGGACTTAAAAGGTATGTATAAGTCCGTTGGACCCGGTAGCGATTAAATACGTAAGTGTTTTTTCCATCACGTTATTACTATGTATTTATCTTTTTTTACGTTATTTCATAGAAAATGGCTACCAATAGATTTTTGAAACCTAACGAAATAGAAGAATATCTCAATGAAGAAATAGAAAACGAAGACTGTTCTGAGATTGAAGACTATTTAGAAATAAGTGAGGATGAATCGGATTCTGAATAAGAAGGCGATAACCAGTCCTGGATTTGTCAATAGGCCTTATAGGTCGCGGCCTAGGGGCGGCAGAGTTCAGGGGGCGGCGCTCGCTCGCTTTGGTAAGCCGTTAATTTTATGTACGATTATAAAAAACATAAAAGTCACTGTGGATAGATAGAATTTTCTATCTATTAACCTTTAGAAGCCCAGTGGTCCCGTACTGGACCGCGGATTTGTGTCGTTCAATGCCACCCGTCCCGTATTGTGGTGCGAATATTTCACAAGGCTTTGGCAGTGGGCTACCTTTATTGCACGAGCGTTTAAGGGGAGAAATAGGTGTACAATCTCGTATTTTTAGTGATTTTCATGATTTTTTTAAGTACATAAGGAATATATTTTGTTTATACCTTGCGGTCATTTTTCATATACATATATTCAAGAGTATATTCTAAAATTTTCAAATATTTTCCTCAAAAAATAACATACGTTGATGTACTGACGGTATCTGTTTTTTATGGATCTCTTCTGGAGTTTATTATACCAGAGCAAGAAAACTTTGATTATTTCGAAGAAAGTGTAATTAAAATGAGCGCACTTTAGCAATAGCAGGATATCTAAGAGAACAAACTTTATAGATGAAATATCAAATGAGGGTATTGAAACAACTTCCTGACTGAGATCTGAATTAGAGAGAAGGCATAATATTTCAAAGAAAAAAAATCATTTTTTAAAAAATGGGTGAACTTTCAACACAAAGAGTCTCAGTAAAAGCTCAGTCTCTTGTGCAATGATTTAGAAGAAGATTTAGTTCAGGAATGGATACACTTTCAGGGTCACCTTTTCTCTAATAAGACGGCAGAGAAAACTCAATCTACATCATTACTGAATCTTTCTAAGGAAAGTTTTTGAGAAAACCATATCTGTGCAACGTTTACCCAAACTTGGATACAGCTCTCCGCGTCGCACTTTGCACTCAGGCCACAAATTGTTCCGGAGAAAGGAGTTTTTCCTGTTTAAAGCGAGTGAAGAAATACCAAAGGTCTTCATTATCGCAAGAAAAACTTTACACTTAGGATCTTCTATGTATAGAAGCAACCATGAAGCTACGAGCTCGAATTCGTAGCTCGAATCGAAGCTCGTATTATAAATGATTTTGTCATATAAAAAATTGTAATTCTTGTTTCATGTTACACTTTTATTTTACGAATAATAGGCCACTTGCATGGATTTCATAACGACTTAGAAAAAATCGTGTGGATAGATTTTTTTACTAAGATTACGAAAATGTTACTAAAATTTTTTAGAAATGTAGTTTTTTTTTTTTTAAATAAATAAATCCATTATTTGGGCTCGTGACGTCACTACATGAAAATGTCCCGTCTTCAAAAATGTTACTATTAATTTTGTAAAATTCCACACTCATTTATTTTTTTATATGTCATCACTTTGATTTCAGGCGAATTTTCGAATTTGACATTTAACGTTCACTAGATTTATTGTTTGTTCTCTGCGAACTTATCATTTGGTTTGACTTTTTGACAGATGTAATGAAGAGAACCCCGTACATTTAATGTTGTCCGTTACGTGTTTTAGAGGTAGGTATAATGGTTATGGTGTTGATTTTAACAAAATCAAATCTTATAATATTCTTTTTATTATTATAATTTACAAGTACATGTATATTACATTGGATTTAGTAATATAGACGTTGTACATTATAATGATTTATAATCAATAAGATGGATCGAGGAAAAAAATATTTACGAGATGTAATATTTTTGGTATGCCTCATTATTCTCCTATGAAATTTCTTCTGGAAAATATATTTTTTTTAATGATTTCCGCCATGTAATTATCGTTTTTTCGCACCTATAAAATTATGTCCCGTCTTTCCGGTTTATAAAAATTGGTCTGATTTTTCGGATTGAAATTTTCAAAAAATCGCCAGGGTTACAAAAATACGCTTAAAAAAAAACAGAATGTCTTAGAATATTTGCCTAAACCGGAATTAAAAAAAAAAATGTTTTGCAAGTGGCCCATTCATTCTTCATTTCATTTTTAAATACCTACTTAACGTATATTTGAATATTTATTTTTAAAATTGTGCATCACCTAATAAAAGCCTACAAGTGAGTGATCATGGTAAGTGGCAACTTCTAAGAAGGAGGAAGGGGCGGCCCAAAAGAAGTGGCCTATACTGATGAAAAGTATAAATACGGCCCTGGCGATAACGGCTTATGGAACTGGAAAAAAAGATGAAAAACCAAAGTTTTTTTCCGTAAAATGCACTGTACCTTATGGAGAGCACATGTAGCACCTTTTTTCAAATTGTTATAACTACATTTGTAGTAGAAAGAGACCGAAAAATGTAGAAATGTGATTTTATTCCAAAGAAGATATTTTGTTAATTTTCAAAGTTGTGTTGTGACAGGATATTTTCAAAGTTAGTCGAACATATTTCGGTATCATGACTGTTTAAAACATTGTTCCAATCCTCTTTTTTTTAGTTTTTCAGAGAGAATAATCATGTCTATTGTTGATTTTTTGGGTATTAAATTATGTTTAATATTATTATTATACAGAAGTAAGCACGAATGATGATCAGTTATGTTAGTTTTCCAAACAATTGATTTTAGTTTGTGAAGATCTTTAATGTTTAAGTTTGTCCAAATGTGGTCTAAACAAGATGGAGTATGTTCTTTTATTTCTCTAGTATTTTTATTTATGAAAGATATGAAATTTTGTTCAGTCATACAATTGATGTATTCAGTTTTGTTATTATTTTCTATTTTTTCATTAATGTTCAAGTTAAAATCACCCACCACGAAGCAGAGTTTATTTTTTAATTTTAATAATATGTATTTGAGTTCATTAATAAAAGTAATAATACTCGAGCCATGCGTTCTATAGATAGCTATTAGATGATATATTGATTTGCCAAGTTTGAAATGTACTTCGATGCAGTTTACCAAATGTATTGGGTGTTTTATTATGTTGACAATACTAAATTTATTTTTCCCCTACCCACCCACTCTACACTAATACCTACCTACCCAATCTACATTATTAACTAACAACAGCTCCACCCCTACCATAATAAAACATTGTTCGAAACTGTCAAATTAGAATAAGCTTTCCCTGACGAAGGAACGTTTGTTCCGAAACCGGTCGGATTTGCACATTATATAAGTGGTTTATACAAAGTTGTATTGTTTCATTTTACTAAATTTATTGTTTGCAAATATTATTATTCCCGAATTTTTGTTGATATCTACTTTGGTAGCAATATAATTGTACTCAGGTAAGTGATAAGACAGTGACTCAGCGTTCGTAAATGTTTCGGATAACACTATAAAGTCCGGTTTTCTAATTAAATTATTTATTTTTACAATTAGTTAATTTAAATTTTTTTGAATGCTACGGATGTTTATGTGCGTAATAATTATATCATTGATTTTTTTAGAAATAATTTTGTTACATGAATCAGTACATATACATTCATATTCTTGAATTTTAATATTTAATTCAAATTCGTTATTTAAGAAATCATCCATTTAATGCATTTTTGGTTGTATTTTGCAAAATTATATATATAAGATTTTTATTCAATGTCGTAGTTTATTCTCTCTTTGGCTAATTTAAGCATGTAAGATCGGAACTTACATGTTTCACTGTTTGTTCGGTGGTCTATTTCATTCATTTTACTGTTGAAGGAGTTTATTTCTTTCTTCTTGTTAGCTGAGTGGCAGTTAGCACATTTGGGCGGCAGTTCCAGGGATTTACACTCGGAGATGGGATGATCTTCTGAACAGTGCTTGCATGTTGGTTTATTCATTTTATTGTAGCATTTTTGTGCTGTGTGTCCAAATCTTTGACAATGGAAACATTGGGTAAGAAGATTACAATCGGTCACATAGATTCTCATGAATCCTAGATGTTTTTTTTTTTTATAAGTTGTAGTCTCATTTCGGGATTTGTTTGGAGAATTAAGTTATTGCTGTTAGTTTTTTTGTTTGTAATGATGGCTTTAACCTTTCCTGGTCTGTAATGCGTAAATACTACACATTGCTTCTAATAACTTTTATATCTCTATAAATATAATGAATTCTGGGTTCAGATCTTAGATATTCCTCCGTTATACATTTACACACTGAATTAAAAAATAATATTTTAAGTAATTAGCAAATTTAATTCAAAATCGGAGATATTTTGTTAAATATCGGGAATTAACCACAAATACAATCAACCGTGTGCCAGTGTGGACCATGATACGCGAAGAGTGTGCGAGGGGAGATGACACGCTATGTGACGTCTCGCTCTACTTTGCTATACGGGAACACGAGAAACAGAGACCGCCGTGTTGTGTTTCGACCGTCGACACCTACGACCGCGTATTAGCTAAACATACATAGCTGTATATATGTATTGGGTAGCAGCCCAGCGCGCAGCGCCTCAGTCGTTCGCGGGCAATCCTTTGAGATGGTCTCCTCGCCCGTTTTTTGAGCAACGGACGATGGTTTTTTCATGTTTTCAGCAATTAAATTACAATTATTATCACTTGTAACACAAATTACGAAAAACAAAAGCGATTAGCTATGAATGTTCATATATTTCCGATATAAAATCGATGATTTTAACACGTGAATTAATTACACAGCACCGGAGCGCGCGTATTTTTTTAGCACAGTAAGGGAAAGGTTAACTTGTAATATTTTTTTGTCTTGGTATTTTTCACATATCATTTTGATGTCGTTGTTTTGTTCAATGATGTCTTCTAAGAATTCTTTTTCAGTATAGTCTTTGTCAAGACCTTTGAATATTACGCATCGATCCGTTTTCACAAGTACTTCCGCTATTATGGTTTTGTCGACTTCGTTTATCTTATCTTTTAATTTTTTTTACCTCTTCTTTTTCTGGGCATGTTATTATAAGGTTTTTGTTTTTGTTTTTTTAATTTCGCATACTCGAATTCCCAACTGCGATATTTGTTTTTGTTTTTTTTTCCATAATGATTGATCTCTCATTATTATTCTGTCTAAGTAAGTTCATTATAGTACTGTAAGAAAATATAGAAGATTTGGCATAAAATAAACAATTACAGAAATTATAACAATTAGCCTTAATCTTGTCATAAAAGTATGGTAAAATTCCTTTTATTTTTGTAGTTACTTTTTTAAGTAAAACAATAAATGCTAGTATTTGATTGAATATTGTCTTTTTTATTAACGCTTTATCCTTATAAGAAAGTAAGCATTCACTTTTTTGAGCAGTTTTGGAATAAACATATGATATTATACCGGGTCCAGTGCACCCGGTAGCGAGTATTTGTGTTACGAATTGACGCGCGAGTCCCTAAGTGTAAAAGGCCATGCTGTGCTGTAGCATATTACTTTAACAACCTTTTTTCCACCTAATCCCACGTTCACAATTCATCTAAATAAGTCTAATTTTTATTATGAAAGATCTCATATCTCAGAATATGCCTTTTTGCTTATGACAGCAGCACAGTTAGTTGGTACTACATTTATTGATATTTCTTATATTATGCAAAAATGGAGTAAAATGCTTGCCTATTTTAACACACATTATTATATAATATTAATTTATTAAATTTTATTACCTAAGCTAAAAAAAATTTTGTGCCAGATGAGTTTACGGCATTTCAATAAGTATGCTGGAAATGTTAACCTGGATTAATTAATATTACAAAATTGATATACTAAAAATATTCATTCAAACAGACAAAATTTGGAAATATCGTAATCAAGAACACATTTAAGTTTTCTAAGGAATATAAATCAAAAATACATCATGTACAATAACACCTGTCCATGGAACCAAATTGAAAATTACTTAATAAATACATATTATGTTAACATCAATTTAATTAGCATTAGGTGGACGAGTGAAACCACAAATAGGTGTCCCAATGTTACGGACGTATCAGCCCTAATTAAGGATTTTCAGAATACACATGCACACACACATGCATGATCCAACAAATTACACATTCAAATTTTAAACACAGCTAATTACTACATATATTTTTCAGAATCCAGATGGCTATTAAATAGGTCAGAGAGTGCAATGGATTTAGGTGAGATTGTTCAATGGATAAAACTAAGAAAATGGTAGGTATACATAGGATCGTGTAGATCAGAAGTGGGGAATCGCGATACCATTTGGTCCGGTCCACCATACTCATTTGCGTATTGGAAAATTACGATTTTTAGATTTCAGTTTAGATATCACTCAAATGGCCATTTGCGGCAAAAAGGTTTCCGACCAGTGACTAATAATAAAATTAAGGAAATGGGCAGCCATTTTCACACAATAAATATTTAAATACAATATATATACATTTTATCAGAAATTACAGATATAGGAAGGCAAAATAACATAGACAAATATTGAGGACACTGCAATTTTTTAAATGGCAACTCCAAGATAGTTCATGAGAAAATGCTCTTCAGAAGGAAATGACAAACTTGTCAAACAGAGGGATTTCTGACAATGACTAATATCAAAGACAAAGTGAATAGCTTAGTGTTGCCATTGAAAAAATTGTACCATTTTAATAAATTGCTATGTTTATTTGCTGCACTATACAAGATGGGGCCGTACCTACTGATAAGGGAGGGAAAGAGCACTCTTTTTATATACTTCACCCACATGTAATATATGATTACATAATCTCATTCCAGTTTTACCCATGATGCCAGCTAGCTATCATTTTTATTTACGAACATACATAGACAAATTTCATAATTGAAAATAATCACATAAATCCTTCAAATAGAAGTTTTGAGATGTATAGATCAGTTTTTCTCAGTTCCTTTTCACCTTCCTTTATCTTCTTATATACTTAATATGTACGTACATTCTCTCACACAGGGTTCCGAGTAGAAATGGGACAATGAACACAATCTGAAGTATTGATAATAATGAAACAAATATAAAAGTAGGTATGTAGTTGGAATGTGTCGAAGCAGTATATCTTTGTTGTGGTTCTTATGCAGAATGATTGGTTTGCAGCGGCAGACTGGGGGTGGGTTGGGAAGAGTGCGTGGTGTCAGTGGCCGGGCTGCTGCCCTCACTGCTGCTGCTGCCCTCCGCCGCACTCCTGCTGCACTCCGACACCGATGGCTCATTGTCTGCAGTGCTCAGGTCCTGCTCGTTGTCCACCATGTAGTTCTCTCCCGAGGAGCTGTCAGGTTCGGGGGAGTCGCATTCCACACTCCCCGATACCCCCGGCATACCTAGACTTTCTTCATTTGGGAAGGGTTCAGCACCAGCACCGGCACAGCGATTAGCACTGGGAGAAGTGCCAGAGCCAGCAAGCCCTTGCTCCCTGCCCAGGGAGAGTTGGCCCCCCAGGTAGTTCTTTCGGTACAGGGAGTAGGCCTCCGCATTCCTGCCCATGCAGTTTTCATCGGCACATGCCGCAGTGCACATGGGGTAGCGGACATCATCGTAGATGGAGAAGTCTAAATCTATAACTTTGTATTCATTCTTGCCTCCGCTGTTAGCTACCCACAGTGGCAGCCATCTGTTGACCATTAGCCACTGCAGCGAGCCCTTGGATATCCCCTTGATACCCGGGGGAGGAGCGGCAGCGGGAGCTTCCTCCACAGTGCTCTCGATGTGCTGGTATATCCTATCTGCCTCCACGGATTGGTTCTCGATACGGAAGCGCGGGTTCCCTTGGGTGGGTGCGGTGCAATAGTGATCGATGTTTCCGCAGGATGAACTGAGGTGGCGCTCGATGCGTCCGATGCCGGAACCCAGGATGTGCAGGCGGCCGTAGGTGTTGCCCAGTCTGCCGTACACGGAACCGTGGGACCTGGGAATGGCAACACTTCGCGGACACGTGGCCACCCCTTCTCCCGCCCCCTCCCTTCCTTCACTGCTGCGGTCGTTGAATTCCAACGTCTGGGAGTTGGATGGTGATCGAAGTAGCTTTTTTCCAAAGCAAACGTTTAGTCCCAAAGGACTGGCACTGCTAGAGCTCACTTGTTCGCTGCAAGCATTAACTATAGGAGATATTTTTGCTTTATTCTTGCCCTTACCGAGGAAAGATTTATCGGACATTTTTCCTGAAATTTTTGGCATGTCATACTCTCCGAAAGAGTGCATTTTGTTTTTGACTACTCCTTCTCTAGTAGAAAGACTCTGCTTGGAGTTTTTAGATCCCGTTTTAAACATTTTAAAGCGCCAGTGAGTAGGAGCCGTGGAGGTAGAGGGTTCCTCGGAAGGCTCGTAAACATTATCGGGTCTATTGAGATTTGGACTAAGATCCAGGTGAAAATGACTAGGAGACAGAACTTCAAACCTTCCGTTCTCATAACACGGATCGTTATTTCTGACATCGATGGTGACAATGTCAGTAGGTGGGACGACACAGCGCGCACCGGGCCGGGCCTGGCCGGGGGGGGCCTCGGCAGGAGCTCCCGGGGCCGGCGGCTCTGGGGCCCGGCGCAGCGGGGCCGCACGTGCGACGCTCTCTCCTCGACCCTCCTCGCTTCCCCCCTCGGGTAATTCGTTATTTCTGCAATTACAAATATTTAATGATTTCCCATGGGAATATGTTGACAGGCACAAAAACATTCAGTGGACATGCGGCTCTGATATCAATGTAAGAGGTTGACCTGTTGGGGGTCGGCAGGGAGGGTCCGGCCGCGGGTCAGGCGGGGCTCGGGCGATCGATGATGGCCACTCCGGCGTAGGAACGTCCAGTGGACATTCGACTTTCTAGCATGGTCCAGGCCTCAGTCTTGGGATTGTAAACCTGTAATCCAATTAACAATTTTTTTATGACTCATAAAAAAAAATACAACAAAAAATAAAAGTGGGTAAAAAAAAGTGTGCACCAAAGTTGGCTCTTTACCTCCACGGTGTTGAGATTGGATGTTCCGTCATCGCCGCCGATTACCAGCAGCTGCCCCGTGTGAGGCAGGACCCCGGCGTTGCGGCGGGCGGCCGCCATGTCGGGGGCAGGGCGCCAGGCGGGGGCCCCGGGACGCCACATCTCCACGGAGCGCCGCACCAGGGGCCCGTCGTGACCCCCAACAGCGTACAGCACCCCATCCAAGACACCCACACCTGATTGAAAAAGTTATACAGTTATAGTCAAATTCACTTAAGAGTATATTACCAGCAAATCCAAATTCCGATTCCGACTCTAGCGCTCACACATCAGCGCTCGCGAGCGGACGTTTTTGGAACTAGATTTCGTTCCGCTGCAAGCCGGGTTTCGTGTACCTACTAGCTTACGCGGAGCTAGGGCTACAGTATTGTTCAGACTTCATCTTCAATGTTGAATTCTCGCTTCCAGAATTTTAATTGGTAGTACCTAGTTATTTGTATACCGAAGTGCGTAAACATAAATAGATACAAGTGAAATGCGTAAACAGTGTAGGTATAAAGTAGATACCTATATGAATAAACAGTTTGTTATATTTTTTTGTAATATATTGGTTTTTTGTTTTTTAATTGTATTTTATGGTCAATAGAGTGGAAGATACTCTCAGTATTGCCCTGGTGTAAGACCACCATTCAGAATTGAAACGTTGCTTGAAATGGCTTTAGCCGTCTTTAGTGACCAGATCTGAATAGCCAGGTACTTTCCCACCTTCCTCTTCCCTATCTCCTTCCTCTCCCTACTAACTTCAGCCTCACAACATTCCCCAATTGGGGATGCCATAGTCCCACTGGCTCCAGACTAGCAGTTAGGACTCTTGTGTGGTATTCATGAAAAAAAAAACGAGTAATATTCAGATGGATTGTAAAAAATGATGGCAAGGTTATCTTGTGTAGATTTCTTTTTCCTAAATCCAAATTGGGATGGAGAGAGAAGATGATTACTCTCGACAAAAAATTCTAACCGGTTTTTAATTAATTTTTCATAAATTTTACTAAGGGTGGATGAAAGAGCAATTGGCCTGTAGTTAGATCCAGAATTGGGTGATTTGTTTAATTTTAGAATTGGGATGATTATTTGTGAACTCCAGTCATCAGGTATTATGCCAGTCTGGAAGATTTTATTTAACCGGTAAAGACATTAGAGCGTCAAAAGACGAAAATATAACAATAGCCGTCGAGACATTAGAGCGTGTTTTGACGTAAACGCGCGAGTTTTTACAAAAATTGATTTATTTACATCACTAGTTCACGGATTACCGTGGAATAAAAAACGGGATATCGATAATGAATAACGCTACGTGTCTGTATTCAAAAATATCTATGGAACATAGAAATTATTTTTCTATGCGTAATTGAACGTCCATCTTTTCTAACGAATATTCGTATCAATTCGCATAACATTGCTGCACGCCCTGGTCTGACATTTCTACGAAATTTACACGAAAAATAATCAAAATGGAAAAGTAAGTGTTTATCTTATTGTTGAGATATATATTTGCCACTCTTTCATCATATATTTAGTTGGTTTGAAGTGTTTTTTCTTGTAAAAATCGTTATTTTACTGCACACTTTCATGTGGTTGGAATTTTTCATCGCGTTGAATGGACTCTTCCGTAAAAAATGTCCGCCATTACCGCTTGAAATTGTATATTTTCATAAAAGCATGTATTCTATTGCAATATCTATCAAAAACATTAGTAATTTCATGACAAAATTGTTATTTTTAAACGTTTTTATGAAATATTGGCTACGAATGTAAAAAACTATAGTTTGACATCTCGAAATCACTAGTGATGTAACTTCCAATTTTGCTGAAAAATTCGAATTCGAAAATTTTTCTTTGCGAACTGATATTTGAGTAAACCATTATAATTTTTCTACGGATAGCACATGGAACCCATCGGAGCCGATGCCAGCTTGGGCGCGGAAGGAACTCGACGTGGAGGGTGAAGATGATGATGACCTAATGTCCACTGGAGCTGATAGTGATAGCATTGGAGAGATGAGTGAGGCCAACGAATCCGACGTCGAGGACCCAAAAGAGACATTTGACGAGGTGATTTATATAATTAAAATCAATACTTTGTGTAATGTTTATTTTTTTATTCCGCCAATAAAATAAAATGTTTTTCAATTTTTTTTTCAGGCTTCTTGGTTTTTTTCGAGCGGCGAAGAAGCTCGTCAAATGGTCTTCTTGGATTCGTTGGTGGCTCCTGCTGCCCAAGGCTCCAGTGGAGATCAGGCAAGCAGCGGTGGACAAGGTATATACATTGTAATAAATAAATATATACATAATATCTATATAATTTTATTTAAATTGTGCTGTCTTTACATCATATTATACAAGTAGTGTGTGTTTGCGTTGTGTAATAGTTTTGCATTATATTTTCAGAATCGATTGAGCAGATTGAGCAGATGGAGCAGATGGAGCCATGGGTCATGGGATTTTTTTTTTGTTCTGGTTTTTTGATTGTTACATTTAAAATATTCATACTGGAAAAAAATGTTGAATGAATTCCACAAGTTTCACTTCTAACGTGGCGTGGCGTAACGTGTTTTTTAAAACATTGTTACATTTAAAATATTCGTACTGGAAAAAAATGTTGAATGAATTCCACAAGTTTCACTTCTAACGTGGCGTGGCGTAACGTGTTTTTTAAAACATTGTTACATTTAAAATATTCGTACTGGAAAAAAATGTTGAATGAATTCCACAAGTTTCACTTCTAACGTGGCGTGGCGTAACGTGTTTTTTAAAACATTGTTACATTTAAAATATTCATACTGGAGAAAAATGTTGAATGAGTTCCACAAGTTTCACTTCTAACGTGGCGTAACGTGTTTTTTTTTGTATTAATTAAATGTGAAAATATGATACATTTAAAATAATTGTACTGGAAAAAGATGTTAAATGAATTCCATAATATATGATTTCCAAAATATAATATGAATAAAATATTATTTTACTTTTTTGTTTACAATTGTTGTCATTTTATAATTTAAAAAAATATAGCTTTATATATCATGTGTTTTTATTTTTGTCTACCTATATTCAATAACTTACAATAAATTTGAAATAAAATATTTCTTTCGAACTGTTTCTCCAGCGCAGTTCGAATCAACTAAAAAGGTTGGCCCCATCACTATTCGTTGCTGGCTTCACGTCGGTTTAAAAATGCCAACTTGCTTGTCGGTTGTTGATAGCATGTGACAGTTTGGCGCGTTTTTTATCACAGTGCTTATCAAAATTACTAAGTGTATATTTAAAAATTTTCAGTAGATTTCAACAATTGTATATAATTCATCCTGTGTACTAACGTTTTAGTGTAAAAACAACAACCAAATGATTAGTTTTAGTGTGATTTCACGACGTTTTAAATATGTCCATATTTTTGAGGTTGCCGTGAATTTATATGAAAAAATAATTGATTTGTGTGATAATTAATAATAATTGGGTATATCCGTATATATACGAGCATAATGCATCTGTTGAAATCGATTGCCGTTGTAATTACGTTTTATAATAATTGAAATAAAATATTTTTGTTTGCTCCGTGTTCAGTGACAAGTTCGTAATTTATATTATTTTGTGTTTCGAAAATGATTTTTTTTTAAATATTTTAGTTTGGACGGATAATATTTTGAGGTGACAGAAAGTTTTTAAATATATTTCTACAATAAATAAACTGTAATTTTTTTACGTTACTGCAGAAAAAAGTTCATTTTCAACGTTTTCAAATAATGGTAAGCGATTTTTTAATATTTTTGACGTTTTCATAAAAAATATATATATTTGAAGGGTAAATATTTATTTATAATAATATAATGTGATAGTGCATTTCATAATCTTTCCAAAACAGTTTTTAGGATGAGGCTACGTTTCCCAAAACGTGATTTATGACGCTTTTAGTAAACATCGTGAATAATACCAACATTTTAATTTTTTGACGGTTTGCAATGTCACACCTACTATGCAAAATAGATTTTTTGAGAGGTTAAGATGCTTAAAAAGTGATTTAGAACATTATCATTACTATTTTTGATAATGCTATAAGGTATACCATCTCTGCCTGGAGATGAGTCCTTGACTGTTGAAAAACAATTTTTTAATTCAATTAAAGTGAATGGAGAGTCTAGCCAATGATTAGACATAGGAGTGTTGTGGATTGGAGTTATTTCATCAAAGTTAGATACAGAAGGGGGGGCAATTTTTTCCAAGAACTCGTCTATCCATTTAGAATGAGAAGCTCGAGGAGATGTTGGACTGAAGGAGGATCGAAATCTTCGAATCATAGACCAAACTTCCGAAATTGGAGTGTTCGGAGATACTGAACTGCAGAAGTTGTACCACCCGGATCTTTTTTTTGACCTCAATACCCTTTTGGCATTGGCTTCGGCATTTTTGTATATGAGATAGTTCTCCATAGTCATATTGTGACGATAGGAAAGAGATTTAGCTTTCCGAATTCTCACTACTTTGGAACATTCCTCATCCCACCAGGGAGTCGGAGGGAGTTTTTTGAGAGATTTGGTTTTAGGGGGAGGATTTGATTTATTGATTGCAGTTACGAGCATTGATTTGAAGTTATCGTAGTCATCTTTGACAGATAATGTATCGGTATAGGATAAATTTTGTATAAACTTATCCATATGTGAGTTAAATTCGTCCCATTTGGTGTGTTTTGTTTTAATCTTTGTCGAAATATGGGACTTGTCTGAATGGAAAGAAGTTTGATAAGTGATGGTGATCGGGAAATGATCACTGGAGCAAGGGTCGGGGGACACCACCCACGAGGAGAGAGGTGCCAGATTAGTAGAGCATATGGAGAGATCCACTGCACTGGGGTTTGTGTTGGGGCGAGAGATTCTAGTAGGAGATCCGTCATTCAAAAGAAAAAGGTTGGATTCATCTAGGAAATCCATCATACTTCGACCGTCTCGATCACAGAAAGCAGAACCCCAGACGGGGGAATGGGCATTAAAATCACCCAATAATAAGAAAGGAGGGCTTAGTTGACGGACAATTTGCAACCACGCTTGTTTATTGAAGTGCGACGTTGGGGGAAGATAGATAGAAACAAAGGAAGTGTCCTTTATTTTAGCTGCAATCATTTGAAAGTCAGCATTGGGGGGTTTGATATTATTTATTGGGAAAAACGGAAGGGATTTTTTAATAAAAAGGGCAGCACCACCACCCGTACCTTCCGGGCAATCATCGCGGAGACGGGATTACCCTTCCATATTAAAGTGGGTGGATGGAGTAAACCATGTCTCCGAGACAGCAGCCACAGAAACAAGGTTTGAATTTAATAGGTTAAGAAGGTTCGATTTGTTAGAAATAGCACTGCGGCTATTCCACTGAAGAATTCTGACATCTTGAAGAGCCATTTTGAATAAATGATTTTAATGTGGAAATAATAGAAGCAGCGTTGGACGGTAGATTAGTTTGAGAAGAAATTAGGTCAATTAGAAGCATAATAAGAGTTTGAATAAATGAAGAATTATCTTGGGAGAATTGTTCAGAAAGCTTTTGATGGTTTGTTGAGGATGAATTATAATTGTTTGCGCACCCATTTGTGGCATTTGAAAGAGGTGAACCATTGGGATTTAAGAGAAGTGAATTGTGTTGTTGCTGATCGTATCCAGGAGCCTTTTTAGAGATAGGGTTTTTGTATGTGAATTTAGTTGAACGAGAAGATGTTGAGGAGGAGGCGGGTGGGTTGGATGAAGAGTTACTGGATAAAACCTCAGCAAATGAATTTTTGACAGGCGGGAATAGTTTAGAAGCCTGCAGAAAAGACAAGTTCTCAGAGGCCATAGAAATTTTTATATTTTTTTGGCGAGATTGTTCTGGACAAGAAGAGTTAATGGCGGAATGAGCACCTGAGCAGTTAAAACATTTAGGTGAAGAGGGAGAAGAACATTGGTCAGCCGTGTGGTTTTCTCCACATTTGAAACATCTGGGAGGGGATCTGCATGCAACTTTGGTATGACCAAAACGACAGCAATTGTAACATTGAGTGGTGGGATAAGAATACATTTCAACTGGTAAGGAGTTGAAAAATAAATAAATATGGGAGGGAAGAGATTGTCCTTCAAATGTGATGACGACAGATTGGGAGGGCTTCCAGGAAACGATGCCCTCAGAAGAGTCCTTATAATTTAACCTCCTGGCTTTTATGGGATTGCCGATATGTTGGGGGGTTGAAAGTGAAGACAGGATTTTTGGAATGGACAGATCGGTCGAGATACCTCTGACGAGGCCCATTCGAGTGACATTGAAAGTTGGGATGTACGCCTTGAATTTAGAATTTGATGAAATAAATATGTTTTTGATAAAGTTGTTGGCGGCTGAACCTGAGAGGAATTCAACAGAGATTCGGAAGCGACCCTCGGCTTTTACACCTCCAGGTTTAATTGAAAGGTTCTTGCTATTTGATAGGAATTTACCAAATTCAAGAGGGTGGATAGTTTTACCTTGCTCAGTTTTTTGAGCGTACACAATGAACGGGCCACAGGAATGAGGAGAATAAAAGTTTGTAGGAGGAGGTTGAGGAAGAGCAGGTGAAGACTGAGAAGAAGAAGGAGAGTCATGTTTTATTGAGGAAGAGGGACTAAACTTCCTTTTTTTTGTGGTAGTCAGAATGACAGATTCACTGTCTGAAATTACTACGTTTTCACCATCTGGGGGGTCAGGGGGAGGATCTGGGGGCTTTTTAGGGTGTCCAGGGGGGTCCTCCTCCATTGTTCACAAAATTACAAAAGAAAAAATGTATGGAAAGTGACATAAATAAAAAACGTTATAAATATCTGGAAATCAGCGACGAAAAGTGACTCCTGGAAGATCAGAGGGGAGAAGAATCCTCAAGGAACAACACACTACACTTTTATTGACCAGAAAACATAAAAATATTAGTTAAAATAATAATAAAAGATTATTTGTTTCTAGGGGAAAACAAAATAACTGTCTATATATATTCTAAAGGGGAATTATATTCTTTACAACTTCTTTCAAATAAATTTCTTTCTTTGATGAATATTTTAGACGATATGAAGGAATGTTTGGTGAAAAATGTGAGTTAAAATGATTTTTTTCGAAAATATCTACATTTGTGGAGCGTGTAACTCAAAAACGGCTGGCATTTCGAAAATTACGTGTAGAATAAAAGTTGTAGATAATTTTATGAGCTTTTACTTATTCACAAAAAAATTTCCTTTGCGACGCACCGTTTTCGAGATATAAGCGGAAGCCCGAAAATTGGGACCTTCTCCCCCCCCTAGCTCACCACCTAGGCGTCAGGACTTTTAATATGTTCACACCCTAAGCACCCTGAACAAGTTTCTGAAGGAATCACTTAGGTTCCTGCTCACGCACTCTACACCTCCTTCCTTGACTGGACTAGCTGTATAATACAAAATCATTTTTGAAAATTTAACAAATCTGCCAACGACCTATGATATAACTAAAATTGAAATTGAAACACTTTTTAACTTACGAACACAAAGTTTTCGTAAAACCGTCATTTCGTTTGAGACATAATAAGTGAATATTGGCGATTTTCGGAGGGGTTAAATTGTGCAATAAGATGAGTGATATCGACAACACAGATGCTTCGCCGGTCGTAAATAATGATCAAGCGCGAGTTTCTCGGAAACGCCGAATGCCGCGCGAAAGCTCTGGATCCGACACTTCGGAAGAAAAGTATTACTATCGGGATCCTCGGGTAGACATCCTGATGCAACAGATGTCGGCTACGATGGACGTTTTATCCGGGAATTGGGTAGAGTTCAGCACGGAGAAAACGGCCTCAGACAAAGAAGACTCCGCGGGAGAGATGCGGCAAGAGGTAGAATCGGGGTTTTTAGAGATGCCCGCCAGCCTAGCCGCTCAGAAAAACGTTTTGGAGTTCGGCAATCCAAGCACCTTGGTGAAGGAATCACCGATTCCGAAGGCGGACGCAAGAGTTGCAGTTATCTCGGCTCTTAAGCGCAAACACAGAAAGTGTACACCGCCACGCCCGCCCTCGTAGAGCTGGAGGTAAACGAAGAACTGAGGAGGTTTGAAAAGAACAACTTCTTCGCGCCAGCCCTAGACCGTTCCCTGGGAGCCCTCTCCAATGCAGTGCTATCCCAAACAGAGTCGGTCAGAGGAATCATGCAGGCACTGGTGAACTGGGCATCCGAACCAGGAACCTGCTTGATCCCTGCGACTCTGTTTGACAAGATCCAAGGGATGTTTGCCAAGGAGTCAACTTACAGTAAGACCACGGATGACGTCCTACAGATTTTATGTGGAAGGCGAACGGAATGCCTACAAAATAGGCGAAAGGCCCTGCTAGAGTGAGTAAGGGACCCATACACAAGGAAGGCCTTGCCACGATTCCTCCGAGCGCCAGTCACCTCTTTAATAAAGAGGAACTGGCAGGCTATATCGTGGCAAGGGGGACGAGATAAGATATTCGGTGGTGCATCCTCGTCCTATATCCGCCATCAACCTCAACCCTCTACCTCATAAGCAGCAAGACCAGTGATAGAGGCTCCACCCTCCCGACTGAGGAAGCCCTTTCGACCTGCCCCTAGGCCGGAGAAAGATAGGATGTACAAGCAGCCCGCCAAAAAGCCAGAGCCCTCTCGCAAGGCGGCCAGCGATCGGGGTAGGAGGCGATGGAGGTGACTGGAGGCCGGAGCCATTCTGGGGAGGACGCCTAAAGGCGTATCAGGAAGTGTGGAAGGAGCTGGGAGCATCACCGCTAATCCTGAATATTCTAAAAGGAGCAAGGATACACTTCATATCAAAACCTCCTCTGGCGCTCCCATCGGCCGAGCTGAAGCAGAATTTCAGGACAAGGTTGTCTCCAGGCATGACCGCACACATGAAAGCGTCAAAAATCCTGGAGGCAGCAGACGACTCCCTAAGCTTCCTGTCAGGTATGTTCCTTACCTCCAAATCAGACCACACCCTCAGGCCCATCTTCAACCTGAAGGCCTTGAACGTCTTCATAGACTCAAAGCCCTTCAGACTCTTCAGTCATTTTCGGGCCCCGGAATTCCTCCAACCCGACGACTGGCTGATAAAAGTCGACCTCTCCCAGGCTTACTTTTATGTGCTGATTGCAAGATCACACCGGAAGTTCCTGCGCCTTGTCTACAACGGAGAGCTCCTTCAAATGACGTGTCTGCCCTTCGGCCTGTCATCAGCGCCAAAAATCTTCTCGCTGCTCTCAAACTGGGTAGCAGAGCTACTAAGGAAAAAGGGGCTCAGGATTGTAGTCTGCCTAGACGACTTCTTAGTAGCAAACCAGTCCAGAAAACTTCTCACCTCCCAAGCCGTTGCTCCCAAGTGCACACATTTCAACAGCTAGGCTGGTGGATAAACCCAGACAAGTGTATCCTGACACCCACGCAGAAGTTGGAGTTCCTGGGTATAACATGGAACACGAGAGCAGATCAAAAGTCTCTCTCCCACCGCAAGTGCGCTGGTCTACGCCAAGCCTTGCAGGTTCCCTTGGAAGTCGGCAGTTGCTCTCCCAGGCAGGCTCTCGGTCTCCTGGGAAGACTCAACTTTGCAAATTTTGTGATCCCCGAGGTCGCTTGCATTGCCGCAGACTGCAGAGGTTCAGCCGTCGCATACAGCACCTGAAACCATCGCGGCCCGTTGCTCTGCCCAATGCAGCACGGCAGGACATACAGTGGTGGCTAGCAGCCATTGGAAGGACAAGCCCCATTCAACCTCTCCCTTTCCATCACTTCCTGACAACAGACGCAGCGGACACAGGATGGGGCGGACAACTAGACGACACCACAGTTGCAGGCCAATGGACAGGGGAACAGGCACTATGGCACTCAAAGCGGAAGGAAGCATACGCCGTGTTAGAGGTCATCAAAGATCAAGCTTATGCCCTGGCAGGGACGAATGTCTTATTGCAGACAGACAACAAGACAGTAGTGGCTTATGTCAACAAGGAAGGGGGTACAAAATCTGGAAACAACGCGGGAGCTACTGAATTTCGTAGACCAGATGGAGATATCTCTGACAAAATTGCGGACAGTCTCTCTCGGGGCGCACCGCTTCCATGTTATATTAAAAAAAGATATTAAAAAAATGGGGTTGCCCTCAAATAGACCTGTTCGCTTCAGCCACTGCTCACGTGGTACCAACATACATCTCCAGAGACTCAAACGACTGCTTAGCCTGCATTCCCAACGCGTTCAGTCAACCTTGGGACTACAATCTAGCTTGGGTATTCCCTCCGCCAAACCTCGTTCCGAGAGTGCTCACCCACCTAAATCAGGCAAAGGGCATGTTCCTTTTAGTCGTCCCAAAATGGGAGAAGACTTTCTGGAGAAGCGACCTCAAACAGCGAACAGACGAACCTCCCATACAGCCTAAAGGGAGTCCTCATAGACACATCGACAGGACTACCCCCTCCCAGGATTCAGGATCTGGAACTAGAGGTCTGGAGAATTGTGGGTGGGAACAAGTTCTGACAATATGGAATCTGACAATATGGGAAAAACGCCAACTCCTCAAGTCATCCTGGAGAGAGTCTACACTGAAGACCTACAAACCTGCATGGGATAGGTGGCGTAAATGGGGCACTCAAAACGGTGTGGACATCAACAATCCCCCACCAACTACGGTTGCCAGGTATCTAGCCCACCTATTTGTTCAAGGACCCCAGGGACCATTCAGGTTCACAAGTCAGCCATTGTTACCTTCTGCGGTCCAGCTCAGAATGCGAGAAAAATCAGCTCTGATTTCTTGGTGAGACACGTTCTCAAGGCAATCTCAATGGCAAGGAGGACCAAGGAGAAAGCCCCCATCTGAGATCGCAGACAAGTAATAGACTGGCTGATCAAGAATTCCCCCGCAAAAGACTCACTGTTTGAAGCGTCACGGAGGGCAGCAATACTCCTCGTCCTGATGTCAGGCAGGAGAGTTCATGATTTGACACTGCTCAGAATCACCCCAGAACATTTCATCGACAAGAGGAACACTATTACCCTGTGGCCAATTTTTGGGGCAAAAACCGATACAGCCAACCACAAACAATCAGGTTGGAAACTGACGGGCTCACAAAAAGATAACATTAACCTCCTTAAACGGTTGAGGAAAGTCGTTGCCCTCTCTACAGCCAGAAGAGGTTCACTACAAAAGAACCTATTTGTGACCACATCAGGAGAAGCAAAACCGGCAACGCAAACAATAATAGGGGGATGGATCAAATCAGTCCTCGGAGAAGCTGGAGTCCACGCAACCCCGGGAAGTGTACGCTCGGCTGTAGCCTCCTTAAACTGGTTGGAAGACTACCCCATAGAGGAGATTCTTGCTAGAGGGAATTGGAAGTCCGAGCACACCTTCCAGAAGTTCTACCAGAAGGAGATAGCGCACTCCAGAAGCGAGCACCTCCAGCACTCAATGGCTCCATTCTTTACTCCAGTGTAAATAGCATCACATATAATGCTAAGCTTTCAGATCACCAGGTGAGAGCAAACACATCTCAATGGATTCCAGGCATCGATACGGAACACAAAATGGAATAATTTTACCTACCAATAAAATTTATATTTTGTTTTCATCGATATCTGGAATCCAGGTAATCCCTACCTGGTGCATTACGAGTCATATGACAAACAATAACATCACGTGATCTGAGATGCGCGTCACTAGTGTTGCCAGCATAGAGAAAATGTGGCAAGTCGAATAAAAAAAGGGCAAATATAGGGAATAAACACGCGCGAAACGGAAATTAAAAGGGCGAAAGAGCTAGCTCCTTCTCAATGGATTCCAGGCATCGATGGAAACAAAATATAAATTTTATTGGTAGGTAAAATTATTCCATTTTACCTATAATTTTACCTTAATTATAAATTTTTATTTTTAGTTTAATTTTAGCTTACTTTTTTTTTTATGCAGCATAATTTTTATATTATTTTTAATGTACTATGTATAAATTTTTGTTTTGTAAAATGGAGGCCTCAGCACAGGTGAGCTACCCAGTGAGGCCGACATTGCTGAATTATATTTGAAATGTAAGATAATATATCAAATAAATAATAATAATAATAATGACCTGCCCCGCTGCGGCGCACCGACATGTCGGGAACGGGGCTCCAGCTGTCTGTGGCGGGGTCGTAGCACTCCACGGAGTTCAGGCACTGCCGACTAACCCCGTCGTATCCTCCCACCTGGAATACAAAGTGTTCCTTTAACTTTGGACTGGCTAAGCGTCATGACATTTTATCATCTTATGCAGAGGATAAACTGACAGCTCTGTATTGTCTAACACTCCTTGCTTCATTCACATCGAATCTTGTTTTTTCTCTATTTATTCAGGAGAAATCACTGATGCAGACAGAAATAAACAATGAGCAGCAAATAAATTTAAAGAGAAAAAAAAAGTTAATCTCTTGCCCCCTAGCACGATCGATCAATAAGGATTGCATTGATAACTTTCGGTAACTTCACATCTACAGATCGCTGTACACATAAACAACAGTTGATGTTGAATATATTAAGAACACCAAGTCATTGTGAGCTGTTATTTTTTATTCGTTAGCGATCTGCAGTCATGCTAGGAAACAATGAGAAGTTACTGAAAGTTAACAATACAATCCTTATCGATTGACCATTCTAGGGGGCAGGGATGTGCTGAGGTTTTGTCAACCCCTCCGAATTTTCGAGAATATTCGCTTTTGGTGTCTTTAACAAAATGACATTTTACGAAAACTTTTTGTTATTACCGCTTCACAATTAAAACTCTATAAATGAAACATTTCTGAACGTAGCTGAATAGTAAAAACTGTTTTAGAAAGGTTACAAAATAGGCTTTCAAATTATTATATTACAAATAAATATTAGCATTTGTAAATATTAAAATTTAGAACGCAAACATTAAAAATAGGTAAAAATGACTCAGGTGATGTTTTTATGTGAAAACGGTACTAAAATCACAGATTATGTAAACAACAATACTTATTCTATTGTATATATGTGTAATAAACACTTTTGTCACCTCACTTTTTTATCATTTCATATAAAAATATTTAATAAAAATTTAAAATGTGGAGCGCGGTGAAGCTGCCGGTAGCAAATTTGCGCAGGTAAATATTTTTGTCAACTACACGACTGACAGCTGATTCCTGTTATGTATTTCCATAGACAACTTGATAGGGATGTGCAGGTTGATCTACTATCGACCTTTTACTTTTTGTTTTAGGGATGTAACTAAAACAATAACAGAGTTAGAACGATTTCTATGGAAACACACGCGCTGACATATAAACACGCTTATTGTACTTGACTGCTGTCCTATTTTTAACGCTTATATCTGCTTACGTTTTGGAGGGGTTAAATTAATCATCTGTCAGATACGTGATATACAGGTTGTCCGGGGGTAAAGTGCATTAACTTCGGGAGGTGATTCTACATTATGGTAGGAGTAAAAAAAATAAATAACTTTTCCTGAAATTCCAACTTTTTTTTCCCATACAAAAAGAGATACCTACTAAAAATCCTTAGTGTAAGGTAGCACTTACCCAAGTTAGCTTGCCGGGCGCATTTGTTGCAACGTTGCTTGGTATGATTTGGCCTGTATCCATGGAAACCGTTTGTAAACAATAACAAGACCGAGAATTTGACGTTTATACAGATCGTATGTTTTAAACCAAATGTAATAAGATAATTGCACTTAACCGGTGACAGGCCGGAGACGCGCCGGCGCACGCGTCATATCCGCATGCGCGAGAAAATAATTCAAATATTTGAATAATACTTCCGACAAAAAACTTTTGGTCTGCGATTTTGGCCCTTCTATGTACACAATTTGTATGAAGAACAGTGTCAGAATCGCTTGCGCCATTATTACTCTCGGAGACGCTACAAGTTTCATTCACCTTGTAACCCTGGAATATTTTAACGATTTCTTCTATGACAATCGGCTGTCAGAATTTGCCGCGGTTTCAACTGTCGCAATAAATACGCATTCCGCGAATAAAACATCGTAAAACCTATTAATTTACGTAATAAATACAAGTAATGTTGTTTTGGTAGATAGTTTATTGTAACAATTATTATAAGCAATAATTATCAGCCTGAAACACTCATCAACATTGAAAAATCTTCCGAGAAAAGATACTTGCCGCCAACGGGACTTGAACCCGTGTCCTTCTGATTGCCGGTCAGCTGCTCTTGACCACTGAGCTATGGGGGCTTATCAAATACCGGGTTCAAGTCCCGTTGGCGGCAAGTATCTTTTCTCGGAAGATTTTTCAATGTTGATGAGTGTTTCAGGCTGATAATTATTGCTTATAATAATTGTTACCCTTTGTGCTATGCATAAAAATCTTGTCTAAACGTTAGTTTATAAATTAAAAATAATAATAGTATATTGTGTTGTGAACGTGATTCAGTCAATAAAATATACAATAGCTCAAAATTTATCAACAAAACATTCAATTCAAAGTTCAAAGTGGTGCTTTTTTAGTGTTTTTTTGTGAAGTTTCGTGAATTTCCGCGAAATGGCCTGGCCTTTGACCGGTTAAATAACAATTGAAGACACGCTTTTAACGATTAAATTGTTATAAACTAATTGAACACTTAATTAATGTCATCGCTTTTAACTAGTTTAATAAATTTTCAAAATGTCCACCTTCAGCTTGTAAGCAAGCATGTAAACGTAAAGTAATATTATTATCAATTTGTACGTTGTTGCCTATTTCATTAATAAATGTCTGCCCGTTCTTTGTTGGTAAAGTAAGGCATTAACCTAATAATTCAATAACAAAATTACGCGGTATTGGCACAATAATTCAATGATAAAATTATGCACAAATAAACATCATTTTTACAGCTAGGCAGGTTAGGCATGTCTACAACTAAGTAAACAAAAGTAAGTCTGAAAAAAAACACGCACTGAATGAAGTTGTTCCTTTAAGTCAGTTTTAATAAATACACACTAGATAAAGACACATTAAATCAATAAGTTTTGACTAACAACAAAATTGTTACATTCGAATTCAACACTGACACTGACCGCTTGGAGCGGGGATTCGGCAACAGTGTAAAATAATAATGCCGCCCGCACACGCCGGTCTAATTTTATCTTTTTACCAGAAAACTACCCCTAAAAGTTGGAATTTCGAAAAAAGTTATTTTTCTTTTTTACTTCCGAAGTTAATGCACTTTACCCCCGGACACCCTGTATTTAGAAATATTCTCAGTTGACATTTTCCAATAGATTCACAGTTTTTGAAGATATCCCAAAATTAAATACATATCTGAAAGCAGATGAAAGGCTCTTTCAGATTTGAATATTACATATGAACATAAGCAATTAAAAATAATAAAATTTTGATTTAGAAATAAAGAATTTTTTTCCCAAATGTTTTGTTGCCTTACAGATGGTTTTTTTCTTGTAAACTGTAAAATTACCACTTAACATGAAATAAAAAAACATAATTCCTTACACAAACGTATTATAAACGTTACTGTCACTTCACTATTTTTTTCATGTAAAAAAAAATTTTTTAAATTAAAAACTTTGGCAAATCTTTTGCAAACATGCAAGCAATGGCGGTCAATGACTTTTTGCAATATGTATATCAAATTATTAAATATTTATGGTAAACTTTAAAATGTAAATACAAAGTGCAGTGTTGCCACTTTCTAACACTGCTTAAATCATATATCCAAGTATTAGAAGGACGTTTATGAGTCTGCCTTAGTTTGTGTCGTAAAGTACACAAAAATACTTTCCTGCTTTTGATGCACAGTGTAATAAAGGGTACAAATATACGCAAGGGATTAAAAATACTTTCCTGCTTTTGATGCACAGTGTAATAAGGGGTACAAATATACGCAAGGAATTCACACATCAAAAAGATTTAATGTGTGGACCCTGAACTCGTTTTAGCGTCCACACGTTGAGAACTAAGAGTAAGTATGCACGTGAAAACTGGACTTTACACATTGTTATGACCCCCATTCAAGCACCTTTATGATTTACTTGATCATGCATTATGTCTTAATCGGGCATCTGTTATTATTTAATGGAAAAGAAAATATATTTCTTGTTGAAGTTTGGTGAGTTCTTACAGCATAGATCTTTCCCTGAAGCACGGCAACGCCCACGGAAGAGCGACGCGTGGCCATGGAGGCTAGCGCCCGCCAGTTGCCCACTCGCGTGTCCAATACCTCTGCTGAGCTGAGCCCCGAAGCCCCGTCAAATCCTCCCACCTGCCAACACAATAACAACACTTCTACAAAACAATACTTCAATACATTTTACATTAATTTCATGACACACATAATCACAGTTCGTCAAAAAATTCTAGAAAATTTGTACACTGCGATTGTTGAAATGGTTTTAAATGGCAATAATAAGATGGTTCAAAGGAAAAATAATGTAACTTTAATAAGCCCCTTATATATATATATATTTTTTTTTTATGTGAATATCGCACAAGAGTATATTAACTGGTCCCAACCATCCAGAGCCAGTGAGATTACGACGTCCCCAATTGCTGAATATTGTGAGGCTAAAGGTTGTGGGAAGGGGGAAGGAAGTGGAGAAGAGGAATGTGGGGAAGTATCTGGCTATTCAGATCTGGTCACCAAACACAAGGCCATTACAAGCAGTGTTTCAATTCTGAATGGCGGTCTTACATCAGGACAATACTGAGAGTATCTGGAACAGGTCGCAAATATATAACCTATGTCGTCAGCAGAAAGGCTAATTGACGTAACCAGCAAATCCTCTACTTTCGGGAAAGTAGAAAAAACAAAAAAAAAATCAGAAAATAGTAATGGTAACCCCTATTTCGTTGATTTTTACAATAAACAACAGAATAATGTTTATGTTTCTACCAATATAATTAGATCTATGTAATTATTTTAAAAAATGATGATTTTGGTGGTTACATCCATTCTTTTTTGTGAAAATTTTACGACTGCTTGGCTGTAACCAACAATATCTAGTATGAGAAGCTTGGTGTGCGATTAATTTACGGAAAGGCAAAAGGGCGTAACCTCTTTTGTATTATTTGTAGCTCCTAAAACCATGGTGTAAACCTCTTCGAAGGGAATCAGACTTACAATTTGTTGATGTAACCAAATTTAAATAAAAAATTATTTTTGTAATGGGAGGTACGGCGAAATATTCTTTAAACCGTTTTTTTCATATCGAAGGCAATAAGTTGACAGCTCGCAACTGACATTTTTTCAGAAATAGAGTTATGCACATCATTTTTTTTTTTTTTTAAGCTCTATTTAAATAACGTCGTCATTATATCATTATATATCATTACTTTTTTTATATGCATCACTTATTTTTTTAAATAGTTATAGAATAGAAGTTTTTAAAAACATAATTAAATAAAAATAATATAAAATATATATAAGAAAAAAATTTAAAAAACATATCGAAAAATTTTTTTTAAAATTTTAAAATTGCACACCAAAAACGTCCAGGCTGATGGCCGACCGATCAAAGAAATCTTCAATGGAGTGTGATCTAGACTACAGTAATTCGTTGGTTTCATTCATGTATTTGATTTAGTCGTTGCTAGCGGGGCACGCGAAAGCACTGTGGAACGGACGGGTTTCGGAAGATTCCCTCGTTTTCCAGGCTGCCGGTCGGCAGACCTGCTTTTTTCTCATTTACTAATCGACCCCTATCTTATGAGACCATTCTCAATGACCATGAGCACAAATATTCACCCACGAATTTATGTCTTCACGTTCACCCTGCATGGGAATGGGTACCGCCCCATGGCGGGAATGGGTACCACCGCCCCGGGAACCTTTATTGGATAACCAACACCTCTGCCATAGGTCACCCCAAGTGGTTCGCTACATTTGGTGATTTAGCAGGGTACCCGGGTTCATGGGGTGAGGTTTGTCTAGGTCTTGGAGGCGGATGACCAGGACATACTGAACCCCAGATTCCTACCCACCCCTTAAAAACCTTTTCCTTCCCAGAACTCTCCTCTCCTTCCTTTCTTAAAAAAAACCTCCACACAGCATCCCCAAAGATGACATAGGCCTTGAGGGAAATTATTTTCCTCAGGGCCTCCTGTGTGGAGCTCAAGTAAAAAAAAAAAAAAAAAAACGGTCAGATGCGCACTGAACGCCGAAGCAGGATGCAATAACACGATGTTTGAGCGTGACGCATTTTTGATTAAAACAGTGTAACGTTCTCCACAAAATAAAAGTCTTCAAATCTGTGGTAGTATTCAACTTTTAATAAAGTTTTTAAACTTACAAAGTGATGTTACTAAAAACTTTCGATACGGCACAACTTATAGGATTAATGTAACCAAATAAAACTTTAGTCAGCCGTTTACCGTAAGCGAAAATATTTCCTAAAACACGGAAAGGCTATTTGACGTAACCATATAATTTTTCATAGTAAATAAAAACTAAAACATTGGATACGCCCGGGTTAAAGGGAGTAACCCGCATTTTATTAAGAAAACGTCGGATTTTTCATCACTTACATCAATTTTTGGTCGGACTTCCGGGAAAAACAGTAGGTATTTTAGGGGGGTAAACTTTCAAATTTTCATAATATATAAACTTCGAGTGTACAGATCGACGCAGTATTTTTTTTTCAAGTAAAATGGCATCAAAAAGTGAAAATTGACAAAATGTTGGTTACGTCAATTAGCCTTTCTGCCGTCGATATATTATTTTAGATGAATAAATTGTGAAATAACACAATAAAATTTATTTGCACATACAGGGTTTTGAACCCGTAACCTCTGGATTGCTAGTCGAGAGCCTTTTCCCTCAACCACGGAAGCCATCAAAATGGTCTATGGTCCAAGTATACATTTTTCACATCAACTCTGTTCAGAAATTACTTTCTGAAAGGAGATTCTACATCACATCCTAAGACAATATAATATTCGATAAAATGGAAAAGTTTTGTTGTTTATTTTTAAAATGTATTTAGAAACGATTTATTAATTGTAGTGAATGTGATAACGCTATGTGTGGATTTAAGTTTAGTTTGCTGAGAGCATTAATTATGATTTGGGAAGTATTTAGATTGGCACTAGAGATACAACTTACGGCGTATATGCAGGAGTCGATGACGGCCACGCCGAGGGTGGAGCGGCGCGCCTCCATGGAGGGGGCGGGCTGCCACGTGTCGCTGGCCGCGTCGTACATGTCCACCGTGCGTACGCGCAGCGAGCCGTTGAAGCCGCCCACTGCATACACGCGCCCGTCCACTACTCCCAAACCAGCCCTGTCGGTAACCATGTATATATATATATTACATTTGGTTCCATGATAAAATAACACATTGAAGGAGAAGAGAAATAAAGCCTAACTTAACCTAATGGGGTTCAGTGGCGGCTAGAGATCTACATTTCAGGGGGTGCAATAAAATAAGAACTTGCCTATTTATGTATACAGACAAAATCCCATGATTCTTGGTACAGTAGAATCCCGTTAATTCGAAATCCACGGGACATAAAAAATAAATTTTCAAATTAACGAATTCCCATGTAATTCGAAATTTTACGAAAGAAAATTCATAAAAAATCGCCGAAAATTCAAATTCGGGAAGGTTCTTCGGAAAAAAGTCGTAATAATACAACTGATTCCCTGGGTATATCGAATTTTCGCAGCCGTTTACAGCCGCGGTCGGCCCTATATTCGAAGTAAATTCACAAAAATACGATATTTTCTGAGTAAATCAAATTTTCGCGGCCGATTACCGTCATGGCCATCCCTTACAACTCATAAAAATGTGATATATTACCGCGCAAATCGAAATTTCGCAGCCTATTTCCGATGCAGCTGGCCCTTTGAATTCAGATACTTGAAGTAAATTTCACGTAAATCGAAATTTCACGACCGAATCCCGTCGCGGCCGGCCCTAATTCAGATACCTATTTAGAATAAATTCATAAAAATACAATATATTTCACATAAATCTAACTTTCGAGGCCGAATTCCATCGCGGCCGGCCCTAATTCAGATACCTATTCGGAAGAAATTCATAAAAATACAATGTATTTCGCGTAAATCGAATTTTCGCAGCAGAATTCCATCGCGGCCGGCCCTAATTCAGATACCTATTCGGAATAAATTCATGAAAATCCGATATGTTTCCGCGTAAATCGAAATTTTGCAGCCGATTTCTGTCATAAGACCGGGTAATTTGTAAAAATACCGATAATTTCCACGTAAATCATTTTTAAGCGGCTTATTACCGCCGGGGCCGGCTCTTCAAATTTTGATTTTTTTTTTTTAAAGAAAGACAAACATTCCCGGGTTACGAATAACCCAACAATGTTTGAAAATCTCCTACTACCACTACAGAAAGCCGAAAACGTTGCTTGTGTTATGATGGAGGACTTAGCCAGCCGAGGAATCGAACATGTGACGCCCGGGTGGGACCCAAGCGCTGTGCCCACTCACCCACTGACCGGTCTAAATTCTAAGTAAATTCGTAAAACTACGATATATTTCGCATAAATTGAATTTTCGCAGCCGAATCCCGTGTCGGCCAACCCTCCAATTTCAGATACCTATTCGAAATAAATTCATTAAATACAATATATTTCCGCATAAATTGAAATTTCGCGGCCGATTACCACCGTAGATTTAGATTCGGATATTCGAAGCAAATTTGTAAAAATACGATAAATTTCCTTTGAAACCAAAACTTTGCAGCCGATTTCTGCCGTAGCTGGCCATTTAAATTAATATATTCAAAGAAATATTAATTTAAATTTAAATTATATTAATAAAAATACGACAACCAATTCAGATTTGCAAAATAATAATACAAATTAGGACAATATTAACCGCGTAAATCGACATTTTACGGCATTTTACCACCATGGCTGTTTGTCAGATTCAGATATACGAAAAAAAAAAAATTTAAATTTGATGTTTTTCGAATTACATGAACGAATTTTCGTGGGCGGGCAAAAATAAATTTCGAATTACGAATAAAAAAATAATTTTGATCGCGGGAGTTTTTGAAAATATTTCAAATAAAATTTTAAGGCACCTAGGGAACATTTACTGAAATTCAGCAGCTAAGCAAACCTAGGTTTGTAGGTAGTGCTGAAATTCAGCAAAAAGCGCTCCAGTGGTTTTGAAGTTTTTTCCGGTCCCTTGGAAAACTTCTTAAGAGAGTTCCACTATATTCCTCAAATGAGAATACCCCAGTCCCACTGGCTCTGGATAATTAGTACTCTTGTGCAGTATCACATTAAAAAAGGTATGATTTGTAATTTTTTGTATCAATTTGAGATGTGTCATAAGAAAATTTTTCAGAACAGTTCTGTATACAAGGTGTCCCGGGGGTTAAGTGTGGTAACTTGAATGGAATGAAATATAAGATACATAAGATGAGATGGTGTAAGCGTATGGTGCAAGAACCTGCATCTGCGGGAGATCATCTCAGCAGCGTGGTACCAGCGCTCCTCCTGCAGGTCATAGCACTCCACGGAGCGGATAGCCTTGGGGGCTTGCCCGCCCACCACCAGGATTATCTAAAACATTTACAATGAGGTTACGTTCGGTACATTGAAATATATCATCCACATCTTCTACAGTTCCACATTTTAATCAATCACCTTAGCAACATTTGCTCAACATTTTTTCAACAAAATCTTAGAAAAAGTCAATGAAATTAGGGATCTGGGAGTTATGTTTGACACCTAATTAAATTTTATAAAGCACATACAACAAATAACTACAAAGGCGTGAAGACAATGGGATTTATAATCAGAACTATCAAAGACTTCGATTTGTTGGAAGTTATAAAAATCGTGTATTTGTCGCAGCTTGTTAGTACATAATTAAATAGTTTGGTTATGGGAATACTATCAAAATCATACAAGAAATATTGAATGCGTGCAGCACTTCAAACTTGTATATATATTCAAAACATAAACTATTCATTCTTACTAAATACACTTAAAATGCATTCCCTAGAAAATAAAAATGAATGATGAAAATAAATGAACTTTTTTGTTAAAAATTATTCGCTCCGAATTAAACTGTTGCGAACTCCTGCGTCTCAATGACTTCAAGCTACAGGCAAAATATACAGGGTGTCCGGGGGTAAAGTGCATTAACTTCGGGAGGTGATTCTACATGATAGTACAAGTAAAAAATATCAATAACTTTTTTCGAAATTCCAATTTTTAGGTGTAGTTTTAAGGTAAAAAGATAAAATTAGTCCAGCGTGTGCGGCCAGATTTATTATTTTCCGCTGTTACGATACGGGCCAATCACAATCGAGTCGGGCGCCCGGCAGGCTCTCAGCAAGTAAGATCGTACCTCACACTAAGGATTTTTAGTAGGTACGTCTTTTTGTATGGGAAAAAAAAAATTGTAATTTCGGAAAAAGTTGTTAATACTTTTACTCCTACCATCGTGTAGAATCACCTCCCGTAGTTAATGCACTTTACCCCCGAACACCCTGTATTATTCTGCAATAATAACTCTGGGACCAACTACCACATGCACCAACACCCACCTATTCATCGCTTTCACAAACTTGGAAACAAATTCATCTCAAATATCGACATATTTAATAATATACAGGGTGTTAAGGGACGTACTTGACTTACTTTAACCAGTGATTCCTGACATTATTTGGAGTAAAAATGTAAATGAAATTTTGGTCTCCGGTGACTTTTTTTTTTTTTTTCAAAATTTTTTTCTTCAAAATCAAACAAAAAAAAATTTCTTCCGCACGTCGTCACTGGTCACTCAGCCGGGTATCTGACGAACCCCTTACCCCGCCTCCAACTATTCAACAACTACAATTTTTTTATGTTTTTGTAGAAAAAAAAAAAAAAAAAAACATCAAAAATGTCACCGGAGACAAAAATTTCATTTACATTTTTTACTCCAAATAATGTCAGGAATCACTGGTTAAAGTAAGTCAAGTACGTCCCTTAACACCCTGTATAAGCTTCCCACTATTTAAGATAGTAGTTCTTAACCTTTTTGGAGGTACCCCCACCAGTTTCATATGCTCATTCACCGAACCCTTCTTAATTGGAAAGCGGGGCGTGACATTAGTGGCGGCGGATTACCACAAGGGGGGGGTGTAATGGGATAGGAAGGGGGTCGTGATCACCACAACGGAGGGGGCGCAATGGGATAGGATGGGTCGGGTTGGGATAGTGACAATATTCTTCGTAATTTTTTTTCGGGTGTGTCTTGCCTTTCACCGAACCCCTAAGACTGGCTCACCGAACCCCTGGGGTTCGATCGAACCCAGGTTAAGAACCACTGATTTGAGAGATACCTGAATGATATTTTTATGTAGCATACGATTATTTAGGTGCATCGCAAAGGAACGATTGCACATACATATTTTATATTCGTCTTATTGTTTACTTGTAAATTATGTATTATTTTTCTTCTGGTAATTTATTAAAGAAACATATTCGTTGGTGTGTAAATGGTGTTGGGCAAAGTAAGTGTTTAGTTTAGGGCGTACAAATATACGTTTAAGTCTAGTACGATTTTCAGTTATAAATAAATATTTATCTTTTCCTTTGATAAATGAATTTTTCACAAATAAGTTTCTAAATGTAGGAACTTTGAATTCTTCGAACACGCAGATTATATGTATATTCAAATAGCTATTTTGTTCCTACTTTGTAATAACATCTATCTACATTATTGTTATTTCCTATGTTGGTAATATAGATAAACTTCCATGTATACCTACTTATGAATTCATGTATCATTTTTACATAAAAGCCTTTTTTAGGCTTATATAAATAAATAAATGTGTTTGTACTGCAAAATGTATTAGTGTTAAATATTTACATCAATTTATTCAAAAGTTTGCAGAAAAGGTGGTCAGTGAATTGCACCATGGATTTAAAGCATCAAGCCAGGTTGGAATGAGAATGAAGTCGGTCAGTCAATAAGCGCTTACCTTGGGAGCTCCGACAGGCTTCCTTGGTCGGCAGCGGGGCGTGGTGGCCGCCAGGCGCTGCTCCGGCCTCATGAGGTGGTATGCCAGCGCCTCGATCAGCAGGTCCTTGCAGCGCAGGTCACCCCGCAGTGCAGGCTCTCGAGGCATGCGCTCCGCCAAGCATTCCTGCCAACAGACATCAACGATTTATTTAAACATGTACACAATGGTAGAAGAAATTAGAAATACTTGAGTTGGGTCATGTAAAGAGTCTGAATAAAATGAAACTTAAACACAATAAACAAAATATATTTTAATTTTAAGAAGAACTTACCCCTATCTAACTTTTAAGAACCTCAGAAACCATGTGTGCACTGCAAAAACAAAATGACTGAATGCCTTTAGTAAATAATAATGGAATTTAGAGCAACAAATGGTTTTGTCCCAATTAACAAGCCGTCCCGATAAACCGGTGTACCAATTAAGCGGAATTTTTATTTTTACATTTACTTCACACAGGAGGCCCTGAGGAAAATAACTTCCCTCAGGGCCTATGTCATCTTTGAAGATGCTGTGTGGAGGGTCTTTTTGAGGAAAGGAAGGAGTGAACACGGGTCTTGAAAAGACCCATGTTGTAGGAGGGAGGAAACACAGAGGCCGGCAAATCGTTCCACAGCCGAGCCGTTGAACTCAAGAACGAGTCATAGAAACGACCCGTTCTCATGTGACTAATGTCAACCGTGTACAAATGTTGGGCGCGTGTTTGGCGTGTTTCCCGACTATGCACCGGTGCCGAGGGGATCAATGACGCTAGTTCCTCGGAGCATCTTCCGTTGTAATACCGGTAGAACAAGGACAGCATTCCCACCTGACGCCTGTGCTCTAAAGATTGCAGTCCGTCTGTTAAGATGGGAGAATCTATCAAACGGACCGCCCGTTTCTGCACAGAGTCAAGGGTTTTTTTTAGGTATTTTGGAGTTCCAGACCAGAGGTGGCTGCCAAATTCAACCGTGGGGCGCACTTACGATTTGTACAGGGTTAGCAGTTGTGTACTATTAAAGTATCTGCGGGCCCTGTACAGTACGCCCAGTTTCTGAGAGGCTAACACTCTGGTTTCGATGGAGCCCCCGTACCTGAGCTGGTCACTTAGAGTTACACCAAGCATATTGATGGACGTTCTGTTCGGAAGATTGCTTCCGCTGAAGGAGACTAGATTTTCATTTCGATCCCTTTTAGACGTTATCAAACATGATTGGGTCTTTGAAACATTAAATTCGACGAGGTTATTCTTACCCCAAGAGAAAACACTCTCGAGGTAACCGTCCATTCTTTGCTTCAAAGCCCTCCGAGTTATTGGAGTTTGTGAGCCCTTTGGGGGCTTGTCAAACAAAAAGCTATCATGGACTGTACTGTCATCCGCGTAACAATGAATCGGTGCACATGACAAGAGGTCATTGATGTGCAACAGAAACAAAGTCGGTGACAGAACCGATCCTTGTGGGACGCCAGCATTTATCGAATGCGAGGAAGAGGTGAAGCCGTCAGCAACCGCCTGAATCGACCTCTCCCTCAAAAAGTCGGCAATCCACGCACACAAGGATGCGGGAAGTCCGTAAGAAGACAGTTTGTTGACAAGCCCTCGGTACTAAACCCGGTCAAAGGCCTTGGAAATATCCAGTGCAACCATTTGGGTCTCACCGAAACGTTCCAGGCACCGCCCCCAAACATGCGTCACATACGCGAGAAGATCACCGCAAGAGCGGTTCCGCCGGAATCCGTATTGACGGTCGTTAATAATTTTATTCTTCTCGAGGTATGTGAGCAGTTTGTCGTTGATCACACGTTCCATCACCTTAGACAGAACTGATGTGATCGCTATGGGGCGGTAGTTGGCTGGGTTGGAGCGGTCACCCTTCTTTGGAATAGGGTGCATGATCGCTTTTTTCCAACCAGAGGGCACAGAGCCAGACTTTAGGGACATTTTGAAAAGCTTCGTCAAAACTGGAGCTATTTCTGCAGCGCACCTCTGTAATACCAGGGCAGGTATTCCGTCAGGCCCACTAGCTTTATTAATATCAAGCCCTCGTAAGACTTGGAGTACATCCCGATGCCGGATCCTCAGCTTTTTCATATAAAAACCGCAATGAGGAACCGACGGCGGGGTAGCACCTTGATCATCGGGGGTCGAGTTTTCCGCGAACATTTTGCCTAATAAGTTAGCCTTTTCGGCGGCGGTATTTGCTAGAGCCGTCAGGTCTGGTAAGAGGTGGCAGACTGGGTTTGCAGAAATTGCAACCTATTGAGCCCGCAAGCGACCAGAACGCTCTGCTGCCGTGTGGGCAGGCAGCCAGCTTTCTGCTGATCTGCAGGTCGTGCTCGAATTTTGACCTGTTTATGATCCTCTTGCTTTCCTTTGCCATTTTGTTATGTACTATTCTGTTTTCGGACGTTCGAGATGTGTTGTAGGCTCGGTAAGCCGCGTTTTGACTGTATATCCTATGTTTGATTTTGAAATGATGATATACATAGTTCCTACCGGGATGTCATTTATCCAGTACCTACCTTCTTATATACTATATCACCTTGCTGGAAAAGCATTTGAAAATGGAACAATGGCAATAGTGAATTCAAGTGCTTTTGTTTCTGAAAAAAAAAAACAGAAGGAGATTTTGGATACATTGAAAGCATTTTGTTGGTTGTTTGGGTTCATATATATTCATTTATGAACTAAAAAGAAGGTGTTTTGACCGTATCAAGATCGTTTTAAACTTATTTGTATCGATAATTACCTCGAGGTACCGCGGTGGAACTAAATAAACTATATTTGTGATTGTGTTGTTCGCGTTCGCAGAGGTAAGTGATTGTTGTCTTTCTTCCTTGTAATCCATTATTTTTCCCATACTCATATTATCACCCAATTCCAGCAAAAACTTTGTTTTTACATTTCGTTTAATATTTACAGTCCATTTCCTGTAATTCGGAAAAAGTTTCAGATGCAACATCCTATTATTATAGAAGAATGGTCACTGTCATCAACCAATATTACATATGTTCCATTGAAATGCTCCGTGATGATGTTGATACAAGCTCTGCCTGGGAATACTTTAGTTGTTAAATGCATATACAGGTAAACATAGATCAAACCTTAAATCAACTGTTTAAATAAAAGCATGGCAGAAGATTAATCACAGTTATCAGAGTTTATCAGTCGTGGTACTGGTTTAGGAAAATACAAAATGACGACTCACCTGTGACAGTAATGGCAGGCGAACATGCTCCATCAATGTGGAGAGCTGGGACTGTCTCCTTACGGGGCTGTGGGCGGCCCAGTTCAGTACACTCTCCAATACCTGCATCATACAACAATCTCCACTATTATCAAGAAAAAAATACGCCAATATGCACCCATCACCTGAGAAGCTTAATTAGCCTGCATAATGAAAAAGTGTTGGGAGGCCTAAGCGTAGGTGTGGAGGTGAACACTGCAGGAATAGATATTAGGAACTGGAGGGAATTAGAAAGCAGGAGTTTCCTTGAGTCAGTCAGGACCCTTCAAGGGCAGTAGCAAACATACCATAAAAGCCATACATATATTCAACGATTTTTGGAAGAACCACAAATTCTGCCTATCTGCGAACTGTAACCGCAACTATTACCATTACCAAAAATCATACGCTAGCTCGCCGTTACGGTTACAGTGGTATGGACATCATCTCATATACAGCAGAGCCTAGTTACTGTGTCTGCAACGGTTACAGTTCACAAATAAGGATGCAAATGAATCTGGCAGTTAAATCTCCCGGCCGGTCATATACAGAATGTTTTTGTAATTTTTTTTATGTCCAGAGTCTGATCAGATCCTTAATCATTAATTAGTGCTGACATAACAAAGAAATAAATTATGAACGTATGGTGAAGGACATACCTTTTCTTCAGATGGAACTGTAAGGCGGTCACTGCTGATGAGGCGAGCCACCTGCTGCTGGGAGAGAGCCAGGAACTCCTCGCACTCTACCACCTCTCTAAAAGAACACAAATATTCTGTTATTATCATCCGCTGCCCGATGAATAAGTACCTCCTGAGTTGCTTTCAGTCTTCTCGTTTCCTCACTTCGGTCCATATACTAACTTAAATAATTATATTATATAATAAAGTCTGAAGTATAAGTAAGACAAAGTAAGGGGTGCCCGAGTTTATGGGGTGAGATTTGTCTGCACCGACTGCGGGGTTGACCGGATTGGGAGAGACCCGAGAGGGAGACTCTTTGACCTCTCCAACCACTCTCTAGACCAGAGGTCCTCACACTTTTCTGGTCAAAATGTAAATTCATACTCTCATGTAATTTAGGTATTATGGCATTGTATTTTTAAAAATTATTTCTTCTATGTCGACATCTTTAGAACTACACATAAACGGGCACAGATGTGTATCAACACTGGCGGCAGCCACTATCATCTTTTTCACTTAACAGAAAAAAATTTAAAAGTCCAAATAAAGATTTCTATTACTCAAAATCATTTTTTTTATTTAGTAAAAAAAGTTATTCAAAAACAAAATTGGATGATTAATTTTGCGCCACCCTGTATAATTATTATTGATAAATGTATTTTTTCTCAATATGAACTCGATACACGGTGTAAGCTTTAGGCCCTTTGTACTCGGAGAAACGTACAAGCTGCGTGACTGTAATGCAGTCACAAGTAGCCTACCGAAATGCTACTCTTTAAAACTGGTTTCCGTACACGGTGCTACCCGAAATGTACTGAACTTAATCATTTTTTAACGTGCAGCTGTGGAGTTAGTACAATGCCCAGTGACTCTAGCGATGCAAACAATGTTGTTCTTCTTTATCTTTATTATAAGCTGACTTCTCCAAAGCTTTCGACAAAGTTAATCACTCGATCCTCATGGCTAAACTTTATGCTACGGGCATTAGAAACCCTTTGTTATCATTCTTTCACTCTTACTTGAGTGATAGAAAACAAAGGGTTAATATAAATAACTTTTACAGCCTTACTAAAAAACCCCGTGAAAATTTTATTCAATTGACAAACGGCCGCGGATGTGAAAACATTACTAATTAAAAAATTGTTCATTGAAAGAAATACACATTGTTTACACGGCCTGAGAGGGTAGTTTATCTCTGTTTTAACGATTGATGTCCGAAGGAAATTTGGAATTTTTTCAACGTATTTTAAATTTCTTGTATGTTTCTTATTTTTGAAGATGTCGTAAAAGCAAATACCTTTATAGAAACTAGATAGAATTGCCTTTTAGATTTTGGTATCTGAAATATACGATCGTTTTTGAAAATTGCAGTATTTTAAGTTTCAACGTGAAAAAATTTGAAAAAAAACAGCTGACTGTAAACACATTCTATTAAATGGTCGAAAAATTTTGGAAAATTTAAAAAATACACACCTCTTACTTTATGAATTTGGAAGAAAACTATCATTTCACTTTTTATCTCGTTCATACAATTAAAAAGGATAAAAAAATATTATAATAATTCCGAAAAAATAACTGAAAAAATCTGACATCTTGGATTCATTTTTACGCAATAAATACGTTGATTTCTCGAATTTGTTTTTATTTACACATGCATGAGGCTTTTACATTATTAAATAATATTACTTTTATGGAAGTTTTATTAAATCCACGCAGAAAAGTCGTTAAAAAAATAAAATTTCAGAAATAACCTAAAACCTATCTTTAACGAAACTAAATCATCAACAAAACAATATTTAAAGGACTAAAACTGAAAAAAGGTAACGCCAGCATTGGTAATTATGTTGAATTACACTAATATCAGTCAACACAACATATTATTCGAGGAGCTTTAGCGAGATTGATCTGTGTTTTTTTTACCATTTCTAACGCAATTATAAACACTATCTCACCTCGTTTCTACCCCAGTATCGTATGGCACAAAGAACTTGAAGATCGGTAGATACTTTGCCACCCCGTTTATTATTCACATCCAAATACGGCCGTACCAAATCAATCAAACGTCTCATGTTGACTTTGGTAAATCTATATTTAGACCTAAAATCTCCTTCCGTGAGTGCCGCAAATGGATCGTACCTTTTTTTTAACCTTTTCCGTAGCCGTGGTGCACGAATGCCGCGAATACGGTCAATATTTGCCAAAGCTCCATTCAAAACGTCAAGATTCTCATAAAAGTTTGCCATTTCGTCAGTTACAATGCGTGGTGTACTGAGTTAACCCTGCTGATCGGGTGGTTTAAATTCTGACAGCTACTACATCTCCCGTACAGTGACGCGGGAAGAACACGCGCATGCGCGCGATTAACCCACCATGTTGAGTAACAATTTCACCTAACCCGGTCTTGCTCCGAGGTTGTATCTTATTTTGAGATGATGAGTAAGACTGATTATGTACTTTTATAATACAATATAATGTCAATGCTCTTCATTTATATGTACTCTCCTTTCACTGTCATCTCTATTTCTTATTCGTGTTATTGTTATATTGATGGACTATTTATTTGTCCATGAATAAATAAATAAGCACAAAAACAATATAAAAGAAGATTTTGGGTTTACCCATACAACGAAATAAATATTAATCGCAGGGCATTCTTCATCGCTAACGAACTACATGAGACAAATTGATTTTTTTCCAATCTCAATCCAAAACTTTCTCTGCTAAATTCTTTCTTACGTATTCCGGTAAATTATAGTTATAAATATTTTCCCACCTTCGGAACAAATTAAACATTCAAATCATGTTCGGATGTCATTTCTGCCAAACGAGTAGTAGATGTAGTTAAAGTCTATGAATGGCCTGGGACTCACGCAAAGTGCTGCTGTATGAAGGTGTCAGCAGCCTGAGTGAGATCGGTGCAGGCGTGGAGATCAGCGAAGGCGCGTATGCCGAGGCAGTTGGAAGGGTGCAGCTGCGCCAGCAGAAAACTGCAGCACGCCTCTCGCACGGCCGTCAGCTGCAGCAGGTTGGCCGCCGGCAGCAACACCTATAATCAATCAACACACACCCACTCACAATTTGCACACAGAGTCACAATTTACAGACATGCTGTTACATTTTGCTTACAGCTGAGTCACCGGGGACACTGCAGCCATATATTTTCAGAGACACCCGGGTTCTCACAGTACTGTACAACGCTTTGGTTAGGAGTAGGCTTGAGAGTGGATCGATGGTTTGGAGCCCACACCAAGTGAAGCATTCCCTCATGTTGGAGAAGGTTCAGAAGAAATTTCGTAGATTTCTTTACCTGAGGAAGTATGGCTACTACACGTGGCTCTACCCTACCAACTTTCTCTTGGGCATGCTCGGTATGAACCTCCTAAGGGTCAGAAGGGCTATGCTAATTGTAACCCATTTCTTCAGACTGATTCGTGGATGGTTCAAAAACTCAGCTATCATGGAGAGCATTAGTTTCTATGTTCCCGATGGTTATCTCCGTCACCGACAGCAGACTGTTTTATCTCCCAGCTTGCAGAGCTAACTTGCCAATGATTATGCCAGTTGGGAGAGCTGTCTTGTTGTTAAATAGAATCACTTCGAATATCAATATGTTCAACATCCATCAAGCCCAATTCAAACGTCAAGCTTTGTTGCTGTTAGTCTAAATCTGTTTATCTCATCTAAAATATTTTTCTCTTTTAGAAACGCTTTGAAATTGTAATTTTGTAATGTGTTTAAAATGAATAAATTGAATTGAATCTTGTGGGCTGCCGCCCTTTGATACAGAGGTACGTCAAATATAACTCAAATTGAAAGAATCCAAATTTTCATAGGTAAGAAATAAGTGACCATCTGCACCTCTTTATTTTTTGTGCCGCTTTTATTATTAATAAAATTGATCCTACATCAAATGTTGGATCAATTTTAGTGAAATGAGATCAATTTTGACAAAATTATTCCGATTTTGGTAATAAGTATATCAGTTATGACTCACAGGATGTATGGGTCAAAATCAGAGAGGTGAGCATTATGCTTCTGACAAAGTTTTTCTTAATAAAATAACATGATATTACTACAATATTTATTTCAAAATAAAGGTACTGTGCATACAAGGCACTTAGCATATTTATTTTTCTATATTAATGTTTTACTTGATTTTAAACAAAACAGGCCTAAATAGTCATTCCGGGAACGCGTTATTATAACATATTTCATAGTTCAGACAAGTCAAAAATGTTTACAATTACGAATTAAAAATTTCATATTTTAATATTAGCTTTAAAAAATCAAATGAGGAATATATATATAAATTAAATTCATGTCAGTTTAAATTCCACATATTTTGGCTATCCAAATGCTGTCTGACGTTTATCAAATCATTCCGTGAACGAGGTGGATATTGGTCGATGTAATTAAAACAACAAGCCCTAGGTGGCGTTAGGGAGCAACAGTGTGAAGTTCACTAGTCAAAGCAAACGGCGTGTGTCGTGTTTACGGAAAAAAATAATTGATTTTGTTGGTACCTACCTTTTAATTTAATATCTGTGAAGCGTACTTTAATTTCCTGTCATTACGGGAACGCTGTTTGGTGATTAGTTTTTCGAAAATTTGCTTACTTTTTGGAAAATTCTTATAAATATTAGAGCTCACTTGTTCATAATCTCTAAAACCAATATCTAACATGGCGGCGTCAAGCGTGACAAGAAAATATTTATCGAATAATCATTTTGGGAACGGTCATTTCGGGAACGTTCTCGTATATGATGGGCGTTCACGAAATGACAATATGTGAACAAAATGATACTCTAATACTTTTAAAAAGCATAACCATGCAAAATTTTGGTTTTAGGTGTCCATTGAGAACGAGTAACATGGAAAATGATAAAAATGAAGAGAAAGTGAAGTCAAAAAAACGATTAAAACAGGACAGTATAGCTTCTAAAAGGCATCGTGAAAAGGCTAATGCAAGAAAGTGCATGTTTTTCGATATAACGACACCTGAACAAAAAGAGATGAAGAGATTGACAGAGAGGGAATGTTAAGAAAGAAAACTAAAAATATATTTAAGACTGAAAGAAAGAAAGAACCTAAGAAAGAAAGCTGAAAACTAAGTTAAGACTGTTAGTGGTATGTCTGAAAGAGAGAAGAGGAAACAGAGAAATTCGTGGAGAATAAAAATAGAATAAAGCATAGACGGAAAAAAGATGATGGCAAATATTTTAGCTAACAGCCCCCCAGATTCCGAAAATGAGATGGAAAAGGACATTCACATGTTGAGGAAGAAATCAGGAAGAAAACAGGTTAAAAAAGACAAAGGCAAAAAAAGATAAATTATTAGAACCGATAAAAAACAGAAACATAAAATACAAGTTAATCAATTTTTTGATTATTTCACAATTAATCAATTTAAAATAATATATAGTACCGGGTGCGGCAGAGAGGACGGACGGTTTTAAAAAAATCATAAAATAGTTAATTTTTACTCAAAAACAAATTTATTGATGGAATCAGGTTCGCAAGGAAATAGCATTTGAGACAGTCAAGTGTGGAAAATCACATCAGGCATGTGGTGGCCGAAATCGTTGATGCAGTGCTGGAGGCGTGAGAAAGGCTTGTCGAACGCGTTCAACATTTTCAGGAGTTCGAACTGTTCGCGTAGCTCCTCTTGGTCTTCTGTTGATCAGTTCACCACGCCTGCGAAGTGATTCAACCCAACGAAGGATGGTGTTTCGAGAGGGAACAGCTCTATTCCGATGAATGTTGAAGTGGCGACGAAACTCACGCTGTACGACGGTGACTGACTCATTATTTCGGATGAAACAATCATAGGCGAAAACGCGGTGCTCCACCGTCCACGGCTCCATGACGACAACTGGTAAAACAATGCTAGGAACTCACGAGTCAAGCAGCATCCCCCCACCTCTCTCGTAGACGGAGGGGGAGAGTACTACCCATCTCAAAAACGTCCGTCCTCTCTGCCGCACCCTGTATATTTGCGGCACGTTCCTGAGTAGAAGATACTCAATCAGTATTGCCCCGGTGTAAGACCAAGATTCAGAATTGAAACGTTGCTTGAAATGGCTTTAGCCGTGTTTGGTGACCAGATCTGAATAGACAAGTACTTCCCCACCTTCCTCTTCCCTATCTCCTTCCCCTACCCACTACCTTCAGCCTCACAACATACCCCAATTGGGGATGCCATAGTCTCACTGGCTCCAGACGGCAGCAGTTGGGACTCTTGTGCGGTATTTTATGTAAAGGAAAAAAAAACAAAAAAATGCAAAGGACAATAGATCAGTTGCGAAAAAAAGTAGAGAGAAGCAGAAGACATGAAGAAAGAGCATCCTAAAAGAGTGCTTCTATGCCTACTCGCAAAGTTGATGTTCTGTTGATCCAGAAGTTCATCTATTATTTGGCAAGGTTTTACAAAATACCGAAAAATTCTAAACGGCGAGAGGCTTTTCAAAAATGCGCAGTGGCAACCGTATCTACTATCTAGGGAACTTCGCCGTCATTTTGGGAACATCCCTATCATTTACGGGAACATCATAAAAACGGCAAATAAATCACTAATAAGTAATTTTATAGTTAAATCTTGCATATACAAGATGAAATGACATTTAAACTTTTGTATTTATATTATTAATATCCCACGTAGTGCAAGAATGTATACAATAAATTGAAATTTTGGAGCAGAATTTACACCAATTGAAAATTTATGGAGAGTAATTTGAAAAATAAATCTTTTGATCATAAAAATATACAAAATAACAATATTTTCCAATTTAGGAACAGATTTATTACAAATTATTGAAGGTGATTCTTAAATACGTTGGTTACATAATTATTAAAAAATTATTTAAAAGTGTTCCCGAAATGACTCATGACTCTGGCATTATTTTTATTAACAGGTAGAATTTCTAAAATATATATTTTTGTGCGTGCCTCTTCACGGGAAAGATTCATGACAAATGACACAACAGACTCCGCTTGTTAGTTTTCTTCAAAAGGAAACTTCATTTCTCAGATATTTGAAAACCTAAAATGCTCACCTCTCTGATTTTGACCCGTATACATTTTTGGACTGACTTTTAGCCTATAAAAATAAGAGGCTGATCTCTATGGCATCGTTGTCGTGAAATAGCATCCTAATTTTGATCACATCAAATAATAATATTAAATTTATTCACATGTTGCGTTCACACCATGTATTAACATAATATGTATTTGAAAATATTTTAGCAGCACTTTTTGATAACAGTGATGACTGATGACCTTCTTGGTGACTGTAATAAAATTATTTGTTAGAAAAACACAACAACCTTAACCCTGGAAAGATAGTCTACGTAAAATTTACGCATGCGTGTTAGAATTATTGGTCTCTCGTTCTAATTAGTGCGAATCCGTCTTTGTACTTTTCAGACATCTCACTCGCTGCTTGGACCTTCCGTGGGGCGCGCGCGTCGCTGAGGTAGGTGTCGCCAGTTTTCAGATATTACGAACGCATGAGTCAAAAAGCACAATATTAATTCGTTCCAAAGCTGTATTGATTAATTTTTAAAAAACTATATTTTTTTTAAATAATCGGAGACGGTTTACATATACATATATAGTTCCCGTGAGCACTTAGGCCATAGACCCATTGTACTATCTCCCATTTTACCTCATTCCTTTGACAGTAACCCAGTCCCTTTTATAAAGTTCACCAGGATTGTCATTGGAAATGAAGCTATATCTTCTGGTTCGACAATGTGTCTTCCCAGGTCTCATTTCCCCTCTTCACTCCTCCTTGGTTCCCTGAAGGCCCCACGACGGAAGAGGGCTTCATCTCTCCTCTCCACTCCTTAGTTCCCCGAAGGCTCCACGACGGAGAGTCCACCTCCCCTTGGTTCCTTAAAGACCCCACAAGGGAAGAGTCCACTCCACCTTGGTTCCCTGAGGGCCCCAGGAAGGAAGAGAACTTCATCTCTCCTCCTTGGTTCCTTAAAGACCCCACAGAGGAAGAGTTCACCAAGATGGTGTCATTTCTCCTCTTCACTCCTACATGGTTCCTCGAAGGCCCCACATGGGAAGAGGACATTATCTCTCCACTTCACTCCTCCTTGGTTCCACAAAGGCCCCGCGCTGGAAGGGTGCCCTTCCCCTTGGTTCCTTGAAGGCCCCACAAGGGAAGAGTTCAAGGAGGTGGCCTCAGCTCACCTCTCCATGGTTTCTCCTCTTGGTTCCTTTTACGGCCCCAGGAAGGAATTCCACAGATTGGCCTCAGCACTCCTAGGTTCCCGAAAGGCCCTAGTTTTCGAATGGTCCAATTTTTTTGTCCCACGAGTTACCAGGGAAATAGAAGGTCCACTCCAGCAGAGCCCTGAGTACTGGAGTGAGGTCTAAATACTCCGAGATGCGACCTTGTTTCTCGGAGGCACCGTTCGTGACGCTGTTCCCCAGGACATTCAGCCTGAGCACGGTAGCTCACACCTTGGCTTGGGATTGCTATTGCAGGTTTGTGTTTCCACTCCCTGAGCGATGGGTTCGCCACACTCCCTACGCTGAAACTATATGTTATTATTAAGTATAATATATCTTAATTATTGAGTACATTAGTCAAAATGGCAGATTATTAGTAAGAAATAAGTGATTTGAGATAAAATAAAAATTATTCCTGTTTTGTTGATTGTTTCACGTTTCGTTTTTTTATTTTTTCATATAACAAATAAATATATATTCACAAATTGTTGTATTTTTTACGTCATTTGTTTGTAAAATTATAATACCCATTGGTTCATTCAAATCAATTAACAAAATAAAATAATACAGCTAGTTAAAACTCATGCGTCGTCATCAAAATATGATTATCTTTCTAGGGTTAAAGACTTTATTTGAAAATAATACAGCTAGTTAAAACTCATGCGTCGTCATCAAAATATGATTATCTTTCTAGGGTTAAAGACTTTATTTGAAAATAATACAGCTAGTTAAAACTCATGCGCCGTCATCAAAATATGATTACCTTTCTAGGGTTAAAGACTTTATTTGAATTATTACTTTAATTGTACAATTAGTAGAAACATTTTAACTTTTTTTATTTAATTTTTTTTGCAATACATAATTATTGGTCGCACGGTAAAGCTCTTGACTCGTAATCCAAAGGTTGCGGGATCGAATCCCAGCATGCGCAAATAAATTTTATTGGATTAATTTGTGTTATTTCACAATTACAGTACAATCTCACTAATCCGGCACTTCAATAGACCAATACGTCCATTTAACTTCATTTCATTTAAAAATTTAACTTCAATGGAAGAAAAATTGTCTATCGATCCCAAACAGTTTTGGAAGCATATTAAGGATCTAAAAAAATCCAACAACTCATTTAAATCTATGATTTTTGACGGAGAGGAATTGACTACTGATGATAAAATCGCTAATAGTTTTGCTACCTTTTTTTCATTTGTGTACAAAAATGTTCAACCAACTCTCAATATTGACTCTACACTTCACACTGTACAGATTGGGCCCTCAATCGACCTGGTCAGTATTTCAGAAAAAGATGTTAAGGAGGCACTCTCAAATTTAAAGAAACCTCACTCCATCGGTCCTGACAATATTCCAACATTTATACTAAAGGGTTGTTCCGATCTTTTAATACCACCATAGTCATCTCTTCAATGTATGCCTAAAAAACGGGATTCTCCGTGACATCTGGAGATTAACTAAAATAACCCCTATCTACAAAAAGGGAGACAAATGCGATATCCGGAATTATCGACCAGTTGCCGTTCTATGTTCCATCATGAAAATATTTGAGAAAATTCTACATAAATATATACTTAATCACGTTAATCCAATTCTTGACGACCGTCAATATGGCTTTAGATCCCAGATGTCAGTAACATCAAACCTCTTATGCATCTCAGATTTCTTATCACAAACTCTCGACAATGGTGGCCAGGTGGATGTTGCTTATTTTGACCTGGAAAAAGCATTCGACAAGGTTGACATCGACATTCTTCTAAATAAGCTAGCTTCATTTGGTTTTTCCAAATTTCATATTTTCGAAATCGTAGACAGTTTGTTTATTATAAGGGTTCCAGTTCTTTTGAATTCGTAGTTTTTTCTGGAGTTCCTCAGGGGGTCTATCCTTGGCCCACTTCTGTTTTTGATTTTTATTAATGATATTGGTTCAGTCATCACACATTCGCTGTATTTACTATTTGCAGATGACTTAAAACTATATCGATCAATAAAAAATCTTCTTGACTGGGCCAAAATAAATGGCTTGAACTTCAGTACACCCAAGTGCAATATCGTCTCGTATACAAGATCAAAGAAACCGCATGTATTTGAATATACAATTAATGAAATTATTCTCCAACACCTAAACCAAATCAAAGATCTAGGAGTTATTTACGACAGCAAACTAACTTTTCACCAACACATCGATGATTTAATAAGCAGAGCATACAGGCTTCTCGGCTTCGTAATTAGAAACTCATATCCGTTTCGTAGCACAAAAACACTGACGTTATTATATAACACACTAGTCCTGAGTGTACTTGAGTCAAATTCGATCATCTGGGCCCCACACGAATTAACATACATTTTACGCATTAAAAGAGTCCATAAGAAATTTTTAAGGTTTTTATTCTCGCGGCTCTATGGACGTTACCCTTGGCTTTACCCATCGATTTATATATTAGGCATGACCAATTACCACTCCCTAGAGACACGTAGAGGTATTGCTTTGCTTAAATATTTTTTTCAACTAATAAACGGTCACTTATCTAATAATGAGATACTGGCCCAATTAAATTTTTTTGTACCAGAGTCTCACTCTCGAGGACGTCATCACAACCTCCTATATAGTAGAGCAAGCCGCACTAATTTATTTATGAACTCACCTGTGGGGAGAGCTACGTGCTTTTTGAATGCGGTGGATAAAAAAATAGATTTATTTTTTGTGTCCTATAGCGCATTTGTAAGATTTTTGGCATTGCATATATACTGCATAAATGGTACAATTATAACGTCTTAGGCTATATCGCCTGTAATTGTTACAAATAAATGTACAAATTATATATAAATAAAAATAAATAATCCGGAACCCTCCGCCCGCGCCTCCCTCGCCGCGTCGTCGTCTAGCAGTCTAACCTCAAAACTTGTGCACGTGCGTACGTATTTACCTGTTGTTTTGAAGTTGAATAGTGTGTATATTCTCTTTATGAAATGCTTTGTTTTATTTATTATGATTTTTTCTCTATAATCCAGTAATCCGAATATTCCAATAATCCGGCACTATCCGGATTTTAATAGTGCCGGATTAGTGAGATTGTACTGTACTTCATTTAAAAATAATATATAGTATATTTGCAGCACGTTCCAGAGTGGAATATACTTTCAGTATCGTCCTGATGTAGGACCACCATTCAGAATTGAAACGTTGCTTGAAATGGCTTTAGCTACGTTTGGTGACCAGATCTGATTAGCCAGGTACTTCTCCACCTTCCTCTTCCCCATCTCCTTCCCCTCCCCACTACCTTCAGCCTCGCACATACCCTAATTGGGGATGCCATAGTCTCACTGGCTCCAGGTGGGATCAGCTGGGATTCTTGTGAGGTATTCACACAAAAAAAATTACAAATTCACAGTAGGTATATTATAAAGTAAATAATCATAAACGGCTTTAAAAAAATCGCTTTAAAATTCTCTTGGAGATTCGACTCACATTCCATGCATAAAGTAAATTTTTAATTTGGATATATGTATTCAAAATTAAATAGAAAAATAGTTAAATCATTGTTACATAAAGTAAAGTAAATATAATAGCTTTTCCTCGCCATAAAGGAACAAGTGTTTGGTGAGGGAATTTCATAAAGAAACGGCTTTAAAAAAATCGCTCATCCAAAATCTGCTCTTCCAACATCCGGGAAGGCTTTTTGGCATGGACATACTGTTGTCAAAGCCACCCAATCTCTCGTTGAGAGGTTATTTTTTTGGAGAAACCAGCCCAGCCGAGCAATTCTATATCTTTTGTGGGATCGTTATCGAGATAACGGTCGTGATCTCCTGTCAGATTTATGTGATTTTTACATATTTACAGTCACATATTTTAGTTTAGATTGTTGTAAACATGAATTCCTGCAAGTATGCATGATTATTTATTCATTTAATGTACGTTGTACTTGGAAAAGGCAAATATATCACACAAATCTGACAGGACATCACGTCCGTTATCTCGATAACGATCCCACAAAAGATAGAGAATAACTCTTCTGATGCCATTCCTACACGATACGGTATCACACCAAAACTCTATTTTCTTAGCAAGCCCTTTTTTGCCAGAGAGCATTAGATTTAAAAAGTTATTTTGCTTTAATATATATATCTTGTATTTTCAAATACTTATTTTTTTCTGAATGCAAAACCTATACTTTAGAGATCCTATAAATAGTTTTCTTTTTTAATTCATAAAACTTTCTATATTCTTAGAAATAATCGTTTGCACCGTAGCCACAATAATAACTAACCTGAACATTGTCTTCGGTGACCGTGACCTCCGGGTTGTACACATAGTCGACCAGCAACTGCAGCGCCACAGGGTCCACGCCCTGCAGCACGATGCGGTCGCGCCGTGACTCCTCAAACTGCGTGAACATGGCGCGGAAGTAGGGGCTGCAGGCGGCCAGCAGGGCACGGTGGGCGGGTACCTCGGTGCCCCCGGCCACAAGGCGAACATCGCACAGCACGCCCTGTCTGATTGCAAAAATATTCCACTTAATTAACAAAGACAGTAAGTGGAACAAAATACCCACACTGAAGCATCAATGGGACAAATTTTAGTACACATGAATGGGTTGCTGGTTTTGGTATTTTTATTATTATTAAGAAAACAAACATTCCTGGGTTATGAATAACAGACAAAATTTGAAAAACTCCTACTATCATCAGTATAGACATAAAATGGTGCTTGTGCAACAATGGGGGACTTTGCTAGCAGAGGATTTGAACTCACAAAGCCTGGGTAGGAGTAGGATGCATTCGTAGACTCTGCACTAACCGGTCTGGTTTAGCTACTAACCGTTGTATAGTCATTCATTTGTGTAGGGTTTGTCAAACGCAAGACACTTGCTTGGCAGTAATAGGTAGTATGAAGGGTAGTGAAGCAGTAATACGTGGTGGGTAAGTAAAATAGTAATGCACTAATGGGTAGTAGTAATGTAGTAAAAAAACAGTGGGTGGGTGAAGTAGTAATAAATAGTGGGTAAGTAAAGTAGTTATGAAGGGTAGTGAAGTTGTAATACATAGCGTGTACGTAAAGTAACAATGAATGGTGGTGAAGTAGTAATATAGAAAGTAAGTAGGTGAAGTAGTAATGAAGGGTAGTGAGGTGGTAGGTGGCTAGGTGAAGTGGTAATAAATAGTGGGTGGGTGAGGCAGTAACGAAGGATAGTGAAGTAGTGGTAAATAGTGGCTTGGTGAAGTAGTAATAAATAGTGGGTGGGTGAAGCAGTAATGAAGGATAGTGAGGCAGTAGTAAATAGTGGCTGGGTGAAGTAGTAATAAATAATGGGTGGGTGAAGTAGTAATGAAGGATAGTGAGTAGTGAGGTAGTAATAAATAGTGGGTAGGTGAAGTGGTAATGAAGGGTAGTGAAGGTGTAATACATAGTGGGTAGGTAAAGTTATAATGAATGGTGGTGAGGTAGTAATAAAAAGTAGGTACGTGAAGTAGTGATGAATAGTGAAGTAGTAATGAATAGCGGCTAGGTAAAGTAGTAATAGATAGTGGGTGGGTGAAGTAGTGATGAAGGGTAGTGAGGTAGAAGTAAATAGTGGGTAGGAAAAGTAGTAGTGAATGATAGTGAAGTAGTAATATATAGCGGGTAGTAATAAAGGGTAGGTGAAGTAGTAATGAGTGGGGTAGTGAATAAAGGGTAGTAAAGTTGTAATACATAGTGGATAGGTAAAATAGTAATGAAGATTAGTGAGGTAGTAATAAATAGTGGGTAAATGAAGTAGCAAAGAAGGATAATGAGGTAGTAATAAATAGTGAGTAGGTGAAGTAGTAATGAAGGGCAGTGAAAAAGTAATACAGTAATGGGTTATAAAGATGGGAAGTGAAGAATGTAATAAAAAAAGTGGGTAGGTGAAATAGTAGTAAATCGTCGACATGTGTAATGCGGTAATGGATAATCATGAGGAAGCGGTAATGCAGGTTTCGCTTACTTGCGCATCTGGTTGAGCGGTAATACATAGTGGATAGGTAAAATAGTAATGAAGATTAGTGAGGTAGTAATAAATAGTGGGTAGGTGAAGTAGCAAAGAAAGATAATGAGGTAGTAATAAATATTGAGTAGGTGAAGTAGTAATGAAGGGCAGTGAAAAAGTAATGGGTTATAAAGATGGGAAGTGAAGAATGTAGTAAAAAAAGTGGGTAGGTGAAATAGTAGTAAATCGTCGACATGTGTACTGCGGTAATGGATAATGATGAGGAAGCGGTAATGTGGGTTTCGCTTACTTGCGCATCTGGTTGAGCGCATCGAGGGCTGAGGTGGCGTGGTTGTGGTGGTGGTGGCGCTGGGAGGCGCTGCCGCCCCCTGAGCATGCGCCCCCACCGCCCAACACCCGCTGGCTGCTCTCGTCCAGTGAGGACTGACTGGCACATCGCAGCAACAAGCAGCTGGAACAAAAACTTTATTATTATATCATCAAAGCAAAATGGAACATCCTTCCAGTAGCAAACCTCCTTCAGATATTCAGATTCGAATTATTGTTGCTAAAAAAAAGTTTACTTATATCATTATTATCATGCATACGAAGGTAGCATTCTGCTGATGCCCCCCTTTCTAATTTCACTAATACTGTCTTCATTAATTAAAGTATTTTAGTTTATCATATTTTAATGGAAAATATTTAAATAGGATATGGCCCTAGCTTGGAATTGCATTAGGGAAATGTAGTTAGAACCTCATGCAATGAATTATATGCCCTAGCTGGTTGCTTATGGTTCTATCCTCATGTTTAGGAATGTTCTAAAATGGTAAGTTTCTATTTAAATATTTCATACGTCATACCTATGTCTGGCAATGTTATATTGTCATGTAAACAAGCTTATGGGTCCGAGTGGTTAATAAGACTAAAATACTATTGACAAGATTCAACCTTTTCGGAACAACTCATACAGGTCTCATAGAAATTGCTGTACCCTTAGGCCGGTTACAGTGCACGACCGACGGTCGGTGCGTACGGTCAGTCCTGACGATACGCATGCGTACGGTCAGTCCTGACGATCGCATACCACCGACCGACCGTCGGTGCGTACCGTCAGTTCACGCATGACCAACAAGCTGACCAAGCGTCATATGCGAAATGGACGCGTTTACGAATAGTTTAATTGCTGCTTATTATCTTCGTAAACGTATTAGGAACAGAAGACGTAGATATCATATACATCCGATCGTCGCCCAAAGAGCATTTCAAGCTCGTTGGTCGACCGACGGTCTGCATGCGCACGCGCTCGACTGACGATTCTCGTACGCACTGCGTAGCGATATACGCATGCGTACGGTCGGTCCTGCACTGAACGATTTATGAATTTTCATACAAACGACAAGCGCGACCGACGTACGCACCGATCGTCGGTCGTGCACTGCAACCGGCCTTACTGTCGTAAAAAATTATATAAACGGTGCTAAAAGAGAAAACACCATGCTTTACATTCAAATATAAAAGTTAAATAAGTAAAATGAAGATCTTTATGAAATCAAAGTTTCGGATAGCAATTTGAAAAAAATTATGAATATTTGGGAATTTTTTATCAATTATTTTACATGGAACGACAAAAAAGCGAGATGACAAAATCGTTTGTAATACATTTGTCTAATAAAATATGTGTTATAGACAAATGTCTTTATATTTATTTCTTTTTTTTTTCATTACCCGTAATTTAAATTACAAAAAACGTAAAGGTGAGCCATTTTTAAAACATTTTTATGTTTGCGTTAAAAAATTTCAAGGTGGACAGAAATATCCCATTTATTTGAATTATATTGTAAAGCGGAAATATTATGACCCTCTGACAAAATATGGTCGAGGCCTGAAGAGAAAGATAAACCGACATTCCCAGGTACAAATAACCTGAGAATATTTTAATTCTTCTTACTACCATCATTATAAGCATTAGGTATATACAAAATATTTTCTGTAGTATTTCTCTCCGTAAAATCAAGGTCATGGAGTAGGCAAAGTTTTCTATATTCATTGAGATATCATGAACCAACAACAGATCTATGACCATGAAGGTTAAAAAGTGTGACATACTTGAAATGTATGAAAATGAAAACCAGAGTGACTGAACTGTAACCTTGGAGTTCATTCAAACTAAAACATAGAAAAATATTTAAAAGACATGGTGCACAATAAATAATAAATCTACCTATCTATCTATATCTATACAATAGACATGGGCAGACTCATTCCCAGGAGTGAATCGATTCATTGTGATTCCCTCGGCCTTTTGAATTGATTCATTTTATTCATTCCTTTAATTCCAAAAAAAAAAAAAAAAACCCTCGCTTATATTTTATGAGGCTACGAAGCCAAAGAGGAGAACAATAATGCTATCTCATTCTCTCGCAGACTACTTTATTTCTTAGTTCTCCTTTAGATGCATGTGTTTGCTCTTTTTAGTGTCGTTATTTTTCGTTTCATCGAGTTACCACATCAAATCACAACGGTGATAAAAAAGTTTTCACTACGCAAAGCACTCTTCTTAGGGTAAATTATGTTGTTCTGAAAAATCGTGGGTACTAAAAACGACGCGCGACGAGGTTAATGAAATATTTCAATGTGTACTTAGATATTATTTTGCCCAAAAGACAAATTTTTGACAAGAAAAATGTGTTTATATTAGGCTATCAATTAAATCTTAAAATTAAACAGTTTTTGTGGTTAACCCCTAAGGTTTTACTAATTTTTATTTATTTATTATTCTTAAAATTGTTTCACTTCACGTGATCTAAACTTCCCACTACCTTTAGCCTCGCAAAATATCCCAATTGGGGATTCCATAGTTTCATTAGCTCCAGACGGGACTTGGGCGGAATTCACATAAAAGCCATACTATTATCGCGCTTTCATAGGTATTTCCGGACCGGTCACCTGGAATAAGCTTCACTCAAATATATATATATATATATATATATATATATATATATATATATATATATATATATATATATATATATATCGGCCCCCTAGAGTCAAAGAAACGTATCTCAATTTTTATCGATTTTGAGTTACGGATGGTACTAGACACAAAATAACACATTACATTAAGTGACAAAGACACGTATCTATAGGTTCAACGGTTACAAATTTACATCGTTGCGTATCTACAGAAAACCATTTATTGTTAATGTCAGTAGAGTGTATCGTTACTTGCGTTTTTTAAACTTGAATAAAAAGATATTTGCTTGCGAGTCAAAGAAACGCATCTTTAGTTACGTTCGATTCACCCGCATAGATTATGCAACTGTTTTACTGAAATGTCACTTACGCGTCATTCATTTACGATTTGGCAGTTGTGTTTGCGGCATTTTTTATTTTAACGAGTGGTTTGAATATTAGTTTGGTTATTTTTTTGTGTGTTTTGATTCAATATAAATCTAATATGGAAAGGAAAACACACAAAACACGGATTCAGTGAATAATGGAAGTGGCATTGTTGAATAATAAGGAAGATTCTTCAAGTGCCAAAAATATCTTATTTCAGAGGCGGGTATAGGTACCGCCACCCCGGGAATCATTTATTGGATAACGTTTGGTGACTTAGCAGGGGTACCCGGGTTTATGGGGTCAGGTTTGTCCGGATCTTGGCGGCAGATGTGTCTGCCATCAACAGCGTGGCAGGCCGGGTCGGGAGAGACTGAGGGAGATCTTTTGACTTCTCCAGCAGGACTCTCTCTGAACATTCTCTTGCATCGCAGTGGAGAGGATGGATTCATTCGTACGTCACACTGGCCCCCAAATTCCTAACCACCCCTTATACCTTATTCCTTCTAAGAATTTCTTATCCTTCCTTCCCCTAAAAAGACTCTCTACATAGCATCCCCAAAAACGAAATTGATGTTACTACAACTGCTACCAAAATAAAAATAGCAGAAAATCAGGAGTCACGATGCCAAAAGTCAAGAGTTCTTCTTCTTTTAGAGCGATTCGAGAATCCAAGAATGCCAAGAATTTTTTTTGACTACATTGGATATTACTGAAATCTTTTTTAGAAATATAATCAATAATAGCTTGGAAAATGGAAAAGTTCTCCAAAACAAAATGGGAAAACATTTACCTGGAGATAAAAGACCTGAAGAATCTAAAAAAATCATTAAGGACCACATTATGTCTTTTCCAACAGTACCGTCACATTACTGTAGGGCGAACACTTCATTTAAATATTTAGCCGCCGATTTGACATTACACATACGTAATGTACACTATGTATGTTGACTTGTGTAAGGATACAAATGATGTTCCTGAAAAAACATGGTTAAACCGAAACATATTTAACACCTGTAACCTATAGTTCCAACAACCACGCGAAGATATGTGCGACTCGTGTGTTAAATACGAAAATGCTAATACGGAAGAAAAATATCTCTTTTGGATGAGTATGATCGCCACAGACAACGCAAAATTGCTGTACAGAATTGTAAAATCCAATCTAAAACCCTTGCTTCGGAATCCACTGTTAATTTCATCGAGTTAAATTTAGAATACATTCGAAGATAATTTTTTATAGACGACGCCTGGCAGTTTATAATTTAACTTTTTTTAATGTTCGGAGCAATGAAGCTAGAAATTACATGTGACATGAATGAGTGGCTGGTCGTGGCTAAGATGAAATCGCTTCATGTATGTACAAGTATTTGGTAGCTAATCTAATGCTAATGGAAAGAAGTTCATTCTGATGAGTGATACCTGTTGATATATCAAAACTTCTACAAAGAAAATAAATATATTTGATCCTTCATGGTGGTACCCAGCAGTTAGATTAGCTTCCAGAAAATCCAAATATGATGTCATTGAGATGGGACAAGAGTATTTCTTCACTTTCATCAACTTGAGGAAACAATTAATTAAAAACAAAGAGACAGAAAAATGGCATGGATGTAAACTAGTTAAAAATCACATTCAAAAGAAGATCCTGACCATATTTATTAAGTTCCTAAAACAAGGCAACGAGCTGAACTTATTTTTTTACATGCGCTCCACACAGGAGGCCCTGAGGAAAATAATTTACCTCAGAGCCTATTTCATCTTTGGGGATGCTGTGAGGAGGGTTTTTTTTAGGAAATAAAGTAGAGGAGAATTCTGGGAAGGAAAAGGGTTTTAGGGGTGGGTAGGAATCTGGGGTTCAGTGTCTCCTGGTCATCCACCTCCTTAGGTTTTTCTAGGTCTTGACCTAGAAAAACCTCACCCCATGAACCAGGGCACACCTTCTAAATCACCAAACGTAGCGAACCTTTTGGAGTGACCTATGGAAGAGGTGTTGGTTGAAGTAAAGTGAGTGAAGCAAAGAGTGTGTGCTAAGACTGAGTTGTTTGGCGGTCCATCCTCTCTGCCTACCCCTGCGGAGAAACGGCGTGATGGTTAGTTAGGTAGTTAGTAAGTTAGTCAGGTACAAGATTCCAGTTTTTTAAGCAAGTTACAATATTATGTAGCATATAAGGTTTTTTTTTTACAATAGTATCAGTTGGAAAATAGTTACAAAAATATTTTATATGTTTTTTTGTTTTAAATAAGTTTTTCAACAAAAATTTCTAGACTTGAAATATTTTTATTACTGTTCCACCACTATCCTAATTCCTAAAAATCATCTTTACAAATTTTCGGGTGCAAAAAAAGTCAAATATCGAAGGAAGTTTTTCGTAACTTGAGTTTAGTGATTGCAATTTTCACTTTGGTTAGGATCAAAGAAACGTAACTGAGATATAGCTGCACTTAAATTTAAAAAAACATATGAAAATGAATTACTATTTTATATTTAAAAGATGATTTAGAAGCACAAAATACCACCCTTTAACTAAACGAGAAGAAATTATTAATACGTTCTATTTGTTTAAAAGTAGACAACATTGATTGATTGAGAACTATGTTTTTTTGCTCTCCTGTAAAGTAGAAAAAAATGAGTTACGTTTTTTTGACCCTAAGGGGCCGATATATATATTTTAAATGCACCTACCTCAATGGTGAAGTTAATACCACGCGCCGAATAAAATCTAATTAAAAGCCCTGGCGACACGCGTCATATAATTTGTTACCAAAATATAAAGGAACAAACCGCTCGATTATCATTTATCAGTATCACGGTTCGATAGCGACTGATGTATTGTTTACGGCTAGATTAGACAGAGACAGACAACATAAAAAAATAATAATAATATAGATAAACATCGTTTTGTTTCTACAAGCATTGTATCACAATTTACGCACGTGTGAATGAGAAAAAACATAGGATTAACTTTCGCTTTTAGATTTTTATTAACGTTCAGGGTCCGAAGTGGGAAGTTTCACCCTAAGATGACGGCTTGGCCGCGCGGGGACTAACGACGAACCGATTCTCGGCGGGCATCAAGAAATGAATTAGGAACTTCTGACTAATAAGTGTCTTTTGTCTTGCTGTGACTTGAATAACTTGCATTCCGCGGACCGGCCGGATCGACTCGACACGTGGGACCCGGGACCCGTGGGACTACGACGTCACAAATGAATAAGAAATAAATGTTTTGATTCCTTGAATAAGTTAAACAGAGATTGGGGTTGCGGATTGAGTTCGCACAGACCGAACAGCTTGTAGGACTATTTTATTTTTATTTATTTAGTAACTATATAATATTTTTTACATTTTTATATGAAACATGTTAGTTAGATGTATATATAAAATATATTCGTAGTCCTCCTCACTAGGAGATCCTGTGCTGAGGGGGACTATGCTTTGGATAAGTTTTTCAGCGACTTCTATGGTTTAACTATTGATTGGATAAGGTTTTCCAGAAACTTCTATGATGTTTTAAGTATACTAGTAAGTTCATTTTCCGATAGATTCTTCAGCCAACATTTAATGTCCTTAATGTAGCTATTTTTTATTTTTATTTGTTTGATACTAAGTGGGAGTTTGTTATATAACTTTACTGCTAAAAATGCAGAACTTCTTTGACCAAATGAAGAGTTACACTTTGGTATATTAAGTATGTCTGTTTGTTTGGCTCTGGTTTTATGAGCGTGTGAGGTGTCTGCCTCTGAATCATTTTTGTGGTGATGTACTAGAATGTTTTTGGCATAGATTTTCTGTATGCTTGGAACATCAAACTGTTTAAAAATTTCTGTTGTTGACGTCCTTATGGGGACCTTTAGAATGGTCTTTATAATGCAATTCTGAGTTACCTTAAGTTGTTTTAAGTGATTAGATGCTGCTGAGCCCCATCCTATTACTCCATATTCCAATCGAGAGTGGCATAAAGCATAATATACTCTCTTTAGATCCCTCATCGACAAGATGTTTCTTAATTTTTTGAAGAAGTAGATGAGTTTTGTTAGCTTTTTTGAGGTAAGATCAATGTGTGAATTCCACTGTAGATTTTCATCAATTTCAATCCCAAGATATTTAATACTTTTGGTTTGGGTTATAGACGGGCAGGAACATTGTGGAAAAGTATTTTGACATTCATGTAATTTGAGGGTATGCACATTCATTGGTTGTCCTCTTTTGTTTTTGGAGAAAGTTAGATATTTAGTTTTACTAACATTTAATGTAAGGGAGTTTACTTTTAGCCAGTTTTGAAGTACAGCCAGGCCATGTTCCGCCTCCTTGTAGGTTCTTGTCCAATTTTGTTCGTGGAATATAATAACAGTGTCATCTGCAAAGCTCATTATGTTTCCATTAATGGGAAGATTCATAAGGTCATTTATATATATCAGAAATAGTATAGGTCCCAATACGCTTCCCTGGGGGACCCCGAATTTAATTGGAAGAGATTTGCTCTTTCTTTTACCAATTTGTACAATTTGTTCTCTTCCAGTTAAATAACTTCTAAGTAGGTTTAGAGTTGTTTCGGTTATTCCATTTTTTTTTTTAGTTTTAAGTACAGTATTTCATGATCAATTGTATCGAAAGCTTTTTGAAGATCAATGAAAACAGCTAAGCATTTTTTGCCTTCATCCAGTTTTCTAATAATTGTATTAGTTACATTAGCTATAGCGTCACCAGTACCCAGGTTTTTTCTAAAACCATACTGCGTAGGTGATAATATTTTATTGGTATCCAAAAATGTAAGAACTTGTTTTTTTATTACTTTTTCCAATATTTTCGACAGAGGAGTTAAAATACTAATTGGTCGATAATTTGAAATATCATTTTTGGGACCATTTTTATATAATGGTATGATCGTAGCAATTTTAAGACAAGCGGGAAAAACACCTTTAGATAATGAAAGGTTTACAAGGTATGTCAGTGGTTGAATTAACTCATTTTGTAGGTATTTATTTGATTTGCTTGATATCAGTTCATTTACCGATGAGGTATTTGTGTTTAAGGAGGTTATAATATTTCTTATTTCATCACTTGTTATCTTGACTATATTGAGGCTGTTTTCATGATTTACATCATCATTCCTCATTGTTTTTTCGACAGTAGTAGACTATGACCACGGAGGAACGATTCCTCCGTGACTATGACTGACGGAACTGGCGGGACAACTGTGAAACAGACGCGACTCTCGGAGCTCAGAATTATTTGGATCTTGGCTGACTCGCTTGTCTGTTGGCGGTTTTGTCATTTGGATTGGGGACGGGGACTCTGGCCTACGGGGTTTTTTGTAGGTATAAGATTTACTGCGCGGGATACTACTCATCACACGTGATAGGCAATTTCGCGGCGCGCATCGCCTGTAGTAGGTGTACCTATCCGCGCAACAAATATCCAGAATAATATTTAATTTAATCCCTACGAAACACTACAATATTTATAGAGTACATTATTATTTTCTTACCTCAATATAACATGAAATATTTAACTGTAAAATAAATTAATCGAAATAAAAATAAATATGGTGCTGTTAAAAAATCATAAGATGCAAGGCCAAGGGTAAGGAATAAAGATTTAATTCCTTTTGAAAATGAGAATCAGATCGAGTGTGTTACAAGATTGAATTTATTCATTTAATTCAGTCATTCAATTTTGCCCACGTCTACTATACAATCATTACATAGTATAAAATGAAGTCGCTCAAAATGTATGTGCGCATAGATCTTTTAAAGTGCGCAACGGATTTTTATGCGGTTTTCTCCAATAGATAGAGTGATTCAAGGGGAAGATTTTTTTATGTATAATAAATGCTTATTATAGGAGAGAAAAGCCGAGAAATTTAAAAATTTTGATTGCCGTATTTAGAAAGGACACTTTTACAAATGTTTCATAGTTTACTTACCCCGTAAACATCGACGAGCGCACGCCATGTATCTCGAGTGATAGTATATATTTACACGTTTTCAAAACACAAACCATGTTTTTTGCGGTGTTATTTCGTAAAAATGCACCGATGAGCGCTCGACGCTAGCTCACAGAAGAATGATGATAACACATTTTTTAGATTCACGCGAAGCCATACTCAATCCCAGCCGGTTCCAAGGAACCGGTATGTGGAGGGGAAAAAATGCACTTTTATCACTTAGGGCAGGTCTACTAATATTCATGTCATATATAATATTCATATGTCTATGGTCTACATCTTATTTCGAAAAATTCTGCATAAAGCCTGGCCAACCTCGGGGACTTCAGCTAGAGATCTATCCATATATGTAAAAAAGGGGGTCCTGGTGTGGCTTTGTTTTATATGCAAATCTACAGTTTTATTCTGAGATTGATGAAATTTTGCACACTTGACCTTCAATATAAGGGGAAGGTCACTGTTTACATGAGATTTCAAAAACCACCCCCCTCCTCTTTTCCCACCCCTTAACAGAATTTTGATAAAACTCGATGAATTTTTGAACATTTGGCGTTCAAAATTAGAAGAAAAGGTAAATTTACAATAAGCCGCCGCACTTTTAATTTGCACACATTAAAGAAAGTGCCCCCTTTATACCGCCTGCTCGCGTCAAGGCAAGAAAAACATCCCAGTTTTCAAGTAGTTTAGCGGCTACGCTAGGTTTGTGTAACATGGTTTGTGATACAAAAGAAAGTGTCCCTTTATAACGCCTACTCGCGTCAAAGCAAGAAAAAAATCCCAGTTTTCAAGTAGTTCAGCGGCTACGCTAGGTTTGTGTAACATGGTTTGTGATTCTGGCGTACAATCTCACAAGACGAAAGCTAATTTTAAAAATAGTGTACTTTCCAAAATCTGTGCCTATTAAAAGTGCGGCGGCTTATTGTAAATTTAATGAAGAAAATTATAATTGATTTTTAAAAAATGTGCATAAAGCCCAGGCAACGCCGAGACAAGAAACTTTCTTCAACTTTCTTGACAAACCTAAAGACCAAAAGCTCAAAACTCAAAAACGCTCAAAACACATATCTTAAAGCTCAAAGAGCTAAATTAAAAGCTCAAAACAAAACGCTAACCAACGTCATTGTCGTGGTTCAGCTCTCCACTCAATGAGCGATGGATGCAAGATAATGCGGTGACCACAACAGTTTACTAGAATTCCCTAAAACTTTGCTTCAAATCATTTCATAAACCCAAGCAACACTGGGTTCACTCCAGCCATTTACGTAAAGAAGATTGTCTCTGGCGGTCGGCGATTGTTTGATTTTTATACAAAACTAGTTTTATTCCGAGGTTGATAAAAATTTGCAAACATGATCTTCAAAATAAGAGGAACACCACTGGAAGTCTGATTTTAAAGTGCAAATGCTGGGGAGATCAGCTAGTTAGTTAATAAAAGAGTGAATATTTCAATTGTTGAACAATAATAATTACCTTCCTCTCTCCGCCGTTCCATCTTTCGAAGAATTACTCAATGCCAGATCCATGGTTCCTCGTTGGATATTAGCCGCTTACTTCCAAGTGGAATGAATATTTCCGAAATGGTAAACTATTTCATTATTAAAACATAAGTTTAAACTATTTTTATCGGCTAAAGTGTCTATAAAAGTTAAGTCGAAGACACAAAAACAATTACAACGCTTCACCTGACTTCACCCACCTCTCGAAAACACAGTAAACATACACAGTCGCACACGCACTAATACTATTAAAAACATTGACATTTCGAGATGTCGGTATTGCCAGGTTTTTGGGCAATAATTATTAGTTTACAAGTAAGTAGGTACATATCGATTTACAAAGTTGACTACTAGTATTGACTCCAGATACTAATATCTACAGCCCACGGGCGTAGCCAGGTTTTAGTATCGGGGGGGGGGGGGGGTTCAAAAATCAAAACTCGTGTCGGGGGGCGGAGACGACGACTTTGTATTTCTTGAGCATTAACTAATAACAATTTGTGGACATGTTGAAAACTTTTATTTTCTATGTACATTGGTTAATTAAAGTAACAAATGTATGTAGAAAATAAATCTTATTTTAAGCAGTCACCTCATTAGAAACGGAATTCCAAATAAAAATCAATCGCAATCACCGAAAAAACGGAACTTGCAAGTTAATTTTTTTTTCTTTCAGAGGTCCCCATTTATCTTTTTAAATACATATTATCATTTTGAGTTGTCAGTGTTAAAAATAACATTGCTTGAAAAAATTGCTTGTAAGTACATCAACAATATTTAAGATTCATGGGAATTCCAAAAAACATATGGGTAGGTATATAATACCAGTAATATTGTCATATGCAATAAAAAATTTACCAGGTCGAAATTTCCGTAAATTAAGTGCTGATTTCCCTTTTCCCTAAAAAATATTTTTCTCCCCTAGATCTAGTCAAATTTCCCTAGACGGCACGAAAATATAGGTACAAAGGTTACCGAATGCGATCGGATAATCGACGACGGCCAGCGGCGAGTGGTAGAGAGGGCGAATCCAAAATACATTATAAGTGTAATAATTAGTAATAAAATAAGTTATGCCGCTCTCCGCATCTCCTTATTTTTAATATTATTGATGTTGATATCTTAACTTTTCGGGGGGGAGTTGAACCCCCAACCCCCCCCCCCCCCCTCCCCTTCTACGCCCATGCAGTACAGCCTGTATGTCGGACGAATATCTACAGCTCATATGTTGGACTAATATCTACGAACTTCAGTGATGACTAGAGAGCTAAGGTCGGACGAATATCTATGACGGTCCCAGTGTTGACTAATATCTACAAAGCGTAGGTTGAACTAATATCTACAGAGCGTACAGGGTTATGTGATTTGTACAGGGTTAGCAGTTGTGTACTATTTATTCCTTTTTATTATTTTAAAATGAATAATAAATATGATTTATAATTAAACAGGTAGATATCAAAGTACCAACTTACAATTTTTATGATGTCAGCGGAAATTTTGGTTTTGAATTGTTAATTACGAGAAAATTAGAAACATAAATTTTTGGAGGCGATATCTACTAAATGTTCAAAGAACTATTAGTAGTACTAATTATTATTGAACAAAATTAGGATGTATTCGCTTTCCCTTTCTGTCAGCCTAAATATTACCCTGTTGAAATATTAAAAGACGTTGAAGATATATTTTGCTTGTCACTGATAAATTCACTTGTTGCTTGGCGCTACGGATCGGCCGTATTGGACGGGGAAAAAAACGTGCAGTAGGTACGTACATTACCAAAAGACCATGTCTAATTGGGTATAATATCGTTCACGAAGTGTGATCTCTTGACCCTTTTGATTTATCATTCCAACACCGTTGAAAACAATAGGTACAAAACGTAGCTGTTAGGCGACCGACATTGACAATTATCAAGAGGTTATTTTTTTGCTTGTCGATAAACTTGATTGTCCCCTGGCGCTGCGTATCGGCCGTATTGGATGGGAAAATAAAAATAAAAAGTGCAGTAGTTACCATTTAAAATATCGAGTAATGTTGTTCACGAATTACAAACTCTTAATCCTTTTTATTTATTAGGCAGTTGAATCGTTGACTGCGTTGAATAATATTCGCATGTAGGTATTATATTTCAACTGTTGGCGCTAATTATTTTCAACAGCGTTGGTCGTTGAAATAATATAACTATTGTTTCCAATGGCTAGTTATATTTTAATACATTACTAATTCACACGGGGCATGGAGCCATGGGGTGTCTTAATACGAGCTATGCGCTACCAACATTATTTTTACATTTGCGGTTCACCCATGATCCCATCCTACCACGGAAAGATTGGCTTGTTCCCATTGAAAAAGTAATAAGTCAAGTAGCGAGTACACTAAGTATACTCGTTTTTTGGCGAGTCAAGCAACAAGTATTGTTACTTGACTCGCCGAAAATCGTTCGCATTACGTTCAAGTAGAGTACATCAGTGCCCGCCGCCCGTTGCAAGTATTGTTGCTACACAACAAAGTAAATACGCTAATTATGTACATTGTAACGGGGCATACATTAATTACGTGAGCAGTTATTCTTCCCATCTCGACCCCCCCCCCCCCTTGGTGAGATAAATTTGGGCCATTTCATATATTATTTTTAAGTAACGTGAGATTTTTCTGAACCTCCCCTACCCCCTTTTATGCTCACGTAATTAATATATGCCCCCTTATGCTTAGAAGAGGTGAAAGAATAAATTAGTAAGATAAAAATAAATAAACTATGGACACGAAAAGAGATTAATAGCAGTATCAATAAATAATTTTAGATAAGCATCATCAATGAACTTTGTTAAAGCGGCGGGTTCGTGCATGTGGTGGGGGTCCTTACTCGCTTGAAAAAATAGAACGAAATGGATTAAATCTACTAAAGAGCTGACTAACCCACTCTAATAAAATCATGGTGTTCGGACGCGTTTAGTTACTAAAGCCTCGATGACACACGGCGAGTTACAAGCTACTATCTACTAAGTTTTAAAAGCGGGTAAATCGGCATGATGACACACAAAACTGTCCACTCCCTCAGAAGCGTAGGAAACTGAGGACGCTTTTAGCGCCAGTAACAAGAATAACGACGCCTGCGTGAATTAATTCTTCAGATTTTAGACAGTCGAAATCAGCTGTTTATCGGAAGCCATGTTGGAAACGTAAATAAATCAATCACGAGCAAGCGTGTAGGCGAGTAAAGTTGACGACCTTTCAACTTTTTTTCGTAGATTGTCAACAATCTGCTAGTTAGCAAGTGACACGATGACACTGGGCGAGTTTACTAACAGATAGTGAATTTCCCAGATAGTAGCTTGTAAACTCGCCCTGTGTCATAGACGCTTTATACTCTCTAGTCGACTAAAATACGGAGGCGTCTACTAATATCTACAGGAATTCCAAAAACTGAAAAAAATCGAACGAATATCTATGAGAACCAAAGTGTTGACGAATATCTACAGCTCAAACTGTTGACTAATATCTATGAGAATCAAAGTGTTGACGAATATCTACAGCTCAAACTGCTGACTAATATCTATGAGAACCAAAGTGTTGACGAATATCTACAGCACTGGTAGAGGTTGGATTTGCAATTATGTATAGCCTATTGGAATAACGTAATATTGCTTATGCAGTTTAAAAACTTAATTTATGTAAGTATGTATGTAAAAATCCCTAATATCGGACTATTGGACACATTAATTTAGCTGATTAATCCAACCTACGGTCTGTAGATATTAGTCAACACTCCGAAGTTCGTAGATATTAGTTCAACATATGAGCTGTAGATATTCGTCTGACATACAGGCTGTAGATATTAGTATCTGGAGTCAAACATAACAACACGTCGGCCGAGCATGTCTCAATGTACGTATAAACAACATTGGAGAACAAAAATGAATATTCGGACTCGGAGTTTTATTGAAAATTTATCAGCCAACTGAGCGGCGTCTCTATAATTTCTGGCAATATTAAAAAAGTCTATGGTCCTGTGGTGTATATTATTTATCAATTATCTATGAATCTTCATTTCAAAAAATATACGTCAACGCAGGGTTGCCAACTTAGGGGGTTTCCCCTCAGATTTAGGGGGAAAATAAGTGGGATGGGATTTTTTAGGGGTTTAATATGTTTAGGGGTATTGTTGGGGGTTTTGTGTTTCCATATATTTAAAAAAATATATTACATTGTATACACGGAGAACTCACACACTTCACAATTTTATTTGTTGACTACTAAAATAAGCTGCGGAATAGACTCTCCATTGCAATGCTTCAAAGCATGATGATAGTTTGGTTCACATTATATCGAAATGGTGGATCTTGCACTACATTTAATCCATCTCCTGAAATGTTAAGCTTATTCAATGTTAACATGTATGATTTTAAAAAATCTGATTCTTCTCAAGAAAATAATGTAATATTTGATGTTTTAAATAATTTATTAATAAAGATTATTAAAAAACATTACAGCATATCATTTATTAATTATTATTAATTATTTTTACAAAACAAAAATTTTTAGGGGTATTTTCAAGTAATTTTCCGGTTTCTAGGGGTTTTTGAGTTTAGTTTAGGGATAAATATTTTTGAGAGTTGGCAACATTGCGTCAACGGTATCGTTTTGAGTTTTGACCAGTTTTGACTGACAGACAGAACACACAATAATTTTGAAAAGAAGAAAGTTGCCGAGAAAATTGAAGCAATGGAAACGCATATCGATAGTGATGTTAGGAGTCAAGAAGAATATGAAACCCAATTCTTTAGTTTCGGAAGACAAGTTTTGAAAGATTCCCTAAAAAAATTGGTGGAATCTAAAATACAATCTCTGATACAAGATGCCGAAAAATACTTCACTTCTTCGCCCGATTTGAGTGAAAAGTACAAAGAGAACGTGAGTTCTAAATGTCTATATTTATTAGATTTCTGTATGGGTAAATCTAAGAAACAATTAATGGAAATCAACAGTTTTTTCGATCAACATTTTTCGATACCCAAAAATGTATATTTACCAGAGGATGAAAATCATAAAAATATCAGCCAGGAAGAAGTGGATCAGCTGAAACGCGAAACAGAAGAGATTCGGTCCAGAATTTTATCTTTGGATGCCGCGGAAGCTGTTTTCGAGAAGGAACTAACGGAAGCAGAAGACTTCCAGTACATGTTTAATGAGGATAAGGCAGTGAGGTTTATATTGGAAACCATGATGAAGACGTCTCCATCTATTTCCTTCCCTAACGACTTAAACATTTGAAAAATAAACCGATAAAGCAAATAATTATGTTATGGTTCTACTAACAACGGGACTGGTTTGCACCAGTCGACCTGTATAATAATTTTGTACAAATAAACATTTTTCGTATGTTTCAAATTTTAAATATTACAGACAAATCATAAATAATCGGAAAAACTAATAAGTCGAACTTTGCTATTAGTATCTTGTGGGGAATAATACAAAATGTTTTATTTTTAACACATTTATTAACAATCATTATAATATGTATTTTTTTATTACTATCTTTGTATTATCAATATATCTTATACCTGATATCTAATTAAATCCAAAACGATATTAGAAAACATTTAATTAAATATAACAAACATTAATTTATACTGAAGGTTTCTACATTTTTTATTAATTTATTTATATATTTTTTTCTTCATTACCATTATATTATTTATTTGAAAACTGGCAGTTAGTATAGTACAAAATAGGTTTTGTTTACATAAACATAATGTTCTCAAGAAAACAATATTATTGTTTAATTTTTTGAACAAATTCAGGTGTATTTTTAAAACCTCCCATTTTCAACTTGTTTCCCCCCACCGAATGTTTGTGCATTTGTGAATCTAATACAACATCCAAAACAAAACCGATTACAAGATATGTAAATTGTTGCTGTTTTATTTTATGAACATTTAAGGATTCAATTTAATTTAATAACATTTAAACACGACTAAACACAATTTGCTTTAAACCAAATAATACTGACATTATTTAACATTGATCTATTTTGTAATAATTTTCTATTCTAGGAACTAAAAGGTTTACATAACACTCTATTTCTCTATTTTTCTATAGAGGGTTCATTCTCAACTTTTAATTTTCACATTCTACTTTTAGGAGTGTTCAGTTATAGAATAGATATTGTCCTCATTATCTAAACACAAATGTTATTTCAAATTAATAGTGTGCATTTGCACAAAGCAGAATAGCTTTTAGTGACTGAAGTTTCAAATTTTATAAAAGTAAAGTCATTCCATAAAAATTGTCAGATGACAAATATAAAATTCTGCAATTTTTGCCTAATTTTTAAAAATACATATAAAAATATTTTTGCCTTGAATAATACACTATTTTCAAGAATGTTAGTTGAAATTTATTATTTGTTGTAATTGAGTAGATATTATAAAATTGAATATAAAAACTACCAAGTTTTTAATGTGTTTTTTACAACCAACAATAAAAAAACTTAATATATTTTTGCAAACATTTTAACAGACAAATATAATATTACAAAACATAAATATTCTGCAGTAAACGCTACGACAGCTTGGCTGTTTTCAATACTCTCGTAAGAACCATGTTACTTACTTGTTATTGTCGAATGTGACATTCCTTCCAATTAATTCTAGTTAATTGATTCGTCAGATCTTTCCCAGTCCTGCAAAGCTTTTCCTTTTTTAATTAATATTTTGACGATAAAAGTAAGAGTTAAATGCCACGACATTTCATAGAAACAGTCATAGACTTATTTTTCAGTGTGGAAGTTTTTATAGATTTTTACAGTATACTTCCGAGGACAAGATTAACCGTCATTACAGAAAGTAGGATATTTGAATTACAAATGATCTTAGATGCAAATACAGTACCTACATGGACAGTACATTATTGCATCTGTCATCTGTGTAGTATGCAGGCTATAATGCTGCATTTATGTAAATGTTTGTAATCCGAGTTGACGATGTTTAGTAAAAGAACAATTTGTGGGTCTGAAAACAGTTATGTCAGAAAAAAGCGAAAATATTTCAAAATCAATCAATTTGATAAATCTATATTTTGCTAATGAGGTTGAGATATAGTTTTCTGTGCACAGATTTGTATTAAAACTAAATTTTTTTAGTTTTCTTATATTGGTTGTGAGGTTAAAAGAAAGCATTGATAGAACCAAAAACAGTTGAATTTCTGACATTATCTGTTTTCACATGCAGCTCACAATCCTGTTTGTGAGCTGTTGTTAATTTGTTTCTGTTCTGTTGCGACACCTTCTAATTTGCCTGTAAAGTAAAGATCTGGCAAAGGCTATCACTTCCCATTGGTAAAGTGTAAAATCGACTTTAACACCAATACTTAGGATAATATCACAGTTTATTCAGCCCAACATGTAGCTGGGTACGTAACTGCATGTTAATTGTGGATTTTATTCATCCAGTTAAATATCAGATAACTATTATTCATATAGAAATACTCAAGCGTTTGAACAATAAAAATCCTAATATGTTATTCCAAAAGGGTTCCATGACAACTCAGAATCGTGTAATTACAACACCCCTTTGAAAAGTCATTAAGGTTAAACGTCACATACTTTATAATATACGCATTCACAGATGGCGCCAATTAAATTATTATAGGTTTTTAATACTTTTTGCACCTTACGCTTTAAAATATTAAGGTAAATTAATTGTTTGCGTACAATGAATGCTTGCATGAATATAAATAAATAGTTTTGTCCATAAACAAACCCAAATCTTTCGAGAGGCTGAAAAATGCAATTTTGTATCGGTGACTCAATCCAATATAGTATTTTTCAGCCTGTCTTGAAAGATTTGGGTTTGTTTATGGACAAAACTATTTATTTATATTCGTATTAAATATGTACGGGCGCAAACAATTAATTTACCTCAATATTTTAAATCAAAACGTGCAAAAAGTATTAAAAACCTAAAATAATTTAATTGGCGCCATCTGTGAATACGTAAATTATAACGTATGTTACGTTTCAACTTAAAAGTTATGAAAAAAAAATGAAAAATAGCCTCCAACCTATCGTAACCTATTTAACAATTTTTTTTTTCACCACTTTTCAAAGGAGATGTTGAAGTGGTATGATTCTGAGTTGTCCGGTCACCATCAAAAGTTGGAGGTATTAAATATGCTATAAAATACATTATTGTACAATTTTGCAAAATATTAGTTGACACAGCCCGATGAGTCATCCATGTTCGGTTGTTATTCATCTTCACAAATACTCCTACTAGTCTAAAATTTTTAGAAACAGGTACAAATAATACAGTAATGTACCGGTGCAATGTTGCTTTGTGTCATTTAACACATGCATTACTGTCCTGAAAGTATTATAAACATCACTGTGACTACCTTTGCAAACCTTGAAAAATCAATACGACTATCTGAAACCCAGAATAGGTTATTCATTATAATAACATTATGATCAACCATACTTTACTTACCTAAGAAAAGTTAATTTTAACACATTAGTCTACAGTGGTGTTATTGAGAATGCATGACTAGATAACTTCATTTTTAAAAACATGAGTATTACAACAAATTTCCACTTGCTAATAACATAAACATTAACGATCCTTGGTCTTTAACCTTTCCTTTTATCTCCCCTGACCCTAAAAATTTGATTATAATTAAATAACAGGTACATAATATCTAACAGTAATATTGTTTTCTTATAATACTTAAAATAATATAATACATGTAGACGGCGGTTCTCATGGGCGTGAGTCAATTAAAATGAAGATCAATATCTAGTAATATGTTCTTTGAACACCAACATTCTAAAAGCTGTATACAACAAGCTCTGTTTAAGTAGATCTCTTTTCAATTAATTACATCGAATTAAGGATAACATAATTTATTTTTCTCGGAGTTTACTTCATAATTTAATTTTTAAAGATGAAAGAATGGACATCAGCCATTGTGGGTTTAAGGAATGAACTATTGTGTTAATAATAATATTAACCTTTAAGAAACCACATTTATAAAATGAATGAAAATAATTAATTTGATATAATGTGTACTGATCCTAATTTTCAAAAGTATGACAGTTTTGACTTAGATCAGTGAATTGGTTTTGGGTATTTAGATTTGGAGCAATTGGATGTGATACTTGGATTGGTCAGGTTAAGTTTATGCTGTTTGTATGTAGGTTCAGTAGAAAGCTGATTTTTTGTAAACTGGTTGTCTACTTGACCGGAACATGAATTGGCTTTGACTATGTCTTTTATCGGCTGCCGATTATCACAACACATGGATACTTTTTTGGTTCTTATCAAAATTATTTTTGAATTGTTTAGTGGACACCTGAAATTCTGTATAAGATATTCATAATTCTGAGTAGTGTGCGCCTTCTGCAGTACGTATGACGTACACTGTAAAATTAATAATTGTTAGACTAGTCCCAGCGAGAGATTGTACCTAACGTCATAGTTGTAGTATCTTCTGTCTTTTTCGTTTTTAAACAAGACCCGTGAGAACGAAGGGGACGAACGTCGATGACATCCATACGGTATCTACATTAATTTCTACTGTTTTTCAGTTCGTATTATGTATATGCTTTGCACTGTGTTGTTATTGGATAATAAATAGTCTTTAAAAAAATGCATAATAAATAAATAAATCTTATAACTCCTAAATTTGTTTGGTGTTTTTTTAGTGCAAAGCGACATCTCGTATGATTCATATCTACAGAAAAAAAAAGCTTTGACCCCTAAAAGGGAGCTCGAATAGCAAAAGGACAGAAATTAGTGCATTGGGATTTTTTAACACTCTTTGTTGATAGAAAGCGCCCATAAATAAAACAGGTTCTTCAACGATCTGAGTATGATTCTTTCTATTACTGCAGAATAAATCACACCATGTATGATCAATCGCCAATAAATCGGTTTTTCAATGCTAAAAGTAATTTATTGAATCACTTGATTGTAAATATAAAAAAGGTTTTCCTGGGATTAGTTTAATACGCGATATTATTGTGTAAATAATTTTATCTTATGGTAAATATTTTATATGAGTCAGGGTAGGTGTATAATAATATATTTTCTATTTGGTTAGGTTTGTTTAGAGGTTAGGTAAGTACCTAAGTATATTTCTGGAAAAATAAACTGACATATTATGAATATTAACATAATATTATTACGTATGTAAAATATGTAAAGCATTTATTCAATATGTCATGTGAAAAAATCACAAGCACACAACCATGCAGGAATAAAACATGATCATTGTTTTCAACGGCTTTGGGACTGACTGGACTGACAATGGAGGTGGAGAATAAAGTTTTACTAACTGAAGGAAATCACATAACGTTCATCTCGATTCAAGTGGTGATGATAACGACGGCATTAGCACCAGATCATCTTCAGATATGGAAAAAGCATGTCTTATTTCCGACGAAGAAACGCACAATGTCTCACAACCTCTTGAAATTTCAAATAGTGAAATCAAACTCGGAAGAATAACACTTTGAAAGGACAAAAAAAGATGTAAACGATCCAAGCTGCCAAACAAATCAAAAGAAATTAGTAAAGGTAAAAATGTTTTCAGTTTTATTTAGATCCTATACAGAGGATTTGCGAGACTAGTGAACATTTGATGGCACAGGAATTAGAAGAGGTCTGGATAGTTTCAGCTTTGGTAAAAACTTTTAATAACCCAACAATGTTTGAAAATCTCCTACTACCACCACAGAAAGCCGAAAATGTTACTTGTGTTGTGATGGAGGACTGGCTAGCCGAGGAATCGAACACGCGACGCTCGGGTGGGACCCAAGCGCTATGCCCACTCAACCACTGACTGAATTTTTCTTATTGAGGAAGGAAGGCAATAAAAGCCTTCCTCAGGACCTGCGCAAGTTAATAATTACAGGGCAATAAGTTGGGTAAACACAACAGATCAAAGGCAATTTCAGCCATATTGCCACCAGCGCAAGGAGTGTGATTTCTATAGTTTTGCAAGGATATTGCTGAGAGGTCCATCACTTTAATATGGATGGTACTCATATGACCCTCTAAGTGTTCTTTGTTTCTGTTTGTAAGGGGGTAACCTTATAAACAGAAACACTAACCTCGGGAAGTAATTTTTCATGATAGTAGAAGTAAAAAAGATAAATAACTTCTAAATTCCATTGTTTTACATGAAAACTGCCATAAAATGTTGAAATTTAAAAATAAGATATTTATATTTGTTTTTACCTCCCGAAGTTAATGCACTTTACCCCCGGATGTGTTAATTTAATTTTAATGAAAAGACAAAGAACTTTGTTTACATCACTTATATTTACAATCAAGATGTTTCGTGAACGATGTTCAAATCATCAGGATCAAATGTATACTAAACTTAAAAATTAAATATAGATCACATATGGGAGGAAGGGGTAGATGGAAGGGGAAGGGGAAAGAGTGGGGGAAGTTTATTAAAATTGGGGATTTCAAAGTCATTAGCAGAAAAGGTTCAAAAGAGGGTTTATAAAAATTTGCTGCTTATTAATTATGTCTGCTTTATTATTTACATTTTTCCTAATTTCTAAAATCTGTAAATATGTGTCTCATATGTGATCTACATATGTTTAATTTTTATGTTTAGCATACATTTGATCCTGATGATGTGAACATGTTGATTGTATATAAATAAAAGTGATGTAAACAAAGTTAAATAATGCCATCACAAAGTGAAAACCTTTCCGAAGAAGTTTTCTTCGAAAAGTTAATTGTTAATTTAACGTGATATTATCATGAAAACTTTATTCATTTTTGTTTTTTCATAAAAAAATTAATTATTTTACTTTCTGGACTTTTTTGATTATATGTACCTATTTTTAAAGATTTAAAAAAATGAATAACACTGCGGCGGTAGTATAATTTTACCAGGCATGAGGGGGCTAACCCTAGCAGGACCGTATAGATCAATGGACAATAGGCTGTTGTTGAAATGTAAGAATATTTTGTGAGGCATTAGATATTGTTTGCTGAAAATTAAACATTCCAGGGGTTTTATGTTTTATGACATGAAATAAGCTTTAAATTAAGAATTTTATCTGTGGGTTAAAAACTGTATACTGATAATTAAAATTTTCTTTGGATTTATCAGAAAAGATGTTCTATACAACCAATGCTCATAGTAGAATGGAGCGTTAGCACAGGTAAGGTTGGTTAATAGTTTCGTTGGTTAGACGTAGACTGGGGGCCTGGTGTCGGGGGCAGGGGCGAGGGCGGGGGTACGTGCGACAGGGCCCGGCCAACGCCAGCCACTGGCGCACCAAGCCACCAGTCAGCCTGGTTTCACTGCATCTTTGTCCAAGTCTTCGCACACCTGCAACTGATAAACGAAGATCCATGACTGATAAGCAAACGTGGCAAAATTTAATGTGAACGCTCACATTACATTTACTATTTTTTATCAAGGTAATTTTAATATTCGATTTCATGAGATTATAATAACATATATCACCAATACACTTCAACACCTTATTACTGGTTCTCCTAACTAACTCCTAAGAGGATAGACCACCACACAATTCTGACTCAGTACACAGTCCTTGCTTCATTCACATTCACGTCCCATCTCATAAGGTACTCTTCTGTTATTTTGACTCTTGACATGACCCGATGTATTTGATTTACTTGATTGTGCCGTGACTTCCTCGGGCATCCCCGACTTCTTCTAGTGGTGAGGTGTTTTTGAAAAAAACCATAGACCAATTAGTAGCCAGGTGGTCACATGTATTGGATTTCCACCCAGGTGTAACCGGTTCATTCCTCAGTTGGCTAAGTCCTTCATCTTTGCGCAGGCAACATTTTCCACTTTTGATGATGAAAGTAGAAGAAATTAAAATACTGTGAGGTTATTTTTGTAACTTGGGAATATTTTTTGATGTTTCTAATTAAAATAAATGCTCAGTTTTTACGGCGTTCATTCATTCTCATGTTTTTCAACCTCTTGAATGCCAGCACATCCTTAAGGATACTATTAAAAAATCATTTCTCTAAATATAACCAGCTACTCTGGGGAAACTAAATAATACGGTAGATTACGTACAATTTTTATAAATATATCAACACATTATCTGGTAAGATGGTATGATTTTGCTATACGGTTCAATTTAAAAAACCAAGTTATTACGAAAACAGAATCAGCTGGCGTGTGGTGAAAATTTAGCATCACCCATGAAGAAATTAATAACTCAAACTTTATAACAATGAACTATTGAAATATATGGTATTATATACTTTTGTTTTTAGATTACGACTGATCAAGTTACCATGTATGTGTATAGATACAGGTACAGGTTCACCTAGTGAGGCAGGCTATGCACAACTAAAAATATTGTATAATTATGCTACTTCTGTGTAACCGATCTTACATTACTTTCTACTTGTTAATTTTTTTGTACTGATGTAATCTATTTGTAATCTACATTGAACATGTACTTTTTAGTTATAATGTTGCCAATTTCATTGAATAAAGATATATTATTATAGGTAATGATATAACTTGAAACAATAAACCTAATCGGTTTCTATTATAATTGTAACAAATCTACGATCTTTGTCAAAAATAAGTAAATAAAGTAGGATATTTATGTTACCGAGTACTTCACAAAGAAGGATATTTATGTTATTTGTAGTACTTCACAAAAAAGACAAGAACTGTTAAAAATTGCAGTAAAACGACAATAAAATGAGGTAAAAACTTATATGACAAATTTAAGTACTGCAAAAGAGTTAAATTACTAAACTTAATTGGATTAATCAAGCTCATTGTTTGGTTCACTAATGAACAGAAAGCAGGCTCATTGTTTGTGTGTTTGGTTCATTAAGTAAACAAGGGGAGGGGGGGGGGGGGGGGGGGGGGTTGAGTGGAGTTAGTTGAGGGAGTAAGTAGGTACCTGTTGCGAGGGTGCAGGGAGCACGGGGGGTGCGGGCATGGTGAAGTGGCCCCCGGGCCGTGGACGCAGGTGTCGGTTGTGCAGCTCCATCTGAACTATCTTCATGAACTCTATCTGCGCTGCTAACTTCTGAACTTCTTCCTGCAATTTTTGCAAGTTTTATTATTACTAGTTACGGGAACAATCTAAAAGCTCTATTATTTGAGAAATCAGATAAATGTGGTAACCGGATTATTCAGAAGAGTGGCGAACAGAAAATAATAGGTTTTCTTCAATATTCTATTTTGTCACGGAACCAATGAATGAATATTTATTTGTTTTAAATTTATAATCAAATTCGTACCTTCAGTTCATCATTTTCCTGTGCCAGATCATGCGGCGTGGGTGGGAGGTGAGGATGTATGGAGCCGATGCCATTTAAAGAGAATGAAGCGGAAACTCCTCGTGCCGCCTGACTGTCCCACTGGTCTCCAAACCCTCGACACACACGCACCACCTGGCAACATTATAAAAAAGCATGAAATCACCTAAAAATATATTCTTTCAAAACTGCTGACTGTTGCATTGAAAATCCCCTTTACCACTGTGATGATTATAGGAAGATTGAAACACACTGTCATCCACATAAGCACGTTGTCTTTAAGTCGCCACAGGAGCCCAAAAAAATATCGGTTTCGAGCGTTTCCGAAGAGGGAATGGGTGGAGTTATGGACAGCATTATCTCTCGAGCCAGGCCCCGTTTTAGCGCCCCGGTTTATAATACTGCACAGTGCACCATGTCTTTATTTAATTTGAACAAATTAAAATAAATTTCAGAATTATATATTTTACTGCGCTTGTGATAATAATAATTATTTTTAGTAATAATAATGAACTGTACTTTACACATAGTTCAGAAAATCGTGGCAGGTACCTGCGTCTGTAGCACATAGGAGATCCTAACAAATTATTAAATCTTTCTGGGTTTATTTGTATTTGTTTAGTATACATTTCAGATAATGACCAATAAAATCCCAAGAAAAAAAATGTTTTCACAACTAATTAATTGTTTATTTTTTATTTACGGCAAATATTTGGTTACCTATTTATCAAACTGGTTTTTTGTCGTGGAATAAAATACAACGATTTTTAACTTCGTTCCACTTTAGTTTGTAGACCGATCACGTTACAGTCACTTTTAGACTGGTAGGTACAGGTGAACCATTTTAAAGTGATTATTGCTTATGTGTTTGGTGTAAAACTTAATTCAACAAGCAATTATCATTATATATTTTCTTGCATTAGCTCCACACAGGAGGCCCTAAGAAAAATAATTCTTCAAGGCCTATTTCATCTTTGGGGATGCTGTGTGGAGGATCTTTTTAGGAGAAGGAAGGAGAGGAAATTCTGGGAAGGAAAAAGGTATGAGGGATGTGTAGGAATTTGGGGGTTTCTTTAATTAATAAATATGCAATCAATAGAACTTTCCTGCCATTTTAGAGATACTTCTGAATGTTATGTTGGTAAATCTACTATTAGTAAAAACTCCTCCAACTAGTACCTACTGTTCCTCCACGAAACCTAACGAAGAATCGCCTCAAGTAACTGTTCATATCCCAATACGTTGGGGTTAACTTATTATTTTTATGTATGTACATGGTGTCCTGAAAATCGTGGTATAAATAGGATTTTGGTGAATCTACATCACATTTCGAGTGGATTTTGTAGGATAACTTTTTTGATATGAACTTTTGTTTTCTAGTTAATCGATTTCGAATTAAGAATGTTTAGGTCGAATTTGAAAAATCGGTCGCGACAGGGTTACGTTACCATCAGCTGTTATTTTAAGTGCGTTGAGCATAGAACCGGCTCTAAAAGTATTATTGCATTTAAAAAAATCGAAGCGCTCAGATATAAAAAAATGTTTCTTTTTCTCTACGTAGACAACGTAACGCAAAATCAAAAAAATTATACCACAAAATCGACTCGAAATATGATGGAGATTCATTAGTTTCCCGCTTGTAGTGTGAGTTTCCTGATACCATGTACCTACATTATGAGATAGTTTAAGATAAGTTGTGAAGTCGAAGGGAGTGCCGCCTTAATGTTATTTTCACCTTCAAACCGAGTAAAATTTCGACAAAATACATTACATTTCCGAAATGTACGACGTGTAGTTAGAAATGAGTTAAAAATGTTTAAATATTTAATTGACGAAAGTATTCCTATTAGTGGTTCGCTCTCCAAAGATGACACAGGCCCTGAGGGGAATTATTTTCCTCAGGGCCTCCTATATGGAGAATTTTTTGTTTTTAATCCAGTAGGAACCAAAAAAATATAAAAACATGAGTATTCTTAATAGATAAAATATTTTTTTATTTGAAACGATTTTATTATAAGTTCTGCCACACAAATAATAAATAATAATTATAAATGTTCTACGTTGACGTGTAGCATTTCTGAGTCATTTGGTTGGCTTTGTGGTGTTTGTTTCGTGTTGGAAGTCAATAATTTACGTAGGTACTTCTACTTATTCTAAATACGTTTTATATGAAAAGGTTCTACTATATAATTATTTTTATGAAGACACCATATCGCATAGATTAAGAATTAAAAAAGAGTTCTAAACTTTAAAACGTATGTATAGAAAAAAAAAATTGATTTTATATCAATGTCCATATTACTCCGAAACTTCACCACCGTGCATATTGAAAACACAAATTTAAACTAAAAAAATACATATTCTTTTAAATTGGGGAGACGTAAAAAAAACCTTTATTTACTTGTAGAAGAAGTAAATATATAAAAAACGAGAGATTTCTCTAATAGATTAAAAATTATTCGTCTAGTTAAATAAAAAAATATGTAAAAAAATCACTGTACAGACCGGCCGGAAAGAATACGTCTTTACTTACCGATACCCTATCGGTAACTGAATAACAATGGCTTAAGTGCTTCTCTTCCTGCATAGAAACATAATGGCCGGCACTGCGGCATTTTGAAGTAACTACGGTTGCGTATCTCTTATCAGGTCCAAAATTTGATTTTTCCAAGTGGTAGATTTTAATTAATTCTGATGAACATATTAATAATATATAAGATGTATTAAGATTAAACACTAGGGAGGACATGAATTCATCGCATAGAAAAATAAAATTGATCTCAACGCAAAAGTTGTAGTTGTACAACGTATCACAATTTTTTAAAGGCGTTGTACGTTAAAAAAAACTGATGGTGACATACTGTTTTTATTAATCTATAATATAAAAAACTCACATTCCTCGTGCGGCATGAGATTTTTTTTTTAATTCAATTACAATTTCGCCGAAATAAATAAAAATGTGAGCAATGTGGGAGAATTGCTATTGTGAAGGCTTATTGCTATTGTGAAGAATAGTCAATTAAGGCGAGACACAACCTCGTTCATCGAGGTTTTGCCCGAGGCTCACATTTTAATAAAACCACTAGTTATCTTAAAATCTGCCTTAAGTACTCCATTTAAATTTTAAGAATACTTCGGAACATTTAAAACTGCCACCAAAACCACTAGTGGAGCCATTTATGCTTTACAGTTCAAACTATCATAATAATATTAATATTATCAAAGTTATATTTTACCTTGGGTCCAAAGACGAGGGCCACGGTGACCGATGTTGAGAACTGTGTGCGTACAAAGCCCAAGAAATATTTCATGTCTGGACCCACTTGAGGAAATAACAATAAACTGTAAAAAAAACATTAATTAGTATTTTATAAGAAATTGCAATCTTGTGACTTGAAAATTCTGAAGTGAAGTGAATCGTACTCACTGGAATGTGACCATCAATAGATTGACTGCAGCAATGTTGTAAATGGCGTATGAAATTAGTCTCGCTTCATTATACAACGACTCTGCATGACGAACTCCATAGCAGACTCGCACTCCCCAAAGCAGAAATGTAATCTCACCTGTCATACAAAAAAACAATAAAATATAAGAAGTTACAAAAAATGGTTAAAATGATTAATTTCCCTGCAAAATAAAACAAAGCAGAATGAAAGAATTTCTGCATTTCCCTTGGTGGTAAAAGGGTTTGTGTTATCGATATAATGGTTTTATTTCATATCTTGGGAGCCAAACAAATAAATTGATTTGAAAATTAATTTTTCAACAGTGATTGCTAAAGACCGGATTATATACAACAAAAACAGCCCAAAATATGAATGCAAATATGCAATAAAAATAGCTAAAAAGTGCACGAAAATCCATAAAAAGGGCCAAAATATGCAATATGAAATAATACAGGAGGTCGTATTTTTAAATACCTACTTTTTATTTTAGTAAGCTATTAATTCTCCAGGATAATTCGTATTTTCGAAAATATCAATTACAAAATGTATTTAACAATGAAATTTACAATTTACCTTTAAAAACTATATAACTAAGCACCTAATGCTCTAAATGTTCTGTAGACAAATTGTGTCTACGTTCGCTTAGGTAATATATTTTTGTACTCGGAAAAGGTGCGTTCTACATCTACTGATGTGACTGGACAGAATTTAAATTTTGGTGCGATTTTTGAACTTATTGTGCCGGGCAAAATTTCACCTGCCCCGTTGATCAATTTGGCACAAGGGTTTAAACTCTGGGTTATTGTTCAGTAAGTTTTCAAACTCTTCTTTGAGTTTACTCGGGAATAGGTTGGCAACGAGGAATTCATAAGTCGATTTTTCTTCATAACCTGAATTGATTCATTGAACACCAATCTATGAGTTTTAAGCGTTTTTATATTAAGGCAAAGAGAAGGCGGTCACCGGCCACCGGATCGGTCAGTTCGCTAGCCGCGCGCTTAACTATCTGACTATTATAGTGTCACTATATGAAGCATCTGAACCACGGACATATGAATATATCTGGACCTGCCCTAAGTGATAAAAACGTAATATTTCCCCCTCCCCATGGAACCGGCTATAAGCTCCGCCTTGGCGCCAGCTCGCTCCATGGGGAGGGGAGAGAATCTAAAATATGTGACGTCATCATTCTTGTAGTGACCAGCGCGAAAGTAACGTCTATACGTTTTACGAAATATCACGCCAAAAACGGCAGCTTGCGCTAACATTATAGGTACATATTATATAGACATAGCGAATGTGGGCGGTTCTCCAGTGTTTTCGTCGCTGGTTACAGGGGTAAGTAAATTATGAAACATTTGTAATAGTGTTTTAACTAAACACGGCAACAAAATATTGCTATGTGTATTGGGGCGAGTCTTTTTGCGGCGAACATTTGGCCTTAGCAAATATGTTATTATCGTGGCAAGCAATTCGCGCTCCCATGTAAAAAGGTCTATTCATTCAAAGCAGATTTTGCTTTTAAGAACTAAATGGTGATATTGTAATGCGAGATGCCTATTTACTGTCAGATTGATTGTATAACGAATCACAGTCATCTTTCCCCTCTTCCCCCTTCATAGTTTGGTTTTACCCCCTCGTCTGTATCTTCTGGTCTATTGAATTCTGATGTCTATGATCTGAACTATGAACCAAATCGAGCGTAAATATGCAAGATCTCAATTTTTTTGCTAAAATATACAACTACCTCTAAAAAGGGTCTAAATATGCAATTGCATATGCAAATATGCATTTGCATAAAATCCGGTCTTTAGTGATTACATTTGATTGTTGTTAATAAAACATTTAAAGTTAATGTTTGTTTACCAAGTGCTAAACTGTGATCCCACCAGTTGTAAGTGCATTGCTTAAACTTCAAACCTTCACTGTCAGATATCTGAAAAGCAAAAAAATAATAATTTAATTATCCGAAATTTCAATAAAAGTTGATAAGGCTTATTGTACAGATTGGTGATTTGGTTATTGATTTATTGGTGTTACATAATACACAGTATCGATACCACTAACTTGGCTAAGATGTATGGTGCCATGTTTGTGAAATATCACCTAAGGGCAGTCCAACGAAAGGTTTTTTTCGTTTGTTTGTTTGAAATTTCGTGAAACTGCTGGGTAAATTTATAATATTATTTATTAATATTCCAACTATTACATTAGACACTTAAAGAAAAAGGCGTACATCTTCTGCGTGTGGTGGGTCGGAGAGGGTCCATGTGCCGAGAAACACCAGCATGACTAGCAGAACCGGAAGAAGCCACCGCAGCAGTTGTCTTTCTGTTAACTTAACTGCATGAGCTGACTTCACCCGATATGTCAAGGATACTCTGCAAATATTAATTGGAATTATTAACAATATGATTTTCTTCCAAAATGCCTCAGTGAATAATCCCTTCAAATCAGTCACTGAAAAGCCATAACAAGCTACCTATTTATTACAAAGTAATGCATGTCGATGTAATAAAATTTTGCACACCTAAAATGGCATTTGATAAAATAAAAAAAATGAGTAGAAACTTTTCAACTGAACAAAAAGGGAATGTATCTTGTGATAAGTCGGGTAAGTGTATATACCGCCATGTCTTCATTAGCAGAGCTGTATATGTAATGCAGAAGCCAAGATGTCGGCACCACTTTGTGGCGATGCAACTGTAGATGTCGAGAACGGGGAAAATAGCAGCCATCTGAAAAGATTGATTAGAATTAATATAACTCAGGAGATATTATGTACATTAAACGGTTTTGAATCGTATTAACCAGGCGTTCAACTGATGCCTTACTCGCGGATTTTCCGCAATCTGCGTAGCTTTCTTGCCGTGTACGATGCGGACTCTCTGTCCAAAGGCGTCAAATGAGCGTCTGGTTCATGTATGCAATCCCCACAACTCTGGAGCTACGCGTATTGCAAAATCATATCGACAGGCGTTAGAAAGAATAATTTACTTTCAGATTATTGTAAGATATGGAAAACTTTTAAAGTCACGGCATCAAGCCCTTCTAAAGGTAATATTTTAGTGAATGCTATTGGCTAACCTCCAGGTACATGATGGCGCAGCCGAGGAGAGTGATGGCGAGAAAGATGGGGCTGGCGCTGCGAAATACCCGGGCTCTGCGGTGACGGTGGAGGAAGCCCGCCAGAAGGATGGTCCCTCCGGCGCACCAACTCGATATGCCGAGCAGGACTCCCCTTGGGGATTGGGAAGACAAAAATCTTTTCAATATCACTTATTGTATTGTAATAAATAAGTATATATTAAAATCATACAACGTTTGTTAACCCCTCAGAATAATAATAACAACTCTTGTATGTCTCTTAGAAATCGTTGTGTCTCCCTTACTATAATGGTTAGAAATATGGTCTAAACGGTATTAGAAAGAGAAAATACCACTATTTATATTTAAATCTAAAAATTAACCGTAAAAAATTAAAACGCACATCTTTATGAATCCAAAGTTTCCCGCCGCAATTTGCAAAAAAATTATGAAACACTAGGAATTTTTAATTAATTATTTTTACATGAAACGACAAAAAAGTGAATTGATGATAACTTTTATAATTCATTTGCCTAATAAAATATGTGTGCATTTTTTAAATGACAATTTATATCAATGAATTTAGCTAATAAATAGTCTTTTTCGAAAGTGTAGAGATAAGATTTATCTAATGAAAGTAATCTGATTTATAAAATTTGAAAACCTTGAAGTGCCATGAAAAGGTTAGAAGTAAAATAATATTAATTAAAGGCAATGCTGAGACATGTGTGGATAGGCCAGTTGAGCTAATAGCATTGCGAAGGTGAATAAAGAAATTGAGGGGAAATAGAAGGGAAGGAGTGCAGTCATTAAAAAATTAGCCATAGTCATTTCCAGCAAAGTTTATATTCTCAATGTTTTAATGGCTAACTGTATTCATTGCGCAGATTAACCAGTTTCTTCCAATATTTTCTTTCGAAGAAAGACACACATTCCCGGGTTACGAATATCCTGACAATATTTGAAAATCTCCTACTACCACCACAGTAAGCGGAAAATGTTGCATGTTTCGTGATGGAGGACTTAGCCTGCCCAGAAATTGAATACACGACACCCAATCGCGATGTCAACTCGGCTACTGACCTTAATCAAACGCCTCTCCTTTTCACAGCACTTGACAACATTCCCAATTTGAGGGGCCACAGACCAACAGTGCCACTGGCTTCGTGTATTTGCGACGAAACAAAAATTACCTGAATGGCCAGTTGTAGGAGGCCCTGCAGGGTTGGGGCCCCTTGCAGGTGGCGCAGCCCTCAGCGCAGGGCAGGCAGCGCAGGGCGTCCCACCCACCGCCCCCCGCACCCAAGCTCCCGTTCACCTCGGAGGAGCGCTCTTGCCATGCCACTGAAACACAAACACAATATTACATTAACGTAAAGGTTCCTACTTACCTCATATCTACACAGTACAGCACGGACATGGATAAGTTAGTGATAAGTGTAACCAGTAGTGACCGACAGAAGGTTCGGTTTCGGTTTCGGTTTCGGAAAGTTTCGGCATCAGTTTCGGTTTCGGCAGAAAATCTGCCGAACATTCGGCAGAACCGCAGCTCTACATTCGTGAATTATCGCGCGTCGTTCGGCTGATTTCGGGTGAGTTCTTGGCTCGCGTGTCATCCGCCATCATCAGCTGAGTTCGCCGGCCGGTCCGGTGTGATTGTGTTGTGTTATTTCTGTTGTGACTGTGTTATTTCTCGCACATAGTGATTTTTTTATTTTTTTTATGAATACCTTACAAGAGTCCCAGCGCTCCCATCTGAAGCCAGTGAGACCATGGCATCCCAAATTGGGGTATGTTGTGGGGCTGAAGGTATTGGAAAGGGGAAGGAGATGGGAAGGAGATGGGAAGGAGGAAGGTGGAGAAGAACCTGGTTATTCAGATTTGGTCACCAAACATGGCTAAAGCCATAAGCAACGTTTCAATTCCGAATGGCGGTCTTACACCAGGGTGATACTGAGAATATCTCCCATAGTGATTAGTTAATTGTTTGTTCTTGTTATTACTTCCGTCTCATAAATTTTATTTGGCATTTTTTGAGCATTGAAGTTCTTTCCGTTGAGTTATTCACTCGGATTTATGAATGTTGAGAATTATGTAAAAGACTAATTTCCACACACAAGCAAATGCTTTCAATGGAAGGGTAATAAAAAAACCTGAGATGTAAAATTATCATGTAAATACCATGTTAAACATATTATTAAAAAAAAAAATATTTAAAAAAAGGGATTGGTGTTAGTAATAAGAATGTTGGGATTGTAAACGCAATTAAAATTAAAATACTCAATTAATGAGGTCCTTCCTTTATAATGTTAATGTTGATTATTGTCAATTTTTTGTTCCAAGTTTTGTTAATTTTTGTTTGTTTTATAGCAGAAATACAAAAAAATTATTATTTTTATTTTTTCACATAGGTACTTCAATTATTGTTTTTTTTTTATGTCATTTGATACGTGTTAACTGTCTGTATAAGTGTAAAAAATAAGCCAAATATCAGTAAACAATAGATTTTTGACATTGTCTTAAAAAGTTTCGGTTTCGGTAGAAAGTCCTGTTTCGGTCGGACACTAGTAACCAGTAGCAATATATAGCAGTGATAAATCACTGTTCTGAATGAATGAAAAATGATGAACAGTTCCGAGTCCAAGAGCCCCCGGCCCGAAGGGGCCCCGGATCTGATCAGGGCCAGACCTATGCGGGCGCAATTGGAGAAGTCCGCTTCGTGCGCCGAATTGCCAAAGGATTGATGATACCTAACACAGAGGAAACCGGGCAACATTTTGTCCATACAAACGTGTTCCCCAATTTCCTCCCTGGATTTTGATCCTATCGCAAATATTTTTTTAATATAATATAATATAGATATCGACCACTAGCGTGTCGGTACGTTTTGCTTTTTGATAAGTTACTTCTTATAGGAGAACCCTCCAAAAATCGTTAAAATTGCCTGGTTTGTAGCTATCAACAGACGTTCAGTATACTCACTATACATACTAGGACTAGACAATGTATTTACAAAAAGCAAAACGTACACTCATTATTATTTTCTTCTAATATAGTTAGTAAAAAAATCGGTTCAGTTTTGGAGGGGAAAAATGGGGAATATGAAACCTCGATTTTGATGATTGTGTTTTGGTATTATTAGTCTGAGGTGCAGATGTCCCTTTCGCTCAGTATTTGGGGGAGTAAGAGCGATAGTGACAGCAACAGTTAGGTAAAATACCTATCAAATTTCTCGGTTTCCTTTTAACACATCTCTTTTGAGATTTTCCATGGCGCTAAATAATCGTACACAACATCCAAACATTATTAATTGCAGTGCTCAGTGATCACCTACCTAGGCGTCTACTGGTTTTAGCAAGGGGCGCCAAAACTTTACTCGCGCGTGGGTTCCATTCCCAGTTGCGACCGCTACCTTTTTAGTTTTTACAGTTTCATGTTTCATTTAGATTTTTCAGTATTATTTTATTTTCCAAAGATTAAATTTATTACCTTCAACAAGTGAGCCGTTAAACCCCAGGGGGTGTGTGGGAGAATAGAAGCCATCCCGGCATCGGCAGACGTAAGCCCCGCGGGACCAACGCTTCCCGGAGCGGGGGGAACACTGCAAAATAAACATCTTTAGCGGGTATATACTTTACCCTGTTGCTGAAAACAGAATGTAAATAATGGAAAACGACGCCGTAGCGTATCCATGGTTCCGCTGCCGTAAAGTCTTTTTCGGTCATAGATAATAATAAGAAACAAAGGAAGATATAGCCTGGAAACGTGCTGCTGTCGGAGCGCTACCACAAAACTGCACGGAGTTATGCATTTGGTCTGCATGCAGAAAAAAAGGTGGGTAGATGCGATTTGAAGTAGGTTGGACTCAGAAAGAAGTCGTATGTACGTCATCGGCGATTGTCCTCATCCTTCTCACATTTTGTCTTATATGAAAAAGAAAAAGACAGAAGACTGTACTAGCTGTAGAACGGTGACGTCACGTTACGTCTTCTCTCTGTGTCTAATATAGCGACCCTTCAGTGCGTGCGGCTTCACACTAAATGGTTCGTTGCCCATCTTCCTTGTTTCTATTATCTGTGTTTTTCTGTTCAAGCGTTGTGTATGAGAAAGGCGCAGAGGTTTTTTTTATGAAATAATTATCAAGCTAAATTATTTTTATACATAATTGCTTCTTACGCTGTTTTCAACCTCGCAACCGTAGCAACGTGACACTTCAGATGATGAATTGTTCATTTACGTAATGTATATCCCAAGTATTCGTTTGTTACAAGACTAAAGCAATTCACGAAGACACGAAAGAATGCGTCGCAGGTGAACATCTTGCAATTTATTCATTCCTTTGTCCACAGTCAAACAAATGCTGTCAAGAGGAAAGTTAATATTAAATTTCGACTGTCTATATCAGTATTTCTTAATCTGTGGTCCGAGAATATGTGTATGGGGGTCCGCAATCTCATCTCTGGACCAGTTATCAATGATAAATAAATGCCACCAAAAATCTCGCAATCGCTACGCGTCTTCGTTTTGGGATTATTTTCCAGTACTGGACAAAAATTAAAATTGAAATTAGACCATTCCAACACAGATGTTACTGATATTACTGGCTTGACAGTGGAACAGGAAGACCAATTAATAGAAATATCTTGTGATTCAGCTTTGAAACGCAATTTCAAAGCATCTTCTTTAGGGGCCATTCATTTATTACGTAAGACGATTTAGGCGTGGAGGGGGTCTAAATCATGTCTTATTTTTTCTTACAAGGGGGTGGGAGGGAATCTCGGTAGTTCTTACGTAAGATCACAAAATGCGCAAAATTAAAATTATTAGTACCTTTGTAAGTACAAATAAACATTTCCAAAAAATGTTACTTTAAAAAATAAACATTATAGCGGCCTACACACGACACTGCATGTAGTGATTGCGGCAGTGACTGCAGAGAGTGTGGGTATGAGCGAACTAGCGCTGTCTCATTTTAGCGGCCCTTTAAAAAACGAGACAGCGCTAGTTTGCTCAACTCCACGCTCTCTGCAGTCACTGCCGCAGTCACTACATGCAGTGTCGTGAGGAGAGCGCTTAAAATAAACCAAACGTGTATTAATTTTTTCCTTTAGATTTCTACGTAATAAATATTAAACAGGGTGGGAGGGGTTCGGCCTATTCTTATTTTTTCTCTAAAAATAGGGGGGGAGGGGGTCGAAAACTAGCAAAATTCGTATAACGTAATAAATGATAGGCCCCTTATCAAGTTTTCGGATGAATGTAAAGAAAGATGATTATAAGGAAATATCAGAAGAAGCACTGAAACATTTACTGCTTTTCTCAAGCACATACCTCTGTGCAAGGGCATTCCGGCTCTTGTATATACTAAAAACAAATATAGAAACAGATTACAAGTGGAATCCGATTTGAGATTACAACTTTGTAGAACATCAAATTTAGTTGCAAAGAAGCAACACCATCCTTCATCTATCTATATATATCTATAATATAAAAATGAATCGCCGAAATGTATGTACGCGCATAACTTCCGAACGACTGCACCAAATTAGATAATTCTTTTTTTGTTGTGTTTGTTATTGTCAGGACAAGGAATTTTTAATGTGCTTAGTATTAAATTTAGGGATTTTAATAGTTTTCTGGTATCTCGCTGATGTATTGAATTGGAAGTTACGAGTATTTAACTGTATTTCTTTGTAAATTTGAAGTATTGAATATTTTTTATAGATTTTGTCTATTGTAGGCACATTGAATATTGAAAAAAGAATTTCAGTAGGAAATTTAGACGGTTTTTGCAAGATTAATTTATCCAGACACTATCTAGATAACATTTATTTGTTTTCATCTTACTAATTTATTCTTCCACCTTTTCCAAAATAAACATTAAAATAAGCGTATTTACTTTGCTTTGTCGCACCCCATCATCCGCCGTCATCTTGCGATGGGCGGCGGGCACAAATGTACTCCACTAGAAAGTAATGCGAACGATTTTCGGCAATACTACTTGATCAATGTGAACGTATCGTTAAGAACTATCAACATTATCTTCATTTTTTTAACCCACATATTATCAAACGATTGGGTATAAACACTGATAACACTTGTGCTGTCTGTAATTCCATAAACAGCTGTGGCCACAACCTAAACATCTTTTTAAATTTTTTGCATTGATACATACCAATGATTCACAATTTGGGAGTTGGGTATGGGTACCGCCGCCCGGGAAAGATTTATTAGATAACCAACAATAGAGAGAGACTGGTTGAGGGAGGTCTTTCCAGCAGGACTCTCTCAACCCATCGCCTTGCACCGCAGTTGGATGGATGGATTCATATGTCTGTAACTCCTGGGCACACTGACCCCCTGATTCCTACCCACCCCTCATACCTTTTTACTTCCCACTATTTCCTCTCCTTCCTTTTTATTAAAAGACGCTCCACACAGCACAGGGCAATTATTAGTGCAAAATAATACCAGCCGCTGGATTAATCCTCTTGATCAAAAAATGATATTCATCCTGTCCTCGGCAAAATATTAAGGGGTATTGTAATGCCTACCTTTTGTCAATATATTTAAGATCTCTTACACTTTTCTGTCTCATTCACTGACTCACTTTTCATATTTTATGAGATCAAAAAATAAACTTATGAGATTAAAAAAATAATTCTGTTTGATTTTTTTAAAAAATTTTCTTTAATACAAACCTTTTGTCAATATATTGAAGATCTCTCACAGTCTTCTGTCTCATTCACTCACTCACTTTTCATATTATGAAATTTAAAAAAAAATCTGTCTGATTTTTTTTAAATTTTTCTTTCATACAAACCTTGTCCTGTCAATAACAAACACAACAAAAAAAGAATTATCCAATTTGGTGCAGTCGTTCGGAAGTTATGCGCGTACATACATTTCGGCGATTCATTTTTATTAATACAGATTATATTAGCTACGCCACACCCTTAGCACCCGCCCTAGCTACGCCACTGCATACATATCCTATTTGAAAACAAACAATAATGAATATTTTACCTTCGTGGTGAAATTTGAGCATTTGTGAGTACCCCGGAAGACGTCCAGTGGCTCGGAGACCGCCGCGGCAGGCCCCGGCGCTGGCGGGGTTGCGTCGCACTGATTCAGCTCCAGCCCAGACACGTCCAAATCCAGCGATACCAGTGAGCTTGCGCTGGATTAAAACAATTTTCCATACATGATCAGAATAATTTAAGAAGAAACGACAAAAATGTGAAAAATTTATCAATGTTGTAATTATTATTATTTTTATATATAATAATCTCGCGTCACGATGTTTGTTCGAACTACTTCGAATTGAACAGTATATTTTCGGTCGAGGTACGTAACATTACAAAATTCATAAATACAATTTTTTAATGCCGTCGATCTTATAATAGTTGGTGGTGTAATATCCAGCATAATTGCCTTCCAACAGCTGACAAGGATTTGATTCTGGGCATTTTAAAGTTTTTATTTTTATTTTTACTGTTATATCTAACTAGTAATTTAATAAGTAAAATGGTTTAAGTTCAGACCTGTCTGCCGTCGGGCCGGGCAGTAGCACGGTGTAAGAGAGCAGCCAGCGGGCCGCCCTGCAGCTGTAGTAGGGGGCGCTCCACCGGCCCACCTCCGCCCCTCCGACCTCCACCGCCCCCTCCTCCACCGCCCCCGCCTTCTCGTCCTCCGCCTGACTGCGGTTCACTCCCTGAATAGACTGCCACCTGTATTCCATAATAAATTACTAAAATAATAACAGTTTTTTTTGCAAGCGAAGACAGGGGCGGATTTAACCTCTCACCTTACTTAACCCATTGGCCTCAAACCCCGCCATCCTTGCATCCTTGGAGTTTACGATATTGTACAATTCAATATCGTAAACTCCAACCACGCTAGCCTGGCGGGACTGAAATATGTCGGCTTTAAACTGAAAAACGGACACATGCGAAACACCTTTTTTCTTTTTTATTATTTGGAATTCCAAACGCACCATAGATATTTAAGCATTCATTTCGCAGTATTGGCAATAAAACGTTCCTAAAGTTTTTTACCTGATATTTACGAATGAATTTTTGTTAGCGAACTGCGTCATTGAGAGTTTGTCAAAATGGCGAGTCTTGAAAATCTTGCAAAATGGCCCTCCCCGTCCCTGATTGCTTCGAGGACTATCACACATTTTTTTTTAGTTATAGGTAAGTACCTATATACGTAAAAAAATATTCTCATAAGATTGACCAAAGTACAATTTTTTTAATCAAAATTAAAAATTTCTAAAAATGTTTTTTTTTTTACATACATAACCGCCTACTAAATTGAAAGTAGATAGGTGAGTAGTATTATTGTCATAAAAATTCCTTGACTTCGTTTGACATGCTTATAAATTAGGTGTTATAAAAATATGACATAATAATACCATTTTATACTAATAATATCGGTAAATGGGCCCCTGTGCACAGTAGTACTGGGCGTTGGCGATAATTCTATCCAACACCATCGTCGTTATCGTTGGCAATTTTCAACTGTTGAAAATAGCTGTTGAAAATAACGTCGACGTTGACGCAACTATAATAGGAGATCGATACGATACTAACAAAAAAAACATACAAAAAATATATCAATCGTATTAAGGAATCCCTTTTAACGAATGGTTCCCCGAATCATTGATGTATTATTAATTATTATTATATCTATGCCCCACGCCCCACACACGTAATAATAATCCTATAATAACGTTGAAAGTTGAAACTGTTGGAAGACGTTGGTATCGGTGTTGAAAATATTACCCTGTTGAAATATTAAGACGTTAAAGATATATTTTGCTAGTCACTGATAAATTCGCTTGTTGCTTGGCGCTACGGATCGGCCGTATTGAACGGGAAAAAAAACGTGCAGTAGGTACGTACATTTGATTATATCATTCCAACACCGTTGAAAACGATAGGTACAAAACTTAGCTGTTAGGCCGCCGGCGTTGATAATTATCAATAGGTTATTTTTTGCTTGTCGTTGATAAATTTGATTGTTCCCTGGCGCTGCGTATCGGCCGTATTGGATGGGAAAATAAACAAAAACGTTCAGTAGGTACGTTCATTACCAAAAGACCTCGTGTAATTGGGTATAATATCTTTCACGAAGTGTGATCTCTTGACCCTTTTGATTATATCATTCCAACACCGTTGAAAACAATAGGTACAAAACTTAGCTGTTAGGTGACCGACATTGACAATTATTAATAGGTTATTTTTTTGCTTGTCGTTGATAAATTTGATTGTCTCCTGGCGCTGCGTATCGGCCGCATTGGATGGGAAAAAAAAGTGCAGTAGTTATGTACATTTCCAAAAGACCATTTAAAATATCGAGTAATGTTGTTCACGAAGTACAAACTCTTAACCCTTTTTATTTATTAGGCAGTTGAATCGTTGACTGCGTTGAATAATATTCGCATGTAGGTATTATATTTCAACTGTTGGCGCTAATTATTTTCAACAGCGTTGGACGTTGAAGCAATATAACTATTGTTTCCAACGGCTAGTTATATTTTAATACAGTACTAGTGCACAGCTTTCATCGCGGGTATGCACGCAATGCGAATGCGCCACCTCACCGAGCCCGATACAATAACTGCCACAGACAATAATTGATTTATTGTGGCATCCATACCTTCGAAAACCTAATATTATGTTTAATTATTATTGATCAAATATAGACGTATAACAGTACCCTAGGCTTCAAATGGGTCAGTTAAACTTTCTCGGGCCGTACAGCCAGTGGCGTAGCAGTCATGGGTTTCACCCGGTGCGGATAACGTGTTATCACCCCAAGAATGAACGTGGATAACAACATTTTGGATAATGTCCTACCTAATATTGAAGAAAACAATTACAATTGGCGGCGCTAATAATGCGAGGGTGGTCTCTTATCCAAATAATCAACTACTGAACGAAATCTGAGGGCGCTCTTATTGATTGACGAATTACCTTCCACTGCCCGGTGAAGGCAGGAAACTAAAGTGTAAGCAGTAGTCGTTCGACGATTACAATCCGCAGTCGGAGTCGACCGGTGTAAACACTGTCGGCAGTTGACTAGGTAATCGGTGTAAATAGCGCTTCGTCTGTCGCCTGCGGTAAGCGACCGGTCGCTCGCCGAAGGTGACAGACGACCCAATGTAAGAGATTCATTAAAGTAACTTTGAGAAATTCAAAACGCAAATTTCGACTTCATAAAAAATTTAAAATATGAATAGATAGTCAAATGTGTAAAAACGTTTTTCGAAATACTTCTAATTATTTACCATTATTCCTTAATTATTTATTTATGTACCACAACAATGAAATACAGAAAAAAAAACATAAAGATGATTGATAATTTTTTTTCAGTCAGTTATCGATCGATTCTGCTGTAATTTTGTACCTATTTAGGTCATATTACAAAAAAATAACTATCTCATCCACCTAACATGTTCTTTGAGAGATCAACCCTTTGGAACAACAATGTTCCATCTATTGCGGTAATGACATACAATAATGAAATCTATAGTAGCTTACCATAGATCCTATTTTCGCGTGACGTAACCACGATAGATGGAACCTTGTTATTCAAAAGGTTCGAGATGTCTAGAAACACTTAAATGTACAAACAGAATGACAGCTTTTCACTAATTTATGCCAATCAATAGGTAACAATTCACTTCACGAGTTCACGTCAATCACAATGTACGAAAGAAATGAGATGACGCAGGTGACAAGCAAGGAATATATCAGAGGAATCCCCAGCAATAGTTAGAGCTAGGAACGAAAACAAAACAACTGAATTTTTGGGGAATCCCCGACCGACCGAGCCATAGAGCTAAAAAAAAACAGGGAGTGTTCACGTGTATAATATTTTTGTGACAATATTTTACCTTTGTAAGTTTTTTTCACAGTCGGGCCGCCCCGCCGCCCCCCCTAGCTACGCCACTGCCTACAGAATACATGGACAGAGTTAAGGCGGTACACAACCCTAATAATTTTTGTTTGCTCAAAACTCACATTTTAATCATTTCCAGCGAATTCGTAACTAAAGAAACTTTTTTATTTCCATGCCGCATAAAGAATGCAAGTTATTTATGTTTCAGATTAATAAAAACAGTACCTTACCATTCACATATTTTACGTACAACGATTTTAAAACTTTATATCCCGTTTTTCAACTATAAAGTTAGCGTTAAGCACCAAATTTTATTTTTCTAGACGATGAATTAATAACTTTGCGAGGACAACATGGAGACACATTTTAAATATTTGTAATACGTTCTTCAGAAGTAATTAAAATGAACGCGACAGAAAAGTCGAATCTCCAGGCCTGCTAGGGTGAATACGACCGTACGTTCGTACAATACGCCGTGCGGCGGCGTATATTTCTTTATACGCTTTCTTCGTTCTTTCTACGTCGCGTCGTTAAGATTCTTAATATATTTTGTCGTTATGATTCCCAAGCTAATTTGGAGTAAAAGTGTAGATGTCAGTTTGGACATGGACCCGCCGCTGGGCTACAGTCGACCAGTAGCGGCGTGTGATGGATTTTTTTGTATTTAATTGAGAAAACATATCCGACGGCAAAATCAGCATCTAAATTTTTTACTCCAAATATGCCCCTGGAATCGCAGGTTAAATTCTTTCGGGTATGTGCTGTTATCCTGAATATAAATATATCGATTACGGAAAATTGAAATGCTGTAATGACGGTGTAAATGTTAATTGTTCAGGAGAGCGAAAAAGGTAGTTTTTCCAAAAATCACATCTACTGTTTTGTAGACCTACGTCTATAATTTTTATTTTAAAATAACATTGAATAGATCTTTCAGAATACTTAACCCCCCAGGCCTGGCCATAATATTATGTCAGTTGGTCAGAAAATTTCCGCTTCGCAATAAAATCCAAATAAATAGAATAGGTACCTATTTGTGAACGTAATAAACTGTTTTTGAAATGTGATAAAATATGCTTTCAAATTTTATTATTTGGAATAACCAAAGATATTCAAATACAGAAGAGATATGCTATGGTGTCCGCGCAACTGTCGCCGGACTACGCGCTAATTAGCGTAGTTTTCATACAAAAAGAATTTGTTCATTTCGTTGATTTTTTGAAAATGTGCATTAATATTGGTTAACAATATATTTAGAATAAGGAAAGAATTCGTTAATTTAGTTTAACGTTCGTTTGGTTTATTCGTTAATTATTTGTTCTTTTAGTTTATTTGTTAATTGGTAAACAATATCGGCGACACCTGGAAGTGCAGACCCACATAGTAAAAACAGCAGATGGCACATCTACTTATATTTCAATATCTTTGGGAATAACCATGTAATTTTTAAAATATTAAAATTTTGAATGCAAACTTTTAAAAGTTTAAAAAATGACTCACCTTGCGTTTTTTAACAAAAAATACTGATAATGAAAAAATAAAATAAAAACCTTTCATGTAAAAATAATAAATAAATATTTCACAATTTCGTAATTTTTTCCAAATTGCAGTCGAAAACTTTGGTTTCATAAAGGAGAACATTTGAATTATTTTGTGGTTAACTTTTAGAATTGAACTGCGCTCCAATACCGTTTAGATCAGGTCTGGCCAACCCAAACTGCACCATAGGCCGACCTAAAATTTTCTAAGGGCCGCACGAGTACTTCGATGGCACATATACGCGCCGCGAGCCGCACCTAAGGGCGTCGCGGGCCGCATCTAAAGGCGCCGCGGGCCACGGTTTAGATCATATTTATCACTAGTAATGTAGACAACGTTTAAACTAGTAATGGAGACAACGATTTCTATATGACCTACATATATGAGTTCTGCCAAAAAGCGAACAAATTAGCCTGAGGGGTTAATCTTTATCTTTATCTTTACTCAGTATAAAATGAAGTCGCTCCCGCTGTATGTGCGCTTAAATCTTTTAAACTACGCAACGGATTTTCATGCGGTTATCACCAATAGAAAGAGTGATTCACGAGGAAGGTTTTTAGGTATATAATTTGTCAAGGTTTTGTGTAAATTGATTGAAATAATCATATATCTGGCCAAGCGGGCAGCGGGCAGCGTGATGTGGATTTGATTTAACAGATGGCGTTGGTTATAAAGGTTTCGTTAGTCACAGCTACGTGTGGCCGGGTCTGCTAGGATTTTTTATAAATTTGTTTAATAACAGAATTAGTTTTAATTTTTCACAAAAAAATCCTCTTAAAATGCTTGTCGTAAAGGACACACTTCTTTTCCTATAAATATTTTGAAGAATAAGATCGAAAGAGAAAAAAACGGAGATAAATGACATATTTAACACATGTTTGCCCTTTACGGCTTTGTAAATGTCCGCTGTCGATAAATGCCTGAAGGAAAAAGAGGATTTTATCTGAAAAATTAATTAATTACATATAAATTTTCCCATATCAGACTTCGCCACTGGATCCATGAGGTTGTATCCAGAGGTGATGTGGGAGAGAAAAACATTTTTTTTTGGTTTTTCGTATGAAAAAAAGACACCAGACAGCAAAATGACATTTACATTTTTTCCTCCGAACAAGCTCGGGAATCGCTTGCGGGTATGTCCTGAAACTCCCTGTACATTTTATTTGATTAAGATATTCAGGTTTACAACATGAACATGGAACATGCGTGGGTTGTGGTTATGTTAGAAAAGTTGGAAATTCGCTTTTGGAAATGTGGTCTTATTTATCCCTAAAGAGTTTATTATTCCCAAAAGTTTTATTGCAAATACACTTCCATGGCAAAGGGAAACCTCTGACGAAGGAACAAAATATAAAATGAGTTTTTTCGCAAACCTGCAACTCGTATATTATTATCTTTTCAATTATTTATTAGTCCAAGAAAAGATTGCAGCCCCAGTGAGCGAAACCCAAGACCTTTTAAAAAAGTGGATAGATTTACATATATTTATGTAAATACGTATTATATTCGCTAAACTGAGACGTACGCACCTAACTCTAACTCTAGTAGTTGTATTGTGTCGAGTGGTATATACCTAGTATTAGACTTCACAATCAGCAGCATTGCTTGAAAGGTGACCGGCCAACTCAATATATAAAAAAAAATGATTAAATAGGTTAAGTTAGATTAGGGTTACCGGCTATTTTAAAATTATTGAATTGAAACTTCCTTAGCCCCGTTAGAGTGAAATGAAACGGAAATTAGGTACTACAGCACCTGCGAAGCATCAAACTGCACTCAAGGCTCCTATTGGTTGAGATATAAAACGGTAACGACGATAGGCCGCTTTGTTTTTTACGGGTCGTCGGAATACAATGCGTAAATTCACGCCTCGCCGAGCGCGTCCCATAGCGCTGCGGTATAGTCCGTCGCAAATCTCAGCGGTCAGATAAATCCAGCGGACGGAGGTTCGAATATTACGAAAATATAAACAATAATATAAACATTTTTATTTTTGTAAATCAATATCAAATCTTCAAACCACTTTAAAATAAACAGGCAAAAGAAAGGAAATCTAGCGACTTTCTAGTTTCACTTCTATGGCGTGTGAATTACACAATCTAATTTTTTTTATAGCTTTTAATGACTTTTCAAAGAGGGGTTGAGTTGACTTAATTCTGAGTTGTGATGGAACCTGCATAAATTGGGTTTAGCTTTTAGGGGCATGGTCAGAAAATGCATTTTTTTCTGTCTCTTTTCTTCCCATCCTAGTGTATAGCTTCACAACATTTGTAAAATGCATAATAGTTCCTCTGGCTCCGAGTAGTTAATTTAATATCACATTAACAAAACATCCTCACGAGGAAACGCGGTCGCCGAGAAGTTTGAATAATAGGTATTTTACCAACATGTTGCTGTCACTGTCGCTTTTACACCCCCGAATACTGAGATAAAGGGACAACTGAATCTCAGACTGATACATAAAGAAAATAATCAAAATCGAGGTTTTGTATTCTACATTTTCCCGTACCAAAACTGGACCAACTTTAAAGATTATTTTACTAACTGTATAAGAAGAAAATACTCTACGTCTGTACGTTTAAAAAATAAAAAAAACATTTTCTAGTATACGTCTGTTGATGGCGTTTAAACCAGGCAATTTTAACGATTTTTGGAGGGTTCTAACTCCTACAAGAAGTAATTTATCAAAAAAGCAAAACGTACCGACACGCCACAAAAACTGCTAAAACTGACGATATCGATATTATATTAAAAAACATTTGCACTAGCGGCAAAATCCAGAGAGGAAATTGGGGAACACGTTTGTATGAAAAAAACACCGCCCGGTTTCTTCTTAATTTCTGGTTCTCCGAGTGAGATTTACAGTAATCCGGTAAAATGATTAACTTAAACCCCGCAATAAAGCACACCACTTATTGTCCTTATTGTTAAATGTTAATTTAAAACATATTTTACACTTCATTTCAATACATTTTATGACAACGTTTCCGGACGAAAGTGTGGAACTTGACAGACCCAACCAACGGCCCTCGTTACTACCGTTGATGTGATGAATGTACCTAATACATACTCGTGCATCCAATTCATCATCTTTATTAAATTCAAATGGAATGGCGATGTACGACTTCATGCAAGTGTAAGAGAGACAAAGCGTGTGCTAAATGGGCTAGAACCAGTGGCGAAATTGGTTTCTATTCAAATCTGCACGGAAGGCATTTCTGGTATGATCTATTTAGGTATTATTTGGAGAATGTTATTTAGAAATTACAACATAGAAATATAGATATATTGAAAAATAATCCGTCTCCTCTTTGTGCTTCGTAGCCTCCCCACTCTTGTCTACTTTAATTTCCCGAAGGCTTTACTTCTACCGCGTGTGAACCGTATACATTTTTTTCATTATGGTGGCAGAATTGTATGAAGGTTTTATTGGCTATTTAAAGCTTAAATCTTCTGTTTAAATCATCTTTTGTGCAATACTCTTATACGTTTATTTCACGTGTAAACTAGTTCCAGCGAAAGCTCGTAAGGATGTCATCAACGTCCGTCATCTTCCCTCCCACGCGTCTTGTTTGAAAACGATATAGATACAAGATTCTAGAACGAACATTTCCAAAATGAGGTTTTTTCCGAAAGAAATATTTCAACTAATTGGGTTGTGAGTTGTGAGAGTAATTTTTCTTCTCACCATTAAAAAATTATAGAAATAAGGGAGATAGTAGGTAGAACTTGCCAGGGAGATAGATGGTCCAGGTCGGGCTCGGGCTCGGGCGCGAAGGCGGCGCGCAGCACGCTAGTGTCGGCCCCCTGCCCCTCCAGCACGAGGGCGCGTGCACCCAGGGCGCCGGGGGTTGTGCGCGCCAGCCCGTGCGCCACTGCATCCAGAATATCTAAACAATGGAAAAACGTCACCTGTTAGGAAAGCTATGTATAGAATAAAAAAAATCAATAATATTAACCAATTTTATTATTTAAACAAAATTAACATTGTGGTGTATCGTAAAAGCTTCCGCCTTGTAGACACATTTGGCGGTGATATCATCTATCGGTAGATTCCGCTAGATGGCAGGCAGCGTAGTGCCTAAGTCCTCCGGCAGGGGATCGGAGAAGCTGAGAGGGTGTGTTTGAGTTATCACTCTCCAGAACCATTATAGCTAGCTTCTAGTTAGGAAGACTACCGCAGTCCCAATTGTATACGCGAAGTATAAATAAATCCAGATAACAACAAGAATCTATTCATTCCTACAAAGCAATCTCCATACAAGTATTTGGAGAGTCTGTTAGTGTGTCCACTAAATAACAGAACACTACAAACATTCTTAAGGAAACGGTTCCATGCTAACTCAGAATCAAGTCAACTCAATACCTTTTTTGAAAGGTCATTAAAAGCTATGAGAAAAATAATTTAAAGTAGCCTATAACCACGGACATATGAATATACATGGACCTGCCCTAAGTGATAAAAACGTATTATTTCCCCTTCCACATGGCGCCGGCTGGAGCTCCTCCTTGGAACTGGCTCGCTCCATGGGGAGGGGATAGAGCCTCGCTTGAATCTAAAATGTGTGACGTCATCATTCTTGCCGTGAACAGCTAGAAGGTAACATCCATACATTTAACGAAATACAACGCCAAAACGGTAGCGTATTCTATACAATATATCTACATATCAATGTGCACATAGAGAATGTGGGCGGTTCTCCAGTGTGCTCGTCGCTGGTTACAGGGGTAAGTAAATGATGAAACATTTGTAATAGTGTTTTAACTAAACACGGCAACAAAATATTGCCATGTGTATTGGGGCGAGTCTTTTTGGGGCGAGCATTTGGCCTTAGCAAATATGTTATTATCGTGGCAAGCAATTCGCGCTCCCATGTAAAAAGGTCTATTCATTCAAAGCAGATTTTGCTTTTAAGAACTAAATGGTGATATTGTAATGCGAGATGCCTATTTACTGTCAGATTGATTGTATAACGAATCACAGTCATCTTTCCCCTCTTCGCCCTCCATGGTTTGGTTTGACCCCTCACCTGTAACTGCTTGTCTAGTCATTTGGATGTCTATGCCTATAACCCTAACCCAACGTAACCTTTTTGAACATTTTTTTGTAATTTTTTTCATAATTTTTAATGACTTTTCAAAGAATGTTGTAAGTTGATTGTCCGGACAACTAAGGAAACAGCGTCTGTGTCGATGGTCTCTAGAGGATTTGAATTTAGATGTCATTTTCAAAAATGAATATGTTTGTCTGAACAAAAGACAAGCGATAAAATACCTACCTATAAAATACTATTTCAGTTTTTTTTATTGTAATTTTAAAAATTGAAACATAATGCCCATGGGTAGCGCAGAGCTAGTGTTTTAATATTTATATATTTTTTAAATTATTTATCTTAATGGCGTAATCACATATAGACATTACATAAAGTAAAAAAAACGAGTGTGCTTTAGAAGTAAAACTTATATTTCCCTCTCAACTTCCGTTCGCCTCGCCCGATCACACTTTTCGTAACGCTCTCGTCACGCATTCACCAGCTTACTCCCCAAGTCAAGCGTGCGTAAAGAAGTTTTACTTCAAACAAAATTGTTACATAATTCGTGACACCTTTAATATTGTAGGTATACATATAGTTCGTGAGAGTGTACGTCCTGACTCCAGGCTTTTCATGAGCGGAGATTTTGATGTGGTCACCATGCTGAATTTGGGGTATCGCCGCCCCGGAAACCATTTATTGGATAACCAACACCTCTGCCATAGGTCGCTCCAAGTGGTTCGCTACGTTTGGTGACTTATCCTTATACTTCCGGTCAATGGGGTGTCTTTGGGGTGTGTTTGTCTGGATCTTGGCGGCGGATGCGTCTACCCACTTACTGCGGGGCAGGCCGAATCGGGAGAGACTGGTTGAGGGAGACCATTTGACCTCTCAATCTGCGAAATTCTCGCGACCCATCGCCTTGCACCGCAGTGAGTGGGGATGTACGAGGGTGGTCTGAAAAGTTTCCGAACTGAACATGAAGATGGCAGTACTCGTCAATAAAAGCTAGTGAATGTAATTGTGCATCTTTTGACAGTTACTCACCAAAGTTTCGGCCGTTTTGGACGCGCAGTTTTTAGTTGACAGTCGTTTGAGTGAGTCCATGTGAGTGTTTTTGTGAAAATGGAAAAAATTGAGTATCAAGCTAGGTAATTTTCTTCTTAACCTCTTCATTGTTCTCATGTCCTTCTTACCCTGACCCTTGTCATGATCCGCGACCGATCTGTGAGACCCTCGGAAAAGCGTTTTGTTTTAGTGCCGAAACAACGCGCAGTGAACACATTATACGAAAAGGGTTGAATTTCTGTTGGCGTTTGCAGTTTTATACCGTTTCTCTCACTTCTGTTCAGTTCAGACGTTATTCAGGCGGAGGGAAAAGTTATAATGGTTAAGAATATTAGGACAGCAACACATTTGTTCTAGTGGGTACTTTAACTAATCATTTTTGTCAGTGCTTAATATTGAATGTGGTGAGCTAGGCTGCTAGCTAAATGAAAAATTAAAAAAAAAAAAAAAAAAAACAATCTGCCGGTTGTGACGTACCGTGAACCGGGGCTAATTTGCATCTTACGGGGAAACTTTGCATACAACAATGAATAAGCATGGAGCCCAGGGCTGCCTAAAATATTTTTATGGCATTACATTGCACCAGTACGTGATATTTAATCGTACAGGGCGGTTCCAATGAGAAAGAGTAATTATTCTCCGTACCAGCTTTTTAAAATTATAACTCAATGTCCATTTTATTTCATTCCAATTTTGCTTTAATTTATACCTACACCCAAAAATGCTGAAAGGCGTTATGATAAAACTATTAAAATGATTTACTTTTGTAATTATTTTTGATCACAAGTATTTATAATTTTTCAATAATGTCTAAGCAAAATAAGAATATAAAAAAATCTTAAATATATAATTTTATTTTTAATTAAATGAAGACGATATTAGCGAAACTCAATCGAAAATCTAAAGACAGAAAAATCAGAAAAAGATATTGGCTTCACTGGGATATGGGTTCTCAGTTGGTAGAGCACTTGCCATGTAAGCAAACGGTCCTGGGTTCGTGTCCCAGTGGATCCAATATCTTTTTCTGATTTTTCTGTCTCCCGATTTTCCATTGAGTTTCGCTAAAATTGTCTCCATTTAATTAAGTATTATAATTTGAGATTTTACTCATAAAGTTAAAAATTAAATATATTAGTTTGTTAGTGCGCAAATAAATACACAAACGGATCAGTTCAAGAAACACATCATGTAGGTATATATTTTTATAAACTAAATTAAAATTCTAAAACATGCGTTTACCAGATAATGTATTGATTTATTTTACTGCATGATTATATGATTTGAAATGGGTGTTGTATAATACAAAATCTTTTTTGAAAGTTCAACAAATCTGCCAACGACCTATGGTATACCTAAGACCTATGGTATACCTTATTATATTAAAAAATAAACATTTTTTCTCACAATTTAAAACATGCGTGTACTAGATAAATGAACAATCTTTCAAAATTAATTTTTAATTTTTTTTGGTGACATATTTCTGGTTTTCTCTGGTTATACCCTCTAAGTAAATGTGTAGGTTACGCAAAGTTATCCCTTCAAATAACGTTACTTAATTTAAAAAAAAAACTATAACTCTGCTACAGATCTCTACTAAGAGCCGGTTTCGTAACCATCCCTCCGTTATGCTTGGTACCATTCACGGAGGAAAGAAATTTTTGACAATATTCGTTTGGCGGTAGACAGAATATTTATTGTTACTTTCATTTGTGTCTTGGGACGCCCGGGACAAAATATCATCTTTTTTTAATATGATTTTAATCCTCATGTATTTTGAGTTTTAGTGCCGGCAACCAAATAGATTTATTTTACCCACCTCGATAAAATCTGTTCCGAGTAGGGTTCCCAGATCAAAAAATCGGTGTATTTAATTTTTTATATCAATCTCCACTTAATTGTAGAAATTCCGGACTGCTTAAGATTCCCCCCGCATTCCGGACAAACACCTATATTTCCGGACATGTCCGGAAAATTCCGGACATATGGTAACCCTAGTTCCGAGGCGGGTAAATAACATATTATATTTAGTGAAAAAGAAATGTATCCAAGTAGACACGGGTATAAAAAGATAAAAATAATATAAAAAGACAAAATAAAAAGATAAAAATTTAAAGATAAAAATATATGCATGTACACGCATGCATACATACATACATACAAAATGTTGTTACATTAACTCTTTAAATTTAATTTTTGTTATTTGATACATTACCATAAGAAAAATTGCAAACGTAATTTAAAATTCACATGGAAATAAATATAAATACAGTAGGTACGTGATAATTAATTAATAAGAAAATATAAAATAATAGTGGGTACATGATAATTACAGGCACAGTATAAAGAAAGTGTATGAAATACAACGTCAGAATCGCTTGCGCCAATGTCAGTCTGGAAGCTACTTTTTATACGATAAAATTAAAGTAACAAATGTACATTGAAAATTAAAACTCTTCAAAACAAAAAAAAAATTCTGGTGCCCTCTTCTATCGCAGGTTGGCTATTAGTGGGGGAAACCGAATAAAACATAAGAAGACTAGAAGCGCCGTATGGGCGTGTTTCGTAATCCAAATATTTGCCTAACCGAGGCTTAAATTTTCGGTACAAACTGTGTTCACGAAATTCGAATAGGATGCAGATCAACGATGTCAGGCGAGTGTAAGTGAGATGAGGCGCTATTGGGGTAACATTTATTTCCATTCAAATATGTACGGAAGGCATTTCTAATTTTATTTTTATTCTATGGGGGGGGGGGGGGGGAACACATTGGGTTATCAATTTGCAAGGGTGCGTCGGTGGTTGGTGGTAATATGCTATTAATTTTCACTATAGGTAACTAGGTCCCTGGTGGCTTAATATTCTATTTAAGTAATTGGACTATGAACCGAGAGAAGGGCTACGCCCTTTTTGTTTATTTAAGGTCAATATTTAAAATTGAAAGACGAATGTTTCCAGGAGAAAGTTAGAACACATTTTGCCCTCTTTCATGGCCAATAACGAAAATGTGAAAGTGAAAAATCTCGTAATCTTAGCTTTTTAAATCTTAAAAAATGGGTGTTATGTATAATATGTATATATATATATATATATATATATATATATACATTTTTTTCTATTTAAGCTAATTTGTACATGATTACGACTTAAGGCCTGGTAGTACCCACCCAAGAAGAAGAAGAATGGTAGAGGGAGCGAGCTAAAATTAATTAAAAATGATAATTGTGAAGATTTTGAAAATGTTTAATAAAACACGACTCGTTCAAAGAGCAAAAATCTCGTGGGGAATGTCTAAAATGACATTTGAAGAAACAATGTGAATTTTTTCATACATGTAAAAATAACAGAAAAAACATGTTATTAATTAATACGTATAATAATAGTGTCCCAGTATGCACAGTTTACTCAGTCATGTGTTATCTTTTGTTTTAAAAATACTAGTTTCTGTTATTTTTGTCTCATTTCACAGGGAATTATATAGTTTCACATCGTGAATTTTAATATTTCTCTGTCAGAAAGACTTATTAAATTGATGATAACCAGTAGATATATTTTGACTTATTATATTTTTTATGTTGGGCTGTGGAATATTCAGAAATGTTTTTTAAAGTTTAGATGAAATACTGTTTTAACGAATTTTCCGGGTACGACACGTTTAAAAAGGTCACTAAAATACATTAGTTAGATTAAACTGCCACTGAAATATGTTCATCTCATAGATGTACCTGAAAGTTTGAGGACCACTGATTTTGGATTAAAAAAAATGTAATTTATATATAATTTAACATAATTTTGTACATAATTTGTTTATTAAGACATTCACAGTAAACAAGTTATATGCATATTAAATTAAATTATTACATGGTTATAGTACCTATTACGTAAGTCCATAGAATATCATCGGGTAATTTCGCCTAAGATGTGAACGATTTTTAAAACTTAACTAATGAATGTATGAGAAATAGTAATAAAAGGAAGAAAGTGGTTTGAGAAATAAGAGACATTTTGATAACCAGAATAATACGCTCACGTATTGTAATTAACTATTAATAAAATATTTATGAAAAATGTGTATGTGTAAAATAATTTAAATCTCGTTAAGAAATTTAATAATTTAGTTTTGTATGTTTTTAAATTTTTTTTTTTACGTTAACTCCACACAGGAGGCCTTGAGGAAAATAATTTCCCTCAGGGCCTATGTCACCTGGGATGCTGTGTGGAGGGTCTTTTTAAGGAGAGGAAGGAAGGTCTTGAAGAGACCCATGTTGTAGGAAGGAGGAAACACAGAGACCGGCTAATGATTCCACAGCCGAGCTGTTATATTTGAGGGAGCGGGCCGTATCGGCAGAGACGGGGCGAGAAATAAAAGGCGTCAGTCGGTGTAGTGAGTCAGTCTTTATTGTTGCGCTACGTAGCGAGGTCGGAGCGAAGCGGAGTGACAGTGGTGCCGTTAGTGATGCTGCTGCGTTGCTGATGAGTGAAGAAGGTCAGGAGACTACGGTGGTGAAGATCACTGGTCTTCAGGGAGCCGGCGTGTTGCTCTACACCATGGCGGTGTAGAAGTGACCTTGGTCCAGGCGGTCGACCGTCGTCGTGTTGACGAGGTATGGCGGCTGTGTGGCCTTTGAGTCGATACACACACGTGATGCAGGAAGGAACCTTGAGAGGCGGTGAGGATGCTGGTTGCTGGCTCGTTGCCGGTTGCTGGTTGCTGGCTCGTTGCCGGTTACTGGTTGCTGGCTCGCGGCCGGCCGTAGTAACTGACTGTAGGTATTTCGTAGTTTCCAGCGTGATCGGTGGGAGTCCAGTGACGGCGCAATGAATTCGGCAGACGTGGCCGCCACACACCCCCTTCCCAGTGTACGGAGTACAGTTGAGGGACGATGATGCCAGGAGTCGCAGGAAAGCCGGGTTAATGCTGCTCGTCGGTGCGTCCATGCTCTTGCATCTCTACCAATTCTCTCTTTTTGCGGTGTTACCGGATGCGTGGTAACACTCTTGTCAGGATGTTGCGTGCTGCGTGTTCAAATCACGTCGGGGTCACCAGTTGAGGGAGCGGGCCGGATCGGTAGAGTCGGGACGTGAAATGAAAGGCGTCAGTCAGTGAAGTGAGTCTGTCTTTATTGTAGCTACGTAGCGAGGTCGAAGCGGAGCGGAGTGACAGTGGTGCCGATAGTAATGCTGCTGCGTGATGATGAATGAAGACTGAACTGAGACTCAGCGAGCGAGCGCTTGCTTATATACTCGCGGCGAGTAATTACTCTCATGGTAGGCAATGCTGGGTGAATTCACGCAAAGCTGAGGAATCGCACGAACCTTCTGTGGGCACTTTTATGGTACAGCCACACGTTCTAGGCCTTTCGCGTAAGTGGCGGAATTATTATTTACGAGGCGGTGCGGCCGGCCGTAGTAACTGACTGTAGGTATTTCGTAGTTTCCAGCGTGTTCGGTGGGGGTCCAGTGACGGCGTAATGAATTCGGCAGACGTGGCCGCCACATATACAAGAACGAGTCGAGGAAGCGACCTGTTCTCATGTGACAAATGTCAACCGTGTACAAATGTTGGGCACGCGTTTGGCGTGTTTCCCGACTATGCACCGGTGCCAAAGGGATCAATGACGCTAATTCCTCGGAGCATCTTCCATTGTAATATCGGTAGAACAAGGATAGCATTCCCACCCAACGCCTATGCTCTAAGGATTGCAATCCGTCTGTTAAGATAGGAGAATCTATCAAACGGACCGCCCGTTTATGCACAGAGTCGAGGGTATTTTTCAGGTATTTTGGAGCTTCAGACAAGATTGGAAATTAAATTTGAAACATTAAATTTAACGAGATTATTTTTACCCCAAGAGAAAACACTCTCGAGGTAACCGTCCATTCTTTGCTTCAAAGCCTTCTGAGCCATTGGAGTTTGTGAGCCTTTTGGGGGCTTGTCAAACAAAAAGCTATCGTGGACTGTACTGTCATCCGCGTAACAATGAATTGGTGCACATGACAAAAGGTCGTTGATGTGCAACAAAAATAAAGTCAGAGGTTACACCATAGGTTGTTTTCAGATTTGTTAAATTTTCAAAAAAGATATTGTATTATAAGATACCCATTTCAAATCATATAATCATGCAGTAAAATAAATCAATATATTATCTGATTTTAGTTTAAATAAAATCATTAAAAATATATACAAGGTAAAACACCCTATTTCTGACACGTTAAGCTATCACTTTTTTTTCATGAATTTCAATATTTTTTTCTAAAATCAACCTTGTACTATTGAAACGAAATTTTGAATTTTTGGAAACATTGTTCAATTTCAAATGATGAAATCTCACTTTTTGGTAATGTGGTGAAGCCAACACTCAGGTACGTACCTACTTAAGGTATGTACCTGTGCAGCATGGTGATATCGCCGCCTGGTACCACTGGGAACGGAACATGAAGAATACTTACCTACCTGCGTTGAAATATTTGGAATCTCGTCGCACTTTATGGAAAGTACCGGAGCATTCACATTCCCTGTACATTAGGCGTCAGAAGTCAGAACCATCGAGAAACGTATCGTATTCTCTCGATATTACCAGCCGAATTATTAAACCGTTACATCTGCCACGGCATTATAAAAGCCGGAGTAATGGTTTGACCCAGTCAGTCGATAGAATAGTAAGCCAAACAACTTGTACCGTTATTACTACCATCACGCTCCGTGTAATATTTTGAATTATTAATTCTTATTAATTAACGATCAACAGTTAATTCCAGTGTTTTCTTTACGGGTTTACGTAGCACGTCTGATTGCCACAGTAAAATTATTACCGTTAAATATTTAAAATCATTGAATATGTAACATGCTAACAAAACACCCATTTCTGACATAGCAAAATCAATATGTTCCTATTTATTGACATGGCTCATCCTGTTTCTAAAATACCAAAAACAATGTGAATCCAGTATCCGACATGCATGTTGATATTTCGATAATACCTGCAGATAAAATGCAAAGCTGTGGGACAACGTTTAAAACAAAAATAGGTATTTTATAGGCACTTATTTGTCCGGGAAAGTATGCACCCTCATATAAAAATATAACGTAGTTTTCAATTTCTAAATCAATTGACGTAGGAAACAAATCCTTTTTTATCGTTTGAGGATTTTTTTTTCATTTTTAGCTCTTTTTTGTAATTTTAGTGGCAGCAGCATGTCAAGAAAGATTATTTTGCCTTGGTAGCACTCCTTTCTCGGTCTAAATATTCTTTGGATTGTTGTTTTCGTTTATGAAATTTGAACTACTCACTAGAACCAGCTACTATTGGTATTTTTGTAGTTGCATGTTTAGTGAAAGAAGTAGAAGGTTGATCAATAACAGCCCAGAAGAAACTATTTTTATACGGAGTAAGGGTATTTTCTTTATCATCCTGCTGACAAGATTCATTTCGATGATTAGATAGAACTTTTCCCGGTCCACTTTTTTTCCCCATTTCATACTTTCCAGATTTTTAAAAATATAATACAGTTTTTCTGGGAATGCCATATTAAATGCTAACTCTCAGAATGGATTTTCTATTTTCAATTTCATTCAGCGCCTTTTCTAAGGACTCTTGCGTATATTTGAGTCCACGAGACTATCCCCTAACTTTTCCCATTGCTAAAAATAGGTTCTCATTAGTTTAAAATGTAATTACCCAAGAAAATCACTAAATATTGTCACGGAAAATCACTAAATACCGAACGAATGACTGGCCCTATTCAAATAAAATTTAATTTTGGAGTTTAATCTAAAATTCATATTAAAACCTTGTTGGAACGAAAAATTGTTGTAGATACATACGTACATTTATATTTCGACCCACAAAGTTATATCTCATTTTATTAAAACATTAGTTCGGTAACATTATTTATTTAATAAAATTGTTACTCACAAACTGGGAAAACATTGCCAAATTTGCCTCTAAAATCATTAGAAAACTATTTCTTAAATGGCCCGTATTTTATATTAAAAAAAACAAATAAAGTAAATTACACTTTCGGCAATAAATACTTCTCATTCATTTTTTTTATTTATTCGATTTGGTTGGGTATTTTGGGCTCAAATCCAAAATATAGTTTATTATAAAAGAGGTCGCCCAGCCGTTCTTCTTATGTCAGGATTAAAAACCCCCAAATTATGATAAGTATCAATTTCAGATATACCGGTCAGAAATATGAACGTGATTTTTTGGACATACATGTCAGAAGTATGGTCACCCTATTAAAACAGGTACCTATTTCTGACCGCTCAAAAACTATCATAAATCTATTGAAATATATTTTTTCCATTTTAAATGTATAAATATGGTCAATACTCGATTGAAAAACATACAAAAATAATACATATTACTTTGGTGAACTGTGTCATCACATTTTGTAAAATTTGGTTTACTCACCGAAAAAGGTGAAAAAATTTGCGATTTCACAAAATCACCAAATATTTTGGTAGAAATGGGTGTCAAATAGTTCTTTGACTAGACATTGGTTAGAGGGAGAGGGGAACAACTTTCTCGATGCGCTATACGTAGGAATGTTACTTCAGTTGATAAAATCGTAATTTGTGTTACATTTGTCAGAAATTGGAGGAGGGTCAGAAATATAGTGTTTTACCTGACCTACATGTGTTTCTTGACGAAAATTTGTCCGTTTGTGTATTTATTTGCGCACTTACAAACTAATATATTTCAGATTTTTTTACATTCTTATTTTGCTTAGACATTATTGAAAAATGATAAATACATATGATCAAAAAAATAATTACAAAAAGTACATAATTTTAATAGTTTTATCATCACGCCTTTTAGCATTTTTCGATGTAGGTATAAATTAAAGCAAATTTGGAATGAAATAAAATCGATATTGAGTTATAATTTTGAAAAGCTGGTACGGAGAATAATTTATATTTTACATTGGAACCGCCCTGTACGATCGTAAGAACATCTTTCGACGAAATGTGGATTTTCGGCCGCTGGCTGGTTAAACGCCCTTAAATCAGTGATGGAGAACAATTCGGGACCATCTGCTTTAATATTAGTAGATTATGTAGAAAAAACAGATCTAACAATGCGCGTCTTTTTTGTAAAGTTAAGATATTATTTTTTGTAGTTTTGTTGTATTTATTGAGTAAATGATTCGAAAATTCATTCTATATACTGATAATATTAATTTAATTGAATAATCCGACACTGCATCGTTAACCCTTTGTGTGAACCATGCCCTGCTTTAAAAAGCAATTAGTCCAACCCTTATCATAAACATACCCCGACAGTCACAGCAACGACAGTATTGATAGTTAGAAGGATCAAAGATGTATAATTCAGCGATTATAATTTATATATCGGTGAAGAGAGGTACTTACCCCCTTTGTGTACTTATCAAATTCCGCCAATTGTTTACTTGAACGGCTAGGGTGTATTTTTGCGCGTAATAGATTCTATAAATATCCTTGTTCATCGATATTTATGTTGCGGGTATACTAAACAGGATGAGCGATTCAGGTGAGTTCGTTTTCAGGCGGCTCGCAAGTACGGATGAGTGCTTCCTGTCAAAGCGTTTGCGCCATAAGCTAATGAGGCGAACCACCCTTAAATCTTCATCCCTTTATATCAAGCATCTACATTCAAATTACCGCTGCCACCATCTAACATTATCTATGACGCTGTGGCTGATACGGCAGATTTTCCAAAATTCGCAGCCTTTGAATTACACGGTGACGAGGATTAAAATACCTACAAGAAAAATACTTTTATCTCAATGCGCATACACAAATTTGCGTATTATTTTCATGCAATGCAGGACAATCAATTGCGAGGGTTTGTTTGAACATTTAGGATGAACACAATATTAAACCGGAATTATAAATTAATACCTTATAGTTAGTTTTACTGTTTCACCTCTGTGTACCTACTATTGATCGATAACAACATACGAGTGTATTCCGATTTATGTTGAGACTATTCACACCATATTACGACAAACCAATAGATGAAAAAAATCGAGAGCATTTGTGCAAAATATATATAATAAACTGAAGCAAAGAAATATAATAAGACACAGAAAAACGAAATAGATAATGGTCGCAATTGGGACCCGAACCCAGAACCTCTCGTCTAATCGGTACGGGCGCCTCTATCAATTCGGCCATTACCACCTTCTATCAAACCGTTATATTTGTCAATCTCATATTTAAAATTTTAGAATTAACAATATTATCTTCGAATAATTTTTCCAAATTATAGGCAACTACTCTTTTCATTGGAAACAATCGTTCTACAATAATAATAATATTTGGATGATTTATAAAGCGTCGTTTTTGTGAAAAATCATCTTAAGGGCGCTTCTACAAACTGGTTTGTAACCTTATTAGCGTCTCGGATAAATATATCCGATTGTTTTTAATATTTCAAAGTTATCACTTTGTAGATAGTTTTTTCAATGTAATCACTTTTGTTGATAATAATCACCGAATTTCCTTTGTCCGCTTTAGTTATGATATGATGTAGTCTTAAATTCTTTCAATTTGATAATAAAATTTTCAAACACAAAGATGGTTTGGCCATGGGGTCAAGTACCAGTCCTTTAGTAGCTGATATATATTTAAACCATTTAGAAAATAATGTTAAAAATTGAGATACTACCAGCACCTATGGGTTGCTTGAGCAAGCTCCCAGACGTTGATATTTCGAATGGTGCGAGGCTTGGCTGGACGCTGAGTGTTCGCAGCCTGTTTTAACTACCAAGTACATACTATGGAGGAAGCCATTTTTTTGTAGATGCTTTCGAATTGACATTAGTATAATCGTAGATTCTTTAAATGTGTGCAGGTTTTTATGTTATAAAAGTGCTAGCATCCCATTATTATTGCTTCTTCCCAACGCAAGTTTTAACAGTAAACAACTGCCAGTGTTTGGCCCGGTGTATTGACACCGTATTATAATACATTTATAACATGTCCAAGTGAAATAAACAGTGAAGTTTTTTGCAAGGATAATTATTTTATTTAAAAGGACCCCTATCAATTTTGAACATGGGCCTTACGATCCGGATTGCAATCAGAGGACTGCAATAATATAAAAAAAACAAGAACCAGCTGCCAATTAATACAGATGACCAATATTACAATTACCGGAATCACAAAGATGAACAAAGGAAGACTGGATTCACATCGGAAATGAGATAAGTTTTTAGTGCCTTCCCACCCATACCCATTCTTTAACATCCATACAGAACTCATTCGTAGTTTTTTAACAAGATTAATCCCATAAATATTGTATTGTAAAAAATAAAATCACTACCCACGTAAAGATTTTATGCAATTCATGATTCTCAATTAATGATTGAACATTAGGTTCTCAATTAATAATTGCCAGGAATATTGTCGTTGTTGTCTTTCAGGCGGGTAGCTTCTCAAATAAATAAATACGCATTGTCGGAACACATTTTATCAGGGATTAAGCTACGAAAAGGTATTTGTACACAAAATGGATAAGATCAAATCTTTAATAGCCAAGAGAGGCGTGATTAAAGGGAAATTGACGCGTTTCGCGGATTCTATAAACTCCTTGTCCGCGATTGAAATTAAACTGAGGTACGACCGAATAAAGCCATTGTTAGATCAATTCGAATCTATACAGGACGAAATTGAAATTTTATCGGATGAGGAACTGGAAAATTCTATCAATATCTAAATCAATATTTTTCAGTCCTTGCTACTGCTAAAGGGGCGATGGACTCAATTAACGAGGGTAGAGTCGACATCAAACTCCCAACTCTCCAATTGAGAGAATTCGATGGGAATCAAAAAGATTGGGTAAATTTCGTTGAAACCTTTAAAACTTTGGTTCATAATAACAGTTCCTTGAGCAACGTCCAAAAATTCTTTTACTTACAATCTGCGCTGAAAGGGAACGCATTGAAAATAATTAGTAATCTAGAAGTTTCGGAATTAAATTACCTATCGGCTTGGGAATTGTTGCACGACAGATTTGCGAATCTCAGGGCTACCGTACATAAACATATCCAAACTCTATTTCAATTAAAGGATATGAAACATGAAGAGCCTGTAGCATTAAGGTATTTAATTGATGAAACTAATGTCAATTTGAAAGCGTTACAAAACATCGGAGTTAAAGTAGATCATTGGGATCCTTTGATTATTTACATAATTTCAAATAAATTGGATATAGCTACCCGGAGAAATTGGGAACAATATACATTGCAAGGTGAATTACCTACATTAAAGGAATTCATAAAATGTTTATCTGCTAGGGCACAAGTATTGGAGCTTATGAATGCTTCAGAGAAAAAATCTTCTAACCTACATAAAATTCAAATAGGCAACAATAATAACAAAAAAGATTCATCGGTATTCTTGGCAATAAAGGCAAACAACTGCATTTATTGTAATGATAAAGGTCATCAAATTTATTTTTGCAAAAAATTTCTAAAATTAAAATTACAGGATAGGATTGATGCTACGAAATCAATCCGGGCGTGTTTTAAATGTTTGAGGTTGGGTCATCAGGCACAGAGTTGCAAGACAAACCTAACCTGCAAAATTTGTGGCAAGTATAGCCACAATACTCTATTACACAAGGAGGTACCTCCGCCGGAGACCTCAAATATGGATGCTAATAACGAGGTTATAGTGTCGAATTTTTCTGCATCGGAAAAGGCAGAAAAAATAATATTATTGTCAACCGCCTACATAGGAATTGTGGGGGCCAACAATAAAATGTTTAAAGCTCGCGCCCTGATTGACTCTGGTGCGCAGAGTAATTTTATGAGAGCTGATTTTGCTAATAAATTAAATTTACCATGTGAATGGATAAACAAACCCGTGTCTGGGATCCATAATAATATCACACACATAAAAAAGAGAATTTCAGTGGAGATGACTTCGCTTAATACGGATTATAAACGCGAAATATCATGTCTGATTTTACAGGAAATTACAACCAATTTACCACAAGTGACAATGGCGAAAAAAGAGTTCAAAATACCACCAGGACTGGAGCTGGCAGACCCGAACTTCAATATAGCTGCACCCATCGACATCCTGTTGGGCGCGGAGAGCTTCTGGGAGATGCTAAACAACGATAGATTGAAACTCGAGTCAGGACCAACGCTTCAACGTACGCAACTGGGATGGATTGTGTCCGGTCCTATCAACGTGTACCCCAAACAAAGGCCTGTATCAGATTTTTGCAGTTTATCTATAAATAAGTTGAGTCATCAAATAGAAAAATTTTGGAAATTGGAAGAGATTAATTCCACTAAAATTCAAACTCAAGAAGAAAAGGCTTGCGAAGCCAGTTTTGTAAGTACTCATACTAGAGAAGATGACGGTAGATATGTTGTAAGTTTACCGCGTCGGGCATGCATTGATCAGTTGGGAAACTCATTGCTCACTGCCGAAAAAAGATTTAAAAACATAGAAAGAAAATTTGTGTCACATCCCGAGTTAAAGACACAATATGTAAAATTCATGCGTGAATATGAAGAATTGGGACACATGGAGATGTGTGACCAGTCAAAAGGGGATCGTGACTCCTATTTTTTACCGCATCACGCTGTAGTGAAAGAATCCAGCACTACTACTAAAGTGAGAGTCGTTTTTGACGGCTCCGCCAAAACCTCAAATGGAATCTCCCTCAATGAAGCCTTGATGACAGGACCTGTTATACAAAAGGATCTATATAACCAACTATTGCATTTCAGGAAACATCAAATAGTCATGACTGCCGACATCGAGAAGATGTACCGCCAGATTAACATGTGTGAAGATGACCTGGACCTACAGAAGATAGTATGGCGCGAGTCGCCACAGGATGTGCTCAAGCATTATCGTCTGAAGACTGTGACTTATGGACTGGCACCTTCCTCCTTCTTAGCCACAAGATGCTTAAAGCAAATTGGTATGGATAATAATTTAATTTTTCCTAGAGCTAGTCAGGTCATAGAAAATGACTTCTATATGGATGACTTGTTAACGGGAGCAGATGAGCTGGAATCCTGTAAAAAGTTAAAAGAAGAATTAATCAGCATCTTGTCATCTGCGGGGATGACGTTGAGGAAGTGGAGGTCCAATGCGTTGGAATTGTCAGCCGAGTCGGGCCAAGCTAAGTGTGCCGATTCAGGCGATTCCGACAAAATTATTACTGACAATCCAAAGACTGAGAAAATATTAGGATTAACATGGAACAATGAATCTGATTACTTTTCTTATGTAATAATGAAGCCATCAGGTCCAACCGAGAGCAAACGAGAGATATTGTCTTGCATCGCATCAACCTTCGATCCATTGGGACTCCTAGGGCCGATAATAGTCATAGCCAAATTGATAATGCAAAGGCTGTGGCAGTCCAAAGCAGCATGGGATGATCAGTTACCTAATGAAATATTAGCACCCTGGAGGACCTACCTGCAAGATTTAATTCAGCTAAATGTGTTGAAAATACCAAGAAAAATTATTTGCAAGCAAGCAAAAGAGCTACAGCTACACGGTTTTTGCGATTCGTCTGAGAAGGCTTTCGGAGCCTGTATCTATATGGTGTCAATGGACCACAGCGGTAAGTGGCATTCACACTTAATAACATCCAAATCAAGGGTAGCACCATTGAAGTCTATTTCACTGCCTAAGTTGGAGCTATGTAGTGCTGTACTACTGGCAAAATTAATGAAAACTATAAAACAAGCATTAAATATAATGAAGATCAACACATATTATTGGTGTGACTCTACGATAGCGCTGTGTTGGCTGAAAGGTCAACCTACTCGTTGGAGCACTTTCGTGGCCAATCGAGTAGCCGAAATACAAGAACTGAGTGATCCAGATCAATGGAGACACGTATCATCATCCGACAATGCAGCGGATATACTTTCCAGAGGAGCTACTGCGGATAAACTGATAAATTCTACAATATGGTGGAATGGACCAAATTGGTTGACCGACGGAGTCAACGATTGGCCTATATCGAACATTTCCTGTTCAAACCCTCCGGAGCTCAAGAGTAAAAATATTCTTTTATCTACTGATATTCAAGAATGGGAAATATTTGGAAAATTTTCCTCATTTATCAAATTGAAAAGGGTTACAGCATATGTACTGCGGTTTGTGAATAACTGCAGAAATATTAAAAGTAAAATTTCAGGTAATTTAAGTGTAGCTGAACTAGAAGCAAGTTTGAATTGTCTACTGAAATCAGCTCAGGCACATGCCTTTCAAAAGGAGTTGAAGACATTAAAAAACCAGGGAAATGTCAACAAAAATAGTAACTTAAAATCTCTTCATCCCTTTTTATGTGATGGTCTTATATATGTGGGCGGTAGATTAAGTTTAGCTACACACCTATCGTACCAACAAAGACATCCAATTATATTGCCAGCTAAACATAAGCTAACCGAATTGATTATACGTCACTATCATTATGTAAACTTACACGCAGGACCTCAAGCGCTATTAGCTGAAATAAGATTAAGGTTTTGGCCTATTTTTGGGAAAAATACTGTTAAAAAGATATTACATAAGTGTATTGTGTGTTTTAGGTGTAATCCTCGTATTGGTAACCAGATCATGGGAAGCTTACCGAGCGAAAGAATCACACCGAGCCGACCTTTTGCTATCACGGGAGTCGATTTTGCTGGACCGATTCCAACCAAAAGTGGGCCACTGAGGAGAGCTCCACTCGTGAAATCGTATTTATGTATTTTTGTTTGTTTTTCCACAAAGGCGGTTCATTTGGAATTAGTTTCGGATTTATCTAGCAATGCTTTTTTGAACAGTTTAAAGAGATTTATATCCCGTAGGGGAGAACCTGATAAGATCTTTTCCGATAACGCTAGCAACTTTCGGGGGGCCAGTAATAGGCTCAAGGAGCTGTATACCAGTTTGAGAGAGAACAACGACAAGATTCAAAATTATTTAGCTAACAGAGGTATTGAGTGGAGGTTCATAACCCCTCGAGCCCCTAGTCAGGGAGGGCTGTGGGAAGCTGCGGTCAAGTCAGCAAAGTTTCATTTGTATAGAGTCACTAGTAATTCTGCTTTAACCTTTGAACTTTTGTATACCTTAATTTGTCAGATTGAGGCCTGTCTAAATTCCCGTCCATTGACTTCCTTGTCTGATGACATCCACGATTACCAACCCCTCACCCCAAACCATTTCCTCATAGGCACTAAATCCTCTATCATTCCGGAGAGAGATGTCCGAGCCATACCAGACAACAGGCTGACCCAATATCAGAGAATCCATGCGCTAATGTTATCCTTTTGGTATAGATGGAAGCGAGAGTACTTGATGGAGCTACAAAAAAGGACTAAATGGCAAACCAGTAATCAACGGGCACTGCAAAAGGATGATCTGGTTATTCTGAAGGAAGATAATTTACCTCCACCATTATGGAAAATGGCGCGAGTTATATCTACACATCCCGGCGCGGATGGTGTAGTGCGAGTGGTTACCCTGAAAACCCCTCAAGGAATCTTTGTCAGGCCTATCACAAAGATATGTCTAATGCCTCTGGACCCGGAAACTGAACCTGTGACGGACGCCCCGGACCCTTCCGTCAGTCCGGACTCCCCGGACGACCATGATGAAACTTTTTAGGGTGAAAATATTAAAAAAAGACCCTTTAAAGATACCAATCCCAGGAACAACATGACAACCAATAAATTGATGATTGATTGCACCCCGCGCTGTGGTGCTTATATCGTGGACTGCACCTGGAGAAGATCCTAACCAATGGACTTAAAAAAAAGACAATTGTGTTGTGTTGGGTTGGGTTTTATTATAATATTATTTTGTGTTGGGTTGTGTTCTATTATAATAGTATTTTGTGTTAAGTTATTATTTAAATATGTAAAAAAAAAAATTTTTTTTTGGTTAATTTAAGTTTATATAATTAGTTTAGGTTAATCACCTTAAAATTCAACTTGTGAATGTACATTTTTAAATAATAGTATAATAAGCAGTGCAGGATCATTTAGTTTTGGCTGCTAATTTATAATAGGTAAAATTATTTGTTAGTATTTGTACGGTATTTAGAGTTAGGATTTGTGTTTTTTTTTTTGCTTTTGCTTTGATTGTCTTCCCCTGTTTTTGTTTTGTTTTCTTGAAGGGTTCCTAAATCGGTATGGGCGATTTAGTAACCCCGAGGCGGAAGCTATGTTAAAAATTGAGATACTACCAGCACCTATGGGTTGCTTGAGCAAGCTCCCAGACGTTGATATTTCGAATGGTGCGAGGCTTGGCTGGACGCTGAGTGTTCGCAGCCTGTTTTAACTACCAAGTACATACTATGGAGGAAGCCATTTTTTTGTAGATGCTTTCGAATTGACATTAGTATAATCGTAGATTCTTTAAATGTGTGCAGGTTTTTATGTTATAAAAGTGCTAGCATCCCATTATTATTGCTTCTTCCCAACGCAAGTTTTAACAGTAAACAACTGCCAGTGTTTGGCCCGGTGTATTGACACCGTATTATAATACATTTATAACATGTCCAAGTGAAATAAACAGTGAAGTTTTTTGCAAGGATAATTATTTTATTTAAAAGGACCCCTATCAATTTTGAACAAATAATATCTTTAATAGTTCTGACTTATTACTAAAATTGTGTATTTTTACAAACGTTACGTAGATGATATTTTTTGTATATGGACCGGTACCAAAAGACAACTTCAAATGTTCCTTAATTTTTTGAACAAAATTCATAAAAACATTAAATTTACATTAGAAATAGGAATTAATTGTAGCATAAATTTCTTGGATTTAAACCTAACTATAATTATTAATAAGATTGAATTTAATATTTTTCGAAAAGAAACATACGCTGATATAATTATACACAACTCATCTAACCATCCATTTTTACAAAACTCTTAGCTTTCCATTATTTGATCAATAATCTAATATTGAAATGATCTCATGACTCTGGTTTAATTATAAATGCAAAAAATACTAAATTGATACATATTAGATAACCCAATGCCAAGGCAAATATTATTACACCTGAAATTAAAATACACACTTCAGATTGCTTACACGTCGATATCTCTACATTGTGCACATGTGAAAATATTGAACTGGTTAAAGAATATGTTTATTTAGGTGTTATTATTGACTCTTTTTTCAAATGGGATTCACAAATAAATAAAGTCTGTGAACGACTTAGATCTATTGTTAGCAGATTATATAAATTAAAATTCTATGTTTCAATATGCACACTACGAATAATTTATTTATCGTTAGCTGAATCTATTATAAGGTATGGAATTACAGCCTGGGGACTTTCCTGTAACACAAATGTAATTCATGTTCAATCAGTTCAAAAATCATTAGTTAAATTATTAGCGCATAAAAGTTTATACGAACAAAGACATAATGTTCCGTACTTTTAACAGAATATCAAAATTTTCTCAGCAATTCTGTGGTATAAAATTATATCTCAGCATATGAATAGCCCTATATACACACATAAGTTAGACCACACTTACAATACCCGTTTTACGCTAAATGACGGACTAATTGTACCTAAGCACTTAAACAAATATGGACAAAGAACGCTGGACTACATGATACAAAATTTATTAAATATGTTACCTGCTGAAATAAAAAAATGTACAAATGGTAAAACAAGTATTATGTTGAAGAATTGGCTCGCCGAAAGAAAAATATTGTATTAGACACAAACACAAAAATTGTAACTGCAAATGTTCTCCAAAATAACCAGGAAAAAATCTCATAATAGAGAACTCCAGTCCAATTTTTTTATTTTTTTTAATGAATAAAGACCTTCAAACTTAAATAACTGCATTTTTATTTTTATTTTTATAGTTAGTTTTAATAGTTAAAATAATTGTCAAAGTTTTAATTTTTAAAGACTCCCAGAAACGCACCGTATCTATGGTGGTCTTCACCCACCCATAGTTTTTTACTTTTTAAGTTGTCATTTGAATCAGTGATGTCATGTCGAAGGAAATTTCCCTAGATCTAGGGGAGAAAAATATTTTTTAGGGATAAGGGAAATCAGGACAAATCTAGGGAAATTTCGAACTCTGGCAAAATTTTTATTACATATTACAATATTACTGGTAATATTTATATATATATATATATACGTATATATATTTTTGGAATTCCTATGAATCTTAATTATTGTTCATGTACTTACATGCAATGTTATTTTTAACACTGACAACTCAAAATGATATTATGGAACGTACCCATACTACGTGACACGTTCGGGGGGGGGGGGGGGGGGGGGGGTCTTCAAAATACCACGCTTGGTACAAATGAGCGGCGGGTTGCTTATGATTTTTATTTTGCAAAGTGTTTTTTTTAATTTGGAATTCAGTTTCTAATTCAGTGGTGAGTGTATTCGTACTTTTAAATTATTACTTCACGTAGCAAAAAGTGTTTTATTTGGAAAATCACGGTATTATTAGTATATTTACCAAGTTCCGATATCTTTCCAATTAATTATCATATTAATTAACATATAACAGGATTAGTGTTACACAATCGGGTGGCTACGTAGGTAATTGCGTAAATGTGAAATTTCACTTCGAAATCTAGGGAAATAATTTTCTTGGGCTGAGCATCCCTGATTTTGAATTTAAGAAAATGGCGGAATAAAATTAATATAGGATGACTCAATGACTTTTGTGTGAGAAATTGAGGCGTTTTTATTTAAGATTAACTGCTTTTAATATAGAAAAACATTGGCAAAATGTCCACATTTCACCGCTACTGTTATTGTATTTTAACAAAGTGCAATATAAAAATAATAAATCATCTTTTTCATTGCAAATACAAGTGACATCATTCTTCAATTTTGTGTTCAGGCGTGATTTTGTACATTGTTTTAAGTATAACACATACAGAAACACTGGTATTTATAATACACTGATCATGACGATTGTGTAGTAACTTGTATAAAAAGCCCTATACTAAAAACAATTTGAAAATACAATGTCAAATATGACACGACTTTAACCTCAAAAAGGCAAAATTTATTGCAGATTGTCCGCAAATATAGCCCTTTTCGTTAATTGTTGAGGGCCTAAATTATGTTTCAATAAACACAATAACTATTATTTATCTAAATCTCTATAAACAGTATGAAAATAAACCAAACACACGAAATGTTGAATTGCATAGGTACGTGTGCACTTCAAGTCATTTCAAATGTCAACACACTATCACCAGGTGACAGGTTAAGTGTGACGTCACAGTTAACCATTTCAGTAATGCCAACTTAACGCTGTGTTTTGAAAGAGGTTTAAAAATGCACTTTTTAATATTTTTTTAAAAACTCTGCGTTTAATATTATGAAATAAAACTTATATATTCAGAATCAGCGTTTCTTGGTCTATATGAACATATTTTTTTAAAGCCATAATATTTTTCACTGGAGTTCCTTATTGTGATCTCCCGAAAGAAACAATGCAATTATTAATGTAATTAAATGTAATGTATTTGTAATTTCATTGAACAAAAAGACTTTTTTTACCTAAAATATTGAATTCGAAATTGGATAGTTCCGATAGTTTCGACCTCCTGCAACTCCATACAGAGGTACAGGAGGTCGGTACCATCGATACATCGCGTCGGCTTGACACAGCGAAACATACTTATAGGTGTTAAGACATGGTTAATGTTGCAATTTTGCAAACCTTGGATCACTTACTTTTAAATTTTTGTTGGTTGGATTTTTATATAATGTACGTATTTTTTTAATCGTAACATATTGATATTATATATCTCTCAATTTTTTGTTGCTTATATTTTTATTTAATTTATATACTTTTTATTCCCATCGTAACTTTATCAAAACTATTTGTTTTCTCATGTTAAAGATGGAGGTACTGCCTTTATTATTTATGTAAAAGCCCTCTGGGCGTAAAATAAAAGAAATAAATAAACAACTAAATAAATTAATGTTCTCCAAAACGAGCTTGAAAAAATCATTTGTCATATATTTGGATTATAATTGTGTAATTTCTACTATTTAAGAAATTCTAAAAATTATAGTACTTTATTAAAGTTAAATACCTAGTCATAAATACATTGGGAATTCATATGTCAAATATTGGTTTATAAATGTGTAAATTCTGATTATGCAATTATAAATGTTCTCTAAAATGGCCTGGAAAGAATATCCTACTTGTGATCTCACTAAAGAAAACACTCATAGAACATTAATAAATGCATTCACTCTGAGTGAATTTATCAATGTTCTCCAAATTGACCTTGAAAAAAATCACATCTTTGCGATTCTTTTAAAGACATAAAGAAACCATCCCTTAATTATATACAATTCTTAATGTTCTCAAAAATTGTCTTGACAGAAGCAAATTCACGTGATATCTTGAACGAAACCATTCCTTTGTTAAGAATATTATGAACTAAATATACAATTTGGCTGTATCACATTGTAATGCATTGTAATATATTTGCATATGTAAATAAAAAAAAAACGAAAAAAAAAAAGTTAAATAAGTTTATTTATATCTTCAAAGTAAAATCACCCATTGACAAACTACTAAAAAGTAGTTTATTGGGACTTTTCTTTTTTCTTTACTAAAAAAACCATTCGGACGGGAATCAATAAAATCTTTGAAGGCGGTTTGGACTGCCCCATCGGAGTTGAATTTTTTCCCTAGCAAGAATTTATCCAAATTTCGAAAAAAATGGTAATCTGTTGGGGCAAGGTCCATAGAGTACGGTGGATGTCTTAGACATTCCAATAGAAGCTCCTCTAATTTGGTAGCCGTCTGTTGTGTAGTGTGTGATCTAGCGGCCAACGCGCGTTTGTTGTTTTGCTTCACTCAATTCGTGAGGTACCCACCTTTCAAGCTTTTTCACCTTCCCAATTTGCTTCAAGTGAATTAAAACAGTTTTATCACTAACAGAGCAGCCTGCAGCTAACTCGGATGTGGTTTGCGATGGATCCGCTTCCACAATAGCCTTCAATTCTTCATTATCAACTTTGGTCTCCGGCCGTCCACGGGGCTTGTTCTGCAGGTCGAAATTTCCAGAACGAAAACGTTGGAACCAAAAACGCACTGTGTTTTCTTTTGCAGCACCGTCGCCATACACATCATTAATCCTTCGAGCCGTTTCTGCAGCACTGGTGCCACGGTGGAACTCGTACTCGTAAATAACGTGATATTTCAAGTTTTCCATTTTGTAAATTAAGTGACGCAAAGAAAAAAACAATTAAGGAAAAAACAAATTAATTATAATTTTCGAAACACAAATACATGAGTAAATAGCTGTATAAATTTGAATTTGGAATTCCTAACCAAAGAGAAGATATTTGGGATCAAAGTTGCCAGTACGGCAAAACGCTAATTTCATATGTAAGGACCTAATATTTATAATTTTTCCTGTCATATTGTATTACTTTGTCTTTGTAATAAATAAAAAAAAAATAAAAAAATAAAAAAAAAATATCCCATTATCCCCAAATAATTTCAAAGCTGGACTTAACACCATTAAAATAATTGCATCTAATAATGGTTATAACTCCAAATTAATAGACGACATATTAAACAAAAAATATTAGAAAAACTTTCATTTGGCCTACATTTACCCATTGCTTAGTGATAATATTAAAAACCAATGGAGAAAAATATTGTTTGTAAATCATCAAACCTCCAATTTAATCATGAAAAAAATTCCTAATACAATACAGCCGGCTTTTATACGAATAATAAATTGAAAAATTATATTTTAAATAACAAGGACAAAGACCAAAAAAATAAAAAAATCCGGAGTTTACCAATTGAATTGTTATGACTGCAACCATTTTTACATAGGCAAAACTTGCAGAAATTTTGAAACGAGGAATAGCAATAATTATTCGGAATTTGCTAACCATGTAATTGAATTTAACCATTCATTTGATATAAATACTGGTTTTAAAATTTTACACACTAACGTTAGTGGTTTTCACTTAGATCTTTTAGAAATATTAGAAATAAAGAAAAATGTCAATAGAAATTTTAATATTATTAACAATCAAATTAATTTTGTGAATAACCCTATTTTAAACATATTTCCATTGTATTTATTTTGTCTATGTTCTTCTAAGCACCCCCCTTTCCATCTCTCCCCCCCCTCACCCTTGTTGATCTTCTAAGCACCTCCGCTTTCCACGTCTCTCCTCCCCCCACTACTTCCATTTCTACCCACGCCTGTTTTTCTATGTTTGATCATTTAGTGTTAGTACATTAAATTTCCTGATGAAGAGAACATCGTTCTTGAAACATGTTGACTTTTAAATAAAGATTATTGTGGTAAAAACAATGTTTTTTAAAATTATTTTATTAAATAACTTTAGGTTCTAAATACTTTTTGCACGTTACGCTTTAAAATATTAAGCTAAATTAATTGTTTGCGCCCGTACATATTGAATATGAATATAAATAAATAGTTTTGTCCATAAATAAAACCCAAGTCTTTCAAGAAAGGCTAAAAATTCAATTTTGATGACTCAATCCAATATTGTATTTTTCAGCATTTCTTGAAAGATTTGGGTTTGTTTATGAACAAAACTATTTATTTATATTCATATTAAATATGTACGGGCGCAAACAATTAATTCTCCTCAATATTTTAAAGCATAACGTGCAAAAAGTAAAACCTAAAATAATTTTATTGGCGCCATCTGTGAATGCGTAGATTATAACGTACCTTACGTTTAATTGGCGCCATCTGTGAATGCCTAGATTATAACGTACCTTACGTTTAATTGGCGCCATCTGTGAATGCGTAGATTATAACGTACCTTACGTTTAATTGGCGCCATCTGTGAATGCGTAGATTATAACGTACCTTACGTTTAATTGGCGCCATCTGTGAATGCGTACATTATAACGTACCCTACGTTTAATTGGCGCCATCTGTGAATGCGTAGATTATAACGTACCTTACGTTTATTTTATACGAATATAATTTTAAAAACCGCTTAAATTTTTCTTTGCATTTCGCGTTTCTCTACTTCCTTTTTCTTTATTTCCTTTTCTTTATCTATTTTTAGATTATTTAGTTCATAAATTCATCAAAATCAAAAGCTAAAATTTGATAGAATGATTGTAAAGTAAACATTTTAATAATTTTTTGTTTCTTTTTTAATTTTCTTTTTATTTCTCTTCTCTACGCTTATATTGTTAATATATTATTAAAATATATTATTTACATTCATAAGCAACTTCTTGTATATACCAACAAAACTTTAATATATTATCCACCAAGTGTAATATCTAAGTAAAAGTCAATATAATAGACCAAACAATAATTCATGTAACAAATCTGCTCACTCTGACTGTCCCAAAAGGGGTATATTTCCTACTTCGACAGCCAAAGATCATTTTAATATAAGTAAGATGTAAAAAAATTGCATTAATTAAAATTATGCCATTTAATAATAATTCCAGATTAGCCTCTGTTAAACTCTGTGAAGATCTCGTGTCAGCAAAACTAGAATTTATTCCAAGTTTCATCGCCATGTTGCACCCTACCGCCTTGTCAGCGATCTTGGGAATTTCCTCCATCCTGGAGCTGTAAGCGCGGTGAAATCGATAACTTTACAATATCGGATCGATAGGCGTAACTACCGGTGATTTTATATCGATGTCCCTAGCACGGTTACATCGTTGACTGCCGAATCGATATTGACAGGGAATAAATAAGAAATCGATGTACGCTGGCAACACTGAACGCATTTTCTATGAATTGACACTACGAAATGTAAAACGCCCAGCAATTATGTAAAAATGTTAATAAATTGTCAAAGTTGAATTGAAATGCTAACATACATATGCATTGGCATTCCGCATTTACTTTTTGATACTAAACGGGAGTTAATTAGTTAATGAGGTATTTTTTCATATTTCAACTGTTATTCATATTGAATCTGTAATTCGTAAGCTGTTCGAATATAACTGTAAAGATACTAAAAAGCATTTGACGTCGAAATTGCCTCTTCGGTCGAGGGGCAAGGCTCTCGACTAGTAACCCGGGGGTCGCGGGTTCAAATCCCACCGTGCGCAGATACATTTTATTTGATTGATTTTTAATTAAATGAAGACAATATTAGCGAAACTAAATCGAAAATCTGAGACAGAAAAATCAAAAAAGATATTGGCTCCGCTGGGACTCGAACCCAGGACCCTTTGCTTACATTGATTTTTGTTTTTACAATTTAATAATTTAAAATAATGTAAGGTGTATTTGCGGCACATTCCGGAGTGGAAGATACTATCAGAGTGGAAGATACTATCAGAGTGGAAGATACCCTTGTGTAAGACCACCATTCAGAATGGAAACGTTGCTTGAAATGGCTTTAGCCGTGTTTAGTGACTAGATAGGCCAGGCACTTCCCCACCTTCCTCTTCCCCATCTCCTTCCCGTCACCATTTACCTTCAGTCTCACAACAATTGAGGATGCCATCGTCTCACAGGCTCCAAACGGAAGCAGTTAGGACTCTTGTGAGGTATTCAACATAAAAAAAATCCAGCAATGAAGCTGGTGGATATACTGTTGAAGTAGCTGAATTTTATGAGTTTGAACTATGGGTATCTTTTTTGTACCGTCTCCAATGTTAAAGAGTACTATCTATGCCAGTTTTCAAAATTCTACACACCATGCTAACTAATTTATATTTAACTAAACGAACCTTTATCGTATATAACCACAGATAAGAGAAACAAAGGTGTATAACTCATATGGTCTGACACTTTTCGAGACCTTTTTGCTAAAACATGTAACATTGGGAGTGAGAGAGTTCGAAATACGTAGATAAATTTGAACCCAGATCAAGTCGTCCAGTTGAGAACTAACCCTTCCGTTTAAAACTAATTAAGTGCGGTGAAAAGCGACCCGAGACCTCCACTTAACTTCCCCCCCCCCTCGAGTTAATGTTCCGTGGAGTGGAGAGGTCATCAGGTGAAAAGGCCGCGCAGAAGCAGCTTAAAAGTGGTGTAAACCTTAGTAAAGAGGTGGCTCACTAAGCCGTTGTTCAATGGTGGTACAGATATTGTTTTAATCTGTATATTTTATTTATTTTAATTTTATTTTTTATGTACGTATTTTTATGCTTGCTTGGTTGCTTGCTTGTTTGTTGTTCATGTATTGCTTTATAAAGAGTATAGTCTGTCAAATAAGAGTAGAAAATGTAAAAAATTGAACTACAAAATTTTTAGACTGGCAACACCAATTGAACTGTCAAATATTCTTTTAAAGTGCAATGTCACTGAATGTGTAGAACACAGTAAACCACATTTTAAAAAACATTTTTGGTTCATGACATAAATTTGATTAAAAGCTGTTTCAAAAAGCGATTTGCTTTCATTTAATTTAACATAAATTTGAATTTAACAGTAGATAGAAAGGAAGAATCACTAACGGAGAGTTTAGTAACACTACTTTTAGATCTGAATGAGTTAAATATATTCAGATCTAAAATTAGAGTCACGATCTAAAGCCCAGGAAACGCTTGGTGCTTAAGCTAGTATTAAATAAAAGTGAGCAAATTCTAAACTGTGTTTTATATTTTATTACATTATCGTTTTTCTTCATTGTTAACACAAAATTTCGAAGGTATAATAATAATATACCTATACGCAATTCTAATTTTAAGATCGGTGGGATCTTTTACACCTTTTTATTTTTTTATAAAAATGTAGGTTACACAGATTTACACCAACACCAGGAGTTATATGTTTAGTATTGCCATTTGAACTACAGTGGCACCCTCCTATGTTTTCTACTCTTATTTGACAGACTAAAGGAAATGTTTGAAACTTTCAAAATGGCTTCTTTCCACCCCAGGAAGGTTTCTGGATTACCACAACCCCATGACAAAAACTCTTACGAAACTGTCAAAAGTGTCACAATTTGAGAATGACATTTTCCAAACCATCGACTGTTCAATCTGCATTCAATTTTTGATTTTTTTTCAAAATTAATGAATTTAATTGAAGTATTCACCTCTGATGCTAAGCAAAATCGAATACTTGGAATCTAGTCAAGGATTATAGGTATTTTAAATATGTACCTATGTTAGGTAGTTAATTTTATTGATTGTTATAATACGCCTGCCTCGATACAGGTATATCCCAGTGAGACAGGCATCAAAAAAACCTAATGTACATTTACTTTTTTATAGTTAAATAAAAAAATTTAAGAATAATAAAAAATATTTTATTCCAAACTTGATGATAAACAAAATATTATTTCGAATATTCCGTTGCCATCTGAATCAGATATGCGCGATTTTTGGACAAACATTTGGAGTAAAGATATAAAACATAATGAGGCAGGTCCATGGATAGAAAATGAAGAACTCAATTGTTCAGACATTGAACAAATGAGTTTTTCTGATATATCGTTTGAATTGTTAGCCAAAATTATAAAAAATACTCATAATTGGAAAGCCACGGGTTGCGATTGGATACATAATTTTTGGTACAAACGTCTAACTACTTTACATCCTCTGTTTGCAAAAAATCTTTCAAAACTTGTCAAACAACCTCAAAATTTTCCTAATTTTCTAACTAAGGGCATTACTTATATGTTACCTAAAAGCGAAAATATTAATAATCCCTCGCAATATAGACCCATTACATGTCTACCGACAATATACAAAATTTTAACCTCTTGCTTGACAGATTTAATACTGTAAGGGAATCAAGTACTGGTACAATATAAGACCAGAGCTCAGGATTATGGGAAAGGTATTTTTCTGTCAAGTAGGTGAGAAATCAGAAAATAAAAAGAAGATGGATCTTATAAAACTATATTGTATGCAATAAAAACAAACATGAGAGTGCAAATTTAAAAAATACAAAGCAATAACATACCAGATGGACTCCTGAACACGCTAACCTAACTAAACGAATTTACGACGGATGACGACCGCGAAGTTGCTTAGTAGAGAGAAGACGAGAAGACACTTCCAGGCTCCTTAACCGGGGACGTCGCGCAATCCCGAGATCCTAGGTCATCCTTCTTAGGAAGAAGGCTGCTACGCCTCCAAGGAGTGTATTTAGCTTAGGGCTACCTTAACAAGCTCCATGAAAAAAAGCACGTGGTCCCAACTGATCACCAAGACCTGCGTCTCTCGGTAGAACCGTCAACCATCCGTGACTTCACGACGCGGGGTCACAAAGGCATATTATTCTGCCACCTCAAGGACCAATCCCTTTACAAGTTCCTTTCCAGAACACATTTCCACAAAATGCATTTGGATGAAAAAAATATTTTATCTGAACAACAAAAAGGTTGTTGTAGAAAACATATGGGATGTAAAGAACAATTAGTTATTGATTCTGTAATTTTAAAACAAATTCAAAATCAAAAGCGTAATTTACATACTTGTTATATAGATTATCAAAAAGCTTTTGATAGTGTCCCGCACTCGTGGCTAATCAAAATATTAAAAATATATTAAGTTAACCCAATTAAAATTAGCTTTTTGAAAAATATTATGTCCTTTTGGAATACAGATTTACTAGTAAATTTAAAAGGGAAGAAAATAGTAGTACCGAGCATTTCAATAAAAAGAGGGATTTTTCAAGGAGACTCATTGAGTTCTCTTTGGTTTTGCTTAGCATTGAATCCTCTGTATAAAATGTTAATTAAAAGCAAGTTTGGAATAAAAATTAAGGGTAATAAAAGAGAGAGTAGTATAGTTTCACATCTATTATATATGGATGATATAAAATTATTTTCAAATTCTGAATCAAATTTAGAGAAAATGATTAAGGTAGTTAAAATTTTTTCAGATGCTATTAAAATGACTTTTGGTTTAGATAAATGTAAAACGATCCATATAGAGAAAGGCAAAATTGTAGATGGAGACGAGGGTATATTTAGAAATTTTAAAATTAAAAGTATGAAAGGGGATGAGGTTTATAAATATTTAGGATAGTCGCAATCGAATAGATTGGATCACACTAGTATTAAAAATGATATAAGGGTTAAATTTCAAACTAGGATCAGAAAAATTTTAAAATGCAATCTATCTGCTAAAAATTTAGTAAAAGCAATAAATACTTTGGCAATATCTCTATTAACGTACTCATTTGGCATAATTAAATGGTCCAATACAGATTTAGATAGTTTAGAACGATTAATTAGAACTAAGTTAACAAAGTTTAATTGCCATCATCCAAATTCAGCTATAGAACGAATTAATTTACCTAGAAATTTAGAAGGTAGAGGTGTAGTCAAAATAACATCTTTGAAACACAATCAGGTAGAAATGCTTAGAATTTTTTTCCATAGGAAAGCTAATAGCTCAGAAATGCACAAAATATTTTGCAAGGCAGATATAAACATTACACCTTTAAATTTATATGACGAGAATGCCAACATTCTTATAAATACTAACCAGGAATTATTAAATTCCTGGTCAAATAAAATTATTCACGCAAAACACTTCAATTATCTCAACCAAACATATGTTGACAAACTTTCGTCAAACAAATGGTTGAGCATTGGAGAGTTGAGCGCAGAAATAGAAGGATTTATGCTTGCCATTCAAGATAGAGTCATTAATACTAAAAATTATAGGAAGCATATAATCAAAGATATAAATCAAATTGATGATTTATGTAGAAAATGTTTGGCTTTTCCGGAAACTATAGAACATATAATATCGGGATGTTCTATATTAGCGCCGTCCGAGTATACATTTAGGCACAATCAGGTTTTAAAAATAATCCACCAAAGTTTGGTAATTAAACATAACTTGATTGACTGCCGTAATATAGTACCATATTATGAATATGAACCAAATTCATTTTTAGAAAATGAATTTTATAAAATATATTATGATAAAACTATACTAACAGACAGAACAATTAGTCATAATAGACCTGATATAGTTTTACATGACAAAATTAAAAAAAAAATAACTTACATCATTGATGTAGCTATTCCAAATTCCTGTAATATTCAAAAAAACTGTTTCTGAAAAAATTAGAAAATACACAGATTTAGGAAATGAGATTAAAAGAATTTGGCATTCTCGGACTATAAAAATATTACCATTTGTTATTTCGGCTACTGGCATTATACCTAGGTCTCTGATTCAAAATTTAGGCGTATTATATTTGTCAAAGAATTTTTATATAAAAATGCAAAAATCGGTAATTTTAAATACATGTAGGATTACAAAAGATCTTTTAAATATTTATAATGAGGGATCAGTAGGATTTATAGGTTCAATTAGGAATTCCACAGAGCCGAACCCTCTGATATGAAAATATCTGGAGTCAGTGAATTATTTTCCCATCTGGTCTCTGGTAGGTTGACATGTTGTTCTTGTATTGTTTTGTAATTATAATACTTATATAGTGCAATTGCATAACGTGGATTGACCAGATGATCATTTGGGAAGTGTGTGAAAGGGTTTAGTTTTTCCTGTGGGGAAAATTAAACCCGGACATTTAAATCTGGTGCGTAAAAATATATATGAATAATGAAATTTTGTTTAAAAAAATTGCAATAGGTGGCAAAGCGAGCTGTTTGAAAACTGAATACATGAAACGCAAGAGAGGGGAGGGGAACGCGGGAGGGAGGTTTGCGGGACGGTGGTGGGGGAGAGGGAAGAGGGAAGGCGGGGAAGTTGGGGAAACGCTTGAGGGGAAGAGGAAATGGGAGGGGATGGGGAGGCGAAACGGGAACGGGACGAATGGGAAAGGACACGTAGGGAGAAAAGTTTCTTTATTAAGCGGCAATGCAACTGCATTATTTCTACTGGTTCTATTATATTATCTATTGATCAATTTATGCATGCCCAGGAGAATTTTAGTCTTTTTAGATCTCAAATTTGCTTTGAATTTAAGTGTCATTTTTAAAATTGGAAGTGATTCTCTTCCTCCAACTCGAAGACCAAGCGTGAAAAATTTCATCAATCTCGGAATAAAACTATAGAATTGTTAAAAAATAAACCCACACCGGACTACTCTTCTTTATATGTATATATTATGTAGATTTTTCTTTTTGATAATAATATGTATTTTCAATTGGTTATAGGTAGGTACATTCATTACCCGAGGAAATAATTTTTTTGGTTTTCCCTTAAAAATCAAGCCAGGACCGTGCCTTTCTCAGATTTTTATAATTGTAACGAGCTACCACTGCCGACACCTACAGGGCAGGAGGTACTAAAGTTGTATAATTGTACTATTTCTGAGCTAAATTACGAATGTTAAAAATTGTTAGTAAGTAGGTACTTATTGTGCAATAAAGAAAAGTGTTGACGCAACCCTCTACACATGTTCTTTCATTCCTCCACCCAACCTAGTATCCAATTACCTATCCCTATCTGATAGTGTGTGACATTTACAACAATAATCAGGCGGTTAATGAAGCATGTGCAATGAACAACATGTGATCTCTCAGTGCAATTTAATGTCGATTTTGTTAAGAAATCTGGGCAGGAACCACCATGTAGGCAGTGGCGTAGCTAGGCGGGGGACACATGAACACGATCTGTTATTTATATTTTCGTTTCTCGTTTGTCACCTGTGTCATCCTCATTTCTTTCGTTCATTGTGATTGACGTGAACTCGTGGAGGGAATTATTATATTAATTGTTGAAAAAAATTGTTATTTTGTTAGTGTTAGTGTTAAAAAAACAAGGTAAGTGGATTGTATAATTCATTTTTTGGTGGGGGGAGAGAGGTGACACCACGTTATCCGCCCCGGGTGCCATCCATGATAACTACGCCACTGCTTGTAGGTACTCCTTCGGCGTGTATAATTTCGAATCTCTTATTTGCGATTGTGCAGTGATTACCACTAGTACCCCTCAAGGCCATAATAACGATTTATATCAACAAGAAGTGAGCAATAATCAATTGATGCCTCAGTGCGCTTACTACGATCCTGTTATGAGCTTGTGCAGTGATTACCGCCAGCTGTGCCACTCACGATCGATTTATCTTAATTGAGTATCAGAAGACAAGTGGTAAGTAAATCTTTGTTGTTTAAGAGAATTAATTCGGATATCGACATATTTAGCGTTAGTGAAGCTGCCTTTAAAAGGCAAGCTCTATTAATGCTTGTATAGTTTGTATGCCTACTGTTTATGTTTAATGTAATACTGTTACAAATGTATTTAAAAAATACGTTAAAATGTAAAGTTTTGTAATGTTTTTGAAAGAATACAAATTAATTGAACAGAATTGAATTAAATTCAATTGAAAGTCAGTCCTTTAAAAATATTCAAATGTTTTCCAACTCCCACATAGTTATCAACTTGAAAAGTTTATAACTATTGATTCTTATTCAGTCCATAAATTGAATCGCAGTGAATATTAATATACGACTAAAAAGTGAAGTGTAATTTTTATTTACAATTTCTCTGCTCATGATAAGATAAATCACACACAATTAAGTAATAAATAAAAACATATTATTAGCGAGCGCAGCGTGATAACTTTACAAGTAAACACGTGCCACGTCCGCGTCCCTGAGGTTCAAATTGCCTTTACCTCGTCTACGCGTTCATAACAACATTATGCAGCTTCGTCAAAATCAATATCTTGATTCTAAAGTTTGTGTGGAAATGCACACCGCACATTGCACATTGCACACTACACGTGCTGTAAGCAGATTGCATGTTGCACATAAGAAGGTGAGGTAGACTGGCGCATAATGCGGACGGTTAGGGTGGGTAGTGTCTGCTGACTCAATTTATTTCTCAGTAAATTGTTTTAACGGGTAATAAATCAATTTGGACACCTACAAAAATTGACATTTAGAATCCTATAAATAAGTCGTCTCAAAGTGGTTTAACCACAGTTTGAAAATGGCATTGTAAGCCGAAACAACTGTAACAAAAATAAAAACTAAAATAATTGCAGAAATTGATAATAATATTATTAAATTAAATTTTTCAAAATTAAACGGAGCTCTACGAATTAAACACAAAAAAATAATAATAATAGGTAGTGAAGATTTAAAAAAAATATTACGTTACAAAAATAGTACGAGCTGAATGAAACCTCATTTTTAATTTTAAGATTTTGTGCATATTTTTTAAGAGATCCAACTGCTCCCGCCTGGAGCCAGTGAAACTTTGGCATCCCCAATTGGGGTATGTTGTGAGAGGAAGGTGGGGAAGTACATGGCTATTCAGATCTGGTCACCAAATATGGATGAAGCCATTTCAAGCAACGTTTCAATTCCGAACGGTGGTCTTACTCCAGGGTGATACTGAGAGTATCTTCCACTCTGGAACGTGCCGCAAATATGCTAAACATTATTTTTAATTAATAAAATTGTGAAAAACACATCTTACTCAATCAAACGTAAAGCCAGAGTAAAGTTAGCCTCCCAAAAACTGGGCGTACTGTACAGGGCCCGCAGATACTTTAAAAGTACACAACTGCTAACCCTGTACAAATCGCAAGTGCGCCCCACGGTTGAATTTGGCAGCCACCTCTGGTCTGGAGCTCCAAAATACCTGAAAAATACCCTCGACTCTGTGCAGAAACGGGCGGTCCGTTTGATAGATTCTCCCATCTTAACAGACGGATTGCAATCTTTAGAGCACAGGCGTCGGGTGGGAATGCTATCCTTGTTCTACCGGTATTACAATGGAAGATGCTCCGAGGAACTAGCATCATTGATCCCTTCGGCACCGGTGCATAGTCGGGAAACACGCCAAACGCGCGCCCAACATTTGTACACAGTTGACATTAGTCACATGAGAACGGGTCGTTTCTTCGACTCGTTCTTATGTTCAACAGCTCGGCTGTGTAATGATTTGCCGGCCTCTGTGTTTCCTCCTTCCTACAACATGGGTCTCTTCAAGACCAATGTTCATTCCTTCCTCTCCTCAAAAAGACCCTCCACACAGCATCCCAGATGACATAGGCCCTGAGGGAAATTATTTTCCTCAGGGCCTCCTGTGTGGAGTTAATGTAAAAAAAAAAAAAAACGTAATTTATTGGTGTACGCCGGGATTTGAACTCGCGTCCTTCGGATTGTTTGTCGAGAGCCTTGAATATATTGAGATGTAGTTTGATGAGCGGTTGATAGATCGTTAGCTGGGGACCCAGAGGTAACTGTCCAAATGTGAAGTGTGCAGAAAAATTAAATTTATGTGTATTCGAATATTAAATCATATTGTACGTTTATGGCAGTGGTAGATTCTCAGTATCGTCCTGCCTAGCGATTCCGTATTTTTTGTGGGATCGTTTTTGGATAACGGACGTTATTTCCCGTCAGATTTGTGTGATTTTTACATATATTTATTGTCACATATTTTAGTTTAGATCGATTTAAACACGAATTCCTGCAAGTTCCTACGCATGATTATTTATTCCTTTAATGTACGTTGTACATAGAAAAAGCAAATAGCAGCCATAAAAATCACACAAATCTGACAGGAGATAACGTCCGTTATCCAATAACGATCTCACAAAAAATACGTAATCGCTAGGCTGGTAAAAAACCAAGTTGTTTCTAAAAATTTGAACAATTTATTAAATATTTGAAGTCAATTTTCACGTTCTGTGTAAGTTCTATTAAAATTCTGTGATTATTTCACTTTTATGAAGCCAATGTTCTATAAAGATATAATAGCAGAACTTGAATAGAACTTACACAGAACATGAAAATTAACTTAGAATATTTTATGAATTGTCAATTTTTTTTAAACAACCCATCCTTAGACTAAAATTGGAGAATACCAACAAAGGACTTACAATGTGATTTTTTTTTCACATTTTAATCTTCGATTGAACTCCCATGAGATAAGCCACGAACCGCCAGTGGCCGTCAAAAAAAAATAATGGCATAATTCTTAAAGCCGTAATTCTTTTTATGTTCCAGAGTTGGTTTTTACCTCTTTGCTCTGTTACCAAAAGCAGAAGGGAATATTTTATACTTTGTCAGTATTCAAACGTGCATCTTATGGGATCCCAGCTGTAATCATATTCTTAAAAATCTATAATGGTCCACCCTAACGGGCATACAGGGTAACTGGAACTTGAGGCTAGGTATGCACCTTTATAATGTTTTATCCATGGAACTAAGATTGAAGTTTTATCCCTTCTCGGCGTGAAGGCTAATTATTCCGTTACCAGTAAGTGGTCCAATTTCCCAGATAACGAGTTTCCAACGAATCCTCCACTACATCTACATCCAACATCGCATGTTGCAGAAGATGCAATGTAACATGACCTTTAAGTTAAACTTTTTTTTATTAAGTTTATTTAGAAGAAAGGCAGTTATATAAATTCATTTTACATTATTACGTAGTGAATACAATATACACCAGTTAAGTTCCATTTATAATCGTTTTTGTTATGACTACAGATTAGAAAGCAAGTGGATATTAAAAGATTTTATATTATACAGCATAAGTAAAAACATAATAAACCTAACCTAACATGGAAAGCAAACAACTGTGGTCTCATCACAAACGTAAGTGAAAACGATCGTGCACGTGAAGTTTGGTATATGGTAAACTTTCTAAACTTTCACCAACATAATTTTATATATAACAATAACAATCGCTTATTAGACTTAGCTTTATAAAACCATCCTAAAATATCTGTATAACTTTCAAATGATCCACTCCTACCAATAGATAATCACCATCCTCCCCTATACATTAAATTAAATATTAAATGCGATGATGAAAGAATACCTGTACAAAGAGTCCTAAACTTTAAACGAACCGATTTCGACTCAATTAACAGCCATCTCTCAAACACAGACCGGTCTTTTTTGTCCGATGAAAACATTGATGAATCTTTAGACCAACTTTATTTATACTTTTCTAATACTATTGAATCCTATGTACCTTTTTATACACCGATAAGCTATACCTACCCGGTTTGGTTCTCATCGGAGCTTACTGCCTCTTTTCAGCAAAAAAAGAAGTCAACACAAAAAATCCATAAGTGATTATATAATCTTTAGCGAAACCAGGAAAACATGTAAAGATCTTTCCAAAAAATGTTACAAAATGCATATAAACCTCTATCGAGGACTGTCTTTAAATCTAAAATCTTAGGAAATTTCTTAAAACAATAAACAATGAAAACACAGACTACGCCAATAAATGGAACCAGTGCAAACAATACACAGGGCATTGTAAACCTTTTTTCGGACTTCTTCAAAAATGTATATGATGAAGAAACCCCAGATGACAAAATACCTGAATACAAATTTAACAAGATTTCACACTTGAAAAATTGCCATATCACACAAAAACACTGCGAACAGAAATTACTTTCCTTAGACACTGACAAATCCGCTGGCCCAGACAACATTCCACCAATATTCCTCAAAAAATGCTCTAATACATTATCCAAACCACTCACATTATTATTCAACCGTCTCTTGACCCTTGGACACTTTCCAGACTGCTGGAAATCTAGCTTCATTACACCAAAAAAGAAGACGACACTAATGTAGCCAATTATCGCCCCATTTGTATAGAGTCAGTACTACCTAAGCTTTTTGAATAACTGGTCCTTGATGAAATCTATCCCAAATTAATAAAATTAATTGACCAAAAATTGCACGGTTTCATCAAAGGTAGCTTCCGCAACTAACTTAACAATATTTTAAAACTTCATAAAACAATCTTTTGCAGAAAATAAACAAGTCGACTATATATATACAGGCTTTTCGAAGGCATTCGACAAAGTATCCCATAAACTACTAATCTAAAAACTATTTGCTCTAGGAATAAGGGATAACATGCTAAAATGGTTTACTAGCTATTTATTAAATCGTAAACTGTTCGTCAAAATAAAATCTTGGATTTCGAAAGCTTTCTGAGCTACTAGTGACCTACCGCAAGGTAGTCAGTCACCTTGGCCCGGTTTTGTTACTCATTTTTATCAATGATATAACCAATTGCTTCAACGATGTCGAGGTATTGCTCTTTGCTGATGACATCAAGCTATTTAAGAAAATAACTGAAATAAATCATTGCCATACACTTCAATCAAATATTAGTAAGTTAAAAGATTGACGCGTTCAAAATAATTTATTCTTAAAGTGCAAAATCTTGACTTTCTTCAGAAATAAAAATCCGGTTTTATTCGAATATTCCATCAATAACACAGCCTCAGAAAGAGTAACGGAAATGAGAGATCTTGGAATTATTTTGGATGAAAACTAAGTTTCGCCAATCATATCCACCAAATTGTAAACAAAGGTATGAAAACACTAGGCTTCGTATTAAGAACAACCAAAAACTTTAATTCCATACAAGCCATTAAATTATTATATGTATCTCTAGTTAGAAGCCTAATGGAATATAACTCGGTAGCCTGGTCTCCATCTTAAAAAAATTCACATCAATAAAATTGAGGGAATACAAAAAAATTACTGCGCTTTATAAATTTTAAATTAAATATCCCATTAGAAGACTTAAATATAATTTATTATTAAATATTCTAAAAATACACACACTAGAAGACAGACGTAAAATAAATGACTTAACATTTTTATTCAAAATACTTAACTCTAAATTTGACTGTTGCGAACTCCTGCCACTCATTAACTTACGAATACCGACGGTAACTACACGACAAAATGCACTATTCTACTGTAGTATTCATAAGCGAAACTACATTGCCCACTCTCCGATACAACGATTTCACACTATGGGAAATCAGTGCTTAGGTGATGTTGACATATTTAACATAAACATGGCGAATTTTGTTAATCTTGTAAAAAACTTAATCCTAAACATATCTGTATCTTTGTAAATCTATGAAATTGCTGTATTTTGTATTTTTATGACTTGTGTGCTTTTTTTGTCTAATTTTATTTTAATTATTACTTTATCTGTTTTAAAATCATCTGTCATGAATTAATTGTACTACCAAACATGTAAAAGCCCTTTGGGCATTAAATAAATAAATAAAAAGAATAAAAAATAAAAGTTTTTTGATAAGAGTTCATGTTTGTAAGTACCTACATTGAAAGGTTAATTTAATTTTTAAAGTTTAAAGGGTTAAATAATGGTAGTTTATGTTGGTATGTAAGGTTTTTTTAAGGTTAATTTGATTTTAAACGTTTCAAGGGTACAGTGGAAAAAATCAATATTTCTTAGAACATTGTAAGCTTTGCAGATACGTGCGAGCAAAGACTTTTGTGCGTTATCTATTTGAAATGTTGTACCTATATAAAATAAGGTATTCGATCTGGTATTGTGTTTGGGGCTGGGGCAATGAAAAGCAATCCTTTCTCATAGGACTGGTGAGTCAGTAAGGCTGTTCACAATTTTATGTCATCAAATTTTCTTCGTTTGTAAACGGCAATAGGGTTACATTAATGATTTTCAAAACGAGACAAGTGTTTAAACATTTGTTTGAATATTTTGAATTCAATTTATAAATTTGATTTTGAGAATTCCAAATGACAGATACAAATTTTAAACGAGATCTTAGATGTGCTGTATATAGTAGTTTAAGTGTAAAGTAAAAGATCTGTTGAATGGTTTTGTGATGCGTAGAATGTCTGTAGGCTTTATTTAAGATGTATAAAATATGATCTTTAAATATTACTAGTAATTTAGAGTCAAGTAGTTCTATTTTTTCTACTCGTCGAAGAAAAACTTGGTTCAGATGGAGTATGGAGGTTTGGGCGACTTTTATAGGAAAATTTTATCGTAGGTACCTATTACATTTATTTGTGTTTTGAAATAGTTATTTTCCTACGCAATATTCAATACTTTTATTTATATCTTCTGGTAATTTGTTGCAATCACCTGCTGAACTTATAGTCACTGTAAATAATGAAAACAGAATGACTGATGACATGTTGTATGATGTAATTGAAATACAAAGTACGGAGCAGGAGTCCTAAATTTTCTTCAGGTAATGGTTATTATCTGTGACACGTAACCATTTAGGCAACAGCTTGACATCTATTTTTAACGTAAGACGAGACTCCAAGATGAAATTCCACTTAGGTATATCAACTTTTTGGAGTTTATTTGAGTGTGTCATGATTCACCCTGTCGAAAGTCTTAGAAATACCACAACAGATAGAGAAACTTGTTTCTTTTTGTCAATAGAATTAAGAACTAAATCGGTGAACTGCCCCATGTTCGACTCAACAGATCTGCCTTAAAAAAACCTGTGTTGTTGGGAGTTGATAATAATTGTGTTTTTACACAAATTAAAGAGTTGATCATAACCGATTTTCCATGATTTTACTTAAAACGCATAGCTTTGACATAGGCCTATAAATATATATTTTGAAAACAGGTGTTACAAACGCAGTTTTCCAAATAGTTGGAAATACGCCTTATTTGATAGAAAATGTGAACAGTAATGTCACAGGTAGGGCATGCAATCCCGATCTCGCGGGATCTCGATCTCGCGAGATCTTATGACATTTTTCGGGATCAATCCCGAAGCATAATACCCAGTTCGAGATCGACGGGATTGGGCGGCAATAGTCAGCGACGCTACACACGTCCACTCGCAGGAGCGGGAGTGTCGATCGAAGAAAGAAAACTATGCGCGACGTATGACGAGCGGGACAGATAATATAAAACTGTGTCGAGTGAGTGAGAAAGATATACTTGCGTGCGTGCAGGCAGCCATTTGTTTTATTTGGGCAGTTATGGTCATTACTTTTTCTTAAATCATGCATTTTTTATTGTTCATGTGAGTTAAATAAATATAATTTTTAGATTCTTACATTGTTAATACCTTAAAATGTCGAAAAATAATCGGACATCAGATGCCGTTTAGCAGGCACTAGTAGCACCCTTAATACACTTTGTTTTTTAAGAAGTTACTTTCAAAATCACCCGTAATTACTTTCTAATCTCCTTAAGCTATATTTTTTTTTGATTATTTTAATTTAAAAAAAAAACTGTTAATTATTTAGTAACTAATATTAAAGAATTAAGGTTTTTGTGTTCTTTCAAATAATATTTTCTTTTAATTAACGAGATCCCGAAAATCTCCGAGATCTCGCGAGATTGTAATTTCTAATCTCGCGACATCTCGAATTTGCAATCTCGAGTTGAGATTGCATTCCCTAGTCACAGGGGTAACAAAGGGTTCAGCACAATTAAAAATAAAAGATGGATGCAATATTTATCACTTCTTTTTTCTTGTTGACATTTTTCAGATATTTTAATATTAAAAGATGTATTAACACCAATCAAATTCGGATGTATTGAACTTACATTATGATTAATGATTATATCTAGTTGAAATGTTTTTAGTTGCGAGAGGACAAAAAGAGATTTAAAAAAATGGTTCAAAAGGCTGCAAATTTGTGGCCCATCACTTCATGAAAAGTTTTCGTGGATGTTTTATACATGTTATTAGGTAAATCAGAGGAGTTTTGTTTCGATTTTACAAGAAAATCTAAAAATATTTCACATTATTCATTATGTTTAACTCAACATTATTTACATAATTTGATTAATATTCTTTTCCGAGTTGTTTTTGGCGAGTTCTAAGTAACAAGAATTGTGTGACAATCAGAAAGATGTGAATATTTAGTTTTTCTCAAGCAAGAGGTATATATTATGGGATATATTGGATTCGAGAAGTGGATCTACAGAATTGACATTCGAAATGTGGATCTAAAGAACAATACTTTAAATAAGCTGGATTGACAGGGTTACGAACGAAGATGTTATGGTTCGGATGAATAAAGAAAAATATCAAAACTATAAAAATGCGAAATCTTCAATATCTTGGACATGTGATGAGATATCCAGAGATGTATGAGATCTTGCATCTCATAATGCAGGGAAAGATTGCCGGAAGACGGGGTCCTGGAAGAAGGAGAACCTCACTGCTGAAAAACCTGAGACAGTGGTTTGGCCAGTCTAAATGCAAAGCGGTCGATATAAAACAGGACTTCACTACGCTCAGTCAATAACATTGTATAACGATAAACGTCTTTCTCTTTTACCATACTACACAATAATAACATGGCGTCAAAACAAAAACATTTCGAGAATCCACTAATTAATTTGACTGTAGAATAACAAAAACAAATGTCCTCTTTTTCCAGCATCGATGTAATGAAAAAGGCTAAGGGCTACTTGTTTTACAGACTATGAACAAATCTTCAAAATTCAAAGTTAATTTTCAAGTTCTGTTAAAGTTCTGTTATTATTTCAGTTAAGTGAAACAAATGGCCAATAATGATATAATAACAGAACTTGAATATCGCCTTTACAGAATTTGAAAATTAACTTTGAAATTTGTTGAATTGTTCAAATTCTTTGAAACAACTGGCCCCAAATGTGCGTCTTCCTAGTGGTTCCCCCTTTGCGAAGACTCGTTAATTATTCCGTTACCTGTGGGTGGTGGTGTGATCCAATTTCGTTGCAGAGAGGCTTCAACGTGAAACCGCCCTTTACAGTTTCCCCGGATTACAATTATGGTTTGCTCATTGCTCAATCCTGCAAGATCCATTACATAACCGCAAATCCCCTCGATTTACAAGGACGCATTTAATAACGATGTCACCTAATAGAGCAAAAAGATTAACTGTAATATGTAAAGTACTTTATGCAATTTTTACTTACAAATAAAGTTTTTTGTTTAATTTTACACAACTGATAAACAACTGTTTAATATATGTAAATGATTATTTATCAGTCAGGTAAAATTTAAATACGTTTATTAGTAAGGCTATGTGTATAAGGGTGTGTCAATTATTTCAACTTTTGAATTAAAAAACGTCCGGGGTCTCAAAAGTTGCGTCTTAGAAAGAAAATGAAAACTGCATAAAAATTTATTTAAAAAAAATGGTTATTAGCTCTCTAAAATGCATTGATAATCAGATTTTTTTTTCTTAAATTATGGTAATATATATATATATTTTTTTTAACCTTTTAACGTTAGTTTGTTATTAAAAACTGCGTATCACTGAAAAAAATGAAAAAAAAAGTTTGTGAATACAAGTAAGTCACAAAGAATACTGATTTTATGAAAATGTGTTATTTTGCGCTTTTATATTGTTAACAAACACATCACATATTTTTTGTTTTGCGCAGTTATGGAATAAAAATTAAGTTTTCTACAAAATATAAAATGTGGACCTTTTGTTTTTATTTATTTTTAAATTTAAATCTATTATTTTTCAAAACTTCCGGCCATTTTAGCAGGTGAAAAATTTAATTTATTTTTACGTTTTCGAAGAGCTACAGTTCTTACGCATTCAATATTTGATGTCTTGGGAGGAATGCAGATCCCGCCAATGTGGGGGATTTTAATAAAAATGCACTTTCTAGATGAGAAAAGTGTGGAAAAGTTGAATAAAAAAGAAATTAAGGTGCGCTTGGCAAAATTGAGGGAGATACAGCCGTTTAAAGAATGAATAAAATGACACTTCGTGAACTTAAACTACGCCATTTTGTTACTATTATGTTGGTATCTCAGACTTGCTATTAACCTGTAATCGGCCGGACACGCTCATTTGCGCGCAGCTTTTGCGCATGCGCGAAAAAAATATTTCGAAATAAAAAAGTTTGTCTGCGATTTTGACCCTTCTATGTACAGAATTTGTATGAAAACAAGGTCAGAATCGCTTGCGCCAACATCATTGATGATATAGCCGACTATAGAACCGGTTGATACGATTTTAGCCGACTTCATGCGATAGATGAGATGCGTAATTATGAAATTTTTCTAGCGGACTTTTTTTAAACGATTTTTTAAACTATTTTTTAAACTGTTTATCACCTTCCAAATTAAAGTAACCTAACCTAAGACTACGCTAAACATGGTTTGTGTAACATGGTTTGTGCCCCTTTATAACGCCTACTCGCGTCAACGCAAGAAAAACATCCCAGTTTTCAAATAGTTTAGCGGCTACGCTAGGTTTGTGTAACATGGTTTATGTAACATGGTTTGTGCCCCTTTATAATGCCTACTTGCGTCAACGCAAGAAAAACATCCCAGTTTTCAAGTAGTTTAGCGGCTACGCCAGGTTTGTGTAACATGGTTTGTGACCATTATTAATTCTGTTTTTCATAATTACGCGCCTTATTATGTATCACACGAAGTTGGCTACAATCGTATCAACCTTCGAATAGCAAGTCTAAGATACCAACATAATAGTAACAAAATGGCGTAGTATAAGTTCACGAAGTGTCATTTTATTCATTCTTTAAACGGCTGTATCTCCCTCAATTTTGCCAAGCGCACCTTAATTTCTTTTTTATTCAACTTTTCCACACTTTTCTCATCTAGAAAGTGCATTTTTATTAAAATCCCCCACATTGGCGGGATCTGCATTTCACCCGATGTCTTTTCTTCAGAGAATTCTTAATTTTGGTATAAACATCCTTATTAATTTTTGGAGATCGCTGGCGACGGTTAATATGCACTTTTTTTTTAAAAAACCTTTTGATTCACCTTAATTACATTAAAAGGCAACTATTTGCATTGGGGGAAGTGGAAAATATTTCATTCTAAATTTCGATTACGTAAAATTAAAAATTAGCTTTCGTCTTGTGAGATTGTACCTACGCCATTAGCTATTAGCTCATTCGCTGTCACTTTGGTATGTTAGTATTCCTGATACACTTGAATGTATAACGAACGGCTAGAAGATTTTGAAGGTACGGGGCACTTTCTTTTGAATCACACAAACCTAGCGTAGCCGCTAAACTACTTGAAAACTGGGATGTTTTTCTTGCCTTGACGCGAGTAGGCGTTATAAAAGGGCACTTTCTTTTGTATCACAAACCATGTTACACAAACCTAGAATTCCCATGAAGTCTGCTACGCTTTGCTCTAGCATCTTTTCGTACAGTAACAAGAATACCAACATAACAAAATGATATTTGAAAATAATGTTTGAAAATGGACGGTCTCGTTTCACAGAATGAAAGCTAATTTTAATTTTACGTAATCGAAATTTAGAATGAAATATTTTCCACTTCGCCCAATGCAAATAGTTGTCTTTTAATGTAAAAAAAGTGCGTATTAACCATTGCCAGCGATCTCAAAAATTTACCACATCCTTAGTCGTTATGGCGGTGTGTTTGCTTGCATATTGCAAATCATAGGGAATATCAAATACATGTCCATCGGGTGTCTCGATTGAGGTTACGAAGATCACATTGGTTTTTCCATCCGATGCTGCTGACACTGTAAATGTGGATCGTAACTTTTCTATTTCTAACGTCATTGTTTTTCTTCACTAAAAATGTAGTTTTATAAGAAAATTCATATATTCGTTGTTTTTTTATGTAACGACAAAACAAATCATGGGTTGCTCTGTTAACAAAGAAACTACATTTCAAGTTTATTTGTTAATCTTAACACTTTAACACTTATAAACTTATTTTTCTAATATTTTGATTACTCCAATTTCTGCTACATAGCTACTTAAAAACAATGTTTTTTTATGTCACCATGACAACTCAACAATGAATGACATTTGAAAAGCAATTCATTATTCGAACACAATGGAATCCTATGCATTTCTAGGTGGGTATTCTTTTTATTATTTTTTTTATTACCAGATGGGAAAAAAATTCACCGACTCCAGATATTTTCATATCAGAGGGTTCGGCTCTGTGGAATTCCTAATTGAACCTATAAATCCTACTGATCCCTCAATATAAATATTTAAAAAAATCTTTTGTAATCCTACATGTATTTAAAATTACCGATTTTTGCATTTTTATGTATAAATTCTTTGACAAATCTAATACGCCTAAATTTTGAATCAGAGACCTAGGTATAATGCATTTATTTTATATTATATATTATATATTGTATAATGCATTCATTTATAAACATTTATTATATTAATCTATTATATTATTATAATTTTCAACATTATTACGGGAGAGTGGTATAAATATTGTTTGAAATTATTATTTTTTCAGCTTTACGAATTGAAATCAATATTTTGGAAACCGAAGCATCGCCTGTCCAATCGTAGGCAACTGATAAGATACATCATACAGCGCCGAATCAGCTGATCGATGTCTGCCATTTTGGAATTCAGAGTTGAAGGGTTGCGAGTAGCATTACGATTTTTTTGTACAGTTTAAAGTTTTTGAATATTTTAAATAATAGAGATACCTCTATTTTTGGCATTGAATTATTTAGGCCTAAAAAATGTTTCAATAAAAACAACAAGTATTATATGTCTAAATCTCTATAAAATCTCATACTGCTGCATGTAATTAAACCAATAACATGAAATGTTGAAACATGAAGAGCAGTGACGTCAGAACTAAAAATTTAATACCACCAACTTGACAGTGTGTCTTAATGACACGATTTAAAGTGGTCATTTTAATAATTTTTTAAAACTCCACGTTTAATATTATTTCATAAAACTTATATATTCGGAATCAGCGTTTATTGGTCCATATGAACATTTTTTTTTTCAAACCACAATATTTTTCACTGGAGTTCCTTATTAGATGTATCAAATAGCCCAATATTAGGTCTGTTTCCAATAAATCATTAAAAACTTCCCAGTCAATGTTTTGTCCCTGTCGATATATTATTATAACCCATTAGTCTGCATAATAAATTGTCTGTGGGTTTTTCCAATTTCCTTTTTACTGATGTAAATGAATCCTTACGGTTTGTTATATTTTTATCTTGTTGTCTCCCTCTGTATTTATATATAAGCACACACTACGTATTTCTTATTTAGTATTAACTTGCACCCTGCTGATGCTTGAGCAAAACGAAACCGGTCGGTAAAGAAATGAATTAAAATTCGTGGTTTTACCCAAAAGAAGTGTTTTATTTTTATTTATTTTTTTAATTTAATTTTTTTATTTATTTATTATTATTTTTTTATTTTTATTTTTTTTATTTTTTATTTTTTATATATATTTTTTACGTTAACTCCACACAGGAGGCCCTGAGGAAAATAACTTCCCTCAGGGCCTATGTCATCTTTGAAGATGCTGTGTGGAGGGTCTTTTTGAGGAAAGGAAGGAGTGAACACGGGTCTTGAAGAGACCCATGTTGTAGGAGGGAGGAAACACAGAGGCCGGCAAATCGTTCCACAGCCGAGCCGTTGAACTCAAGAACGAGTCATAGAAACGACCTGTTCTCATGTGACTAATGTCAACCGTGTACAAATGTTGGGCGCGTGTTTGGCGTGTTTCCGGACTATGCACCGGTGCCGAGGGGATCAATGACGCTAGTTCCTCGGAGCATCTTCCATTGTAATACCGGTAGAACAAGGACAGCATTCCCACCTGACGCCTGTGCTCTAAAGATTTAACCGTGGGGCGCACTTGCGATTTGTACAGGGTTAGCAGTTGTGTACTATTAAAGTATCTGCGGGCCCTGTACAGTACGCCCAGTTTCTGAGACGCTAACTTAACTCTGGTTTCGATGGAGCCCCCGTACCTGAGCTGGTCACTTAGATTTACACCAAGCATATCGATGGAGGTCCTGTTCGGAAGATTGCTTCCGTTGAAGGAGACTAGATTTTCATTTCGATCCCTTTTAGACGTTATCAAACATGGTTGGGTCTTTGAAACATTAAATTCGACGAGGTTATTCTTACCCCAAGAGAAAACACTCTCGAGGTAACCGTCCATTCTTTGCTTCAAAGCCCTCCGAGCCATTGGAGTTTGTGTGCCCTTTGGGGGCTTGTCAAATTCTACCCACCAATCTACAAACTAGCAACGGCTCCACCCCTACCATAATAAAACATTGTTCGAAACTGTCAAATTATTATAAGCTTTCCCTGAAGAAGGAACGTTTGTTCCGAAACCGGTCGGATTTACGCATAAGTGGTTTATACAAAGTTGTATTGTTTCATTTTTAAATGGATAAAGATTTATCCAGACACAATCTAGAGAGCATTTAGTTCGGTTTTGAATCTTGCAATCATAAATAAAGATAGCAGCTAATAATATATGCGTTAAGAAAATGAAGATAATGTGGGTGGTTCTTAGTTGAAGGATGTACAGTTAAAAATGACCGAATTTGACATCGACACCTTGGCGCAGTGGTTAGCGTGTTTGCCCGGAAAGCAAGAGGTCCTGGGTTCGAGTCCCAGAGGTGCCAATATATTTTTCTGATTTTTCTGTTTCCAGATTTTAGATCGAGTGTCGCATATATTGTCTTCATTTAATTAAATATTACAATTTGAGGTTTTACTCATAAAGTTAAAACAAAAAAATCATTAACGAGTTGAGCAACCGTCATTTCTGAGCATTCGATATTGGGAAAACCCGCCCACATTGAAAAAATTCATATCTCCGAATTTATATGAAGACATATAAACCGATTAAATTGCTGTTAGCCAATTAGCCAATCTATTTTAACGTTTTCATATTTTTAAGATTTATTAAACGCGAATTCTGCGTGTTAGTTCCTTTGAAATTGCCGTGAATGGTACTTATTTGGGTCAACATAGGATATTTTCTATTCATGTATTCCTGTGGGCTACTTTAATCAGAGATGAAATATGTATTAGAAGACTCAATTTTTAACCGAAAACAGCTGTTCGTAAAAGTTTTGTATGAAATTTTTTTCGTAGAATTTGGGTTCGCGGACAGTCAAAATTTAATGTACTAAATTAGAATTTTTAATACATTTATCACAAAGATCTGGTATTATCTACATTAGAAAGACACATTCCCTGTTTACAATTATCAATAAGAATAAATTCTACTCTTGCTTTTTTAGTTCAATAAATCGTTTTACACAGACAGCCTAGTGCAACATATCTACTTACAAATCTTACTCTTATCTTATATATAAAAATGAATCGCAAAATGTGTTGCTAAGCGCAAATCTCGAGAGCAGCTGAACCGATTTCGCTAATTATTTTTTTAGAATATTCCTTGGAGTACGAGGATGGTTCTTACGGAGAGAAACATTAAGAAAATTGTACAATTTCAGAAAACCTAACGACTATCGCACGTTTGACAGTTCGCGTGTTTGAGAATGACATTTTGCAAAACAGTTCTATTTTTGAAAATCTTTAAATTGATAAATTTATTTAAAATAGGTACGCCCCTAATAGTTTGAATCGAATCAAATTTTTTAGATATTTTAAATAGGTACCTATGTTAGGTACCAAATTTAATATACATGAAAAATGGAAATTTTAATAAAAATTGTAAAAGGTGGCACGCGGGCTGTTTAAAAGCTGAATGTACTGGGATTGAATATATGGAACGCGGGAGGAGGGTTAGCGGGACGAGGGAGCGGGAAAGGGAAGAGGGAAGGCCGGGAAGGTGGAAGGGGATGGGGGTTCGTCGGACGGGGGAAGGGGGGGGGGGGGAGTGGAGTGGGAAGAGGGAAGGTGGAGGTGACGGAGTGGGAACGCGGGAGGGGAAGAGGACGCAGGAGACGAAGGGGAGGCGGAAGGGGAACGGGACGAATGGGAAAGGACACTCAGGGAGAAACAATTTCTTTATTAAATGGCATAGAAACGCATGCCGGGACCAGCTAGTTTCAAAATAAAATTTGACCTCTGATTTATTAAATAAGAAACAACTTTGTTGGACGCCAGATCTTCAACTTTTCACAAAACTACTAGTGTAAAATTAATAAGTATTTCTGACAATAAACAGATAAGCAACTCGCCTTGTGGAGGTGCGGGGCCCAGCGGCGCGAGCACGGCGGCGGCCAGACGCGCCTGGCTACGCGCGCCGCTGTATCTGCGCGCGTCCAGGCGCACGGGCAGCGACAGCCAGGCGCGCGTGATGCACAGCGTGCCGCGCGCGTTGCTGCTCACGGCATGCACGGCGCGCAGAGCCGCTTCCACGCCGCTGCCGTCCGCCTGCTGGAAACACGTATTTTTTATTCAACAGGTTAATTAATACAATTAATTAAATTAAAGTACAAAAAATCACGCCATCCTCGTAGGGGTAGGCAGTACGGCCTTAAAAAAAGTGAAAACTTTTTTTTTTCCACATTTCGACTCGTTTCAAATAGAGCGAAAATCTCGCGGAAGGCGTCTTAAGTATCATTTAAAGAAACATTGTGATTTTTTTCACAACCATAACTTGTAAAATAAGTGAAATAAACGTGAGCGAATTTTGGAGCATGTTTTGCGATTTTTTTCTATCGGAAAAGATAATATCTTTGGGATATTATCTTCAAAAATAACATATATTTTTTAAGAGCCTAAAAACTTCAAATGTTTAAGTATGTAAGAAATCGGTAGAAATTCTAAACTAATAAACTCTTCAGTTATATATGAAATAATTTAAGTTTTTTTGAATATTTAACATTTAAGCATATCGGTACGTAGTCTAAAAAAGATAGTCGGAGGTCTCACTGTATTTATAAGCATTGTACCTTTTTTGATATATACCAAAAATGGAACGAATCGCAAGTCGGGTGTTAAATTTTCCTGGGGGACCAAATATACGAGTGAATTAGGGAGAAGTAAATGAGAGACAAGGGTCTATTTTGGGGCAGTGATATGACACCAGGGAGACCAGTCGATATAATTAGTTAATACATTATATAAATTGATCCAGGCGGGCCACTCCGGACTAGCAAGAGTAGTAAGTAAGTTTAATAAATACTTAAATATTGACGAAAAGGCCCAAATACTCTATGTACTCCCATACTCAGAATTGATTTCATACGCTATATTTTGTCCTCTCATTTGCTTAATTATTTATTTTCTAGTTGGGAATGGCTCACGTGCTATGAGAATGTACTGAAACTTAACTTCTGACTGTTCGCAAATGAAACCTTCTGTTTGTTCAAATGTGCGCCTATAATTGGCAACTTTTATAATTTCTACTAGACCGGGAGGCGAGATAGTTAAACCCTACGTCATCGACTACACGGATGAAACTACTTTTAAGTGATAATGGGCATTTAGAAAACCTTAAAAAGCTGGTCTGCCGGTGCGCCTCTTGGCAGGAGCCGCGCAGTCATGGAAATAGTCAGCGATTTTTTTGGTCAAAATTACGTCATCGACTACACGACCGGGAATGGTCTCATATGATAAAGGTTGATTAGAAAATGAGAAAAAAGCAGATCTGCCAACCGGCAGCCTGGCAAGTTCGGAGGCAGCCGGCGTCAAAGTGGGGAAAAAATTGGTCGACACGAATGAAACCTATGAATAACTATAGTCCAGATCATTCCATATAAGAATTTCGTGGTCTGCCGACCAGCAGACTGGCAAATTTTTGTGTATGATTTTTTAAAGTTGTTTTTTTAAATTTTCTTTTAATTTTTCGTTTATCTTTATTATTATTTTTATTTCACTATATTTTTAAAAACTTTGAATGCCATATTTTAAAAAAATAAGAGAAAAATATAAAAAAAAATAATTTAAGAGTTCCCAGTGTACCCATCCGTCAGGCGAGCATTTAGACGCCAAACCACTTACGAAATCTGCCACGGTGCCCCTCACCGCTGTCGCGTGTTAATATTTTTGTACAAATTTATAAGATTGCCAAATTTATAAGATTCCTTTTAAGATTGCCTAATAGTCCATAGTAGTTGGAAGTTCGAACAACTAACCCACCGTCACCGTAAGAGCTGCGTTCGTCCGAAAAACGACGGAAATTTCCGAACCCCGTCCGTTTCATATCGGTTTCGCTTGCCCTGCTGCATCGATTACATCGAATACAAGATCGAAACTAACGAAAACCTGTAGTCTAAATCATCCCATTTATGACTTCCTTCGTCTGCCGACCAGCAGCCTGGTAGTTTTTTTGTGTACGATCATTTAAAGTTAATTTTTTTTTAATTAAAAAAAATATTTTTAATATCTTTATTATAATTGTTATTTGAATATGGTTTTAAAAACTTAAAATGCAAGATTTTAAATAAAATAAGTTGTAATCATAAAAAAATAAATTTTGAGTGTTCCGAATGTACCCATCGGACGAGAGAGCCTTTCGACGTGAAACAACTTACTGGAAACTGGCCGCGGAGCCCTTCGCCGTCAACGCGTGCCCTTATTATTAAACCAATTTATAATAATATAAGTTTTTTTAAGATAACCTAATAGTCCACAGTGGTTGGTAGTTCGAACAACCACCGCACCGTTGCCATAAGAGCTGTGTTCGTACGAAAAACGACGGAAATTTCCGAACCCCGTCCGTTTCATATCGGTTTCGCTTGCCCTGCTGCATCGATTGCATCGAATACAAGATCAAAACTAACGAAAACCTGTAGTCTAGATCATCCCATTTATGACTTCCTTGGTCTGCCGACCAGCAGCATGCCTGTTTTTGTGTAGGATCTTTTAAAATTAAAAAAAAAAATAATTAAAAAATATATATTTTCAATATCTTTATTATCATTTTTATTTGAATTTGGTTTTAAAAACTTAGAATGCAAGATTTTAAATGAAATAAGTTATATTTTCGTTATTTGTTTTTGGGGTGTTATGCCGTGTTGCGCTACCTCCTTCTTTAGCCAACGTTTCCACCCCAAAAACAAATAACGAAAATGCTTTTGGCCGTGAAAATCTTAAAACTTATCCGAAATAAGTTATAATCTTAAAAAAATAAATTTTGTGTGTTCCGAGTGTACCCATCGGACGGGAGAGCCTTTCGACGTGGAACAACTTACTGGAAACTGGCCACGGAGTCCTTCGCCGCCAACGCGCGGAAATATTTTTCGCTTATTTTTTTAAAATATGGCATTCTAAGTTTTTAAAAATATAGTGAAATAAAAATAATAATAAAGATAAACGAAAAATTAAAAAAAAAAAACTTTAAAAAATCGTACACAAAAATTTGCCAGGCTGCTGGTCGGCAGACCACGAAATTCTTATATGGAATAATCTAGACTATAGTTATTCATTGGTTTCATTCGTGCAGTCGATGACGTAAAGTCGACCAATTTTTCCCCCACTTTGACGCCGGCTGCCTCCGAACTTGCCAGGCTGCCGGTTGGCAGACCTGCTTTTTTCTCATTTTCTAATCGACCTTTATCATACGAGACCATTTCCGTTCGTGTAGTCGATGACGTAATTTTGACCAAAAAATCGCTGACTATTTCCATGACTGCGCGGCTCCTGCCAAGAGGCGCACCGGCAGACCAGCTTTTTTAAGGTTTTCTAAATGCCCATTATCACTTAAAAGTAGTTTCATCCGTGTAGTCGATGACGTAGGGTTTACCTATCTCGCCTCCCGGTCCAAAAAAAATACAAAACGTATTATCAAAAAAAAAAAATGCTGCAGCTCTTTCTTATACACATGGTGTGTAGGAAAGAGCCATTGAAAATAAGACAAACGATGTGCGTAAAGAAAAACGTAATCAATATCAATAAAATATAATCTCCCCCAGACGTCTCATTTATTAAAGAAATGAAACGCCGCGCCTCCGCAGTTGCCTTCAATTATAAAAGGGCCCATTCGGTTTTACACTTCGTTTCTGTTCTTAAATTTCACAATAAAGATTTGTACACAAAACACTAGAATTCAGCTTTACTGTTAAATGTATGGAGAAAAAACGCCTGTAGGTTACTGTCATAAATTGAAGATTTGATGACTTTTAGGACTTTCAGACTTCTCAAAACCATAAGGATTTTAAGGCTTTTGAAAGCTTTCAGTATTTCCGGAACTTGCAGAACATTCAATACCTTCAGGGAATTTCGATTTTTTTGAAGACCACTAGAGATTTTTTTTTACGTGGATTATAAAAAAATGGTATCAGATCATTAGGGGAATTTAGGGGGATTGCTTATATTTCTTAACTTATTATCTGTATAGGTAGGTAATATCATTAGGTTTTGAAATAGTAATTAGTAACTCACGTCATATTGCAGGTCTTCAATAGCAGACAGGAGAGATGGGAGGGCCAGAATTAGAAAGTGCATGAAGAGAAGAGGCGAGAGACGTCTCCTGGTCATGCCGCCCCATGTGCTCCTAAAACAATAAAGACAGTTCGACATAAATAGTAATAACATAATAATTCTCCTACTGGAAACCAATCTCTGTGTTTTTTGAGGTTGTAAATGAATTTGGCCAACCCCTGCATCAATGTTTACTTTTAACTCATGGTGTACACTTTTTATTAATTTATTTATTACGTCCGAAGGCTTCTATGTAAACCCTGAATGGATAATTGTAACTGATATAAACATATGTGGGTATTTAAAATTATTATACAAGAAAGAAAACACATAATGGAAAATAACATAAATATTATAACAGTATCGATATAATTTGATACTTTTAGATATCAGAGTATCGCTCATTTACACATCCAAAAATACAAGAAGTTTCAGCCAATACATTAGTTATAAGACAGCTGAAAAAATTATATTAAGGTACCTGCGCTTATATTGTAATATTGACGTATGTATAACTAGCGGTTAAAAACCCACTCCGCAGGTTTTTACTGCTAGGACCTGCGGGCGGATTATGGTTCGGCTTCGCCCAGTTAGTGTTCGTGGCCATTTTATAGATCCAATATGAACTAATTCCAAAAACAGCCCGTTCCTCGGATCCACTGTCGGGACAAAATAAGTGAGACAGGGCAATGGCGTCATATGTAATATATAGCTACAACACGTATTAACAATAATCTTTTCATATCCGGAGAGATACCACATATTCACAAATTCGTAGCAGTTATACCTAGGGGGGAGACGTCCCCGTCCGACCTGCTGACGGAAGTAGCGACATCTTGTGTCGAATTCTTGAATTCGAAACCGAATTATAACAGTAGCTTTGTGTGAAATTCTACGTACAAGACGGGCGCGTATGGCGTGGCGTCCGAAATGCACTCAGAGCTGAGTTAACTACGCAGACGCTACGGTATTAACAACGTTCGATTATCAACAACATTGGAGTAAAAAACTTTTTAAAATTAACAGTTTATTTGAAAAAAAGTTCTGCGGAGTAATTATTATTACGCTTGACAGCTGTTTCGCCTATCAAAGGCATTATCAAACGACGCGTAGTAATAATTACAACGCAGAACTTGTTTATAAATAAACTGTTTTTTTTTTTAGAAAAATAAAAATAATATTATTACCTTGTATTCTAATAAAAATATTTAAATATTTAATTTAAAAAACTTATATTTTAGTAGAATTCAATCACTTTTTGGATTTAGAAAATAAATTTAAAAACTTTTTTATTTTTTATAAATGACTAGAAAATACAAAGTAAAGTCTTTTATTCAAAGTCCTCCTTACTAGGCTTTCCCGTTCCGAGGCGGACTGTAGGTTGTTTGTAAAACCACTTTGGCCAACTTTGATTTACTTTTTTCCACTTTATTGGTAATATGCAATGTCAACTTTCTGAAGTTTTCTCTACAGGTAAGCTCGTTGTTAGCGTTTACACGAAGAAAGTATATGTTTAGGAAACTGGTAAGCTGTGTAATATCGTGTTTTCATATATTTTTATTTTATTTATTAACTGCCGGGAATAAGGAACTCCAGTGAAAAATATTATGGTGTAAAAAATATGTTCATATAGTTATAGACCAATAAACACTGATTCTGAATATATAAGTTTTATTTAATCATATTAAACGCGGAGTTTTTAAAAAATTATTAAAAAGTCCATTTTCAAGTTGGCATTATTGAAATGTTTAGTGGTGACGTCACTGTTCCTCGTGTCGTGACGTCACCATAAAGTCATTTTATGAGAATGTAGGTATGACACAAGCCATCGTATTAATTTATTCGTTTATTCACATACTGTTTACAGAGATTTAGTTGTTGTGTTTGTTGAAACATTATTTAGGCCTAAAAAATAAATGTGTCTCTTATTAGTTTATCTCTATTATTTAAAATATATTCAAAAACTACTGCACAAAAAAATAGTAATGCTACTTCTAGGGAGAATACTTCGAACAACGAAATTCAAAATGGCGGCAGTTGATCAGCTGATTGCCCGATCTCATAGTAACCTTTCAGAAGTTATGACGTCACATGATTCACTACACATAATATGGTGGTTTTCGGGCGATCTTGAAAAATTAAAACTTTGACGATTATTTGTAACTCTAAAAATAAAAATATAAATGTAGTTATTTAAGTTAGAAGGTCATTATTGATATTTTTTTTTTAAAATTGGACTGGAGTTCTCTATGAAACTACGGGATCCCTAGTTTCATTAAGTAGAGAAGCTAGAGAAATTGGGGAAGGGAAAGAAGAGGGAAAGATGATTGGTAAAGTTACCTATTAATTTAAATATTAATTTCACAGTTATAAAATCTTCGGGGATGCTCTGTGGAGAGTATTTTTGAGAAAAGGAAGAATTTTTTGAAGAGACCCATGTTGCGTAAGGAGGAAATAGAAATCCCAGTAAATCATTTCACAGTGATTCTCAAAAGAATTCACAATCTCCTCTTTCATAGATGGCGCAAGTATAGTTATTTTAGGGAAAAATGCTTTTTACAAGTTATGCTCTAAAATATTAAGATGAATTAATCGTTCGCGCCCATTCCTAAGCAATATGAATATAAATAAATAGTTTTGTCCTTAAACAAACCCAAATCTTTCAAGAAAGGCTGAAAAATACAATAGTGGATTGAGTCACCGATACAAAATTGAATTTTTCAGCCTTTCTTGAAAGATTTGAGTTTTTTTATGGACAACAATATTTATTTATATTCATATTAAATATGTTCGGGCGTAAACAATTAATTAACCTCAATGTTTTAAAGCGTAACGTGCAAAAAGTATTAAAAACCTAAAATAATTTAATTGGCGCCATCTGTGAATGCGCAGATCATAACGTATGTGACGTTTAACCTTAAACACATCAAGTTGCCTGAACACAAAAACCTGTTCTCATGTGGAAAGTGTCACTTGTTAACAAATGCTTGGGTACTTAATAGTGGTCCCTCACCAGGGTGATACTGAGTCTTCCAGCATGGAAATCCTACTAATATTATAAAGGCTGTAGATAGTTTGTACGCATGTATGGATGTATGTATGTTTGTTACTCTTTCACGTAAAAAATCCTGGATGGCCTTTAAACATTCTTTCGTTAATAGAAAGCTACATTATTTGCGATAAATATAGGCTATATGTATTGGTAAGCTCTGGAGTTATGAAGTTATTTATTATACGTTTATCGTCCAGACGAAAAGCAAAACAAATCGTTGCTTGGTAACTACAAGTAATTATTTGACGTACGCTGTAATTTTGGTTATTTGTTTAGGTTACTATGGAGATCCCTTTGATATTTAAAATTCAAATATGGGGAGGGGGGGGGGGGGGAGTGGAGTGGAGATAGGGAAGTTGGAGGAGGCGGAGTGGGAACCCCCTTAATACTATGCGAGCAAAGCTGGGGGCAAAAGCCAATAATTTATAATTTTTTTCATTAAGTCATCGTGTTATTTTGATTTTTTATACTTTATTTGTCAGGCGTTTAACGTTCATCCACTTTTGCATTTTTACACTTGCCGCTGTATTTAAAAATAATGATACGAGGAGTATTTTTTATTTATTGTTTCTTTACAATTAAAAACATTGTTTAGCATATAATTATTAACCCTACTGGAGCTCGCCTGTATCGGGGTTTATAATTTGACAGTTTAATAAAGTAAAGTAACGTATAGTATCGCTTAACTGTTTTCATTGTAGGTATATATATATATAAAGTAGCGGAAAAGTTTACATCATTCAGAGATGAAACGTTCCAGACCTTTTTTCGTAACCTTTTTCCCCCATCTTCAAAGTTGCCCAACCTTACAGACTGTTCTCAAACCCCTTTTTTTAGGGCCCGGGGGGCTGGACTGTGTCTGCGGACTGTTTTTCTAACCTACGCAATGTTGTAGGTCTCAAGAGGTTAAATAAGTCAACATTTGAATCGCTCACATAAGGGGGGCATTTTACAAACAATTTACGGTTTGAATCTGTTGTTTGTTATCGATTTTGAATCGCATTATTGTAATGTTGCAAACAGAATACATTGTTGGGTTGGACGGGTACGTTTTTTAGAGACAATTAATTAATTAAGGTTTCAAGCAACAAAGCATTATTTCATAATCGGATTGTTAGTTTTGCTCTTGCAACGATTTTCATAGTGTAGTACTTACATAATTTTTCGGCTTACAGCAGAGCTTGGAGAATTAATTTATTTTAGAAAGTTACTTTTGTTAATGCTTGCCACACTAATTCTTTATACCTATATATAAAAATCAAGCGTCATGATGTTTGTTCGAGATAAACTCCGAAACTACTTAACCGATTTTGATGAAATTTGGTTTTCTGTGCGTAATTTGGGCCAACTTAAAAGATGGGATAGTTTTTATCCCAATTATAGACCTCGATATTTAGTTTTGCGAATTAAATGTTTGCTGTAGGACATTGCTTTGTAATTTATTTGTAAGTTCCATAAACTTTCTAATAGATGGCGGAGTGAATAAATTTATCGACACAAAAATCGGTTATTTAGGTTGGGTAACCATCCAGTAGATGGCGTTGTTTCCATTGTTTATGTATTTATTTAGACGACAACGATGGTCCAGCGGTTAGCATAATGCTAAGCAACTACGAATCCAAAAGTTGCGGGTTCGTTTCCCGGTTTGCGGAAATAAACATAATTTAATTATTTTTCATTTGCCATGACCCGGCTACACGTTGCTGTGGCTAACGAAACACAACGCCATTACCCAACCTTTATAAAATCCACACCACCCGCTTGCCAGCTGCCCGCTGCCCGCTGCCTGAATTGAATATTTGAATTTTTCGGCTTTTATCTACTATAATGAGCGTGTATCATACATATAAACTTTCCTCTTGAATCACTCTATCTATTGGTGAAAACCGCATGAAAATCCGTTGCGTAGTACATTTTGAGCGACTTCATTTTATACTATGTAATGATGATTTGTGGCACGTTCTAGAGTGGTGGATACTCTATGTATCACTCTGATGAAATACCATCATTCAGAACCGAATCGTTGCTTGAAATGGCTTTAGCCGTATTTGGTGACCATATCTGAAAAGCTATTTTTCATCTGACATTAAGTGCCATTAACCAGCCAGCTGCTGAGAATTCATATTTCGTCGAAAGATGTTCTTACGGCGGTCTCAGTGCGGTTCCAATGAGAAAGATTAATTATTGTCCGTACCAGCTTTTTAAAATAATAACTCAATATCGATTTTCTATCATTAAAAATTTGCTTTAATTTATATCTACTTACATTCAAAAAGCTTAAAGGTGTGATGATAAAACTATTAAAATTATGTGATATTTGGAATTATTTTTTGATCATAAGTATTTATAATTTTTCAATAATGTCTGACCATTCTTAAATAGATAAACTAAAGTATTTTCGTCACAAAACACGTACACGGATCTTTTTTAATGATTTTATTTAAACAAAAATAAAATTATGAAACATAGCTTTCTCAGATAATTTATTGATTTATTTTATTGGATGACTATATGATTTGAAATGTGTGTTGTATAATACAAAATTTTGTTTGAAAATTTAAAAAATCTGCCAACGACCTACGGTAAAACCTTATTGTATTAAAAATAAATATATATTCTCAAAATTTCAAACACAGCTTTACTAGATAAAAGAACAGTCTTCAATTCAATTTATAATTTTTGTGGAAAAGAGTCAACAAGTCTAAAATTTGATTTAAAAATATATTTAAAATAGCACATGAATACATTGATAAAATACTCAAAACCCAACAAAATCAAATAAGTATTTATTAAGCGAATGATATCTAATATTTTGGCCCGTGTTAAACCATTATTCGCGAAATGTTAGGACCCTTTAGCAGATGCTAATGATTTAATTGGCCCCGGCGCCACCCGGCTTTTAAAAAGGCTCCTTTTGCTCCTAAATAACGAAGTTAATGTCTGTAAATTAGTGTAAATTGGCCATCGCCTTCCATGTGCTTCTCGTTTGCGGCTGGTTTATAAAACAAACTTTATTTAATTAGAACTTTAAACAATATATCAATTGAAATGGATCCCAGCCGCTTGGGAAGAGCGAAGGTGGCGCGGCGCGCGGCGGGGTGATTCCAATGGAAATACTAATCCGTGGTCGGGGGTCTGGGTGTGAAATCTGCAAACATTTGTGATATTTTAAACAATCAACATAAATTATTTTTTAAGTTCCACACTTTGTATGCACGGGAAAGATTAAAAACATACATTTTATGTCGTAAAATATACCAGTTTTGAGTTATGGGAGCATTTATAAAACGTATTCATATAAAAAAATTTATAAGTTTTAAACAGACTTCACAAAGTGTTTTGTTTATCTCTAAATATTAATAGTTCTGTCATTTTTAATTTCTTTTTTTACATGAGCTCCACACAGGAGGCCCTGAGGAAAACAATTTCCCTCAGGGCCTATGTCATCCTTAGGGATGCTATGTGGAGGGTTTTTTTTAAGGAAAGGAAGGAAAGGAGAGTTTTGGGAAGGAAAAGGACTTAAGGGGTGGGTGGGAATCTGGGGTTCAGTGTGTCCTGGTCATCCGCCTCCAAGACCTAGACAAACCTCACCCCATGAACCCGGGCACCCCTGCTAAATCACCAAACGCAGCGAACCACTTGGGGTGACCTATGGCAGAGGTGTTGGTTATCCAATAAAGGTTCCCGGGGCGGCGGTACCCATTCCCGCCTCCCAAATTCATTGGTCATCCCAAGCGGTTCGCTACGTTTGGTGACTTAACAGGGATGCCCGGTTTAATGCGGTGAGGTTCGTGAGGTGAGGTTCATGCGGTGAGGTTTATGAGGTTTGCCTAGGTCTTGGTGGCGAATGCGCTTGCTCAACTACTGGGTGGGGGACCGGATCGGGAGAGACTGGTTGAGGGAGACCTAACCTAGATCTCTCCAGCCGGACTCTCTCGACCCATTACCTTGCACCGTAGTGGGAGGGATCGATGCGTCGGTCACTCCTGGACACACTGACCCCAGATTTCTACCCACCCCTCACATATTTTTCCTCCCCAGAACTTCCTCTCCTTCCTTTCCCTAAAAATACCCTCCAAAGGAAGTCCCCGATGGAAATTGTTTTCCTCAGGGTCTCCTGTGTGGTGCTATGGACACATTGACCCCCAGATTTCTAGCCACCCCATAGACATCCAACATATGTCCATGAGCCACCCCTAATACTCTTTTCCTTCCCAGATCTTCCCTAAATCCCTAACTAAACCCTCCATTCAGCATTCCCAAAGTATCAACTCACATAGGCGTTTTTTTTACAATAGCCCCGTATTGTAAAAAAAACGAGTGTGCTTTAGACACATGACTGAAGTAAAACTTTACTAACTTTTACCTCCCTCTCAACTTCCGTTCGCCTCGCCCGACCGTTCGTCTCGCCCGACCACACTTTTCATACCGCTCGTCACGCTTTCACCGCCGTCACGCTTTCACCAGCTTACTCCCCAAGTCAAGCGTGCGTAAAGAAGTTTTACTTCAAAAAAAGATTTGTGAACAGTAAAGTTCACGTAACGCTACAGCCGCAACGCTCATGCTTCTGACGGAATAAAAGGGTAGGTACCTACTCCAAACACGGCGCACAAACAAATTTACAGACAGACGAAATGCAAAAAGTCAAGCAGGATCTCACTCCAATAGCAGGCTTAACTTGATTTGGCCAGATTGGCTGAGGTGGTTTTGACATCTCTCTCCTTGGGTTTATTTGTTCATTGGTTGCTAGTTACTACCTACATACCTCCCCTTTCATACTCAATTGAAACTGGAAAAACAGTAATATATTTCTCCCTCCACTAATATTACATTAAATAACCTTGGAAATTCATATTCTCTCTTTTTAAAACGAATGGTTTCCTCAGATCATGTAAACATATTAAACATGATATTACAGTAAACATCTCGTAAAATGTTGACGGGAGCGTTGTTTTATTTTGCTTCGCAGTTAAATAAACAAATAGTTCAGAAAAGCGTCACTGACACTGAAACGACAACACCGATGGTACGGATGTTCCGGAATGTTCCTTGAAAACATAATATTATACTGTGTACTCAGGTCTACCTAGATATCGCGTTCTGCGCGGTTTCATCCTTCGGCAAAATATCCCAGACCAAATATCCTCCGACAAAATATCCCTCAACAATTATGTCGAGGTATCTGTTACATCAAAAAGACAAACAGACAAAATGTATCTCCACTACGCTGAATTCTTTTTTTATTAGGTAGGGTTAGGTTAGGTTCTTTTTTCGTTCGATATTTTGTCGGGGGACGAAGACGCGCGGAACCATAATGCATACTAGGCGTACTAGGCGTAGGCATTATATTGCGTTATCAAGGGTCGCAATATCTAGATATTGCGACCCTTGATAACGCAATATAATGTTTACTAGGTTTACCTAGATATTGTACTTGAAAACACAATACAGGGTGGTGCATTAATTTCGGGAGATCATTCTACATGATATTATACGTATAAGAGATGAATAAAATTTTTCAAAATTCCAACTTTTAGGGGTAGTTTTGTGGTAAAAAGATAAAATTAGACAGGCGTGTGCGGCTAGCTTTATTATTTTCCGCTGTTACAATACGGGCCAATCACAACCATGCAATGTTGCCACAATCGTGCCCGGCAGGCTAGTAGTAAGTAAGATCGTACCTCACACTAAGGATTTTTAGTAGGTACTTCTTTTTTATGGGAAAAAATGTTAGAATTTCGTAAAAAGTTGTTAATCTTTTTTATTCCTACCATCATGTAGAATCACCTCCAGAAGTTAATGCACTTTACCCCCGGACACCCTGTATATGTAATGTGTACTAGACTTACCTAGATATTGGGTTCCCTGAAAATAGAATATAATGTGTACTAGGTTTACCTAAATATTGCTTTACTTGAAAACACAATATAATCTGTATTAGGTTTACCTAGATATTGCTTTACTTGAAAACACAATATAATCTGTATTAGGTTTACCTAGATATTGCTTTACTTGAAAACACAATATAATGTGTATTAGGTTTACCAAGATATTGCGTTACTTGAAAACACAATATAATGTGTATTAGGTTTACCTAGATATTGCGTTACTTGAAAACACAATATAATCTGTATTAGGTTTACCTAGATATTGCTTTACTTGAAAACACAATATAATCTGTATCAGGTTTACCTAGATATTGCTTTACTTGAAAACACAATATAATCTGTATTAGGTTTACCTAGATATTGCTTTACTTGAAAACACAATATAATCTGTATTAGGTTTACCTAGATATTGCTTTACTTGAAAACACAATATAATCTGTATTAGGTTTACCTAGATATTGATTTACTTGAAAACACAATATAATGTGTATTAGGTTTACCAAGATATTGCGTTACTTGAAAACACAATATAATCTGTATCAGGTTTACCTAGATATTGCTTTACTTGAAAACACAATATAATCTGTATCAGGTTTACCTAGATATTGCTTTACTTGAAAACACAATATAATCTGTATTAGGTTTACCTAGATATTGCTTTACTTGAAAACACAATATAATCTGTATTAGGTTTACCTAGATATTGCTTTACTTGAAAACACAATATAATCTGTATTAGGTTTACCTAGATATTGCTTTACTTGAAAACACAATATAATGTGTATTAGGTTTACCAAGATATTGCGTTACTTGAAAACACAATATAATGTGTATTAGGTTTACCTAGATATTGCGTTACTTGAAAACACAATATAATGTGTATTAGGTTTACCTAGATATTGCGTTACTTGAAAACACAAAATAATGTGTATTAGGTTTACCTAGATATTGCGTTACTTGAAAACACCATATAATGTGTATTAGGTTTACCTAGATATTGCGTTCATGAAAATATAAGATATTGTGTTGCTTTCCAGAGTTGTATTGTGGGATTTCCTTCGCTTTACGACTGAATGCAGTGCTGTAGCTTTTGTGCTGCATGTTTCATTCTTTATCCTGTCTGAATTTAGAGTTCTTTCAGTGATCATAACTTGTTTCATCCTTTACCTGCAGCCTGCAGCTGTATCAAATATGAGATAAAGACAGCATGCTTCATATGCGACTGTTACAAAATCATCATATTATGTGATATGTAAGTTTTCACAGTCGATACGGTGGAAATTGTTTGATTTTAATTTCTTTCCTCAAAATGTACTCAGATCTTTGAGTTTCGAATACTATTGAAGACGAGAAACAATCAATTTCTATAACGAGACGACGACCTATGACGACCTCCGTAGTCCAGTGGGTAAGACTCTTGACTCACAATCCGGAGGTCGCGGGTTCGAACCCGACATGCGCAAATAAATTTTATTTGATTAATTTGTGTTATTTCACAATTAATTCATTTAAAATAATACAAATATAGTATATTTGCGGCATGTTCCAGAGTGGAAGATACTATCAGTATCGCCCTGGTGTGAGACCACCATTCACAATTGAAACGTTGCTTGAAAATGGCTTTAGCCGTGTTTAGTGACCAGATCTGAATAGCCAGGTACTTCCCAACCTTCCTCTTCCCCACCCCTTTCCCCTCCCCACTACCTTCAGCCTCACAACATACCCCAATTGGGGATGCCATAGTCTAACTGGCTCTAGCCGCGGTTGAGATTCTTGTGCGGTATTCACTGTAAAAAAAAAAAAAAAAACGAGAGGCCGGTTGTGGCAGACCCTTTGACCTCTCCAGCTAGGCTCTTTGACCCATCTCCTTTCACCGCAGTGGGAGGGAGGGATTTTTCGCCCGTCACTCCTGGACATACTGACCCAGAGATCCTTACCCACCTCTCATAAATTTTTTTAACCAAAAAATTTCTCTCCTCCTTATCCTTAAACAGACCCCCAATACAACATCTTCAAATATGATACAGACCCTGTGAGAAATTAATCTTAAAAAAATATTCTAGAGCCCTCATGTCAGATTAAAAAAAATTATGAGTGATATTTAGAGCTCGTAGTTTAATAGCGACAATCCGAATTATTATAATTGATACGAGTGTCCTGAACATTTACGAAGGCTGTCCGTAAAATAAGGTCTCCAAGGTGCTACGGTCGCGAGGAACGATTTTACGCGCAATCCTGGATTTTACTGCACTCTCTGCGACACTTAGTCTCGGAGTGGCAGCCGTTCGCGATGGAGAATCCGCTCGCCGCACCAGGGCGTTGGGAAACCAAGCTACACGCCAGTGTTTCCGAACCTCACGTAAAATTATTCCACGCGCCTTGGAGACCTTATTTTACGAACAGCACTCGTATTGTTCACGTCTAGAGTTGAACAATAAAAGATGTTCCACAAACGGCAAAAAATACGCTATAAAACGAATTAATTAATTTCGCCACACATCAGTCAAAGCTGAAACATTTCTATAAATATGTAGGTAAATACTGTAAACCTTCGCGACAAAGTACGAACTTCAAATAATTAAATAAAAAGGGTGCAAGGCTGTTCGATTTACGTCCGAAATAATCAACGTCAGCTGCTGTTGTAAAAATTGGCTGTTGTTTTCGTTTTCTCTGGGAAATGACGTTCATCTGATTATCTGCGCAATATTTCCAAGGAGGCTTGGGCCAATCGGAAGCGGAAATGATTAGATATTGGGAGGAAAGGAGGAGGAGAGGACAGAGGAGGGGGGTGACAACAGCTGGTGGCGAGGAAGTGGGTGATGGGGTACTTCCGTAATCTGCTTTACCGGGGCTCGGTGCTAAAGTTCATTGAAGAGGTGTCGTTTTGTTCATTGTAGAGTATCGCTTATTTTACTTTCATGGGAGACAAAGCACCAAAGCGTTTATTTTTAAATAGCTGTTGTGTAGGGGTGAATAAAGGGGAAAATGAGAAAGGCTTTTAAAATGACAATAATATTATCTATTAGACCGGTTGGTCCGGCTGAAGTTTTATAAGTGGCCGGTGATAGAATCTGAGAACCTGTAGGTATAACCATCATCGATTTTATCACTATGAGGTACTGACGCAGAGATATTGCAGACAAATTTTCATGGAAATATTACCTACTTTTAACTATCCAGTTTTTAGCCGAACAATAGAATAAATCAGTTGTTCCAAAGTTATTAGTGTTATTACATTCTGAAATTCAGATTTTTTTTACGTTAACTCCACACAGGAGAAAATAATTTCCCTCAGGGCCTATGTTATCTGGGATGCTGTGTGGAGGGTCTTTTTGAGGAGAGGAAGGAATGAACATTGGTCTTGAAGATACCCATGTTGTAGGAAGGAGGAAACACAGAGGCCGGCAAATCATTCCACAGCCGAGCTGTTGAACACAAGAATGAGTCGAAGAAACGACCCGTTCTCATGTGACAAATGTCAACTGTGTACAAAGCCGCAATATCTTGTTTTAAGATTAATTGAAAACTAAAAAACCTCATATAACATGGAATTTCTATAAAATCCTACTAATATTATAAAGGTGAAAGTTTGTATGGATGTATGTTTGTTACTCTTTCACGCAAAAACTACTGAATAGGTTTAAAAAATTCTTTCACTAATAGAAAGCTACATTATTTATTTTATTAAGCTCTATTTTTCATACGTTTTCTGTCGTTAATAAAATCGATTTATTGCAAACGCCAATTGTCGCCTTAGAAACGATGTTTTTTTTTTTAATTAGGTTACTATGGACATACCTTTGATGTTAAAATTCAAATACGTATAAAATACTATTTCCTACTTTACTGAATGGATTTTAATGAAACTTTACAATAATATTACATAACTTTACTTTACATAACTTTAATTAACTTTACTATAGCACAGAGCTCTGGCATTACGAAATTTGTATGAAAAAATTGCAATAGGTGACACGATTAGTAAGATATCTATAATTCTTTAATCGATTCAAATTATTAGGGAAGTAGGTACTTCGCTAATTTAAATATTTTCTAAAATAGAATTTTTATTTAAGAATCTTTGTTTTGCAAAATGTCATTCTAAAATTTTGACATCACAGAACAATTATTGTTTTAATTGGATAGACAGGTATCGCATTTTTTAAGTATAAAACTGCCGTACTGGATTTTTTGGTAGGATGTAAAAAGAAGAATAATAATTCGTACTTAATAACTATCTCTAAAAATGAATCACCGAAATATACGTATGTATTCAAAATGTATAAACCCGACGACTGAACCAAATTGGATAATTCTTTTTTTTTGTTGGTTTTTTTGTATACAACTATCGTTGAGTTCTGGCATTATGAAATTTGTATAAGAAATTATGGTAATTTTTTGGGATTGGTGTCCATGGCTATTACGAATAATTTTTAGAAAAAAACTTTAGATTCGCCTTAATCACTATAAAAGGAAACTTATTGCATCACGGCTGGCGGAAAATAATGCATTTTAATTTTCAATGTCGATAAAATTTGTCTTCGCGAACCGACAGCCCGCCCGCTGCCGCCCGCCATTCTGTCACCGTTATGTTGTTGTTGTTTTTTTTTTTTACATTAACTCCACACAGGAGGCCCGGAGGAAAATAATTTCCCTCAGGGCCTATGTCATCTGGGATGCTGTGTGGAGGGTCTTTTTGAGGAGAGGAAGGAATGAACATTGGTCTTGAAGAGACCCATGTTGTAGGAAGGAGGAAACACAGAGGCCGGCAAATCATTCCACAGCCGAGCTGTTGAACACAAGAACGAGTCGAAGAAACGACCCGTTCTCATGTGACAAATGTCAACTGTGTACAAATGTTGGGCACGCGTTTGGCGTGTTTCCCGACTATGCACCGGTGCCGAAGGGATCAATGATGCTGGTTCCTCGGAGCATCTTCCATTGTAATACCGGTAGAACAAGGATAGCATTCCCACCCGACGCCTGTGCTCTAAAGATTGCAATCCGTCTGTTAAGATGGGAGAATCTATCAAACGGACCGCCCGTTTCTGCACAGAGTCGAGGGTATTTTTCAGGTATTTTGGAGCTCCAGACCAGAGGTGGCTGCCAAATTCAACCGTGGGGCGCACTTGCGATTTGTACAGGGTTAGCAGTTGTGTACTATTAAAGTATCTGCGGGCCCTGTACAGTACGCCCAGTTTTTGGGAGGCTAACTTTACTCTGGCTTCGATGGAGCCCCCATACCTGAGCTGGTCACTTAGGGTTACACCAAGCATAACAATGGAGGGCCTGTTCGGAAGATTGCTTCCGTTGAAAGAGACTAGATTTTCATTGCGATCCCTTTTAGACGTAATCAGACAAGATTGGGTCTTTGAAACATTAAATTCAACAAGATTATTTTTACCCCAAGAGAAAACACTCTCGAGGTAACCGTCCATTCTTTGCTTCAAAGCCTTACGAGCTGTTGGAGTTTGTGAGCCCTTTGGGGGCTTGTCAAACAAAAAGCTATCATGAACTGTACTGTCATCCGCGTAACAGTGAATTGGTGCACATGACAAAAGGTCGTTGATGTGCAACAAAAACAGAGTTGGAGACAGAACCGATCCCTGCGGGACGCCAGCATTTATCGAGTGAGAGGAAGAGGTGAAACCATCGACTACCGTCTGAATCGACCTCTCCCTCAAGAAGTCGGCAATCCACGTACACAAGGATGCGGGAAGTCCGTAAGAATGCAGTTTGTTGACAAGTCCTCGGTGCCAAACCCGGTCAAAGGCCTTGGATATGTCCAGTGCAACCGTTTGGGTCTCACCGAAACGTTCCAGGCATCGCCCCCAAACATGCGTCACATACGCGAGAAGATCACCGCACGAGCGGTTCCGCCGGAATCCGTATTGACGGTCGTTAATTTTTTTTTTTTTTTTTACATGAACTCCACACAGGAGGCCCTGAGGAAAATAATTTCCCTCAGGGCCTATGTCATCTTTGAGGATGCTGTGTGGAGGGTTTTTTTTAAGGAAAGGGAGGAGAGGAGAGTTCTGGGAAGGAAAAGGGTTTAAGGGGTGGGTAGGAATCTGGGGTTCAGTATGTCCTGGTCATCCGCCTCCAAGACCTAGACAAACCTCACCCCATGAACCCGGGCACCCCTGCTAAATCACCAAACGTAGCGAACCACTTGGGGTGACCTATGACAGAGGTGTTGGTTATCCAATAAAGGTTCCCGGGGCGGCGGTACCGATTCCCGCCTCCCAAATAATTTTGTTCTTCTCGAGGTATGTGAGCAGTTTGTCGTTGATCACACGTTCCATCACCTTAGACAGAACTGATGTGATCGCTATGGGGCGGTAGTTGGCCGGGTTGGAGCGGTCACCCTTCTTTGGAATAGGATGGATAACCGCTTTTTTCCAACCAGAGGGCACAGAGCCAGTCTTCAGGGACAGTTTAAAAAGCTTCGTCAAAATTGGAGCTATTTCTGCAGCGCACTTTTGCAGTACCAGGGCAGGTATTCCGTCAGGCCCACTAGCTTTATTAACATCAAGCCCTCGTAAAACATCGAGTACTTCCCGATGCCGGATCCTCAGCTTTTTCATACGAAAACCGCAGTGAGGAACCGACGTCGGGACAGCACCTTGGTCATCGAGGGTTGAGTTATCCGCAAACAAGGGGAGGGAGAGGGGGGAGGGAAGGAAGGGTAAAGGGGAAGGATGGAGGAGGGTGTGGGGATGGGTAGGGGGTGCGGGGAATGAGGTTGGGAGGGGAGTGGTGTGGGGAAAGGGAATGTGGAGGGGTAGGGGATGAGGGGAGTGGTGGGTGGAGGGAGAGGGGGAGGGAGTTGATGGGGGGAGTGGAGTGGAGAGAGGGAAGGTGGAGGAAGCGGAATGGGGTGGAAGAGGGGGGAGGGAAGGAAGGTGGGTGGAGGGGGAGGGGGATTGATGGGGGGGAATGGGGTGGGGAGAGGGAAGGTGGAGGAGGCTGAGTGGAAATCCCCTAATACCATGCGAGCGAAGCTGCGGGAAAAAGCTAGTTAGAAAATATTTCGTAGTACCGTTGTTAGAAATTTGAAAATCACCAACAAAACTTGGAATTTTGATAACAATTGTTCATAATAGGATTTCCTGAAATTTGAAAATCGACAAACATCTTTTTCTTGAAAAAAAAAAAAAACAAAAATATCATGATCCGTTAGACATTAGGGCAAGCGAAGTATTTCTTTAATCTGTTTTCTTTATCCATCTTCCTTAGCAAATATTTAGAGTTTCGCTTTAGGTAACAACGCGTAACGAGTTACGGAAGCATATTTCAGCCAGATTGTATAAAAGAGGCGTCGGAATGAAATCCTTTGTTGTTTTTCAGGCCGCAAACGAACGGTCTATCAAGATATTGTTCATAAAAATGGAGGGGGCTGCGATCGTTAAACGACAACAAGGCGGTTTAAATGGAAATGAATGTTATAAAAATAAAACAAACACTTGTATTTAACCACGAATATTTATTATTTTATACATCGACCGGTTTCGCTTCGACCAAGCTTCATCAGGATATAATAATAACTATAAACTAAGACAGAGTTATATTATATAAGTTGAGAGACAGAGGGAGAAAGAATATGACAAAAGAACATAATTAGACAGAGACAAAGTATTTGAAAGAGGTACCATAGTTTTAGTTTTTAGTTATTATTATATTCTGATGAAGATTGGTCGAAGCGAAACCGGTCGATGAATAAAATAATAAATATTCGTGGTTAAATACAAAGTGTTTGTTTAATTAAATGAAGACAATATAAGCGAAACTCAATCGAAAACCTGAAAACAGAAAAATCAAAAAAAGATATTGGCACCTCTGGGACTCGAACCCAGGACCTCTCGCTTTCCAGGCAAAGGAAAGCCCACCCTTGCCCGGAAATCGAGTGGTCCTGGGTTCGAGTCCCAGAGGTGCCAATATCTTTTCCTGATTTTTCTGTTTTCAGAATTTCTATCGAGTTTCGCTTATATTGTCTTCATTTAATTAAATATTACGATTTGAGGTTTTACTCATAATAAAAATAAAAATAATACACAGTGTTTGTTTTATTTTTATAATATAATGTCTAACCACAAAGTAATTGCTTCTTATGAGGAAATTAATGTACTTATCTTCATTTTTCATATCAACATCAAGCAGTGTTCAGAAATCAGTGGTAATTTCTGAAAGGAGATGATTTTACATTATTATTTTCTGAAGAATTTTCATATTAGGGCTTGTTATTTTTATCACCTAGCGAGATAATTGCACGGAAAAGTATGAAATGTACCTATTTAAAAAAATCCATTAATCAGATATTAAATACGAATAAAAAACTGTGTAGATTCTTCTATTTTTTTTAGCTTAAAATTGAACGTTAAGAAAAATTTTGTTACGTCATTTTTCTTGTCCAGGTTTTTTTTTCTGATTCGGAAGTCAAATACAACCTCACATTTGAATATACTTTGACTCTACCAAATCGTAATGGTAAGTAATGAAAAATTTTTGTTTCGTTTTATCAAATGTTAATTGACAGACTGTATGGAAAAGGGCTGCAAGATTATTTTAGTTGAGGGGCTGCAACATTACAGAGGGAACAATGGAGCTTAAATTTTCGTTTAGATATTTCGTGAACCAACAGTGAACATTTTACAATATCAATGCTTTCAAAATAGGGGCTTCGAGGTTTACTTTGAGTGGTGTTTCAGAAGAAAAATGTTAATATTTTGAAAGCTTTGTTATATTTTTCGATTTTCGATAAGTTCTTACGGAAGTGAGAGTACATTTTTATTTGTTAAGTTTTTGAAATAAACAAACCATTTACTATAAACCTAATTTTCTAATTATGTGATATCTGACAAGAGCCGGTGGGCAGGGATAAAATTGCCGCTAGACAATAAGGCCATCCAAAATATTTCCCAAGTTAAATGATTGAAATGTAATTCAGAACTGGTCATTAAGCACATTCCCTCCCCCCCCCTCCCTACCCCCTCCCCATCCCCTCGCTCCCCGCCCTCACCCACCCCCCTCCATACCCGTTACATTCATTTTTCAAACAGCTCGCGTGCCACCTATTAAAACGTAACAATCAAACACGCGCCGTAAATTTTAACTATTAAACGGATCTCCATAGAAACCTAAACAAATAACAAAATAACAGCGCACGTCAAACAATTACTTAGCAACTCTTTGCTTTTCTTCTGGACAATAAACATATAATAAATAATTTCATAACGCCAGAGCTTACCAAAACATATAGCCTATAGTACTCGCAAATAATGAAGCTTTCTATTAGTGAAAGAATTTTAAAAATCCATTCTGTAGTTTTTGCGTGAAAGAGTAACAAACGTTACATCCATACATCCAGACATCCATACATCCATACAAACTATCGCCTTTGTAATATTAAATAGGATAATATTTGAATATAACATAATATATATCGAACTCAACGCTCCCAGGGACTGGTAGAAACCACGTCTACTCCAAATCTGGTGATGGAACGTTCAAGTGGTGAAATACAGACCATGTTTTTTAGTAAGAATCCAAAATTTCAAACTTTCACAACTCAAACGATGCCATGCATGTCAACCGTAAAGAGAAAACTAGTGGAGCTAATAGCTGCACGAAATGTGAAAAGCATGAAGAAGTATTATTTTCTATAAATTTGTGTTATTTTCCAAGAACATACAACCGTCTGAAAATTTAAAGAAAGGCGGTATCCACCTATTATTTATGTTATTTTAGGCTGGAGGACCTGCTGGTGGACGTGCGCTGCTTATCATATGCAGACTTCAAAAGAGTCGCACAAGACAGGGAAGAGTGGAAGAAACGAATAGATGAAATTGCTGCAAACCAATCCCACGATTGAAACCAGAGAGATATGTGAGTGAATAAATTTATCGACACAACAATGGGTTATTTAGGTTGGGTAACCATCCAGTAGATGGCGTTGTATGCAACACAGCAACGCGTGGCTGGGTCAGCTAGTATGTTTACATTGTTTATGTATTTATTTAGACGACAACAATGGTCCAGCGGTTAATATTATCAACTAAGAATCCAGAAGTTGCGGGTTCGTATCCCGGTTTGCGGAAATAAACATAATTTAATTATTTGTCATTTCGTATTTTTAAATCATATAAAGTAATATTTATAGTATACTAGCAGACCCGGATACACGTTGCTGTGGCTAACGAAACACAACGCCATTACCAAACCTTTATAAAATCCACACCACCCGCTTGCCAGCTGCCCGCTGCCCGCTGCCTGAATTGAATATTTGAATTTCTCGGCTTTTATCTACTATAATGAGAATGTATCATACATATAAACCTTCCTCTTGAATCACTCTATCTATTGGCGAAAACCGCATGAAAATCCGTTGCGTCGTTTAAAAGATCTTTGCGCACATACATTTTGAGCGACTTCATTTTATACGATGTAATGATAATGATGATGGTATATATATATATTTTTTTTAAACTCTATCTGTGACACGACACAACAAATAAATAAAACTCTGTATAACAGACCCATTGTTAATTGTTATCTATTATTACAAATTTGTATATATTTTCACTGTTGATTATTTGTACATACATAAATATGTAGTCTATGGTACAAGAACAAAGAAGAAAATAAATTGACTTAAGGAATGGGAAGTGCAAAAGTTACAGTTTGTATTAAAAGAAAGAAAATTGTAGCACAAACCTCAGCGCACTTAACACGTGTGGATTGTGGAACGGCACGTGTTGTTTGTCCGAGGTCGTCTTGCGTTCTTTTACTAAGAAAGCACTAACCATTATCCGTAATGCAAGCGTGTTATTCCTCTCTAATATAATATCTCTCTTCTTTGTTTATTATGCTTCGCAGTAAACTCACAAGGCAAAGGCAGATGCCTTTAGCGGAAAATTACGAAACAAAGTTTATGTTCAAAAAAGAAAATACGTGGTTCAGAAATCATACCGTAGCAATTAGCAATCCCGATTATTCAGGATATAGCGCAGTGGCTGTATTATTTACTAATCTACGGATAGTCCAAGTATCTAATTCTTTGTGTGTGTATTTTTTTAATGTTGATGGAACGATTTAAATTAATGCTTTTTCAAAAGTATGGAAATTAAGGTCTGCAGGCTTAGAATTCCTTTATCAAAAATATTCCGAACTTTCTGAATCAGGGCACGTAATATCTAATTTTGCTATTGTTAGAGAGGCAGATATTCTCAGTCTCGCCCCGGTGAAAGACCACAATTCAGAATTAAAATTTACCTTTACATATGTTTGGCGACCAGATTAGAATAGCCTTCCTTCTTCGCTTGCCGATTCTCTTCAGCCGTCCAATATACTGTATCGGGGATGCCAAAGTCTCACTGGACTGGATAGGTATGTTTCTTTTTCCCCTTCTGGGGGTGCGCTAGACCTCGTCCTTGCATCAACAGGAGTCGGTTGACGATGGCTCGGTGCCCTCTAAAATCAATTGCGCCACCCCCAGCAACATGTGCAGGCTTTAGGTTTGGGGGGGCGACCTCGGCTCTCCTTCGCCTTGCCTCCGGCTACTCGACGCTGAATTCCTTAGGGTCGTCGGGTATTTCCCCCCAATCTCCCATTTACTTTTCTTTGAGGCATCACCGAGGAACCGGCTAAGGGGCGCGGAAGCTGAGTGTGGTTCACGACTAGACCGAACGTCATGCGCATTCTTGCTGGGACTGCCAATCGATTGGAGAGGACTCCCAACCGTTTGCCATGCCCTTATTACTTATCTACTGTGTCTTCCTCCCAAACAGGTGCTTGTAGGATACGCTGGATACAATCACCCAGCGCTTGCCACCTCGTGGACTTTCACCAACCTGTCCCACTGTCTTGTCTATATTTTGTCATACTAACACATATTGTATCTGTATTTCCTGCTAAGCACTTGCATGCTGCTTATTAACAACGTATGCCCTTATTACTTATCTACTGTGTCTTCCTCCCAAACAGGTGCTTGTAGGATACGCTGGATACAATCACCCAGCGCTTGCCACCTCGTGGACTTTCACCAACCTGTCCCACTGTCTTGTCTATATTTTGTCATACTAACACATATTGTATCTGTATTTCCTGCTAAGCACTTGCATGCTGCTTATTAACAACGTATGCAAGGACATTGGAGGTTTAGTTTCGTTTTCAAATGTAGAGTCGTTTTTACCAAAAAAATTAGAGTCCTTGCAAGAGCCTTGAAGGGGTAACCATCTGTTATCTATACCAGGGCGGGTAAGTGGTGGGTCCTCCAATGGACTGGATAGGGAAAACAGTTGAGACAGATAGAGAAAATAGTGCGGTATAACAAAAAATAAATAATGTCTTAAAAATCATTGTTTATCTCGTCTGACCCAACGTTCAATGTCTGATGAGCGAATTGGTAACCTTTGCACTAGGGCAGTGGTCGGTAGACCGTGGCATTTGCGCTTCTTCAGTCATCAACTCCAATATCACCTACACTCAGCGAGCCTTGACTCGAATAGCATCAGAAACATGACAATGGTTTCCTTAGAAATGTGAAGATTATAACTATTTCGTTCTTAACACAAGAAAGAGCATAAAATTCATAACACAAAGTGATTCTGAGTAAGAGTCCACAAGTTTATTGTTGTTACACGTGGAACAAGCAAATGGTTTTCCGCGGAATTTTTGAGTATTTTGTCTGATTGTTAAAATTTCATAATTTTACTTGGAACATCGTCAGGCAGACGAATCCGCAACTGGAATTTAATTTTTACATTCGAAACACAAAACTGGTTTTAACTTAATAGCTAATCTGTGTGCGAGTCCCCAGCTTTTATTTACAGTATCTACTTAGAACACGCAAATGGTTTGCCTTCTTAGAGCATTACGATCTGCAATTAGAATTTTTCTGCAATCGGACACGAGAATTGTTCTTTTCGAAATGCGCCAGCAGATGAATCCGCATCTTAAAATTACTCGTTGCATTTCGCACACAAAACCCGTTTTAACTTAAGAGTGAATATGTATGCGAGTCTCCAGCTTTAATTAAACTACACCTAGAACATGAAAACGTTTTTCCTCTGATTTTTGCAGCACGTGGTCTGCAACTAGAATTTTATTACTACACTTGGAACATGAGAATGGATTTCTTCGAAATACGTCTTGTATATTGCATTATAACCATGAGACTGGTTTTAACTTGACAAAATCTGCATTCGAATCTACAAAAAATCCACAAAATTCCATTAGCAAAACACATCATTGTACTCAGGACACGTTAATGTTTTGCCACTAATTTTGCAGCAAATAGTCTGCAACCTGAATTTTGTAATTACATTTTGTGGCAATATGGTGAAATTGTTTATACAATGTAGCAATATGGTGAAACTGTAGATAAAATAAAGCACATCACGATTATTATTGTTTCCCATATTTACCACAATACGTTTTGCTAGTGATAAGCGAAAAGCTTTTTCCATCATAAAAATGTATTTGGTTATTGCCGTCTTCAAATCTTTGTTTTCATTACAAATTTTTTCACAGAAATTCTAAACCCCCATTATATGGCTCTAGGACACATTTCTATCCTGTTTCCTTGACAACTTGGCTCTTCTCACTTGAAAGTCTTTCGACCCCTACACTAGACCTATTTAAAATTGACGTAAAATGCTTTTCCAATGAAAAAAAGAAATTTAAACTTTAAATATAAACATTTTTGGTAACAGTTACAATTCATATGTATAATATATCGTAAGATTTAAATATTATAATTATGTATCCATATTTTTATAGATGTACCCCCGCAAAAATCTATGGTTCTGTTTTCGAAAAAAATAAGCGCTATATTTTCAGCTTTCAAAGTAATAAAATCGTAGATACCTATTAAACTCTTATCGTGTAGGGACCGAAGTTTGAAAAGCTGCAATTAATTATAAGTTACCGATTTCCAAAATCGACTCTGTTCGCTGGGACAGTCGATCTATCAATTAGATTCAGATTTTCCTGTCTGATTATGATTTATTACATTTAATCATGATTTTACTGTTACCAAATGATGTTTCCATTAATATTTCACTCTCCCTTCCCCACGATCACCCTTCAATATAATGTGAGAGCGACACAGAAAGTTCCTTAATTTGGAAAACAGAAAAATTCTCATGAATGTCATATTTATCTAAAAAAAACTACAGAAAGAATTTTTGAAAACATTAGCCCAGAGGAAAAGGTTTAAGCTTTAACTTTAACTTTTAAGGTTTTTTAATGTTTGATGGCCAGTGTTAGCGGTTAGTTGTTTAACTTCTAATACTACTTCCCTAAGTACGCACGTCTCCGAGTATACTAACTTGATAGAAGTCGATCTTGAGAGCGAGATAATCTTATCTTGCCGTCGGCCTTTTAGTTAGAGTTCATGTTAAGAGTTTGAAATGAAAGCTTGTGCTTGAATGATGGTCAAACAAAACCAATCTTGTTCTCGACTTGGAGCATCTCTTTCCCGAACCAGATAGAGTGCCCACTGTAGCTTACCCGTATAACGACCGTAGGGCTAAATATATCATGATTCGAAAGAGGGAGATTTTACGCAGGGTAAGATTCTAAGTATTATAAAAACAGTATTATAGTAGACATCTTACATTCCCAAATTGATCCATGCCAATGATTTCTTCCTAAGCATCAATATATTCGGAAAATATTGTTTGTGAAATAAAAGACTGAGCTGGCAGATTTTTTGATCCGCTACTTACAATGATAAGAAACCTAACTAATGAATCTATGGCAACCGCTTTGGGAAATGTAATGAAACTGAAAATGTTTTGTGGAAATAAAAGGGAGAAGAAGTAAAAGATGAAGGTTTAGAGTAGATGCCTATTCAGATTATGTCTCTACACACGCGGCTAACGTAATTATAAGGCAAAGCTTAATGCTAAATCACTATTTTAGATTAATCCTTACTACGAATCGGTTCACAACATAAATACAGAAAAATATGCTTTGGCCAATTGAAGCTTTTCCTATCGTTTCCATTGAGTAGAATTAAAATGAAATTGTTAATGTATTTATAAAAAATATAACCGTAAACTACTAAACAAGGTATTTTTGAAGTGAAATTTTATAGCCCCGCTGTGATTTGGATTTCGGATGAAACGGAAATGACGGTTACTGCACCTGCGACGCATCAACTGCGCTCATTAGCCGCTTTGATTATGATGTCATTTTTAAAGGCTCCCATTAGTTGAGATATGAAACGGAAATTACGCAAGGTCTGCATTCATTGGTCGCTTTGATTATGATCTCACTTTTCAAGTATTGGTTGAGATTGTTTTGGTATAGTTTCGCTTCTACCGCGTGTAAACTGCACTCGATTTTTTCCATTTGAAATGTACGAACGTGTATAATAAGCAAGTTTTAAAAACTATAACATTTTGGCAAAAATTTTCTATGACAGTTTCAATTGTTTATTTTATTTTTTGTAAAAATAAATAAAAACCTATTTGCTCTTGAAATCGTGACGTCTATACTCAGTTTGCCAAGCGATATTTATACTTATTATCTTCATTCGTGGCAATATAAGGCCCACTAAGAATAGATACATTTTTGGCTTGTGGCTTCATCAAGAAACATTCTGATTACAACAGGATAATATATTGACTAACTATAGATAGAAGAAGTTGTGATTGTTTTAGAATTTTAGAAATGATGTGTTATTATGATGTAGATGAAAAATTGTTAATAAAAATGATCACACCTAATTACTAATGCATCACTTTATATCAGAATTTATTTAATCCTTTTAGTTTTACCTGCAAACTGATTAGTAGAGATCCAATATATAACACATTCCACTCTTTGACACTCCATCATTATATGTACAACTATAATAAATATAAATATTATGATTCATCTGTAAATTCACTGCGGAACCACCGACTTGAAGCGATAAGGTATAAATTTGAAATTAAAGACTGACGTTAACAGTTTCCAAGGGCGACCGAACACTAACTGAATCAATTGCAATCGTTGATGTATAATTAATATTACGTGTTTGATCTTTATAACCTGCAAATACGTATGTAAATAAGTTCAATGATGAATCAACAATGATGATCTCAATTATAAATTACATGGAATTAATGTAGTAAGCATAAGCTTTACTATTTACCAGGCATTTCGTGTTTTAGGCATATCTTGTTTTTTTCTTTCACTAAATGATTTACATATTAATATAAAACACGTAATTAAAATTATGTGGCGTCTTGTCTTATTATTTACTTAACATAAACATGGATTTTTATCGAAATTATTAGTATTACAGTTATATAAAGTATTACTTATTATCCAAAAAGAAGATATTTCAGAAATGTTCGGAAATTATAATGATCCCAGAGATCACCGTTCGTGAACTTTTGCTCTTTCAGACAAACAAAATAGATTTTCTGCTGTATTTGTATGACAGAACATTTAAGCTAGGGGGTTGAACTTAGGAGTTGAATTTTGAAGACTTAAAATTCGCCCGGGATTGCGTAAGATCAATAATTTGAAAAAGTTTATTGACATTTCGAGCTTAGATTTTTTCCAATTTTTATAAGGCTTTCAATTGGTATTGCATAATGAAACAGGTACACGTATATTAGGAATTTGTGTGATGCTAACCACGTAAAACCGATGACGTCATCCACGTAACATCGTCATTGATGTAACTGAACACTTGATAATTTCATATTTTTTCATTGAAGAAGAAGATAACACTAATAATAATTTTAAATGAAAATATGAGAGCGAACAAGACACAGAAAAAAGAAAAAAGATGATTATTATCTTTTTCTAGTTTTCTGTGAATATTTTTCTTTCATAGTTTCGTTTAGATTATAAGTGTTATCTTCTTCCTCAACCATATAATACATTGATGGGAATAACCTTCAAAAGTTATAAAAAGAGAGTTGTTCTTATAAAATAATTCGTAATTTTTCGTTAAGGAGGGTTTTGTAAGAAGGCTTTACAGCATATAAAAGAATCCTCAATTCTCCAGTCTTTCAAAATAACCATATATGCAATTTCCAGTGTTTTAAATATAGTGTCCTCCGTCGTTTGTTCTTCAAACATAAAATTTCGAATAAAAGTGTGTTTACGGGAAGTGACCTGCCAGGTAATTAAGTTTCCTGTATCTGCTTATAGATGTTACTTTTAGACAGAACTTAGTTACTTATAATAAATTGTACAGCGCCCTTGGGGTAATTTTTCACAAAAACTACTAATTATTTATATTATTATTATTTATTTGTAGACAAATGGCAGAAATCTAATAAATGTAGTAACATCAATAGCAATGGAGTTAAACTAGCAACTATAAATTATGCAATACGCGGAATTTTTAATATGAAAATGTGTTTATCTGTATTGACCTGCCAGGTAAATCTGTCAAATTTTTTAACAAAACTAATACACATTATAAAATAAATCGTGGTACCTACTTTGTCGCTTGATTATATGATTTATAATTATCAGTTTCAATTTTGAAAATTAAATGTTCATCGAACTTAAATAATTTTACGCGTAACGCAAGAATTCAATTTCTAATCACGCATTCACCCGCACCGACAACCGATGTAAGCGTGTTTAAGGCGGTTACCAACCCTAACATTTTTTTATTAAAACTCACATTTTAATCATTTCCGGCAAATTTGTAACTATAATAATTTTTTTATTACCATGCCGCACAAGGGATGCGAGTTATTTATATTTTAGATTAATAAAAACAGTACCTTACCATTAATATATTTTACATACAACGATTTTAAAACTTTATAACCCGTTTTTCAACTATAAAGTTAGCGGTAAGCACCAGATTTTATTTTTATGGACGGTGAATTAGCAACTTCGGGGGGTCAACATGGAGAGACATTTTTAATATTTGTAACACGTTCTTCAGAATTAATTAAAATGAACGCGGCGGAAAGGTCATGCCTCCAGGCCTGCAAGGGTGAATTCGACCGTACGTTCGTCCAATACGCCGTGCCGCGGGCGTATATTTGTTTACACGCTTTCTTCACTTATGTCGTTAAGATTCCCACATTGTTTTTCTTCTTCTTCTTTTGTTTGATACGGCAAATTCGACAGTGGTTCCGTCCAATACACGGGTCGCGAGTCGCAATTTGTATACATGGCTTAATAATTATGTGTTGATTACATCGGTGTATCAAGTACCTACAATATCTCAAACTGATATATTTCGTAGATATTGGTAGTAATAATAAATCAATTACAACCCCCGTGGTAGAGCGGTAAGATCTGATCCTGAATCAAGATTTCTGGAGATCTAGCACGGTCGATTGATAAAACCCTACATCAATACAATATTGACTAAATCCGTCATCGTTGACGGCCGGCGTGGTCTAGGGGTAAGGCTCTTGACTCGCAATCCGAAGGTCGCGGGATTGAATCCCGACGTGGAAAAATAAATTTTATTTGTTTAATTTGTGTTATTTCACATTTAATTAATTAAAAACAATATATAATTTATTTGCGGTACGTTCCAGAATGGAAGATAGTTAGGAAATAGCTTTTGACGTGTTTGGTAACCAGACCTGAATATCCAGCTACTTCTCCACCTTCCTCTTCCCTATTTCCTTCCCCTCCTCACTGCCTTCAGCCTCACAACATACCCAATTGGGGATGCCATAGTCTCGCTTGGCTCCAGATCCAGATGGGACTCTTCTGAGGTGTTCTCATAAAAAAATCTGTGGTCAGCTATCAATATTTGCGAGCATGGTCAACAATTGAAAAGAGATAAGCCGACCGATGATTGACAAATTTTAGCGAGACCTCCTGAGTGGCAGATAAGCAGTGAATATACAAAACATTTTGAATAAGGTCGTTCGTTATACAAAATAACTGACTTATTAATTAATGGAAGTGAACTAACGAAGCTCTTAGAATTGAAAGAAATCGTACACTAGCACCGACTTAAATAATTCATCCAAGTCGCGATCATTTTTTTTCCAATCGAACTTGGAGAAACGAAAATAGTAAATACGACTTAAGACCTCATTATCTAATTAACTGCCGTTTAGTCTCAAAAACTACATGCGAAGCGCCAATGTATATTACAGTTAGTATTTCAATTCAAAGTTGTCAGTTTATTAGTATTTTTATTTTTACGATGTCGTTTGACATTTACGAATGTAAATCCATAGACACTGATAAACAGTGTAGGTATTTCTTATTTATTCCCTTCTAATATCGGTCTGGCTGTCAACCAAAGATATTGAAATATAAGTAGATGTGCTATCTGCTGTTTTTACTATGTGGGTCTGCACTTCCGCGTGTCGCCGATATTGTTTACCAATTAACAAATAAACTAAAAGAACAAATAATTAACGAATAAACCAAACGAACGTTAAACTAAATGAACGAATTCTTTCCTTATTCAAAATATATTTTTAACCAATATTAATGCACATTTTCAAAAAATCAAAGAAATGAACAAATTCTTTTTGTATGAAAACTACGCTAATTAGCGCGTAGTCCGGCGACAGTTGCGCGGACACCATAGCATATCTCTTCTGTATTTGAATATCTTTGCTGTCAACAGTGCGAACGTGCTCGGGAAAGCGGTATAAAATCATCGGTATTTTCGCCTACTGATCTGATAATATAAAGTTATTGATTTCACTGAGTTAGACCCCCCGGGATGAATACACTGCGACAGAAAAAAAAGTTTTTGTTACTAATCCTTTTTTATCTTTTATGTTAATTCTCTTTTCGTGTTTTGTTGTAATTGTTAAACGGATAAAACCGAACAGTGATACAACTAGGAACACGATATCGAATAGAATGTATCGATACTGTAATCATGAGTAGTATCGGAAAAAAAGTATCGATACTTCAAAGTATCGAATACATTTCATAGGGCCTGATTTACAGCTCAGACCGGGTTAACTACGTATCACCCCCACCCCCCTCCCCCCAGGATCAGAATTTTCAAATTCAAGAATCCCGTCCTCTTCTTCATCCTGATGATCACTTTGTATGCCTTATTAGAGTGCTGATAGCCTCCATTCAAAGCTCTAGAAAAATCGTTATTCTTACCTATTTGGATTCCTGGCCATGTTGGCACAGTGGGTAACGATATTGCGGATTCCTTGGCAAAGGAATCCGCAATAAGGAGCGTCCAACCCTATTGTTACCCTCGTAAACCGTATTCCCCTATCTGATATTTTTTCCATCATCAAAGATAGATCCCGCGATGTTTGGCGATGTTTGGTCCAGAGTATTGGAACATTGCTAGTCAATCCAAGGGTGCCCGCTACGCCTCAATACAAAGGTCTATCTCATCAAAACCGTGGTTTCAAAAATTCCCCCATTTTTCCAAAAAAGAAATTTCCTCACTTATTCGAATGAGAATCGGACATTGTTCCGTTCCTTTTCACCTTTTTAAAATTCTTATCCTTGACTCCCCAGATTGTACATTCTGTGGTCTAGATGTGGAAACTTTAGATCACATATTTTTTGGTTGTCCTTCTCTAAATATTCTCTCTAATATGCTCTCTTCTATCAAGCGTTAACTAAAACTGCCTCCCCTCCATTCAACATTTCATCTCTTCTAAGTCTGAACTCGACTCCAATCTTCCATTTAATTCTGAAATTTGTTCATTTAAATAAAATTAATATATAATTTCACCTTTACTTTCTCTGTAATTTTAAATGATGGCCTAGAACACCCTTGAAGGGTGAAAGCCAGAACTAATTGAAAAAAAAATCTATTTGAGATAGGAAAGGTAAAAGGACGTCAATGTCAGTGAAATGAAAAAAGAAACAATCAAATTTAACTACGTATAATAATCAATAATAAAAAAGGACCTGTAAATTCATAAATTGCTATCTTAGGTACTCGTAAAAAAGTGTAATTTTTCTTACGTATATATAACTGCAAAACTAAACGTGCGAAATTAAAAAAAATAATGAAACACAGCTGACCTGTTAAAACACGAACTACATAAAAAGTAAAACAAAATTTTTGCAATACATTTTTTTCTCTACTTTGTGTATTGGCATTTTGGTGTATTAAATACACACTAGATTGCTTGTGCTTGTAATGATACCAATGCAATGGAATGTTTTAGAAGGTTTGCTACGATTGAACTAGATGGCGTTGCCATAAACATGAGCCGCTTATCCAAATTTTTAAAGGTGTCGATACTTGCCTATTAAGTACTCATTGAGTAAAAGTTTCGAATACAAAGTATCGAGTACAAAAGTATCGGTATCAAAAGTAAAAGTACTTGATACCACAAAGTATCGATACTTTTTTCGTGTCCCTAGATACAACACGTTAAAAAATAGGACTTTTCTTAAATTTCTCTTTTGCCTTGGAACCAGTTATAATAAGACAGATTAATTTCCATTGCAAATTTGAGCAATATTGATGCTGAATCATTCTGTATAAAAACATAAATGGTTGCTACCGGTAAAATAAGTTAATAGTCGAGGTCTGAAGGTTTCCAGTTCTTGGGTTTTATTTACGAAATACTAAAATACCAAGCAATCACATTTTACCGACGGAAATAAGTCCTCATTTACGATAATACAACGTACAATGGTCGTGACAAATCCACGAGAAAACTTTTATCCGTAGAAGGTCAAAGGTTAGATTATATTTGATTAAAGTTAAAACAGCCAGAAAGTTAAAACCAAATTAGAGAATTAGTTCTTTATATTTAGGGTTACATTATAATGCAATTAACTTACTCGACTGACATAGGATATGCAGGGTGTAACACAGCATGTACCGAAGGATTTTATCATATTTGAAGTAAAAAATATTGATGTCATTTTGCTGTTCGATGATATATTTAAAAAAAAAAAAAACGATAAAAATATTTTTCCATCACACCTCGCAACTGAGTAGACAGGTAGCGGGTCACGTGATAATCACTCCGTCTCCTTCCAGCAGCGCGGTAAAACACGAAACAGCGCGCGTATCATGTGATCCCTTCGCGACTTGAAGGAGTGTGATCAGTGGCGACGTGTGCTTTTTTTTAATTGAAAAAATATAATCGGACAGCAAAATGACATCTACTTTTTTACTCGACGAAAGTGTAAGATTTATTCACCATCTCAAATTTGACACTTTGGCAATAAATGCAAAAATTTATTATTGTTACCAATGTATTTCATTTCTTTGACACCACCAATCTTTGATACACCCTTTTACTTTCCATCCATCTTGGTTTTGCCGTACAAAGCAATTTGAAACGTCAGAAATTTGTCCACTGAAGTTCCTCAGAGTGTATTTACTTTGTAGATACTATTATACTCTAATTTAATTTCTTAAAATGAAAAAAAATAACCCGTAAGACTTTCAACATTATAAAACCATTAGTAGAGTTGTATCTTATTCATAAAATAACTCTCTTTGTTCATTTGACTTATTAAAAGACAGGAAGACGGACTATCTCCGAAATAATGGCTTTATTATTTACACAAGACAGATTGAACAGATACGAAGGTTCCAAATAGAAGGTAAAATAATTTTCCATTTAGTTGTTGAAAATGTCACGAAGTTAATATTTCACTGAAAATAATTTAGGCTTATCATTCAACACAATATGATCAAATGAAATTATAAAAGTATTTATAAAAAGTTGTTCTGGGAAAAATTGCTTACTTCATGTTACAAATTTATTAATATGATAATAAGTCAGAAAGTAATCTTTATAGTAATAAACAAATTAATGTAAACACACATTATTTGCCCCTCCTTGCCTTTCGTTACACATATTATTCTAACCGTAAGAGGTAACACTCGGTGATGTAGGTACTGTCTGATCAAAAAACTGTAGAAAATATCCGACGGCGTAGTTCAGCGGTAAGGCTCTTGACTAGCACTCCGAGGGTCGCGGGATCGAATCCCGGCGTGGCAAATAAATTTTATTTGATTAATGTGTGTTATTTCACAATTTATTCATTTAAAATAATATATAGTATTTGCGGCACGTTCCAGAGTGGAAGATACTCTGAGTATCGCCCTGGTGTAAGACCACCATTCAGAATTGAAACGTTGCTTGAAATGGCTTTAGCCATGTTGGTGACCAGATCTGAATAGCCAGGTACTTCCCCACCTTCCTCTTCACTATCTCCTTCCCCTCCCCACTACCTTCAGCCTCACAACATACCCCAATTGGGGATGCCATAGTCCCACTGGCTCCAGACGGGAGCAGTTGGGACTCTTGTGCGGTATTCATGTAAAAAACAAAGTTTTTATTTTTTAAATTGCAACACCAACATTAGTCAAAGATAAAAGGACGTAACTTGAAAAAAAAAACATCACTGTTCAGGTGTATACAATAGTGGTCGCGGCAAACAGATATTTTTGTAACAATTATTATAATCGATAATTGTCAAATAACTAAAAACTAACTAACTAACCATCACGCCGTTTCCCCGCAGGGGTAGGCAGAGAGGACGGACCGCCAAACAACTCGGTCTTGGCACACACTCTTTGCCTCACTCACATTCATACATCGTCTCATACATACTCTTCTATTATTCTGACTTTTGACATGGCCCGTCTCAAGTATCTGATTTACTTGATCGTGCCATGTCTTCCTCGGGCGTCCCCGACTTCTTCTACCATTCACATTTGCATCATATATTCTTTTAACACTACTTTCTTCGTTCATTCGCTCTACGTGCCCAAACCATCTGAGGGTCCCTTTCTTAATTTTGCTCATTATACTTACATCAGCCTCACATTCTTTGCGGATATCCACATTTCTAACACGATCATACATGGTTTTACCACACATACGTCTCAGGGATCTCATTTCAACAGCATTCAGTTTACTTTCATCCTTCCACTGCCAGTTCCATGCCTCACTGCCATACATCAGGGTAGGTACCAGGACTCCATTGTGGACTGCTAGTTTCGCTTTTATTGAAAGTTTTTTATTAGCTCCAACGGCATTCAGTCCTCCATTAATGGAGTTACCGGTATTTACCCTCCTTTCAATATCTCTAATAATATCTTTCCATAATTGTCAAATAATAATAATAATAATAATTGGATGACTTCTATAGCGCCATTTTCGTGAGAAAATCACCTCAAGGGCGCTTGTCAGCCTGAAACACTCATTTACATTGAAAAATCTTCCGAGAAAAGATATTTGCCGCCAACGGGACTTGAACCCGTGTCCTGATTGCCGGTCGGATGCTCTGACCACTGAGCTAACGCGGCTTATCTAATACCCGCCAAATAATTCAATATATACTGGTGTTTCATTCAACAATTACTTACTGAAAATAAAAAATAAAATATATATAATATATATATAGATAATAATTAGTAATTACTTACTGAAAATAAAAAATAAAATATATATAATATATATATATAGATAATAATCAGTAATTGTTGAATGAAACACCAGTATATATTGAATTATTTGGCGGGTATTAGATAAGCCACCTTAGCTCAGTGGTCAGAGCATCCGACCGGCAATCAGAAGGACACGAGTTCAAGTCCCGTTGGCGGCAAGTATCTTTTCTCGGAAGATTTTTCAATGTAAATGAGTGTTTCAGGCTGACAATTATTGATTATAATAATTGGTACCCTTTGTGCTATGCATAAAAATCTTGTCTTAAACATTAGTTTATAAATTAAATATAATAATTAGATATTTTTGTGTTGAGTGCTTTCCGAATAGAGATGCTTCGTTTACGAAGCATCTTATGAGCAAATTTCAAAATTATAATTTTGAAAAATTTAACATATAATATGTAAATTCCCTTTTCCTATAATTTCTCCAATCTCCATAATTTGAAAAAAAAACACTAGAAAACTGTAGGAAGGTGTTGGAGAAATGATTCGACTAAACTTTTTTGAAATTAGTAGAGGGCGCTGCAATCGTATTAATTGCTTTAAATTGCAAAATCAATATGGCTGGATAAAAGGCAACTTAAAAAAACATCGAGTACTATTGGAATGGGGATGCTTCATGTAATTATAAAATTTGCCTATTATATAATTTTATATATTATATAAATTCGCCTTCCCTCTCTCAATAATTTCAAATAATTGAAAAAGGATTATTCTAAGTAAGATTAATAATCATAATATAACACTGTAAGCGAGATAATTGTAAGAAGAATTATAAATTTTGTAGTTTTGATTTTTTCATTTGAAAGAAACCATTATAAAAAAATAAAAGTAAAAAACAATGTGGAAGAAAATTTTCAGCAACATTTTGAGTTACGCCGTTTTTCTTGTCAAATTCCAAGCCATCAAATTCGGGGACTTGTTGAAGAGTCAAGCACAATCTCATATAAATAAAAAAAATTATTACAAATTGCTAAGAAAAAAAAAACAAAATTAATAAACACAATCTTAACTACTTTCATTGTTACATAAAAAATGCTTACTACATCATTCGTTTTAAGTAAAGCCTGATGAAGTAAGCATTGCTTACGAAACGAGTAGGTTTTTTTAAACAATAAAAGTGGTTAAAACTAAGTGTTAATTAATTTTGAATTGATTTTACACAAAATAATTTTGCTGCGTTTGTAGAAAAAATATATAGTCTCGTTTTATTTTATTTCTGCATTTAATTGCCAAACTGTACACACACAACTTATTTTATCCATTTCTCCTCACATTACCATCTGAAAGAGAAAGCTACCTCCATAACTGGGGATGTAATCTGCCCTGAAGCCTCGGGAGTCCTGCCGGGGTTTAAGGCTAAGGGTGCCATTTTGCCAGGTTGCCAGGCCGCCTGCGCCTGGGATGGAATTCGGAGAATGTCATGGGTCATACGCACTACTTCACCCGAAACGAGAACCTACATACAGACGTAGGTACATCACGGAAGAACGTTATACTTTATTTCACATGTATTTAATATTAGCGGGGAGGATTTACCGAATACTGTACGAATGTAATTCCCACGGAACTAAAACAATCTCAGAAGCTTTCGCTTGACGAACCCATTAGATTCCGCTTGACGAACCCACTAGATTTCGCTTGACGATGCCTACAATACACGACATCTTTTTTCAGCCCGATTCCAATTAGAGACCAAAGTCAACATTTTTCGCTTTACGCGATCGCTATTTTCATCTCTATTTTCATATCTACGATTTCAGTTGGCATCACAGCAAACAGCATGGTTCATGTGTTGTTTGCAGTGATGGAAATTGAAATCGTAGATATGAAAATATTGATGAAATAGCGATCGCGTAAAGCAAAAAATGTTGACTTTGGTCTCTAATGGGAATCGGGCTGAAAAAGAGATGGTGTGAAACCTACTTTAGGTACTTTGACCAGTGATTCCTGACATTATTTAGATTAAAAAACGTAAAAGAAGTTTTGATCTCCGGTGACATTTTTGATGTTTTTTTTCAACTAAAAATATAAAAACATCAATAGGTATATATTATCAGTATGGGTTTGGCGATCACTTGGCTGTGGTGCTTGGTTGATGATGACATGTGGAAGACCAGTGACGACATTTGGAAGATTTGTTTTTTAGTTTTTGAAGAAAAAAAATTGAAATAAAAAACATCGGAAAAGTCACCGGAGACCCAAATTCATTTACATTTTTTATTCTAAATGATGTCAGGAAACACTGGTTAAATTTAGTCAAGTGCGTCTCTTAATTCTGAAACACTACAGGAAGTATCACTAAAGAGATAAGCTGGAGGAAATGTTTTGCGGGTTTGCCCGAAGTAAGGTCAAATTTTTGAAATTGTCAAAACCACATTATCATCCTTTTATCATTTCAGTGTATCCTTGATTATTTAATTATTTAATTATTGCTTTTCTATCCCTGACTTGTCTGAGTTAAAATTTTATAAGAACTTTTATTTCCAAATTTGATACCAAAATGGTATTCACCCAAAATCATCTTACCACCTTCGCTTAGAGCCGCTGTATAGTAAGTACCATTGGGGCGAACCATTTCATTTAATGGCTACTGAAAATACGCATCAAATTGATCGCCAGTAGAAGTACAAGTGCTATCGTAATATTATTATGTTGGAGAAAGAAGAGCGATGGATCTCCTAAAGGATCGGCCTTCTTCCTAATGTTCCCTAAACTGTACCCGACGGACCCATAACGCATTATATTATTATCCTTGTAGATTTAGTACTGCCAGTTTATGACGAGTAAAATTATAGTAACGCTTTAATAGTATAACCGTGTAAGTGACTACCTTCGAATAAAGATAAAGTTTATTGATTGAGTAGGTAGGTAGGACCTACCAACTGAACTGTTTGGTCTTGAATCACTGATAAATTATTAATGTACATAGTATATACACACACGACCGGTGGACAAAATGGAGACTTAATCTTTATAGATCTGGAGCTCTAGCATGTGGTGAAATCGATAGCTTCCGATGATTTTATATCGATATCCCTAGTACACCACCTTGATAGCCGAACTGATATTGATAGGGAATATAACATCGAAATACGCTGGCAACATCGCCGGATCACATTCCAAAACGCCAAACGCCCATTAATTAGTAAAAATATTAATAATTTGGCAATATTGAATTAAAATACGCATTGGCAATCCGCTTTTACTTTGTGACACTAAGCGGGAGTTGATTGTTAATCATTTCTTTAGTGAACCACTTTAATTTATCAACAATCGAACGGAATAAATTGATCGCGTCTTAGTTGAATTATTTAAGTCTATGGGCGTATACTACTTTTTTCGACACACAAAGCATAGTTAATCAAATTTCGTCCATTAATAAGCCAGTAATTTTGCACAATGAACCACATATAAAATCGTATATTGATAGTTAACCGAAACTTACCGTATTGGTATAGGGTTTTACCGATGGTCCATGCTAGGCACCCTGAAGAGTTTTTTTAATATCTTTTTTAAATCTTCACTAAAAAATTCATTATTTATGCATTAAACCGCTTACTCGTTAATACGGAAAACTTTTAATCCAAACAGTTAGATTTAGCTTTATTATTACGTAAAGTGAGTATTTATGTCGGGGGGGACCAAAAAACTTTCAAAAAATATGCATTTAACATTTTAATTTTGTTAAAATTAATTGAGTAGCGCGGTAACGCCATGTTTATTCATCGTTTTTATTTTAACATTTCATCAATGCTGCCAATCATAGGAAAAATATTTTTGCGTAAAACAAAGTGAATGCATCATTGACAAGTTTTTACCAGTATTTATAACAGTAGAACATGGAAAGAAATGTATTAAAATAATTACACAAACCCGCTAGACAAACCCTGCTTAGCCAAACAAACCATTCAAAACCTGGGATGTTTTTTAAAAGCATGATGAAAAGCGAGTTTATTTTAGAGAATTTATTTTATAAGATTGGTACTTCCGACAAATGTCATATTTGATTGTCTATTAGTTAAAAAAGGAACATTCCGTATTATCCGTGCATCAAACTTTGACAACACGAACGTTCCGTGTTATCCGTGAGGTGGACTAACTGCATATTTACCAAAAATTCTTAAAAAATAAATCTTCAACTGCAGATGTACATTATTTTACACTTAAAAAATGTCGAATAGCATATTTGACACCTGTCAAGAGTTCCCTGTAAAAGTTGCGTGACAGATTAAAGTATTGTTGCGGATCTAGTGAGCCTTTATTCCGCTCATATGCACCGAGTTGTTGCTGGTGCGATAAGTTAGTATTTGTAAAAACTTAACCTAACCAAACCGAGATATATTCCCGAAATGAAGTCAACAATAGACAAGAACAGGTGGATGATACTTGGAGCAGGTGGATGAGTTCGTTTATTTGGGAAGTATGCTTACGAGAGATGGGAAGGCTGATAGAGACATTGAAAGAAGGGTGATTGCAGGTAACTGTAAAGGTTAGTGTAATGAGTAAGATTAAAAAAGGAACGCTCTGATGGTTTGGACATGTAGAGCGAATGAACGAGGAAAGGAGTGTAAGGAGAATATATGACGCAAATGTGAATGGTAGAAGTCGAGGACGCCCGAGAAAGAGATGGCACGACCAAATGAATCAGATACTTGAGTCGGGCCATGTCAAAAGTCAGAATAATAGAAGAGAATATATGAGACGATGTATGAATGTGAGTGAGGCAAAGAGTGTGTGCCAAGACCGAGTTGTTTGGCGGTCCGTCCTCTCTGCCTACCCCTGAGGGGAAACGGCGTGATGGTTAGTTAGTTATAAACAAGAAACCTGAAAAACAGATGTTTTAACCCGTAAGACCTCCTAAAACTCCTCACGAGTCTTCTCTGTGTTTTCCAGGAATAATCCATTTTCAATTCGGACGCTTGGGTGATTTTCACCTGTAGAATATGTTTCAACATATAATATTCTGATTGTCCTGCCTCTTTCGCTTCACCACAGACTCATCCTATTTACCCTCCAAGGAATCATACAAAACGTCATATTATTATGTAAACAAACAACACCAAGATATCTACACCCAGGTGATTTAGCACAGACTAATCGATAACTTTACAATATCAGATAGATAGACGTAACTTCCGACGATTTTATATTGATATCCCGAGCACGGTTTCACTGATGACAGAAAAACCGATACTAACAGGAAATAAATAAGAAATCGATAACTGGCCACACTGGTGTTTTCTATGAGTTGATATTCCTAAACATCAAACGCCAAACGATTACGTAAAAATATGAATAAAATGTTGAGTTGAAATACTAAACTAAATGTGCATTTGCAGTCTGCATTTACTGTTAGACACTAAAAAGGGAGTAAATTGGTTAATGAGGTTTTTATTCACTACTTGTTATGTGAACAACTTTCGGTTCTCTAAGACCGAACCACTGTATGGTCATCGGCCCGAACGGATTCAACTCGCTGCGTTTACGACTCCTTTCAATACTAAGAGCTTTGTTAGTTCAACACCGCTCATTAACCTTCCAGTAGTTGCGACTTCTGGACCAGTAGTCGCACCTTTGCGCCGAATATAAGCAGTCGCGCGCGGTCTGTGATTCCGCAACTTTAGGCGTCCGGTTTAAGAAGACGACTGAATATTTCGTGATATTGTATACACAGCATATAACAAAAAAGTATTTCATCTATATAAATAATAAATAAAATAAAAATTAATTGCTTAATCACTTTTTAATTTGTAGGCTAAAATTTTAGTCTGTGAAATCTCAATTTTTTTAGACACCTGACACAAAACAACGCTATAAATCAACATAATAACGAAACAAGATAAAATTTAACAACAACTTCAACTTCAACAAAATAAAACTATGTTCTAAATAATATGAAACAAATATCATGAAATACTCACCCAGCTCTCAATATTATTCAAGAGATTTTTCAAGTACACAACCAGTCGCACGCGGAATATGAGACCGCAAATATACTCGTAAACAAAAGAACACGTGCGTTTGCGACGAATGACACTGGGGTACTAATTGGAAGTACCTCACCCCCTGAAGTTATCATGGAAGCGCAATTGTTTATTGTTTATAGTTAGCGCATAATCAGTAAAATAAGTTCGCTGCGGTCTCACAGACCGCTGAAAGGGATAAGCCCGTAATTTTGCACAACGAACGACGCCATTAAAAATATGTGTATATTGAAACTTATCTGATACTATGGAGGCCGAGCTAAAATTTATCAAGATCAAGAGTCGGTCGGAATACCTCTTATTAATTTATTTTATATAACAAATATTGACGATGGATTTAATCAATATCGTATTGATATAGGTTTTTTCGATGGTCCGGGCGAGACCTCCTGAAGATAATTATTAATGAAAAATAAGGAAATTTTTAGTTTTTATTTATGGTTACGATATTTTTCGTTTATTGAAGCCTGGATCACACGCACCTAAAGATGGGCGTGACAGTGCTCTCGGCCGAGTGCTCGGTATGTGTTTACACATCTCCGAGTGCTCGGTCGAGTGAAAGGGCGAGGCAATCACTCGGACCGTGTTCTACTTATGCCTAGATGACATGCACCGAGGAGATTGGCGAGACAGTAAAATGAGGCCGAGATAGATGAATGGACGAGTACGTGTTTACACGTAATTTTTAATTTAGCACTGAGTTAGTCGGTCTATTCAGTACGACGCGCGGGAAATGGTAGCGTGGTGCGAGCGACAGTGGCGAGTACGCAGCGAGTTTATAGTAGTTTATACTTGCCGAGTGGACAAGCGAGTCATTGCGGGGAAGTGCGGGGGTGGACACTCGGCCTAGTAAGTAGAACAATGGAGGTTATCCACCACTTACCTGCCCTGGTATAAGTAACAGATGGTTACTCTTACAAGGCTTTTGCAAGGACTCTATTTTTTTTAAAGAACGAAGCTATATTTAGTTTACAACGAATTTAGACTTCCAGTGTCCCTGAATACGTTGTTAGTAAGCAGTATGCAAGTGCTTAGCGGGAAATACAAGATACAAAATGTGTTAGTATGAAAAAATATAGACAAGACAGTGGGACAAATTGGTGAAAGTCCACGAGGTGGCAAGCGCTGGGACATTTTGTTTTGGAGAGCTTATATCACATGAACATTTGTTACTTAATTTTTATTTATCTGCTACCGGTTTCGACACATCCATGTCGTTCACTCGTAATTAAAAGTTAGTTTTAAGATTGCCAGTGAACGACACGGATGTGTCGAAACCGGTAGCAGATTTTATTTATCTGCTACCGGTTTCGACACATCCATGTCGTTCACTCGTAATTAAAAGTTAGTTTTAAGATTGCCAGTGAACGACACGGATGTGTCGAAACCGGTAGCAGATAAATAAAAATGAAGTAAAAATGTACATGTGAAATAAAACTGTTCAAAACAAAATGTCTAGAAATTGCTTTGTTTGAGAAACTTTGTTACGAATAGTTTCTCGAATAACCTGAAGTTTTGAGGTACCACCCTGAAACACGGTGTACGAGGAACACTTCAAAAATAATATACATATATACACAAACCGCGTACCTACACGGAAACCACCGGGAACAGTTACAACAAAGTGGTACTTGAAATCCACGCAATCTGAGTTTTCTATGCTTGGAATAGCTACGTGATCTAATTTCCTAATATGCGCTAGAAAGAAGAGAAGAATAACTTCCAGACCTTTAGACCAGTGATGAGCAACCCGTGAGCCCATTTCTTGTGGCCCGCGAGCATTTTCATACCGCCCACATGGCTAAATGAAATATATCAACAAAATTGCAGTAAAGATATTCAATGGTTTCTATTCTGTTTTGCAAAAGGGTTTTGCGGAAGTCTTTCTTCAAAGTTTTGAATCAGCCATTCAAAATATGTAGTAAAATTTTTCTTATATATTCTTAAAAAGATAAGTTCGACCTCAAAGGGAAACCGGTCGGCGTTTTGTCCGTACAAACGTATTCCCCAATTCCTGTCTGAATTTTGACGCTTATGCAAATATTTTTTAATGTAATGTAGATAACGACCACTTGCATGTGTTGGTAAGTTTTGCCCTTTGTGGTAAGTTACTTCTAGGACTATCTAAAAATCAGACTGTTTTCTTCTAAAGCAGTTAGTAAAAGAAAATCTTAAAAAATGGTTAAGTTTTGGAGGAGAAAAATGGGGAATACAAAACCTCGATTTTATGATTTTATTTAGGTATTATCAGCCTGAGGGGAATTTGTCCCTTTCACTCAGTATTCGTAGGAGTAAGAGCGACAGTGACAGTTTGCTAAAATTCCTATTGTTCCAATTTCTCGACGTCCGGGTTTCCTTTAAGTGTGGAAAAACGCTTTTTGTTGGCATCTAACTTTGATGCATATTAAATGTTTCTGTTTTATAAAATAACAAAAGTTTTCTTGACTAACTTTTACTTTCCAAACGATAAAAATCAAAAGTTGTCCAAAATTACAATAAGATTTTTTATTATGTTCTTTTTTTTAATCGTATTTTTGAAACCCTGGCAATTTTTTGAAAATTTCCTTCCGAAAAATCGGACCATTTTTTATAAACTGAAATGACGGGACATAATTTTATGGGTGCAAAAAAACAATAATTACATAGCTGAAAATCATAAAAAAAACCCGACATATTCCATAAGAATGCCACAAATATTACATCTGATAAATATTTTTTTCCTTGATCCATCTTATTGATCATTCATTACTCATTATAATGTTCAACGTCTACATATGACTAAATCCAATGTAATAAACTTGAACTTGTAAATTATAATTACAAATTCAAGTAATTAAATATAAAATTTGATTCTGTTAAAATCAGCACCATTACCACTACGCTTTTAAGACAGCTACAAAAGATATAATATGTACGATGTTCACTTCGTAGCATTTCTCAAAATGTCAAACAAAACGATAAGTTCGCAGATCACAAACATTAAAGCAAGTAAATTTTAAGAGTCATGTTCAAAAATTCAAATCAAAGAGTTGTAATATTAAAAAAAAAAAATAGTGTGGAATTTTACAAAATTAATTGAATATTATCGGAGATGGAACATTTTCATGTAGTGATGTCACGAGTAGGGTTGCCATCTTTTAAAATAAAAAAGCCTGACTGCGCTGTATTAGGCCGGACATTTTGCCCTAAAAGCCGGACATACGTACGTAATTTTGGACATAACTTTTATACATAATAATAAAAAATCTTTTACAAGTCAGAGTTGTTTATTAATCAGACAATAACCAGTTTAATAACAACAATCATTAATCAGTCTTATTCTTGTCATCATTTGGCGTTTATACAGAATATGTCAATAACAAAATAAATAATATTGGGTCTTCTGTCTGTAGACATTTATCTATCTATCTATCTACCTATATAAATCAAAATGAATAGTCGCAATATATGTACGCGCATAACTTTCGAACGACTGCTTCAAATTGGATAATTCTTTTTTTGTGTGTTCATTATTGTCAGGACAAGGTTTGTATAAGACTTCTGGTGAGCTCTGGCATTATGTATAAAAAATTGCCATTGGTGGCACGCGAGCTATTTGAAAACTGAATGTATGAAAAGCGGGAGGGAGGGAGGGAGAGGGGGGGGAACCAGGGAGGGGGAGGGGAACCTGGGAGAGGGGAGGGAGACCTGAGAGGGGGGAGGGGAACTCGGGAGGGGCGTTCGTGGGACGGGGGAAGGGGGGAATGGAGTGGGGAGAGGGAAGGTGGAGGTGACGGAGTGGGAACGCGAGAGGGGAAGGGGAGAAGAAGGGGAGGCGGAAGGGGAACGGGACGAATGGGAAAGGACACGCAGGAAGAAACAATTTCTTTATTAAATGGCATAGCAACGCATGCCGGGAACCAGCTAGTAACATAATAAACTTATAAAACAAAACGCAACTCTTTTTCTGGTTAAACAGTTAACTAAAATTTTTCACTGAACAAATTTGCGAGTACAATGAAACAAATCTGTCTTTGTGGACAAAAACGAAAAAAATAAATTAGAATCTCAGCTTCTCCAATTTATTCAAAAATTTAAAAAATCTACAATTTTGCGTATTTGGCCTTTTCACCCACTGTATCCAAAACGTCGTTTTCTTTGGAAATCATTTCATAAAATTCTTGATATGTCATTTTTAAATTACACAATGTGTATATCATCTTAGCAATTTTTTCTGACAGACAGAATATCTATCGTTTCTGCTACATGCTCCCAGCTTGGTACCTCAGCTAAAGTCATACAATTAAAGTGTTTCAATTCGCACCGAATTCACTTGTTCAAGAGTTAAGGTAGTCTTTGGCAATTTTGTACATATTATTCATGTTTTCTTTGAACTCTTCCAAGCGATCTGGGTGAGCTTTCGATAAATGTCGTAAAATTGCGGTTAACTTGATTGGGCAGAAATTTTGTTCCAGTCTATCATTTTTTATATTGTCCATTATTTGTGAACACTGGTCAATTACTTCGTTGACTGAAATATCTGAAGTTTCCGTACATTTGATTCGACTTTGATATATTGACATAAAAGAGCCACAAACGAGCCGACTAAAGAAAAAACCCTCTCGAATCAAGAATAGCCACTGTCGCCCACCCCCGCCTCGTCCGTAACACGTTGCGCCTTGCGTAGCTTGCGTTGCATTCGTTCTACAGGCGCTGCGTGCACTGCGTTACACTAACAAAAAGCCTAACAAAAGCCGTACAGGCCGGACATGTAAATATTTAGCCGGATACGACCTAAAAAAGCCAAACATGTCCGGCTAAGGCCGGACAGATGGCAACCCTAGTCACGAGCCCAAAGAACGGATTTTTTTATTTAAAAAAATTTTTAGTAACATTTTCGTAATCTTAGTAGAAAAATCTATCCACACGATTTTTTCTAAGTCATTATGAAATCCATAATAATCCACAATAAGTGGCTCATGTATTTAAAAAATACCCCTTTAAAAAATACGTTTGCGACACCACCGACTGCAAATTTAACAATTTCAAATTGTACCCTACTCCTGCGGTTCGTGAAGAAATTGAAAATGGATAAATTGGCTCTACGGCTGAGTAGGTTGATGATAACTGCTTTAGACTGTTCTTTAGAATAGCTAAAACAGAGGGAAAGGGAAGGTGGTCCAGTAAGCATCGCTTATATGAGATAATTAAACGTACCTACTAATTTCCTTGTCGGTGCATGGGTGCGTGATTTCAAATTGTATTCCGGCGTAATGCGTAAAATTATTCAAGTTCAATGAACACCTAATTTTCAAAATTGAATGTGAAAAGTAAGTATAAATCATATCAGAAAAGCGCTATAGTAGGTACCAAAATTATTTTAATTATTAAATACATTTTTTTAAATTGTGTACTTCTTTTGTAATGTTAAACAGATTTATCAAAAATGAAGTTGGTTGGTTGTATTTGCGGCTTCTCATTATCTGAATGTAATAATATATCTAATTAATATAATGTCTAAATTAACCCCTAGGACTTAGACAAAGTAATATAATGTTAATGCTTTGCTAATAGTATATTATCGCTAACTCCGATCCGATTTTAGGTTCTTCTTATATTCTGGTGGCTTGGATCACTAAACTAACGATTAGTCATCTTTTCTGAATCCAATGGTGATTCGATTCAGATGATTCCGATGATTTTCGGTACACGGTGGGCCCCAGGCTACCAACTAATCCTTAATATGTTATTATAAAGATCTTTAATAATTTTATAGATAGCCTATACCCCCAAGAATTGGACCAAGTTGTTACACACATACAACTACAGCCATGGGCGGCACCATGATCTGCTTTGTACCCCACATTGCTGAATGGGCGTACTGGCTCGGCATAGCATGACATGAGGTGAGGAATAGCGCTGTTTCCAAGACTGTTGACGATTATAGCAGTAGCCTCGAAGAATTCAAAATGCCACACGTTATCTGTTATAATATTTAAGATGTAAGGGTGTTTCTATTTTTTTTAAAGAATCAAATAATAAAGTCCAAAAATATTTAGTTTATGTTACACACATGTATTGTAAAAAAAATAATGTGTAATACAAACATAAAATGATTAGTCAAGCCATCTCCGAAAAATCGAAATATGAGTTGAGTACGCAATATTATGTAAAACTGTACCCTCCATCTGGCACAATACTCAGACTACTTATAAGCACCGTCAAATCAATTATAACGCAGAAAAATTTTGTAGCGAATCAAACAAAATGTTGATGTTTTCTGGATCACTTGTAGAATATTTCAAATGTACTGCCACCCGGTGTTATTTTATATCATATTTAATATGTAAAATATAGACACGTGTTAATAATATTTAATTTATGGGAATCGAATATTGCTTTCCTCATTATATCAAAACTTAGTACATTTGGAGATGTCTGACTAATCAACTGGACGATCGATATATTATGCACATATTCATCAGTGATAGTAGTTGTTAAAATTAACGTAACGGGGAAATCATTTATAGTATATTTTTAATACATTTATTTAATTTTAGCTAGCTTAAAATAAAAAAAGCTTTTTTTTTAAATGAAATTTTTCATTAATTTCAACTTACCATGACATTTAATTTATGTATAGGTTGTATTGTTTTTTTTTGTACCGATCTAAATTATATCTATAACTTTTACTAAATATTGATTATGGGATTAGGGAGACGTGATAAATGTTATATCATTATTAATAATATAATCTATTTTACCGTCTGAGTAAAGGCTACTATTATTATTATTATTATTACTTATAATATTGATTTAAGCAGGTCATCATAATATTATAATAATCGCTGTACCATCCCATGCAAATGGAGTTTCTCCGAACCCAGACAACAGCCTTGTCGACACTAAAGCCTGAGCACGTCGTAAAATCCGATCCAATCAGAGTCGATCGCTCAGGACCAGTGAACGGATAAATCGATAGAAGAAGATAAAACAGTGTGTCAGAAGTAAGCTTATTAAAATTGATCAAACAATTCTTTAAAATATCGGAATTCCTTCTTGAGCAGATAATCAATTTTATTTGTGGGGTCGAAACTTTTCTGCGCGTTTTCAAAATATCTCAGGTTTGCGCGATAAAATATCCCCGTAAAATGGGAAAAAAATTATAGAGGCATCCTATAAAGACAATAAAATATTGTTCAAACATAGTAAAATGGGACAAAAATAATACAAACATCATGTAAAGACATCAAATTATTGTTAGGTTAGGATTTAGTAGATATTTTGTTGGGGGATATTTTGTCCAAAGAATATTTTGTCGGAGATATTTTGTCGCGGGATGTAAATGCGCATTACCCGTCAAAACACTGTTTAAGTAATCCCTAGAAGTGTGTTATTAAAATTACATTTGGGGTGTGACTGCACGTATCCGATGGATTTTAACCAGCGATTTTTGCGAGTACAAAAAGTAGATGTTATTTTGCTGTTCGATGTAATTTTTTTCTATAAAAAAATAAATAAATTATCACACGTCGCCGCTGATCACACGTCGCGACAGGATCACGTGATTCGCGCGCTGTTTCGTGTGTTAACGTTCTGCTGGAAAGATACGGAGTTCTTATCACTTGACCCGCTAGGCTATACCCGACTACTCATTTGGGACCTGTGATGTTTTTTTTTATAGCAGCAAAAAAAAACACAGCAAAATAACGTCTACACTTTGCACTCTAAATTTGCCCAGGAATCGCTGGTTAAAGTCTTTCGGGTACGTTATGTTGCACCCTAAATATACCTCTATTTATCGTTATTTTGAGACGGATTCAACATTTGGGAAACAAATACTCGATGTTATTGACATATTATGTATATACCGCCGCCCCGGGAATCATTTATTGGATAACCAACACCTCAGCCATAAGTCACCCCAAGTAGTTCGATAACTTTGGTGACTTATCAGCCCGAGTTAGTAGGCCGAGTTTTGTATAGGTCTAGGTCTTAGCGGCGGGTGGATCGGGAGAGACTGGTTGAGGGAGACCCTTTGACATCCACAGCCGGACTCGACCCATCGTCTTGCACCGAAGACTAGATTCATACGTCCGTCACTCCTGGACTCATTGACCCCCGGATCCTACCAACCCCATATACATTTTTCTTTCACAGAATTTCGTCTCTTTTCTTTCCTTAAAAATACCCTCCACACAGCATCCCCAAAGATGATGTACGCTCTGGGAGAATTTTTTTCTCTTGTGTAGAGGTAACTTAAAAAAAACTTAATTTTTTTTTTTAAATTTAGCAAATTCACTTTGTGGCACCATTTTATTAATGAAATAATTAAAACACCACAATAAACTTTATTTAAAAGTTTATTGTGGTAAAAACATGTTGACTTGTTGACATAAAAACATGGTGAAACATGTTGACTTTTAAATAAAGTTTATTGTGGTAAAAACAAAGTGTTTTAATTATTTCATTAAAAAACTTAATTATTTATTTCTTCAACAAAGATTTTTGACATACTGTATGAAAAGTTTTTCTTTGCAATTTTATCAGCAGTTACGAAAAACTGCCCACTTCAGGAACGTGGACACACCGACAAGCAGGGTTGCGCAAAATACATGCTTTGCTGTAATTGAAGTACAAATAACAAAATACTTTTTTGCATGTATTTAAAATACGAAATACAAAATACTTTCATGTCCTTTATTTGAAATACAAAATACAGTATTTTAACCTTTTCTAATTTCAAATACAAAATACAAATTACAAAATACAAAATACATTTGGTTTTGGTAGAACCTTTGGTTGCAATAAATTGTCGTAAGTGCCCATATCTAAGGGTGCGTTTCCATAGAAGCAGAGCTAAGCAGAGTGAAACAGAGACGTGCTAAAATTGACTAATCATATTGCTCAGGAGACACATCTCGTCTCCGCTTGTGGTATATATTGTAAGTTTTGTGGTATGGGACTTAGGTGTTAGATTATAATAATTATTATTATAATAAGACTAGCTGGTTCCCGGCAATGCCATATTCAAAGAAATAAATTGTTTCTCTCTGCATGTCCTTTTCCATGCGTCCCCGTTACCCTAACGCATCCCTTTCCCCTCTTGCATTCCATTTCCACCTTCCCTGCCTACCCTCTCCCCTCTCCCGCTCCTCACATCGCGCCAACCCCCTCCCGCGTTCCATATATTTAGTCCCAGTACATTCAGTTTTCAAACAACTCGTGTAGGGGCGTGTAAATAGCCCCAGATACAAGGGAATACTACCCTATGTAAAATTAAGGAAAGTTGAAATCTTCCCTATGTGACACAAAACAGTTTACACAGCAATTCCAAAATCCTAAGTGAAAACAAAACAATACTCACTCAGAGAATGCAGCTCTTGTACGATGTTCAGCACAAAACGACACTAGTTTTCATTCAAAATATCGATTTTTGCCAATGCGGTAAGTGCACCATCTCAACATGTGTTTAGCACAGGAAGGAAGTTTCAACAATGAATATAAATTTGCATATTAATAATACGTGCCAAAAATATTAGGTACAACAATAATTCAATTCTGGGTGAATTATTCGATTATGCGTGACTAGGAGTGACATCTCTTGGCTTTCACTAACACTCACATCGGAAGTAATTGCCTGCTTCACAGAGGTAAGAAAATGCATGAATACACTGAATTTCAATGTCACATAGGTAAATTCAATATAATACAAAAACCATAGATGGCGCCCCCATGGTCCCATAGCATAAATTATTAATTTAAAACAAATTAATGCCCAAATTTATTTAAATATATTTATGGCGCGTATCCAACTCGCGTGCCAGCCATTACAATTTTATTATTCAAATTTTCATTTTTCACATATTACAATTTATTATTCATTTTTCTATATTATAAGAACAATTAATCAAATCTGGTACCTAGCATAGGTACCTATTTAAAATATCTATGATTTAAAAAATCCATAGACAATTCTTTTGTTACAAAAAAAAAAAACAGCTGCCTGCTAAATTCAATTTCATCAAACGCGCGAACTGTCAGACGTGCGAAGTTAAAATAGTCGTAAAGTTTTCTGGAATTATCCAATTTTCTGCGTCATTTCCTTAATTTTTCTTCCCGCAAGAACCTTCTATAAAGAATTAGAAAACTTTAAAAAAAAATAATGAAATAGGTAAAGTCATTCTGAAGTTATGGCGTGACCAAGGGAAACAAGGATTAATTTTTATATATAAATTGATGACATTTGTATAGCGCAATTTTGTGTTATTTCACTTCTCTGCTCTTCTCTACAGTAATTAACTTAAAAATAATCTAGTAATCAATCAAATTATTTCTATAGTGCTTGATCTAATACTATGATACAAAAATCTACAATACAAAGCAATGAAAAGTATAATATAATATGGTTCAAAATGTACAATAACAGTGCTATTATAGCACAGGACAATAATAATAACTAGCATGACGTAAAAAAATGTACAGTACATTATAAAGCAATGATAATGGGGCATACATTACTTACGTGAGCAGTTTTTCTTCCAAACTAGACTCCCCCCGCCCCTTGGTGAGATAAATTTGGGTCACTTCGTTTATTCTTTTCAAGTAACGTGAGATTTCGCTGGACCCTCCCCCTTTTTTTTGAGCTCACGTAAGTAATGCCCCCTAAGAGACCTACAAATAATGATTATTAAGAGTGCAAAGGACAATAGTACAGGATTCTAGCGTTTATAGTCTATGTATTATCTATGTGCGTTTATTTTTCATTATCATTATGAAGATCGCTAAATGTATTTGAAAATGTATTTTGAAGCCATAAGTATTTGAAATACAAATTACCTTAGCAGCAGGTAATTGAAATACCAATTACAAAATACATTTTTAGGAAGTAATTGAAATACAAAATACGTATTTGTATTTCAAATACGTATTTCAATTACAAGTATTTCAAATACTGCCCAGCCCTGCCTACGACGCACTTCTTCATTTATTTCTTACGTAAATGGCCGTCACAATGTTTTTTTCAAATTGGTATACCTAGATCAACTATTGTAATAATTATCTGTTTAGTGCTTAGGCCCGATGTTAATAGAGGGTGGGCGACCACTGCCCGGCTCCAATCCTGCATGTAAATGGACACCCACAATTTGCAGCTCGGCACACGGTAATGCTTTGCTTAACACCTTTTGTGATGTCAAACCAACACGTAAAATCGCCATTCACCTTAATACACGCAACGCTTCCCTCATGCAGAGACGCATTTGCCTTTATGAGATTCGTATTCACTCCATACTTGGACAACACCTTCCATAGCTTTTTCTTGTCAGGTGGTATGCTTTTTGTAGATCTACAAAGGCACACAAGAAACCTCAGTTTTTTGCAAGAAACCTCAGTGAGCACACGCAATGAGAAAATTGGTACACACACCCCTTTCACCAATAAAATATGTTAAAAAATTATAAATATAAAAGGAACACATAGAAGTTAATAGGACGATTTGATTCAGTGTCCTGGCCTGGCTAGAGGTGTCTTTTGGTCTCAGGTCTCCTTTCCCGATCGAGAACAATGAAAACTACATTTGAGCATTCGCTTGAATGCGTCGATAAATGCGCTCTTTCTGGATAGCGATTCGAAGGATTTCAAGTATATCGCATTTCCATTTTCCGGCATTTAAATTTGAAGGGTCACGTACATTTTCCGCTATTCTTTCTTGCTGATAGTTTTTATTTTTATTTTACTTTGTAAAGGTTTTATCAGATCTAACAACTAATTTGACATAGTTTTGGTTTCCTTCCTACATACCAGAAACCCAATGATGAGTTTTGATAGTTATAAATTGAATTCCTCAGATTTGCGCTGGTATGGTAATAAATGTTTTAATTCATTTTGAATGCATCAATTTGGGAGACGGTTACGGGAACCATTTTTTGGATAACCGACACCTCTGCCATAGGTCACCCCAAGATTGGTGACTTAGCAGGGGTGCCCGGGTCCATGGGTGAGATGGGTTCGAGTCTTGGCGGCGATTGCGTCTGCCCACCAGCTGCATGGCAGGCCGGATTGAGAGAGTATGGTTTAGGGAGTCCCTTGACTTCTCCAGCCGTTCTCTCTCAGAATACTGCCTTGCACCGCAGTGGGAGGGATGGATTCATTCGACCGTCACTCCTGGACACACTGACCCCCAAATTCCTAACCACCCCTCATAACATTTTCCTTCTCAGAACTTCCTTTCCTTCCTTCCTTCCCCAAAAAGACCCTCCACACAGCGTCCCCAAAGATGACGTAGGCCCTGAGGGGAATTATTTTCCTCAGGGCCTCCTGTGTGGAGCTAATGCAAACAAAATAATTTTTTATGTGTTTAGGGAAATGTGGTATCTAAAATAAAACTGAGTATCCCCAAAGGGGTATGCAGAGAGGATGTATCACCGAATAACAGAAGCATACGACATATTTTCATTAAAAAAGCATCAAGGAAAAAACTATCTGTGTATATATATAATAAGTCCAAAAAATCGACAGTATTAATAAATACGTTTGATATCAATACCAAATTATTATTAAAGGTATTTTTGAAGCCGATTTAGGTTTGAAATTGGTAAATAATGCGCAAAAATTAATATGTTATAAAATTATAATTTCGAGAGGCCAACTGTCAAAGGATCAACTTTCGGGTCAACTTTGAAGTAAACAGTGCCACCAGTCTTTCTTTTATGCGCAGTTGTTTCACAGGATGGTTAAGAAATATAATTTTCAAGTTCAGTGAAAGTTCTTCTATTCAAGAAATTTCTGCACCGTGTGAAACAACGAGCCAATTATTATACAATAACAGAACTCCAATTTTTCTAATTCTGTTAAACAACTGTCCCATAATTATGCAAAAATATTTTATTACTCAGGGTTCAAGGCTTTGTGGTCAATGTAATAATTGAAGTTTCTGCGTAAGGTGAAGTACGAATATGTATTTAGGTATTAACTTAGGTAAGTTTAACAAAAAATATATCTAATTTAGATTTTGAACAAGTTTATTTGAGGAAAACCTTTGGCGCTGGTACTGGCGTCAAATAACATCTCAAACAGAATTTAAGTTACTCTTCGCTGTCATCCTCTCCACGGATAATCTTGTTTGAGGAAATTTCTTTACGGCTCTCTTGTATTGAGAGAACTGAAAGGAGAATTTCGGTTTCCGAGGATTTCTTTCTCCAAAGATTTCCCCACTTTTCGCGAAAAGCTCAACCGTAGGAAGTATTTATTAGTTTTCAGAATTTCGTTAATCTTTGTTAGGACTTTCTTTTCCGCATAGAGCGTGTGGGTGTCGTGGGTGGGGCTCCCATAAGGCCTGCGCTGTCGTGAGATTTATTAAGGTGACATTTGGTGCTTTTATATCTGTATAGTACTGGGTATACAGGGGAAACAGTACGTACCCGAAGGATTTTAACCAGCGATTCCTGAACATATTTCAATTAAAAATGTAGATGAGCAGTCTCGTTCCAGAACCACTGTAACACACGAAACATTGCGTGTACCACGCGAACTTATCGCGACGTGTATGAGTGGAATCAGTGGTAATAGTGTGATTGAAACATATATATTTTTCTTTTTAATAGAAAAGAAATATCATTAGACAGCAAAACGACATCTAATTTTTGTACTCCAAATATTCTCAGGATCGCTGGTTAAAATCCTTCGGGTACGTGCTGTTATACCATGCATGAAAAAAATACTGAAAGAAAAATCATAAAATGCCTGGCTTCATAGAAAACTGGTTTCATAGTAAACTGGTTTCATAGAAAACTGGTTTCATAGAATACTGATTTCATAGAAAATTAACTGTCAACAGAACTATTAGTAATATTAAATATTGTAATAATCTTCAAAATACATAAGCAAGAAGAACGAGAAAATGTTTTATTGCCGCAACATGAATTTGAACGCCGGGATCTTCTACGAGGGACTGCTCGAATCACCGAGCAAACATGGCTAGCTTCAGTCCCGCACCACATGTACCACAAGGCACCATGCGATGTTAACTTACTAACCACACATCTCGTCATTAGAGATCTTTGCCGTCCAATTGTTGGACAGTAACTTCGGGAGGCGAAACAGCTGTCCAAGAGCTGCACTTTTTTTACGTTAGCTCCACACAGGAGGAAAATAATTCCCTTCAGAGCCTATGTCATTTTTGGGGATGTTTTCGTGGAGGGTTTTTTTAGAGAAAGGAAGGAGAGGAAGTTCTGGGAAGGTAAAAGGTATGAGGTGTGGGTAGGAATCTGGGTATCAATGCGTCCAGAAGTGACGGACGAATGAATTCAACCCTTCCATTGCGGTCCAAATCCTGTTGAGAGTCCTGCCGGAGAGGTCAAAAGATCTCCCTCAACCAGTCTCTCCCGATCCGGTCTGCCATCCGAACAAACCTGACCCATGAACCCGGGCACTCCTGTTAAGTAACCAAATGTAGCGAACCACTTGGAGTGACCTATGGCAGAGGTGTTGGTTATCCAATAAATGATTCCCGGAGCGGCGGTGCCCATACCCGTCTCCCAAATTGCACTAGTTTCAATATTAAATAAACTTTCCTTTTCAAAATTCAAAAACCATTTATTCCACAAAAATACAAGTGCAAAAGGTGTAGCTTATAGGTACTCGTACATCCTATTTTTTCCAGGTAACCCAATAAATATAATACAATACATGTATCATAAAACCAAAGAATTATATTATGTTACATTATATGAGAAAAAAAAACAGAGGAAACGTATTTAATTTTCGTAAGGTATTCATTGAGGCATTTGTTTAAAAGAAATGTTTTGGTGATGATTTAAATTTGAGCACATCGTTTATTTATTTAATGTTACGTGGAAGGTTGTTATAAATACATATACTGTAATGGCCATGTAGTACGGTCCTTTCTGAAATATAGTTTTGTTTGCTTTTGGTATTAATAAGTTTTCTGCGTATCTTGTGGCGTGTGTTAAGTTTTTTTAATGATCTTAATATTTTAATATAAATTTATTTTGCAACCCAATATTCTTTTAATTCGTTAATAATATCATAATAACACTCATTATTTTCCCCGGACTTCATTCCATATTGTTGAACTTTCCGATATAATCATTAATCATCAATTTGTTGGTTCACGAACTCAGCAGATTGGATCTGTTCTCCAATTTCCTTTTTGAGTGATGCAACAATTCGCAAAATTTCATATCCATTATTATTTCAATCGATCAATTTCTTTCCCTCCCTTTTAGTGGATGGAAATTATTATTGGCAAACGGCACACAATTTAATTTTAAGGTGGCGCAATTATTAGAATTGACTCAACATAAACTTAGGCTTGTTTAATAGGGTGTGTCAATTATTTCAAATTTTGAATCCAGAAACACCTGATATCCGAAAAGTTACATCTTACAAAGAAAATGAGAACTGCATTGAACTGCAAATGATTATTTGAAAATCAGAATAAAATCTAAAACGATTATTATTAAATTATGATAATTATTTTTTTTTATAATTTTACCTTTTTAAGATTATTTATCATTAAAAATTGCGTATAGCTGAAGAAAAAGAAGAAGAAAAAGCGAGTTTATTAAAGTCTACAAGAATACTGATTTTATCCAGAAAAAGTGTTATTTCTCGTTTTATATTTTTAACAAACATATCACTTTTCAAAAAAAAAGTCATTCTTTGTACTGCAGTTATGGAATAAAAATTAAATTTGCTACAAAGTATAAAATGTGGACCCTTTCTTTTATTGTTTTCTCAATTCACGAAATCAATTTTTTTTTCAAAACCTCCGGCCATTTTAGTGAGCCAATAGTGAACACCAATTTCATTTATTTTTATATTTTCGAATCATACGCAACTTCTGAGACGCAAGGCGTTTAAAAATAAGGCCTTTTTTCTCTCTTTGGAGAGTGACATAAGCTATTGTGTGGTAGTGTAAGTGTGTGATCTTTTTATTAAATTATAATTTTTTTTCAATATCATTACAATTTTCTGTGAAGTAACAAAAACAAAACTGAAAAGTGCTGTGTGCAAGTAATGCATCTTTGTAAGTAGGTACTGATTTAAGGTCAACTCTCTGGTCTTTATACCTTACCTATAATCTGACTTTATCAATACCCCAGCGTCTGTACGGTTGAAATTTAAGAATCCGACTTTGAGTACATCTCTGACGCCGTGTATGACACGGCGTGCTAGTCGTATTGATTCCCCTCAGTCTCGTGTATATTCTTTCAGAAAGTCGGAATATTTCCGCTTTGCAATAAAACACAAATGAATTAAATATTTCTAAACTTACCCGTTTGAAAACTATTTTTGAAAGGTGATAAAAAACGCTTTCAAATTTTATTGTTGGAAATAAATACGTAGTTTTTGAAACATTAAAAATGTGGTTAATAATCCAAAAGCCGCCACATGTCACTACACTTTTAATAGGTATAGATTTTAAAAAGCAAACTACTCTTAAACTTAATTACCAAAAAAAACATCGGTTTCTGTCGGGATTGACGGACAAATTTGCATTAAAATTCGATTTTCATTCAATCAAAGTTAAAAATTTCCCATATAAAACATCTCCATTGCCGTCGTTTTTTTGTTTGGATTTGACATTTGCGAAGTTTCATTTAAATCTAAATACGCATGAATTACTTAATTTACTTAAACTAAGAACCTAATAAAATTACCTATGTTGTGTACGTAGAGTTGATTCTTGTAGTAATTGTTGAAATGAAGTGTGATTATTGATTATTTAATAAAAACGTTAATGCAAGTATAAAAAAAGTTTTTACCACACGTTTTTTTTAATAAAAATTAGTGATAATACTCATAATCATAAAATTTCATCAACTTCTTTCAAATTGCGGTCGGAAATGTTGGTTTCATAAAGTTGTACATTTTAATTATTTTGTAGTTAACTTTTAGATTTAAATATAAAGCTTGGTGTTTTCTCTTTCTAAAACAGTTTAGATCACATTTATCATCATGGTAGTAAGGGAAACATGGGCGTAGGCACGGTGGGGCAAGGTGGGACATTTGCCCTTTGCCCCACCCTGGCTGGCCGATGTTTGTCCTCGGGGTTACGCGCGTTTTCATCCCGCGACAAAACATCCCACAACAAAATATCTACTAAAACCTGTTCAATAATAGTAAAAGGAGACAAAAATAAAACAGATTGCAATATTTTATTGTCGTTACAGGATGTCTGTATTATTTGTGTCCCATTTTTTTTGTTAGGTTAGGTTAGGTTAGGCTAGGTTTTGGTAGATATTTTGTTGGAGGATATTTTATTTGTAGGATATTTTGTCAGGGATATTTTGTCGCGGGATGAAAAGAAGAATATATGACGCACATGTGAATGGTCGAAGAAGTCGGGGACGCCCGAGGAAGATATGGCACGATCAAATGAATCAGATACTTGAGTCGGGCCATGTCAAGAGTCAGAATACTAGAAGAGTGTGTATGAGACGATGTTTGAATGTTAATAAGGCAAAGAGTGTGTGCCAAGACCGAGTTGTTTGGCGGCCCATCTTCTCTGCCTGCCCTTGCGGGAAACGGCATGATGGTTAGTTATTTAGTTAGTTAATGAAAACGCGCATTACTCATCCTCGGATTGTCGACCGAGTCGCATTTTCAAATTAAGAGCACTTCATACTCATTCATATGGTTTTTCCTTCTTCTGTTCATATTATTTGTATCCATAGAGAGATGTTGTAGAAGCCTGCTTTATTCGGTACCTCTCTAGATTTTTATTATTTGCCTCACGCTAAATCAAAAGCTGGCTACACCCATGAAGGAAAACACTAGTTGTTCCCAAAACACACGAATTAGCATGCGGGATTAAATAAATGGCTGTAGGTATAGTATACAACGTGTCCGGAAACTCGTAGTACAAGCGGGAAACTGGTGAATCTACATCACGTAGAGAACCCAAAAAACTTTTTTTTTTCGATCTGAGCATTTCGATTTTAATATTATTTTTTTCTATTTTTCCATTTTTTCAGCAACTAAAGGGTTAAAAAAAATTTTGAGCCCGGTTTACCCTTCGATGCATTTTATAAGACATGACACAGCTGAAATCAACCCCCTAGTGAACAATTTTTTCAAATTTAACCAAAAAATTCCAACTTGGACCCGATTTACTCGAAAACGAAAGCTCAAATCAAAAAAGTTATATCACAAATCGACTCCGAATATGATGTAGATTTACCAGTTTCCCGCTTGTACTACAAGTTTCCGGACACCGTGTATATTCACCGAGTTCCAGATAGTGATATTATAACATAAAATACCACTATTCACAAATGAAAAGTTGTTAATTACCATAGATATGTTTAGTTACGATCTTACTTAAGAGTCGGGTATTCCTTAACTTTGATATTTTCCATCTCGTTCCTCCTCCTCTTCCTCCAACTTTACAACATTATGCAAAATGGAGAATGCCCGGGTGAAACACAACCATTCAGAAATTAATCGTTACTCACAATAACTTTAGTTAAGCATAGTGAACATATGTGAAGAGCCAGGTAGTTTTCAACTTTCTGCCTTCACATCTCCTTCCCCTTTCACTTCTTTTAGCCTCAAAAAATTTTACAATATGTGGAATGCTATAATCTCACTGATTCTGGGCAGATGCGACTCTTGTCGAATTAAGAAAAACATATTTTGCTTTGATAAGGAGATTTTTTTCTATGAAATGTAAGGTAAGGGGGTAAGGCCCCTATCCAACCTGAGAACAATTCCATATCTTATCTGAACTCATGACCTAGAATGTACCTACGGCCGGGCTACAGAATTCCAGGAAAGTTAGCTCAACTTGTATGAGAGTTCTCCACTTGCTTCTTTTTTACATTGAAATGTAGGAATTCCTTAAAATAAATTAAATAACTAGTCGTTCTATGAACAATAGACCTCGCGTCCAAAAAACGTATTTTATAATTTTTTTCTTATATTATAAATCAAATTCATATTTTCCTCCGAAATCGCTACACTTGCAAGTAGGTTCTTTAGGACCTACCTGCTTGATTACAAACTTTTTTTTAAAATTCCAATTAAGGAATTATACAATGTGACCAAAGAAATGTAGCTATATCAACGAGAATTATTTTTTATAAACTTTCTTAAGGCAGGTAGATACCATAATATTGAAAATTGCGAATAAAGAAGTCCACTTAGGTATGACCATTTCACATTTAAGAAAATAATCTTTACTGAACCATACATGGTTAAAGTTAGCTATCTAGTCAAAGTAAGACTTTGTTGAATAATAACGCGATGCAGCAGAAACGTAGGTATATCAACGACAATTATTTTTTATAAAAGGTAGATACTATAATATTGAAAATTGCGAATAGAAAAGTCCACTTATGTATGACCATTTCACATTTAAGAAAATAATCTTTACTGAACCATACATAGTTAAAATAAGAATTTGTTGAATAATAACGTGATGCAGCAGATACGGAACTCGGTTAATAAAATCTAATACTTTCTTGAAAAAGTATGGCGAAATTTATGAATCAATCAACTAAAAAATTCGAGTGCAGTTAACACGCGATAGAAGCGAAATTTTACCAAAACAATCTCAAACTATGAAGAACTAAGGAGCCTTGAAAAGTAAGGTCATAATCAAAGCGCCTTGAGCAGGTCAATGAGCGCAGACCTCACATCGTTTCAGTCTTAGCTCAACCAATAGGAGCCTTGATAGGAGCATAATGTTTCGCAGGTGCTGTACGCGTCATTTCCGTTGCATCCGAATTACGAATCGCTAACGGGGCTAAGGAAGTTTCACTTAAAAAATAACCTTATACAAACACATTTTTCTCTTCAATTCTATACTTTAATTTCTTATTTACATTCGTTAAATTATCTTAGAACTAAAAACCTGTGGACAATTTGAGTTATGAGGTACATATTTAGCGAATATAAATGAGAAAATAAGAAAAGGAAAATAGATGGGGGAATTTATGTTAGGTTAGCAGAGCTGTGAGAATTTGCAATTTTGTACGATTTTTAGCAAATCTTTGCATGTATCACGGAATTTGTAATATTTTTGCAAAAATTTTGGTCGCTGTTGACGTTTAATGTTTAATGGAGTGACATTTAATCAAATGTGTTAAATAAAACACTAAAGGTTTGAACTGCAACTTAGATTATTCATTTTCCGAACTTCTGCTCATTCTGCTGAGCTACACTACCGCAGTAACATTTCCTTGCCTTGTTTCTCGATAACAGTACATAATAAACAATACATATAGTGTGGGTTAACCACCAAATTCCCCTAGGTGGTGTGACGAAATTTCCTTCTGCTGTGTTATAGACAATACGACTCTTAAACGAAAATTTGAAACAGAAAATCAGAAAAAAGATTCGGTCGCATCTAGGAATTGAACCCAATTTAGCCTTGCTGGGGATCTGCTCCGAGCAGAGCCCAGGCAAGGCTACTCATTAAGTTTAAAAAAATATATATGTATTCATCCTAGACTCGTGAAAAAGTCAATGGATGTCGCACATTAAAGTAAAAATGAATATATTTCTCCAAGACCTTGTCTAGTTTGCATTTGTTTTGGGAAGAATCTTGTAACCGTGTATAGCAGTCAATAAAAACATGTGTTAAGAAATTCAATAGGTACATTGTTGGTAGTTCTTAGTCAAAGTATGATGCAGTTTTATATAATCGAACGGGATAACATCGAATTAGCTCAGTGGCTAGAGCAGAGCCCCGGCAAGGCTAAGGTTTAATTCCTAGATGCGACAGAATCTTTTTCAGATTTTTTTTTCAATTTTTCGTTTGAGAGACGCTAATATTGTATTCAATGATTAAATATTACAATTTCAGGTGTTAATCATTTAGTTATTCCAAAAAATAAATAAATAATGGTGAAGATTCTTCCGCACGTAAAAGGTTTTTAATCATCACATTTATTTTTAACTATTGCAACAAATTTTTAACATCAACTTCTGTATCATAACCACGACAGGCCTGAATTTTCAGATATTAGAGTAGATGTGAGTAAATCCCATTCTAGCGATACATTTAACGGTTTTTTTTACTCTCGCTCTATTTTTATTTCAGAAAAAAGAAAATTAAATTTTCACTTATTTGATTAGAAATATCCAAACTAAATATATTTTACTTACATACTTATATTACAATACAATATTATTCTGTTTCATTATTTTGTTTATCTATATCTTTCTTCTATATATATATGTAAAGGAAATATATTCCCTTTAAATTTGAATCCTATAATGTCAATTAGAATGCAATCATCGATTGTCATTTGTTTTGTTATTCTATTATTTGATTGTTAGAAAAAACCATTCAAAGTGATATTAATAAACATAAATGTCGTTTCTTAGTTAAAAAAAACTTTGCAACACAAGTGTTTTATTTAGAAATTAATAAAAAGGAATTAAACCTATCAACATATTATAAAACGACATTTCGTTTTAAACCAAAAATGGAGAAAATTCAATTCGAATTTACGCTATTACCTGGATGCGATGGCAGATCAAATATTATTAGCATTACAAAAATAGTCACAAATGATGGAAAAGTGTTTACAATACCAGAAATGCTACGATCCGCCAGCTATCACGAGGAGATAATGAAAACTAGTGCTTTTGGAAAAATAAAAAATAGTTTGAAAAAAAGATACCAGGTTAGAAGAGTCTGGTTAACCATGACAGAAGAACTAAAAAAAACATATGTAGACGAAGATGGAAACCTACAGTTTGGAGACCAATACCTCGAAGAATTGGACGAAAAAAGTTTACAAGTACATCAAAAAGAAGATGCATTAGGAAAATTAATTGAAAAGTTAATGGAAGATAAGCAACAGAGCTTAAAAAACATTGCTGAGAAGTTTGTTATAGAAAAATTCTGCACTAAAAATACAAATGCAAGCCAGTGGATGGAAGTGTTTGAAAAAGAATGTTTGCGGTTTGATGTGACCATGGATGGAAAAAAAATAGAAATACTCAGATTGTTCATGGATAAATCTTGTATAGACTGGTACAGTTCCATGATTATAAAACTAACAATGAACTCAGAGTGGTCAACATGGAAAAACAAATTCTGTGAATCATTTGCAAACAAAGGATGGAACCCTGTCACATACGCACTATCATTTAGATACAAAGATGGTTCTCTGTTGGATTATGCTATGAGAAAAGAAAAACTTCTATTGGATGTGAGAAGATCAATTGACACCGGTACTTTGATAGATCTTGTTGCTTCCGGACTACCAGAATTCATACTTTACAAGATCGATAGAGAAGGATTACAAGATACTGTAGATTTGTTTAATGAAGTAAACAAGTATGAACATATGGTCAACAAAAAAAGATTTATGAATAAGAAAACATTTGGAAATGCAGAACATAATAAAAATGGGGGTAAAAATCCATGTAAAATTTGTGAAAAATTGAATAAGGGCATTCGTTACCACCCTGAAGCTACATGCTGGTTCAAAACAAAAGAGGATGAAAAATTTAAGAGAAATGCCATTAAACATGTAAACAATTCAGTGATAGAAACTGAATTAAATGAAAATGATCAAAAAAACTAATAGTAACACCATTAATAAAAGTCAAACTATTACTAAATGATAAATTAAAAATATACGGAATTTATGATTCAGGTTCAAATGTTTCTCTAATTAATTCTAAATTATTGAAACTAAAAGGAAAAGGAAACAATTTGAATGAAGCAAATTTAGTAACGATTAATGGTGTTAAAAAGACGAGTGGTTTGACAACGTTAAACATAAAAATTTTTGAATTGGAGAATAAAGTTGATGTGTACATTATTGATGAACACAATTTCAAGTATGATTTTTTGATTGGATTAGACATGATAAAAGACTTCAAACTTATCCAAAGTGAAGACTTACAAATATCACAGAAACTCTGCCTAAATAATACAAATAAAAAAGAAAAATATTCTACAGATATGAAAACGAATACTAAATTTAATCATATAGAAAAACACAGAATTAATTTTAACGAACATGTTAAAGAAGAAGATTTTAAAATAACAATGAATCATTTAAATAATGATCAAAAAACAGAAATAAATGAACTAATAGACAAATACACATCAGTGTTCGCGAAGAGTAAATATGATGTTGGCACTGTCAATGGATATGAAGCGAAGATAGACTTATTAGTGGATAAATATTGTAGTAAGAGGCCTTACAGATGCAGTGTAGAAGATAAAAAGGAAATAGAAGAGCAAATAGCAAAATTATTAGACAATAAACTGATAGAAGAGTCGTACAGTCCATTTGCTGCACCGGTCACTCTAGCATTTAAAAAAGAAGAAAACAAAAAATCCAGATTATGCATAGACTTCAGAGACTTAAATAAAATAGTAATACCTCAAGCTCAACCATTTCCATTGATTGAAGACCTAATGACAAAGACCAGAAATTGCAAATTTTTTTCAACGCTGGATATAAACTCAGCCTTTTGGTCTATTCCATTGCGGATTGAAGACAAAAAAAAAACAGGATTTGTAACACAGGAGGGACATTATCAATGGACCTGCCTGCCTTTTGGATTGAAGACTTCTCCGGCAATTTTTCAGAGGATATTAAGCAATATATTGAGAAAATATAAACTAAACGAATTTGCTGTCAATTACATAGATGACATTCTTATTTTTTCAAAAACTTTTGCTGAACACATTGATCATCTGACAAAGCTGCTGAATGCAATCAAAACAGAAGGTTTTAGATTAAAATTTACAAAATGCACATTTGCATCAGATATGGTAAAATATCTGGGTCATATAATTCAGAATAATTCAGTCAAGCCAGTAAAGGATAATTTGATTTCAATAAAGAATTTTCCTATTCCAAAAACACAAAAGAATGTGCGACAATTTCTAGGAAAAATCAACTTTTATCATGAGTACATTCCGAAGAGTGCAATAATACTAGATCCTTTGCATAATTTATTAAGGAAAAATCAAAAGTTTATTTGGACTGATAAATGCCAAAATGCTTTTGAAACGATGAAAAACCTAATATGCTCACAACCGATCTTGGAAATTTTTGATCAAGATTTACCAATTAATATATATACAGATGCTTCTCTAGAGGGTGTTGGAGCTATTTTAAAACAGACACAATCTGATGGAAAAGAAAAACCTGTTGCTTACTTTTCGAAAAAATTAAACAGCGCACAGAAAAAGAAAAAAGCAATTTACTTAGAATGCTTAGCTATAAAAGAGGCAGTGAGATACTGGCAATACTGGTTGATAGGAAAACCATTTACAGTTTATTCAGATCACAAACCGCTGGAAAATATGAATATCAAATCTAGAACCGATGAAGAGCTTGGTGACTTAACATATTACTTATCCCAATATGATTTTCAAATTAAATATTCTCCAGGAAAGTACAATATTGAAGCTGATTGTCTAAGCAGAAACCCAGTCTTAGAACCAGATGAGAACCAAGATGAGCAATTAAAAGTTGTCAACTTAATAAAATTAGAAGATATCTTAAAAGATCAGGTCAAAAATGAGAAGATACAGTGCAGAAAAGATAAATTGATATCGAAGAATAATGTTTATTACAAGAAAGTAAAAAAAAAAGAAAAAATAATTCTATCAGAAAAATTCAGCATAGATTTTATCAAAAATGTTCACACAGACCTAGGTCACATAGGAATTAATCAAATGCAAAAAATGATAAGCTCATGGTACACATCAGAAAACATGACAAACAATATAAAGAGAACTTGCGAAAGTTGTGCAGTATGTTTAAAGAACAAATCAAGAGGTCAAAATAAATATGGATTGATGTCCTACTTGGGTCCCGCAACAAAACCTTTTGAAATATGTTCTATTGATACGATAGGTGGTTTTGGGGGTTCACGGTCAACAAAGAGATACTTGCACCTGCTATCAGATCATTTCACGAGGTTTGCATATATTTTGACGTCAAAAACTCAAAATACCAACGATTTCATCAAACTCTTAAACTCCACAGAAACTAATGACATTGGCATGATACTATCAGACCAATATCCGGGTCTTAATTCTAGAGAATTCAAAAAATTTTTGGATGAAAAAAATATTCCAATCATTTTTACTGCAGTAAACTCGCCTTTCTCAAATGGATTAAATGAAAGATTAAATCAAACGCTAGTCAATAAAATTAGATGCAAAATCAACGAAAATGACTTAAAAGTGGCTTGGACAACTATAGCCCGTAATTGTGTAAAAAACTATAATGAAACGGAGCACACTGTCACTGGTTATGCGCCTCAGTACCTACTTAACGGCACAGATGTTACGATTTTGCCAAATGAGTTAAAACTTAAGAAGACTGACATCGATTTGATTCAAGACAGAAAAAAAGCTCTGGAAAATACTATAAAGTCACATAATTACAACAAGATGATTTACGATAAAACCAGGAGACATATTAACTTCAAAGTTGGTGATACTGTTTTTGTGGAGAATGGAAACAAACTTAACAGGAAGAAGCTCGACGAATTGAGAATCGGACCCTACAAAATAATAGAAAAATTATCAAACTCAATTTACAAGATAAATACTGGTCGAAAAAAATTAGAATCAAATTTTTTCCACATCTCGAAATTAATTCCAGCACCTGCATTGATGAACCATGAAGAGGATATCGAAGATGAATGAAAATTTTTGCAATAATTTTCTTTCCCGCGGGGGGGGGGAGATGTAAAGGAAATATATTCCCTTTAAATTTGAATCCTATAATGTCAATTAGAATGCAATCATCGATTGTCATTTGTTTTGTTATTCTATTATTTGATTGTTAGAAAAAACCATTCAAAGTGATATTAATAAACATAAATGTCGTTTCTTAGTTAAAAAAAACTTTGCAACACAAGTGTTTTATTTAGAAATTAATAAAAAGGAATTAAACCTATCAACATATTATATATATATATATATATATACTAGCAGACCCGGCCACATGTTCCTGTGGCTAACGAAACACAACGCCATTACCCAATCTTTATAAAATCCACACCACCCGCAGTACCGGATCATCTCCAAGGCAGAGTAGGCAACTGCCTAGGGGCCCCGCATCGGCTAGGGGCCCCGCGAGAAAAAAATAATTGCTTCAATTAGTGAGCAACGAAGTTTCGGAAAAAGTCAGCTTTCAAGATGTTTTATTTTTTTTTATTACGAACATTTAAAGGTTAATAACATTAGGTACACGCATTAAAGAAAACAACAAATTATAATAATAAGGTTATAACCCAATGAATAATATTTATAATCTAATAAATATATAAGTTTTAACCTAATAAATAAATAAATAATAATTCGTATAAAAAAAAAAATAATGTTCAGATCATTGACAAATAATAAATAAAAAGTCTATAATTAAAACAAATATATAAACACAGTTGTATTTTATTTTTCTTTCATTCTATTATTTTTCGATTATTTTTATATTTTTGGCAGCATTTTGAAGTGAAAAACGCGATTTTTGATAAAAAATTTCGATGAATTTGGTATGATAAAATGTAAAAAAAAAATTTCCTCTGACTAGCACGAGGGCCGGTCCCTTGAAACGCTGTACTTTCGTTAGTTTTGCTCCGATTTACTTGAAATTTTGACACAATACTCAATATGCTGACATGTTTTACATTCAGAAAAAAATTCAAAAAAAGTTTTTGAATCTTACCCCCCCCTCCCCTCCCTCTTTAAAGCCTTGTTAAGGATTTGATCAAGGGAACAAGGAGGCGTTTGGAGGCCTCTTCACCCCCCCCTCCCCCCCCCGTTAGTCCACCATTGGTAAAGGGGCCCCGAGACGTGCATTGCCTAGGGGCCCCGACATGGTTAATCCGGCCCTGACCACCCGCTTGCCAGCTGCCCGCTGCCCGCTGCCCGCTGCCCGCTGCCCGCTGCCCGCTGCCCGCTGCCCGCTGCCCGCTGCCCGCTGCCCGCTGCCTAAATTGAATATTTGAATTTATCGGCTTTTCTCTACATATTATACATATAAACTAATTAACTCGCCACTAATTATACAATGCTTGCAATGCAACACTGGATATTTGAAAAGGGAAAATCAAATACCCACTTACTCTAGGACATCTATTTTCCAATTTCTTCCATAGAACGAATTTCAAAAGTGACTATAGTACGGCCCGCCAGCCGTTTTAAATCGCACAAAAATATGTTTTCTTTGAATTTCTCGGCTTTTCTCTTAAATAATTTACATGTATTATACATATAAACATTCCTCTTCAATCACTCTATCTATTGGTGAAAAGCGTATGAAAATCCGTTGCGTAGTTAGAAGATTAACGCGCACATACATTTTGAGCGACTTCATTTTATACTATGTAATGATTATAATGGACATTTTTGGTTCCGTATATTTGTGTCCGCCAATCTCGGAAGATAACCGATTGATTGACTCAAACTTTTACAGAAGATTGAATTTTAGCAGAAGAGTGTTTCTACATATAATAGTAAGTTTGGGCGTTATGAAATTTGTACAAAAAAATTACTACAAGTGGTGCGAGAGTGGTTTGAAAATGTGTGTATTTAATATATTTTAGCGGCAGCGAGGGTAAGGCTGGAGGGGCAGAGTAACTAAGAAGGTGGGGTTCGGAAGGTGAAGCGGGAAGGAGAAGGCGGGGAAGGAGGAAGGGGAACACAGGAAGGGAAGGGAACGGGGACGCATGGGAATGGAGAAGCAGGGAGAAACAATGTATTTCTGTGAATGGCATTGCAAAGCTTGCCGGGTCCCAGTTAGTTAGTTAAGAATAAAAATGAATATATTTTTTTAAATCTTTCTATTAAAAATTGTTGAAAAGCATTGTGTTTTCAAAAGGTTATAATAATATATATTTAGCTAACCTTTCCGACCGATGCTTGGAAAAACCTGTTATGATTTGAAAATTGCTTCGTATATTTTTGTCGCTCTTTGTAACTACTTCTTTCAGAAACAAGAAAATGATTACCTTACGATATTACGTTGTTTATCAGTGTCTAAGATATACGGCAATTATGTAAGTCATGTGTGAGTAATAAATACTAACCTTTATTTTGGAAAAAATGATACCATTTTAGGTAGATAGTACAGTTCAAATTTTACGAGTAATTATGTTACTGTAAAAGCCCGCAAATTGATAAATCTTAGGATTTACCAACGGACTTTTGCCATTAAAAGTTGGGAAATCTTAGAATTTACTATCAGGTTATTTTTTAATCAGGAAGATTTACCGTAGTATGGGCTTTTACAGTAACATTTAAACACTTTTGGATAAATTATTATGAACATTCTGTGTACCTTTCTGTCGATCTATATACGTACCTACCGGGCAAAACCTGGCTCCCAGGTACATCTAGGTAGATAGTGATTAATGAATATGCTAAATAAATTTTATTTATGATTCTTAGAATTTGTTGAAAAAATTCTTTAAAATAAAAACAATACACTGATATTCAATACCAACATATTCAAAAACATAATATTTATCAATCTGAATGGCGAAGTTCACAAAACAACTAAGCCTTTGTAATACGAATAATGAATAATGTGAGATAATACTAAATCTAATATGAAAGCCGTTATGCAAAGGTGGATTTAGCATAATTTAAAAAAGTTTATTTTGTTGTGTGAGACAGTAATTGAAAGACAGTGAAAGGCGCCTGTTGATCGCTTCGCTTTCTCATTTCTGTTTTCCCGTCGGAATGTGACAGAGACAAAGACATTAAATTAACATATTAATCATTTTGCCGTGACAACCAAATTAACATCACAGTAGCAAATAGATTATTGAATTAATGGTATTTTTAGGCCATATTTTCTAGGAACATAAAAAATTGGGGAAAAAGTTATAGGCATTCTTTGACAAGAGAACAAAGCAATGAAATTGAAATATTACCTTATTTAGCGTTATGTGATTGTTTTCAGCAACCTGAAGCTTCGGAGGCTTTCCCGCTCGCTCCATTCATCTTCTCGATAATTTCAGGTCAGAGGAACAGTCGGCGACCTTGAACAACGGAATCTGAAACAATCGCAACCTTGGGTCGGCCAAACAACGCAACGCCTCGACAACATGAATCGATGTATCCGCGAGTCTTCGGAAAAGAGTTGAACGGCGTTGTCTGTCAAGCCGATAAGCGAAACGGACACGGGGCGAGTTGTAATATAACGGGAGTATTGGCGGGGATATGCGTCCGGCGCGCGCCCCCTAACCCGGCTTACATAAGGCGGACTGGGGCTGTAGTTCTCTGGCTCCGGAGGCTGCCCGGGCGGAGAGGGAGACAGGTCACACTCGGTAGGGCCTCTCCGTCACACACCCCCACCCCCATCAACCCCCAGAACTTCCTCCGCGCGGGAAACGCGGACAATCGAAGCGACCCCCGACGATGCGATTTTTCAGGCGTGATTTTCAGCTCTCGAACCAATTTTTAACCTGTGTGAAAAACAACCCTAATACGCAGCTGTTTTTCCACCGAATTATCTTTTTGATGGGTCAAACCATTTAGGGATTGATTATTTCTGTATACCTAACTGCACGAGGTTTTTATACACTCAGCTAAACATTCATAAAAAAAGTATGTTGGTAGGTTGCGGTTCTGAGATTTATCGAGTGTTTGTGTTGTTTTAGGGAAATTCGAGGATGTTCCCATGTTAACGGTGAAAACACGTCATTAGGCACGTTTAGGGTTACGCAGGTATCTGGAAACATTGGGTACCCTGAAATAAAATATACTCATTACATGCTACATATGAAATAATATTATGTTACGCGAATATTAGCCATACATATATACTTTGGAACGAATGTGCATTGTTTTGATTATTATGAACTCAGCTTTTCAAGCACTCAAAAACGGATACTTTATAGTTTGAAAATTGTGGTTTAGGTGCTTAAAATTGGATTCCTCGTTTTTGGTCTCTACCATACTCTACCATTTACCTAGTTTACAAAAAACCTTTTTCAATAAATATGATTTGCCTTTTACAATCACTTTGGAAATAGAACTACCATAATAATACCAATTTACTGTACGAGTGGCTGTGCGGCTGTGCGTATACTTTACAAAGTAATAAATTCCTAATCTATGTATATACATTTATTAAAATCAAAATATGCTTGCTTGGGGATATATATATATATATTTGTGAGTATGCGAGTAAATAAGATGTATGGAAATGATTGAAACTTTCAAAATACCTTCTCTCCACCCCCGCGAAGGTTTCTGGATTATTACAACCACATTATAATACATCTGAATTTTTTTTTAATCATTACCAAAACTCTCGCAAATTGTCAAAGAATGACATTTTGCAAAACAATGATGTTCAATCAAAATTCCATTTTCGAAACTCTTTAAATTAATGAATTTATTTGATGTACTCGCCTCATACTTTTAATCGAATTAAGAATTACAGATATTTTAAGTAGGTACCTGTTTTAGGTATCAAATTTAGTTGATTGTTCTTATAATATACAAAAATAAATATTAGTGCAATATAGCCGTTTGAAAACTGAATGTACTGGAACTGAATATATGGAACGCGGAAGGATGGTTGGAAAGGGAAACGGGACGCACGGGAAAGGACATACACGGAGAAACAATTTATTTCTTTGAATGTGGCATTTCAACGCACGCCGGGAACCAGCTAGTATTCCATAAAATACACAATAGTTTTCAATCATCCTACATTACTCCTCTATGACGGGACTTATCACAATTTATAAGGTCCTTGGCTTATGACAACGTAGAATGCTTTTTTAATGGCAAGCTAATGTCATAAATCGATTATTTCACAGGAGTACCTACATAAAAAACTGATAACCCCGGTGCTATTGAACTTTTCACATTCCGAAGGTGAAATCGTGAAAATAACGGGTCTGTTTGCTACGCTAGTAGGTTGGAAAAAAGTAGGTTTGCCTTAACTTACCTACATATGGCAAGTACTTTGCAGCTCGAACGTGTTTGTTAAAACAAACAGTTTGTTTCGAGTTACAGCTTATGAGAAAGAATTAAAAAAATAACAAGTGACTAAGATAGTGAGTCAAAATTGCTAAAACTAAATAATTTAAGACTAAATTTAACTACAAAAATTGAAGAACTAAACTAAAGACAACAAAAAAACAGGGTGTTAAGGGACGTACTTGACTTACTTTAACCAGTGATTCCTGACATTATTTGGAGCAAAAAATGTAAATGAAATTTTGGTCTCCGGTGACTTTTTTTGACGACTTTTTTTTTTCAAATTTTTTTTACTCAAAATCAAACAAAAAAAAATTTCTTCCGCATGTCGTCACTGGTTACTCAGCCGGGTGTCCGACGAACCCCTTAGCCCTCCTCCCACTGTTCAACAAGTACCATTTTTTATGTTTTTGTAGAAAAAAAAAAAAACATCCAAAATGTCACCGGAGACCGAAATTTCATTTACATTTTTTACTTCAAATAATGTCAGGAATCACTGGATAAAGTAAGTCAAGTACGCAGAAAAATTACGCACGAGGGTACAAAAAAGTGGATGAAATAATTTTTAGCACAAGCACACTATATGTTTGAATGTATTTATTTTTATACATAAAATTAAAGCATGGATGATATCAAAGGAACTGAAAAAAATACAATCACGAGATACACGGACACGGGACGAGAAATGCAAAACAAATTAGGTTATCAATAAGATAAATAAATTTCTTATGTACCAGGCCGTCAAAATGAAATAACTGACATTGAAAATATGATTAATTTTTAAATGTAATTGAAAAAGTATGTCTTCATCAAATATTGATGTTTTGTTTGGGATCGAATATACTTATCATGAAAATATTTAAAGATATAATATGTTTGCCAAATAACATTTACATTTGAAGATAATATACTCGTACAATACATTTTCTTTTTTATTTATTTATTTGAACATAAAAGTACAGATACATTATAAGAAAACTTTGACTGTCAAACTAGAAAATTTCCCGTTATTATATCATAAAACGATTTAATTTTTGTTCAAGTAGTCTTTTTCTCTGTAATGAAGAGAACATGAAAAAAATAAATACTCAAGCGCAACATGGACAAGGGACATGTTAGAAGAACTAAATTTATGTCGGTGGAGCAAACTATACATTTTATTGTATTTATTTTTATACATAAAATCAACACATGGATGATAGCTAAGGAACTGAAAAAAATTACAGTCACGAGATACACGGACACGGGACGAAAAATGCACAGCAAATTCGATTGCCAACAAGGGATAAAGCAAGCACCCATTTTTTGGCATCATACTTTACAAAGCAATAAATTCCCAATATATATATATAAAAATCTCGTGTCAAGGTGTTTGTGGTCGCACTCCTCCGAAACGGCTAGACCAATTTTTATGAAAATTTTTATATATATTTGGTAGGTATATGAGAATAGGTCGCAAGGTATATTTCATACCGCTAGGTGATTAGGGTGTCCCTTTACAGAACAGACGAGCGGGCTGGCAAGCGGGCAAGCGGGCGGTGTAGATTTGATTTGTATGCAAATTAACTAAGATGGCGTTGTGAGTTAATTTATCGTGGTTATAAAGGTTGGGAAACCATCCAGTAGATGGCGTTGTGTTGTGTTGAGGCGTTGTATTCGGGTCAGCTAGTATTCCATAAAATACAAAATATTTTTAAATCTTCCTACATTACTCCGCAAAGATAAGATTAATAAATTAAACAAATGGCCCCCATGAAAATGGAATTTCCTAACTAACTGTGACTTGCAGACTATTTAATACCGACGCGCGACGGCAGAAAGGCAATTTACGTTACTAACATTATTCCATTTTCACTTTTCGATGCAAATTCACTTGTAAAAAAACTGCGCCGATTTGTATACCTGAGCTTTATATAATTTTCAACCTCGAGTACAGAGATCGACGCAGTTTTTTCTTTACAAGTGAATTTGCATCAAGAATGGAAAATCGAAAAAATGTTGGTTAGGTTAATCAGCCTTTCTGCCGTAGATATGTAACCGTTGGGGCCACGTGCTTTTCTATTTTTGTGAAATATGACCCAACGGTGCCGTGTAAAATAAGAAAATATGTTAAATATTCCTTTCCAATTTATTTCAAAGGCCCGAAGGCGATTCATAAAAGTTACGGAACATTGTAAGAAATACAGCTTGGAAGAATATAGAACCTTGACAAAACCATTACTCAAATAAAATGGAATCAAAACAATGCCTATGGGGAAAATTATTGTTGGCGTTGTGTATATACAATATTTAGGAATCTGTACTCCAAATTTTTTGATGCATTATTTTGTTATATCTATACCTATTATGGTTTCGTTATTAATTATACCTAGTATTATTCGAAAGTATTGGTTATTTTGTTAATATGTGTGAATTTTAGATTTAGGTCATTTTGTATGTATATATGTGAAGGGGGCAAGAAGTGTGCGCCAAGACAGAGTAGTTTGGCGGTTTATTTATTTATTTTTTATTTAAAGTATAATTTTGTTTCAATAATCTGAGAGAATTATTATCTATCAGAGTTGTTTGGCGGTTTACTTTATGTGTATCTTTTTTTTAAATATAATTTTGTTTCAATAATCTGACGGCATTATTATCCGAAAGACTGAACTTTTTCGATTATTGAAAACAGAAGTGGCGCCCTTTATTATTTTAAAAAAGAACCGCTAAAGTCAGCTTCCCAGAGAATATTCTAAAATGTTTAAAACATGAAAAATTTCCAAACATCGCATAACCTCTCCAACTGGACTCTCCCTATCCATTGCCTTGCACAGGGGTGGATGCATTCATACTCGTACGTCCTCCTAGTACTGCTGGACACATTCACCCCAGATTTCTACCCACCCCTCATACCTTTTTCCTTCCCAGAACTTCCTCTCCTTCCTTTCCCAAGACCCTCCACACGGGAACTCCAAAGATGGGATAGACCCCGTGGGACCGTCTTTTTTAAGTCATTGCCTCCAGTTTAAAACTATTGCAAAAAAAAAATATATTTTAAAAAAATTTGGAAATTTTAGTGCAATTTCCCTATAAAAATTTCAGATTTGCCAATTTTCCCGGAAGAAATTTTTAAAATAAAAATGAAAATGTCCAAACTGAGAAAAGTTCCAACTTCACATAAATTCAAAAATATAAGTATTTTAAAAAATTTTCCGACGTATTTTCCGACAATTTTTTTCTGATTTTTCCCGAAGCATTTTTATCTGAAAAACAAATATTTTCAGGACCAAAAATTTTCCTCACCAAAACCATTTTCTCAAAAATTTTCCGCCCTAAAATCTGTTTAAATTTTCTCAAGATCTTTCATAAAATATTCAAAATGAACAGATTCCAAACTTCACATAACATCAAAAGGATAAATGTATCAGCGCCCTCGAGGTGGTTTTTCACGAAAACGGCGCTATATAATTTAGCCAAATATTATTATAATTATTATACAAATCTTTGTACAAAAAAAAATCGATCTATTTTCCGACAAATATTTTCAGCTGAATTTTTTCTATTTTATCCCGAAAGAATTTTTCAGAAAAACAAAAAATTTTCAATATGTTAAATTTCCAAAAATCATATAATACAAAAAGGTGTCAAAAAAATTTTTCAAAAAAAAAAAAAAAAATCCTTCTACCCTGATGATGGGCACTGTCACGCTGTCCGAAACGTTGGCTAAAGAAGGAGGTAGCGCAACACGCCATAACACCCCAAAAACAAGTAACCAAAATACTTTTGGTCGTGAAAATCTAAAATCATATCTAAAATAATTCCCCTTATCAAAAATTTCCCAACATAAGTAAAATAAAGTTTCCATACTTCAAATTAAAAAACCAAGAAGATAAATAAAGTCTAAAAGTAAAAAAAAAAATCCCGACTCAATTTTCAATTTTCCTAGCAATTTTTTTGTTTTCAAAATTTCCAAAATTTCCGGAATAGCTGTTTTATATTTTTTTTACTTTAGAAAAATAAAAATTTTCTGGTTTAAAAATTTCCCAACATGAAAAGTTTCTAAACTTCAGACAACAAAATGAAAAAGATAAATGTCTAACTGAACATAACGTTTTACTAAACTGGGCGACGGCGACGCCCTACAAAAAGCGGCCTGCAGGGCTTTGCCGCAAAAAACCCTGCGGTGTGTAAGACGGCATTTTGTAATGCCATTTTATAAGTTTAGTATATATTTTTAAATATGAACAATTACTTTTTCGTTATTTGTTTTTGGGGTGTTATGCCGTGTTGCGCTACCTCCTTCTTTAGCCAACGTTTCGGACAGCGTTGGATAGAGAAGGAGGTAGCACAACACGGCGTAACACCCCAAAAACAAATAACGAAAGTACTTTTGACCGTGAAAATCTTAAAACGTATCTAAGGATAATTACATTTTTTTTAAGTAAGTGCATCTACGACAAGTGGGTTTTTCATAAATATATCGAACCCTAACAAGTACACATAATTCATTGGACGTGTTGTTTCACAAAATTCAAACAATTCATCAAATTCCAATTCAAGGTCTGTTATTATTTCACCGTGTGCCGGTTATTCCACAATGCTTGGGTAGTTACAAAACTTGAATAAGACTTTCACAGAACTTGAATATTTAGTTTGAAATTTGACTAATTGTTTAAATTCTGTGGAACAGCCCATCCTAAATGTTTATTGGACTAACTCTGTGCGACTTATATTTAGGAATTTTCACCGGATCCGTCAATTTGGATAAAGCCATTTAGTTATATTGAGTTATTATATGGTTGAAGGATTTCATGGGGTCATCGACACTTAATATACACCTATATAAATACAGTTCAAGGCCATTTGCTCGATCTCATACTTTCTGTTGTTTACCCTTCAACCTCAGAAATTAATAAAGCGGGCGAGAAATATAATATTCGTGTCACCATCCCCTTGAGGTGTTCACAGAAAATATTATTATTTTAGACTTTTCCTCTTAGATATATTATATTACCTAAAATCCACATTTATATAATAAGCAAATATTATTTAACAAATAAATAAATAATATATAATGTTTGACAATTCTTCAAATATGTTTATAATAAATAATAAACATATTTGAAGAATTGTCCATGCGCACTAGCGATTTGTAGGTTCAGCTGGTGTGGGCTCTCTCGGGTTCTTCGCGGGAAGCGGAACCTACTCCTACTCATTTTTCAAATCGACTACTCCCAGAGAACTCGGTCCGGTACTCGGACCCAAACCCGGAACTCGGCGGTCCGAGCCACTCGCGAGTCGGGAGCAGGTTCCGAGTTCGGGATCTTTTATGGGTTCCGGCTCCGAGGTCCGGCTTCGGTCGAACCCGTGCGTCTCGGTCCGAGCCACTCGCGTGTCTTAAGTGGCTCCCCGGGACCTGTTCCAAGAACTCGAGTACTTTTAAAAGGAAGCACGTCCTGGAAGCCTCCGAAAAATGCAGAACTTACAGTTTGTCAAATAAGAGTAGAAAGTATATGAGGGCGCCACTGTTGATCAAATGGCAATACTAAACACATAACTCATGGTGTTAAAGTAAAGCTGTGTAACCTACATTTTTATAAAAAATTAAAAAGGCGTAATAGTGGAAAAAATATTTTTTCATTGCAGTATGGATACTCGCCGATCTCAAAATTAGAATTGCATATAGGTATATTATTATTATACCTTTGAAATTTTGTGTTAACATAATGAAGAATAACTATAATGTAATAAAATATAAAGCACAGTTTAGAAATTGATCATATCTCTAATTTTAGATCTGAATATCTTTAACTCATTCAGATCTAAAGGTAGTATAACTAAACTCACCATTAGTGATTCTTCCTTTCTATCTATTGTTAAATTAACAAATTAATTAAGCAGGCTAAATTCAAATTTTATAGGAACGCAATTGAAAATGCCAGAACGGATCCGAAAAAAAACTTGAAAAGTCATTAATGAAGCAGCTTATTTAACACCCAAGAAGAGTAATAATATCAAGAAACTGTCAATTAATGGAGAAACCCTTGAAACTTAGAACGAACCATTCATACTAGCTAATTATAATAATTCTCATTTTTCCAACGTAGACCTAAATCTAGCAAGCAAAATCCTCAACAATCACCACACTGCAAAAAAACTTTCATCTAAATACAGCCCTACCAAGCAACCATTACACTCTTCTAATATATATAGACTCAATAAAACAGAAATTTCCGACCTTTTTTATCTCTCAAACCACATTGCGCTCCGGGTCCGGACAAAATCTCAAACCAAATTCTGATTGATCTGCTAGAGTTTATTGTTATACCTCTTTTACACATATTCAATCAAAGCTTCAGCCAAGGGATTGTCCCGGATAAACTAAAAATTGCCATTATAACTCCAATTCACAAGTCAGGGGACAAAACTCTAATTTCTAACTACAGACCTATCTCACTATTAAATTCATTATCGAAAGTTTTGGAAATGGCAATGAAAAAAAGGTTAATATCCTACCTCGATAAACACAACTTACTCTCAGATTGTCAATTCGGTTTTCGCGCTAAAATGAGCACAGAACAGGCTATATCCGAATTAACTAACTACATTGTCAAAAATACAGATGAAGGATCCAAAGTCATCGGAGTTTTTCTAGATCTGGCTAAGGCTTTTGATGCTATCTCTCATGACATTCCGCCAACGGACCGCCGCTCGAATGGTTTATTAGCTATACTAAAAATAGAAAACAAATAGTAGAACTTAATAAATGCTACAGTGATCCGGAAGAAATCAAGTATGGCGTCCCTCGAGGTAATGTACTTGGTCCCCTTCTATTTCTCATTTACATAAATGAACTTACCGATATTAAAATGGCATCTATCGACTACAAGGTTATCGGTTACGCAGATGACACGGTAATTCTGTTCAAAGCTCCGAGTTGGGAAAAGGCATTCAAAAGTGCGGAAACTGGTATGTTAGTAATAAAAAATTGGCTGGACAAAAATCTACTTACCTTAAACATCACCAAAACAAAATACTTAACATTCAGTAAAACCACTACCGGACAACCAAAAATCTTTCCGCCTTTATACCTACACCCTGATATTACCTCAAATCCCTCAAACCACAACTGCGAAAAAATAGAACACACTGATAATATCAAGTATCTAGGCTTAACAGTGGACTATAAATTAAACTGAAAACTTCATATTAACTTACTAATTAAAAAAATCCGTAGACTATCATTCATTTTTAAAACTATTAGAAACACTATGTCACTAAAACAACTAAAAAATGTTTACTACGCTCTATGTCAAAGCCTTTTAACTTATGGAATTTCTGCTTGGGGGGGGAGCTGCCGACAAGTACATTAAACCACTTAACACAACTCATAAAACATTAATTAGGATCATGTTCAAAAAACCTTATCTTCACCCAACGGAAAACATACTTATTACTAATAACATACTTGATATCAGGAAGCTGTTCATTAAAAAGATCATACAAATAAACTGCGTAAAATCCTCACCATGCCACATAACTCACCCAAAAAACACAAGAGCTAAATCGTGTAATTTACTTCTAGTGCCTAAAACTAAATCAACTTTCGCCCAAAAGCACGAATCTTACCTCGCACCTCACATTTTCAACACCTTCCTAAAAGAAACCTCCTATTGTACCACTAAAAACAACCGAAACTGGATATTCAAACATTTAAATACATGGTTACTACACAAAAAAGGGCAAGCACCACCAAGTTATTAGTAATCTCATCTTAGTCTTTAATCCTCACTCTTTATTTACATATATGTGTTGGTTACTTATAGAAATTTTATCTTAATTATTAATACTGCTTTTGTTTTACGAATGCTTATATTATTATTACTTCATATGTACATTATTTTGTTCAAATCTTATAGTTCTAGATTTAGACGGTAGCATTACTATGTGTATTCATTTTGTTGATATTTAATAGTTTTAGATTTAGATGCTAGCATTACTATGTGTATCTGATGAATTTTTGGTTTCAACTCCCAATAATTCTTATTTGATTATATGTATTTATGTTTTAATATGTATCTATGTGTTCGATTATGTACACGTATGCGAATACCTGTGTGTATGTATGTGCGCATATGCGTGTATGTGTGTATGTACATATATGTGTGTATGTATGTACATATATGTAATTGTATGTGTGTGTAAGTTTATGTACATATGTACCCGCCTCAGAACAGACTTAGTCTAGTGAGGCGGGCTACTAACTGTTTGTATAAGATATTATTATTACAATAAACGCCCGGGCTGCCGGCATTAAAAAAAATAAAATAATTTATGTTAAATTAAATTAAAGCAAATCGCTTTATAAATCATCTTTTAATCAAATTTATGTCATGAAGAAAAAATGTTTTTTTTTTTAAATGTGGTTTACTGTGTTCTATACATTCAGTGTCATTGCACTAAAAAATATTTGACAGTTAAATTGGTGTTGCCAGTCTACAAATTTAGTAGTTAGAGTTTTTATATTTTCTACTCTTTTTTGACAGACTATACCCATCTCTTCTGTCAGTGGTAAATTATGAAAAACATTACAAAAGAAAAGCTTATGCATAATAATTTGTTAAATAAATGTCAAATATTGCGCATAATAACGTAAAAGCGAGTAGTCGAGGAGAAATAAGGAGAACAATGGGATTTTAGCTTTGAGACAATAATTGATAATTATTATTTTAGTCGTTGTAATATTGTGTCGTTCCACTTGGTCGAAAAATGAAATACGATTATCCTTTAAGTCTATTTGTTCGCTTTTCGGAACTCGTGTATGTCTCTTAGAAATCGTTGTGCCTCCTTTATATCATAGAGAGAAATATGATTAAACGGTATTAGAAAGAGAAAATACCACGCTTTTTGCGCAATTTGAGATAAATCTATGGGTTTTTTTATTTTTATTTTTAACCTTATGAGTAAAACCTCAAATTGTAATATTTAATTAAATGAGACAATATAAGCGAAACTCAATCGAAACTCTGGGAACAGAAAAATCAGAAAAAGATATTGACACCTCTGGGACTTGAACCCAGGACGTCTTGCTTTCCGGGCAAACGCGCTAACCACTGCGCCACGGTGCCGATATCAAATTCGTTCGTTTTTAACTGTATCATACTTCAACTAAGAACCACCCACATTATGTTCGTTTTCTTAACGCATATATTATTGGCTACTATTTTTATGTATGATTGCAAGATTCAAACCCGAACTAAATGCTCTCTAGAACTCTAGATAGTGTCTGGATAAATCTTTATCCATTTTATTTTAATATGCGAAATCTATTGACTTTTCTGCAAGTCTAGGATGAATATTTTTATTTTTATTTTTAACTTTATGAGTAAAACCTCAAACTGTAATATATTAAATGAAGACAATATAAGCGAAACTCAATCGAATTCATTTAATTAGATATTTTTATTAATTATTTATTATGGAAAAAAGTGAGATGTAAAGTTTTCGTTATCAGTAATTTTAGTTGGAAGAACATAAGGTGGGCCATTTTAAAAACTTTTTTTATGTTTGCATGCAAAAATTTTATATTTCAAAAAATGTATGTTTATTTCGATTTATAAAATTTGACAGCGTATTTTATTACCTGACCAAAACCGTTTTTAATTTCCTGATACGTTCGGAAATATTCCATTTATATGGATTTTATTGTAAAGCGGAAATATTTTGACTCTCTGACAAAATATCGTCGAGGCCTGAGGGGTTCTACCAATGCCGCTGTAATTTTTTGTCTTGTAAGAAAACGTTTTCAAAAATTTTGATTTTGATTAATGTTTTCTCCTTGAAGAATCAGGACAACTTGCACCCATATTATTATTATGACCTTATGACATTTTGCACCCCGACCTATTCGGACGTACGTACTTGCTCTCGTTTATCAAGGTTTGTAGGCACTGATCATCTCTACTAGTAGGTACTGTATCAAAAATAACTAACAGTTGGAGTTAAACGTTAAATGCCATCAACACCCAACGTAGTTGACAAATGATAATAAAACCAATTGACGCAAAATACTACTTGGATTTGAATTCCTTTCTTTTAGCTATCGCTACATATTTTAAAACACACTTCAAAGGGGAAATTTTAAGCTCACCGTTCAATAGAGTTACAGAAATTGTATTACAGGCTTTTTTCACGCAAGCGAAAATTTATTATAGTCCTCCTTCATTTTAGCACAAGCAACATTTTACGCTTACACTGACAGCGGTAGAAGGAATTAAAATGTGGTCACTATATTCGTTATCCGGGAATTTTTTACAAAAAATATATTTTTAAATAATAATGACATCACCGTTCATTTCATATTTCAGCATTGGTTCGCCTAGTGAGGTGTGTTCACGAAACCCTTCAACATATTAGGGGCCATCCATGAATTACGTCACACCTTAAGGGGGTGGGGGGGCAAAATATGTGTCATCAATGGGGGTCTCACAATGGTGGCGTTGTGTGACAGGGACGGGGGGAGGGGGGGGGGGTCAAAAATCATGAAATTCGTATGACGTAATTTATGGATGGCCCCTTACCTACACAGTATCAATACACACCACAATATAAATACACAGCACAGCATCAATACACACCACAGCACCAATACACAACAGTCTCAATGCACACCACAGTACCAATACACACCACAGTATCAATACACACCACAGTAACAATACAAATCACATAATCAATACACACTACAGTATCAATACACACCACAGTAACAATACAAATCACATAATCAATAGACACTACAGTATCAATACACACTACAGTAACAATACAAATCACATAATCAATACACACTACAGTATCAATACACACCACAGTAACAATACAAATCACAGTATCAATACACATCACAGTATCAATAAACACCCCAGAATCAATTCACACCACAGTAACAATACATAACACAGTATCACATTGTTACGCAACAAGGTAATATCGAGAGCCTTACTCCTCAGCCACGGAGAAAAACAATTTTTTATCTTTCACTATTTTTAGATTTATTTTTCAGTTATTAAAGAAATTTAACGTACATTACCTACATAAAATAGGTTTTTACGTTTTATGATTTTACTCTTCAATCATAATATTAAAATGAGAATAAATCGGGCAGTTGATAAAGCGGTCGAAATTATCTTCAACGGCGTTATTTTTATCAACGGTTATTATCAACGATAACGTAGCTGAGGTTATATCAAATCATCGCCGACGCGTAGTATCTGTACATCTGTTACACGTATATGTGTAGGTATAATAATTTGCTCTCGTATTTAGGTCGGAAGTCCCGGCGTCGCTGAAGCCTTTCAAATCCGCCGGCTTTACATGAAAACGAAAGCTTTCACACTTAATGACTTTTATTCGACGCAATAAAATGCCTTTTATTCAGTTCATCAGCTCTTCTCGTTCATTCTAACTACATTATTCGAGTGTATCAATATAGCTCCCCTGAAAGCTGTGCAATAAAGGGGGAAAGAGATTTCGTTTATTTTTATCGGGTACTTTATAGTGGGAACTTATATTTTTATCACGGCATGACCGTCAAGAGTCCAATAATATTTGACAGTTTAGAAGGATGGAAGTTTTTTTAATTTTAAATATACCTAGCCACTTTTTTTCAATTATTTCTGGCTTTAACCCTTCAAGGGTGTTCTAGGCCATCATTTAAAATTTAAGAGAAAGGAAAGGTGAATTTACATATTAATTTGATTTAAGTGAGCAAATTTCATAATTATATGGAAGATTGGAGTCGAGTTCAGACTTAGAGATGAAATTTGTCCGGTTTGTTGTCCAATCCCCAACGCCTCTGAACTTAAATTTTTGGGAGTAGCGTTTGATAGGAAACTTAAACGGTCTTCCCATATTCATAATATGTTGTCGATTTTTGATTTTTCTATTACTACATTTTTTTTTTGCTAGTAAGTCTAATCTGAAATCTGATCATCTTCGTTTTCAGTTAGCCCAGTCAAAGAACGCATTTAAGTGGAACAAATTAGGGGAAAGCTGAGTTTTTAGCTGAGTAGTACCTACCACAGGGAGTACTTTCACAAAAGTCCCCACTCCTCCCCCCAATCCCTCCCTGTGTCCCCTCGAACATTGAAATTGTAGAGTTCTACTTAAGTATTTATTTCTCTTAAAATAAAACTTATACTTAAAATTTTTAAAAATCTACCAATAAACTTCTCATAAAACTTTATAAAAATTATATTGTATGAAACTTATTGTTATCTTCAATAGTTTGCCCAGTGAAAATGAAACCTAACCCCATGAACCCGGGCACCCCTGCTAAGTCACCAAACGTAGCGAACCACTTGGGGGTGACCTTTGGCAGAGGTGTTGGTTATCCAATAAATGAATCCCGGGGCGGCGGTACCTGCACCCGCCTCCCAAAAAACAATATTCATATATAAAAATAAAAATTGTTTGATGTAATATCAAACGAAATATTTGGATAGTTTCTTCTTCTTCTTTGCGTGCCGTATCAGGTCCCCCGACGTTGGCGATCACTCTTGAGAATGTCTCTCTGTCTTGCGCTGCCCGGAATAGCTCCTCCACACTTCTAATGCCGGTCCACTCTCGTATGTTACGCAGCCAAGACATTTGTCTCCTACCAGGCCCTCGGCGACCCTCTATCTTGCCTTTCAATATCAAATGGAGCAAGTGATACTTTTCCCCTCGAAGTATATGACCCAGATATGAAATTTTCCTGATTTTTATTAATGTAAGCAGTTCTCTATCTGCTCTAGCCCGCCTGAGAATTTCTGTGTTGGTGATCATGTCGGTCCATGGGACCTTGAGCATTCTCCGGTGAAGCCACATTTCAAAAGCCTCTAACCTGTTCATGGTATTTACTTTCAAGGTCCATGTTTCACATCCATAGAGCAAGACCGACCACACATAACATTTTAGCATTCTCTGCCTTAGTTTTAAGCTGATATTGTCATTGCAGAAGAGGGATTTCATTTTAATGAACGCAGTTCTTGCTGCTTCAATTCTGCATCTAACCTCCACATCTGGGTCAAGAGTCTCCGTGAGAATACTGCCGAGGTATCTAAATCTTTCCACCTTTTCGACATTGCAACCATTTAACAGTATCACTGATTCAGAGTGATCTAGTCGTCCAAATGTCATCCATTTAGTTTTATTGACGTTGATTGTTAGGCCCAGTTGCTCACCAGCATTATTAACAAGATTTAATAGGTCTTGGAGGTCATCGATACAGTCAGCTAGTAATACAGTATCATCTGCGTATCTTATGTTATTAATGACAACTCCGTTGATCTTCGGACCTTTATCAGTATTACTTAGGGCTCTTTTAAAGACATAGTTGGAATAGAGATTAAACAATAGTGGCGACAGGATACAGCCTTGTCGTACTCCACGCTGAATGGCAATTGCATTAGATCTCTCATTCCCATGTCTTATTTCTGCTGTTTGGAACCAATACAGGTTTTTAATGAAATTCTGGTCTTTGGTGTCAACGTTACAATCCGCAAGCATTTTCATTAGGTCAGCATGTTTTACCCTGTCAAATGCCTTTTCGTAGTCAATAAAACAGGCAAAGACTTCCTTTCTTTGGTCACGACACTTGGATAGTTTAATAAGCTTTAAAACGATATGTCACATTGCTTACTTATATCTTTCATACTTGCCTTAATCTATATGCGGCACATAGTAATTGCAACATAGTACGTAAAGAATTACAAGAACAAAAAAATATTTCATTGTTTTTAGTTGGCTATAGTAAATAGTTATTCACCGAACATCACAGTTATCCTTCAAATAGTTCATCAGTATTTTTAGAAGTAACAATTATTACAAGCAATAATTGTCAGCCTGAAAAACTCATTTACATTGAAAAATCTTCCGAGAAAAGATACTTGCCGCCAACGGGACTTGAACCCGTGTCCTTCCAATAAATGCAGACATAATTTGTCTCGACGCCACCTAGCGAGGGATTTAACACTAACAATGTCTTCCTTGCAAAAATAAAGTTGGTTGTTTTCAGGTGGAAAAAATATAACAAGCAGTAATTGTTGAATGAAACACTAGTATATATTGAATTATTTGGCGGGTATTTGATAAGCCCCCATAGCTCAGTGGTCAGAGCATTCGACCGGCAATCGGAAGGACACGGGTTCAAGTCCCGTTGGCGGCAAGTATCTTTTCTCGGAAGATTTTTCAATGTAAATGAGTGTTTCAGGCTGACAATTATTGCTTGTAATAATTGTTACCCTTTGTGCTATGCATAAAAATCTTGTCTAAACGTTAGTTTATAAATTTAAAAAAATAATAATTTTTAGAAGTGTTATGCAGGCGTTTATTTCTAGCGTTTATATTCCTCAAAGACCACACAAAACTGAACACTCTTATCCTGCTTGCCGACAGCCAAATGAGGTTTTGAAGTCACAAGAAATTGACATTAGAAGTTATTTGGAGCCACGGGACCCACGAGACATGTCATTGGTATTTACTATTTATAGGTGTTTTTTTATTTTCTATTTTGCCATCTTTAATCATTAGATGCTTGTTGATTTCCTAGCCCCACTTTGGCAGAGGTCTCGTAAATCAACTTTAGATTTAAGAGACCTCTTGATTTTTAAGGGTTTAAATTTAAAATATCTAGCCTCATCAAGGTTCTGATATTTTTACAATCCGTACAAACTTAAAATAAAGCGTTCACCGTTTTGGAAACGCAAGTCCTTTTCCTTGGCCACTACAACACGGGCATGTGCCTAGTGTGATGGCCAAAAAATTATCCATTTACTGTAATGTATAAACTTTACTGAATAAAGAACATAAAAAAAAAAACTTGCGTGTCGGTGTTGTCGTTAGATTTACTAGCCATCTTTTCCGATACCATACAAAGAAGAGGTCGTGTTACATCATGTGACAGCATGAATGGGCAAATAAAAGTTTCCTTTGATGACCTTACTGGTGTGCGTACTAGAAACTGAAGAGAATATACTGTATTCGTGTTGGTAAAACCACATAATACTATTAGTTGATTTTTAGAACTTTGTCTGAATATGGAGGATCATTGCCACAAATGTTTGTTACTAGTTTTTAGTGTCCGACCGAAACAGGACTTTCTACCGAAACCGAAACCGAATGTTCGGTATCTGTCTCAGTTTCGGTCGTATGGTTCCTATAGCATGATTCGTAGAAAATGTTTTTAAAAATGTTAGCAAGATTTGCAATTTTAGAGGCGGGTATGGGTACCGCCGCCCCGGGAACCATTTATTGATTGATCACGATTTTTATAATTATTTAATTAATATTAATATCTTTTGGTATATTAATATAGTACTACTATAGTATACTAATATAGTATACTATCTATGAAATAGTCTCTTTCCGTTGTTCTTCTGTCATTTTAACCGAAGTTTCTATAAAAAGGGGGAATATAATATAAGCACCCCTATTAAATATAAATGACCAGTCATACACAGCATATATTATTATTCAAGACAAAACAAAACAATAAAATAAATGATAAATGACACAATATTGGTAGTTGTCAAAGAGTTGTGCCCGCGATTCTAACATCACATCGCGGGTGCAACCAACTTGAGTCAACGTTTATTTCAATTCAGCTAACACAAAGTCGGATCCGCACGATTGGCAAACCTCAACAAGCCTTCACAGATCCAAACGTGTGGATAGAGTGTTTACCTTGGTTTGCGTAAGTTCGCAAGCGCATGTAGCCGATCTGGTCGGTCGGTGAGTTGTGTTTCTTATGTAAAAAATTAGTGACTGGTCAAATGAAGAGTCTTAAGATTCCTGGAATCTTATATATAAAAATGAATCGCTAAATGTGTTGCTAAGCGCAAATCTCGAGAGCAGCTGAACCGATTTCGCTAATTGTTTTTTTAGAATATTCCTTGAAGTACGAGGATGGTTCCTTGAGTACGAGGATGGTTAAAAATTAAGAAAATTGCGCAGAAAATTGGATAATTTCAGAAAACCTAACGACTATCGCACGTTGACAGTTCGCGTGTTTGAGAATGACATTTTGCAAAACAATTCTATTTTTGAAAATCTTTAAGTTGATAAATTTATTTAATGTAGGTACTCCCCTAATAGTTTGAATCGAATCAAGAATCTTGATATTTTAAATAGGTATAGAGGAAGGGGAGTCGGAAGGGGAACAGGACGAATGGGAAAGGACAGTGGAGGTAATCCACCTCTTACCCGCCTTGGTATAAGTAACTGATGGTTACTCCTTCAAGGCTCTCGCAAGATTCTAATTTTTTTTGTTAAACGAAGCTACATTTATTTATTTTGAACGAATCTAGACCTCCAGTGTCCATGCATACGTTGTTAGTAAGCAGTATGCAAGTGCTTAACAGGAAAAACAAAATGCAAAAAATAGGTTAGTAAGACAAAGATAAATTAAACAGGGCAAAAGAAAAACTCATTCATGAGGCTCCATGAGGCGGCATTGCATCTGTAAAAACCCGCAAGCACCTGCATAAAATAGAGAACATAAATAATACAATAAATCTCAAATCAATTGGCAAGTACCAACAAAAAATGTGAATGGCTTTCGGTCTGATCATAAACTACACTTAGCTTCCGTGTCCCTTAGCCAACCACTCAGTGAAGCCTCAAAGAATGTTAACTGAATAAATGGGAAAGGACACTCAGGGAGAAATAATTTATTTATTAAATGGCATAGCAACGCATGCCGGGACCAGCTAGTACTATAATAAAAAAATAACTTAAGTGGCCGGTCTAAGGATGGGTTGTTTCAAAAAAATTGACGAATTCATCAAATATTTGAAGTTAATTTTCACGTTATGTGTAAGAACTTGAATAGGACCTCCACATATAGTGAAAATCAACTTAAAATATTTGATGAACTCATAATTTTTTTTAAACAACCCGTCCTAAAACTGAAGACGTCACAAACATTTTTTGTCACTAATTTCAATTTGGTTCCACGACAACTCAACAAAATTGCAATTCAACACCCCACGTGTCGTTGAAAAGTCATTAAAATTTTTGAAGAAAAAAAAACTGAAAATGGTTCATAACCTAACCTAACGATACCCATTTAAAAAAAAATCATAACTTTTAATTTTTAATTTGGGAAGCGGATATGAGTACCGCCATCCCGGGAACCATTTACTCTTTTACATTTACCATACCCATTTCTTTACATTTACCCCGAGAAACATTTTACCCGGAAACCAACACCTTTGTCATAGGTCACCTTATAGCACTCATTTTAAGCCAAATGTTATGACCAATGCAACAACCTCGATGTCCATCAGGCTTTCCTCTTCAGAACAAACTAATGCACTCGCAAGCGTGCGGATGGCGACATTTGAATTCAAAAATCAAGCCAAACGTTTGTAGGGTTTGGAGTTTGCGGTCAGTGCCAAGCGTGCGGACGCGGCAATACACTCAAAAACGATTGATTTCTTCTTTCCTTTACAAAGTTTCAAAACGTTAGTACTTTATTTCTTTGAAAAACATAAACTTTTATATCTTTTTGTATCGCGGGTGCAACAAGCTAACAGTGACTTCTTGTAGTCAATGATGCTCAAAAAATAACAGAAAGTACTTACATCTTTCAACATATAAATAAAAATTAATACTGTCACTACACGTTTAGCAGTAAAATATAACCTCAAACTGTAGTCAAAGAATAGTATAGAAAATGTAGTCAGCATCAAATACCTTGGTGTAAAAGTAGATAAATTTTTGAGATGGAATGATCATATTAATATGTTAGTAAATAATACTAGGAGACTTACCTATATCTTTAAAGAACTGAGACATATACTAGACAAAGAAAAATTAAAAACTGCTTATTTTGCAATAATCCAGTCTCTGCTTTCTTATAATATTGTGTGCTGGGGATCCTGCCCAAAGACTTAATGACTTAATATTGCCCAAAATATGATTCTTAAAGTTATGTTCAAGAAAAAAATTAAATATCCAACTCATTTACTTTTTAAGGAATGTAATGTAATGAACGTAAAACAGTTATATATTACACAAACGCTTTGTAGATTTTTTAATAATATTAATTTTGCAGAAAGAACACAGCAAATTCATACTACGAGAATTGGCTCTGGTCTGAACTTTATGGCAATTCAAACTAAATCTTCTTTTGGTCAAAGAAATTATTTTTATCAAGCTCCACTCATATTTAATATCCTTCCAGAACATAAAAAGTCATCTTATTCCTTGTACACTTTTAAGAAGGATCTTAAATTATTTGTGTTAGTCGAGGATTGCCAATTTATTTTCTCTACTTTGTCCTTTCTAAATTATTAGCTAAATGAGTATGTTTATAATAATAAGCTAAAATAATATTATTTTTGTTTGAACCGTTTTTGTTCATCTTCCTCTTGCCAAATCTACAGCATGTTAAATTATATACATATATTTATTATTCACAACTTAATCCTTAAAAAAAAAAAAAAAACAAAACTTTATTTTATTTTATTTTAAATCAGATCTCAAAACTATGGTCACCCTAAAAGTCTACATTAATGTAGTACCTAGCGCCATCAGTTTAGTAGGTACCAGTAGGTACCCATAATCTAATCTCAATCTGTAAGAAATACACAACAATATTGTTCATTCAAAATCTGTATAATTTTGTGTTATTTTGTTAACTTGTATAATTATTGTTAACCTCAACACAGGCTTGTCCTAGTGAGGTAACAAATTGTATTATAAACATTTTTACCTACAGTGTAAAGAAACAATAAATAAATAAAAATAAATAAATAGCCCAGGCAACGAAGACCAAAAAATACCAAATAGGGAAAATAATTCACGTAGAAGCTAATTTTGGCACAGTTTTAGGGGAAGGTGTCCTTAAAAAAATACTACAAGTACTGGGGGTGGGGGTGGAGCTAAGGGTGGGGGGTCTAAAGGTCCCTTTTTTTCTGTTTTTCATTAACAACTCTAAAACTACTGCTTTTAGCGAAAAAGTGTCAAGAAACTAAATTATTTACATAAAATTCTCTACAAAAAAAGTTCTATAAACTTTTTTGTTAGGATCAATGCTTAAGGAGATAGGGAGGGGGGAAAATATAAAATTTAAAAAAATATGTTTTAATTTTAAAAATGAAATGTTTGTCGGTAAAAATATAGATCAGGGATGGCCAATAAGTCGATCGCGATCGATCGGTCGATCGCGGCCATTAATCCAGTCGATCGCAGGCACGGATCCGGCCAAGAATTCGAACCCAATAGAAACTCGCACAAGAACTCGGACGCGTAGCCGGACAAGAACCCGCACAAGAGCTGCGCGTATCGTTTTGTGTGATTTTCAAATGCTGATCCATCATGTTATTGTACACATTTAATAACAAATTTTCTCGAAGAGAGGGTTGATGATTATCAGCAACTGTGTGATTTATATTGGCAACGCTTTTTTAGGTTAGATTTTAGCCGATTTAGATTTTACCGGAAAACTAAGCACATTAAATCGGGAATTACAAGGCAAGAATAAGTCATTTACAGAAACCATGAATACTGTTGCAGCATTCCAAAGTCAAACGGCGTCTATATATGAGAGTCCATCGAAAATAGTGATTTTGAGAAAGTTGATGGAATTCACCAGTTATCCGTTTAATAATTCCATCAAGTCATGGCTGGGCAAAATACATGCTTTGCTGTAAATAAAATACAAATTACAAAATACTTTTTCGCATGTATTTAAAATACGAAATTCAAAATACTTTCCAGTCTTGTATTTGAAATACAAAATACAGTATTTTAACCGTTTTTTTTTAATTTCAAATACAAAATACAAATTACAAAATACATTTGGTTTTGGTAGAACCTTTGGTAGCAATAAATGATCGTAAGTGCCCATATCTAACGGTGCGTTTCCATAGAAGCAAAGCTGAGCAAAGTGAAACAGAGATGTGCTAAAATTGACCAATCATATTGTTCGGAAGACGCATCTCGTCTCCGCTCCACTTGTAAAGTTTTGTGGTATAGAACTTAGGTGTTAGATTATAATAATAATTATTATAATAACACTAGCTGGTTCCCGGCATGCGTTGCAATGCCATATTCAAAGAAATAAATTGTTTCTCCCTGCATATCTTTTCCCGTGCGTCCCCGTTCCCCTCCCGCATCTCCTTCCCTACTTGCATTCCCCTTCCACCTCCCCCGCCTATTCTCTCCCCTCTCCCGTTCCCTTTAGTCCCAGTACAGTAGTTTTCAAACAACTCGCGTGCCAGCTATTACAATTTTTTTATTTAAATTTTCATTTTTCACATATTACAAATATTCATTTTTGTATATTATAAGAACAATCAATCAAATCTGGTACTTAACATAGGTACCTATTTAAAATATCTATAATTTAAAATATTAAAGACAATTCTTTTGTTACAAAAAAAACAGCTGCCTGCTAAATTCAATTTCATCAAACGCGCGAACTGTCAAACGTGCAAATTTAAAGTGTGGTCGTTAAGTTTTCTGGAATTATCCAATTTTCTGCATAATTTTCTTAATTTTTCTTTCCGTAAGAACCTTTTACAAAGTATTAGAAAACTTAAAAAAAGATGAATGAAATAGGTAAAGTCATTCTGAAGTTTAGGCGTTACCAAGGGAAACAAGGATTCATTTTTATACATAGATGGATGAAATTTGTTTACCGCAGTTTTGTGTTATTTCACTTCAACTGCGCTCTACAGTAATTAACTTAAAAATAATCTAGTATTCAGTCAAATTATTCCTATAGTGCTTGATCTAATACTACGATACAAAAATTTACAATACAAAGCAATGACAAGTATAATATATTATGATACAAAATGTGCAATAACAGTGCTATTATAGCACAGAACAATAATAATAACTATCATGACGTAAAAAAAATGTACAACACATTATAAAGCAATGATAAGGGGGCATACATTAATTACGTGAGCAATTTTTTTTCCAAACTTGACCTTCCCCGCCCCTTGGAGAGATAAATTTGGGCCACTTCCTTTATTCTTTTCAAGTAACGTGAGATTTTGCTGGAACCCCCCCCCCCCCTCCTTTTTGAGCTCACGTAATTAATGTATGCCCTCTAAGAGAACTACAAATAATCATTAGCAAGAGTGCTAAAGAAAAGGACAATAGTACAGGATTCCAGCGTTTTAAGTCTATGTATTATCTACGTCAGTTTATTTTTTATTTTCATTATTAAGATCGATAAACGTATTTGAAAATGTATTTTGAAGCGATAAGTATTTGAAATACAAATTACAAAATACCTCAGCAGCAGGTAATTGAAATACCAATTTCAAAATACATTTTTAAGAAGTAATTGAAATACAAATACAAAATACGTATTTGTATTTCAAATACGTATTTCAATTACAGGTAATTCAAATACTGCCGAGCCCTGATCATAATGATATTTATATGAAATGGCTAAAAAATTTGTAGATTGTTTTCAAACGGACCACGTGTCGTAGCGTGGGTGTCAGCCGCCCGGGGAGGAGGTAAATTTCGCCGCCCCCCTATTTAGGTTCTTTAGAGCAGATTTTAAAGCGCCGGGGGAGAAGGGGGGGGTATTAGAAATCCTTTTTTTTTATTGCGATCTCATTTTATGCCGATTTTTATATCACATTTTAATATCAGAATTTATAACATGACTTTTATTCTTCCAATAAAAGTCATGTTATAAATTCTACTACAAATTTATAACTGCTCTCGGAAATCGAGAATGGTATCCATGTAATAGGATTTCGCATCTCGAATTTTTACACTGTGTTTAGAACACAAGGCAGGTTTTAACTTAAGATTGATTCTGCGTAAGAGTCCCAAAATAATACACACGGAACACTCAATTTCTCAGAATTTTGCAGCATATAGCATGCACCTCAAATGTAAAGCTTTACTCGGTACACGAATAATCTGCAACTTGTCATTTCATTTATCGTTATATTCTGAACACAAAACTGGTTTAAATTTAATCTGTATGGGGTGAATTAAACTACACTCAGAACATGAAAATTGTTTTTCTTTGATTCTGGCAGCACACACATAGTCTGCAAATAGAATTTTATCACTGCACTTCGAATAAGAGAATGTTTTTCTTCGAAATGTGTCAGCACATGAATCCACAACAGAAATTTTAAATTCTGATTACAAAACTGGTTTAAATTAAATCTGTACGTGACGTATTAAAACTAAACTCAAAACATGAATATGTTTTTTCTTTGATTCTTAGAATTTTGTAAATAATGCACTTCGAAAAAGAGAATGTTTTCCTTTGAAATGTGTCAGCAGATAAATCAACAACGGGAATTTTACATTCTGAACTGGTTTTAAATTGAGCGAGAATCTGCTAGCGAGTCCCCAGCTTTAATCAGTGTTACTCTCATAATGTACGTATGGTTTTCCTACAAAATACGAATTTTGAAGAATGGTTTGAAATAAAATTTTGAACTCCCCTCGAAGTATTTGAACGATTTTCTTCGCTTCGAAACGCTTCAGTAGATTAATCCGCTACTGGAATTTTGGAACTGAACATGAAACTGGTTTTAACCTAAGAGTTTAATCTGCACGCGAGTCCTCAGCTTTAATTGATTCACAGAACACGTAAATGGTTTTAATCGTATTTTCGGTGTAATGATCCATCGAAACACATCGATCCATGAAATGAATGGATAATTTTTTTACAAGATATTATTATTATTTAAAGGTTCGTCCGGATCTTGGCGGCATATGTGTCTACCCACCAACTGCGTGGCAGGCCGGATCGGGAGAGACTGATTGAGGAAGACCCGTAGACCTCTCCAGCACGACTCTCGGAATATCGCCTTCCCGCAGTGGGAGGGATTGATTCATACGTCCATCACTCCTGGACACACTGACCCCAGATTCCTACCCACCTCTCATACCTTTTTCCTTCCTACTACTTCCTCTCCTTTTTTCCCCCAAAATGACCCTCCACGCAGCATTCCCAAAGATGACATAGGCCCTGAGGGGAATTATTTTCCTCATTTTTCCATTAGCTATGTGTGGAGCTAGTGTAAAAAAAAATTGGGGGCCGGGCTCAGCCGCCCCCCCCCCCCCAAAATTTATAATTCGTAGGAAAACCACACCCATATTATGAAAGTAATACTAATCGAAGCTGGTGACTCGCAAACAGATTACCTCTTAATTTAAAACCAGTTTTGTGATCAGAATGTAAAATTCTAGTTGTGGATTCATCTGCTGATACATTTCGAAGGAAAACATTCTCTTATTCGAAGTGCAGTTACAAAATTCGAGTGGCAGACTATATATGTGCTGCCAAAATAAATAAAAAGCATTTTCATCTGAGTGATGTTTTAATTTTGATTTGCCGTAGGCAGATTTAACTTAAACCAGTTTTGTGTTCAGAATGTGAAATTTCAGATATGGATTCATCTGCTGACACATTTCAAAAGAAGCTTTTAGTTAGTTGAAGACCATGGACATATGAATATTCCTGGACCTGCCCTAAGTGATAAAAGCGTATTATTTCCCCCTCTCCATAACGGTTCCATGGAGCCGGCTGGGCTTACGAGAGCCTCGCTTGAATCTAAAAAATGTGACATCATCATTCTTGACCATACCAGCGTCGAGCACACATCGTACATTTTACGAAATAACATGGCAAAAATGATAACTTGTGCCTTGTGCTATTAATACCCTAAAATATGTCGAACAACGAATGTGGGTGGTTCTCGAGTGAGCTCGTCGCTGGTTACAGGGGTAAGTAAATTATGAAACATTTGTAAAAGGGTCTTAACTAAATACGGCAACAAAATATGCGTCTGTGAAAAGGGGCGAACTTTACTTTGCCGCATTTGGACTTCGCAAATATGTTAATAGCGTGGCGAGCAATTCGCGCTCCCATGTAAAAAGATCTATTCATTCAAAGCAGATTTTGCTTTTAAGAACTAAATGGTGAAATTATAATGCGAGATGCCTGTATACTGTCATGTTGAATTTTTAACGAATCACAGTCATCTTCCCCCCTTCGCCCCACCATAGTTTGGTTTTACCCCTCATCTGTATCTTCTCGTCTATTCAATTTGGATGTCTATGTTGAAGACTATGTTTGTGCTGCCAGAATCAAAGAAAGTCCATTTTCATGTTCTGATTGTAGTTTTAAATCGCCGCATAGAGATTTAATTTAATCCAGTTATGGCGATAATGACCCCGAATCTACATCATCAATGTGGAAGTAACACGGGAAATAATACAGTAATTATTTTTCTTTCAATCCGAATACTAGTTTTAATAAATAATAATTAATATAAATACCATCGACTTATTGAATAAATCATTTGCAGATGCATTCAGAGTCGCTTGACGTCATTAATTCAATTGCATCAAATTCAAATATCCCGGTGGGGAATGGACTTCAAGCTACGTCACGACTTTCTAGCCAATCACCGCTCTGCCCTATCGATGAGCCCTTGTTAAATACATTTTCTACGAACCTTGGGTTCCTGGAAAGAACCTTGGGGTAGGTTCCATATGAAATTAGAAGGTCATTCTAATAAAAAAAACGTAGATATCCATTAACCGAACTGCGATTAAAAAAAACATCCCGCCATTATTCTTTAAGATGTTAAAAAATATTTATCGAATCCTGACGAAAATACTTCCTCCACCTCCCTCCGGATCTCAAAAAAAATTATCTAGCATTATGCCTTTTTTAAATGTCCAAAACCATTTAAAACAATACAAAGGAAGTTTGAATATACGTTATATAACATTCTAAACGATAAAACTAGTGAGAAACGTGAAATAAAGGTAACAAAAATTCTAGGCAGGCACTTAAAGTTAGGAATCGATTCTTTTACCTGTCAATGACATCCCTAAATCTGGGCGTCAACTCAACGGCATGAATGTATCTGTCAGTTGATTTGTCATATTGTTTTTCCTACATCATTTGTATTTATTTTCTATAATATATAAATCTAATGAAAATGGGTTCCATTCACTATTGTTTGTTAATATTTTTATCATCTGTTATTACCACTGGTTAGTCTATTCTTAAATTTTTTAATTAATGGGTTGTGGATGTTTGTGTTTATTATTGTTTCTAACCTTTGTTTTGATTTTAGGATTTGCAGTGAGATGTTATATGTGTTCCTCTGCACAAAATAAGTTAGAAGACACGTGTGGAGCTTACAGGAGGTTCGACAAAGAGCAGAATATTGCTGTTGAGTGTAATAGTGAAGAATCCCCTATGCCCGGATCATTCTGTATGAAGATTACCCAGCAGAGCCCTATTGGTTTTGTTTGTAAGTACTATGTTCCTAACAACCTTAGGAACTTATATTGTTATGTGCAGAATATACGGTATATTATTAATTACAATTCTAAAACCAAGATTTTTACACTGTTCTTGCTACAGCGTATTGTTTGCTAGACATTTACACTTTCACAATGTTATATATATATATAGGTAAATATCGTTTCGGACTGGCCACGCTTATTACGAATAATTTTTAGAAAAAAACTTTAGAGTCACCTTAATTACTATAAAAGGAAACTTTTTGGCTTTGGGGCGGCGGAAAATAATGCATTTTAATTTTCAATTGCATAAAACCAAAATTCACTTCGCGAACCGACACAGCGAAAATCCGCGGCCGTAGCTGTCACTGGGATGAGGCGCGTAATTATGAAATTTGTCTAGCGGGCTTGTTTGTGTAACATGGTTTGTGATACAAAAGAAAGTGCCCCTTTATAACGCCTACTCGCGTCAAGGCAAGATAAACATCCCAGTTTTCAAGTAGTTTAGCGGCTACGCTAGGTTTGTGTAACATGGGTTGTGATTCTGGCGTACAATCTCATAAGACGAAAGCTACGAAGTCGGCTACAGTCGTATTAGCTCTTGTTAATTTATCAAGGATACCAACATAACAGTGACAGGTACGGCCGCGGATTTTCGCTGTGTCGGTTCGCGAAGTGAATTTTGGTTTTATGCAGTTGAAAATGCATTATTTTCCGCCGCCCCAAAGTCAAAAAATTTCCTTTTATAGTAATTAAGGCGAATCTAAAGTTTTTTTCTAAAAATTATTCGTAATAAGCGTGGCCAGTCCGAACCGATAATTACCTATATATATATATATAAATAATTATACAGATTAATCTAAAGAAACTTATCCCTCCTTTTGATGATCGTCATATGCAAAAGTTGCTACACTAGGTAGTAAAAGTAGCTTTTAGAAGCCCCGCTAACTCTTGTTTGCACACATGCCTCAAAACAGCCATTATCTAATAAGGCAGGTAGCCAAATTATGTTATGTAAAATTACTAAGCGTCCATGTTGCTGCCAATGAAATGGGACTTCTGCTAATAATTACGATAGTACTTTTTAATTTTTAAGTTCATACATACATACATGCACATATCCTGGTTTATGATACTCACTTTGTGATACAGGGGCTTTTGAAACTCAACTTCACTGTCATGTTATTACTCTTGTTGTCATTATATTGGAGTTTAGAAACTCATTTTTAGGTTCATAAGATGTAATATTTAGATCATTTTTTAAATTTGGTTATAACAGGATTCGTATTAACTGATATTGTTTTCCAGGGGACGGGCGCTGGCGCCAGGTGATCCGGCGCTGCGCCTCAGTGGCGGACACGGGTGTGACAGGAGTGTGCAACTGGGGCGTGTACGAGAATGGCGTTTACTGGGAGGAGTGCTACTGCTCGGCCGATGAGTGCAACTCCGCCACACGCCTCCCCCTTGCCACCCCCCTCCTGCTGCTGCCCCTACTCTTCTTGATGAAGTTCATCTTTTAATTTATTTATTTAACTCTTAAGTTGATGCTCTCCTACCTGAAGAAATGTCTCCATTGGATTCAACCATATTTACGAAAATATACTTTAAGAAGTATTATTTCCTATGGCCTGTTTATTATAGTATGTCGCAAGCGATACTTTTACTAGATAACACCGATGACGTTACATCACATCTAGATTTGCTATGGTCTCCCCAACTAAAAATTAAATGTGGCAAGTAAGAAACCTTCTTAGGTTTCCAGTAAATTTTTATTTCAAACGTTCATGTATGACAAAGATGGACAGAATATGTGCGTTTGAACGAAATAAACAAAAGAAACCAGACCGATTTTGAAGTGTTTAGTGATCAAGCTATAATAGAGCAAAGGCAGTTTGAAAATGGCGGCAATTCTAATTGCACTTGTTACTGCTAATTTGTAAGTCGTTTTACCGCCAGCATAGAAATTAAAAGAGTGATTAGACTATTTTAATCAGTAAAGATTGCACTGAGTTCTTAATTCGGCTGTTGCGTGCTCAGATCCTGTACTTGGGGCCTTGCATTCTTCTCTTCTCTAATGATGCATAAAATCTTCACTCGGAAAACAATTGTATTATTAATGAAAAGAAATTTACATTTATGTAAAAATTAAATTAGCTTTTACTGGCGTTTACCGAGTAATGAAAACATTTTCTCGTCACACAAAAGGGCATTTTGGCATTTTTTTAATGCAATTTATTTAGAGGTAGCACACAACCTTATGCGACTCGAGGCAGTTTAAAACTAAAACTACGAAATTGAAAACAATACAATTGTCATGATATTGGCTTGCCAGTTTGAGATTTCTACCACACATTCATAACATATATTGTAATGTCATTGGATAACATGATAAAATACAATTAATTTTGCAGATTTCTGAATAATTTGTCGATAAACAGTTGTCGATATAATTTTAACCACCGTTGGTCGCTTACCAGCGTTTGGCAACACAGTGGCATGTATAAATATCCTCCATCAGCTTATATAAAAAAATGTTTTAAATGAAGTTTTGTTTAAATCTCCTCTTTAGTTATAACAACAGAAGAAACTACCAGGCCTAAGGTATTTTAAGTACTATTGTATTTGTCGACATTGTTAGTTGTTTTTTTTTTTTTTAATCTCCATTATGTCTAGGTAAATCACGCGTATTATTTTCTGAATCATTGTTGAAAAAGTCAGAACAATATTTTTTTTATATGATGCATATTATTTTTTGCAAGATTGTTCAAAAGTCCTACAATATATATTATTTGCTGAATCTCTAAATTGTTAATCTCAGAATAAGGTTTTTCCAGTATTATTATATTTTTACTGTGTGTATATATTTGTATGTACTTCTAATTGTGTCATACCAGATTTTATGACATTGCACAATAATATATCACCGCCGTTTTAGGTTTTTAAAGTTTTTGATTTCTATGTTGAAAATTTCACAAAATTTAAGAAAAATCTTTTACATCATTACTGTTTAATATGAATAATATAAGCCTTAACAATTCTTTGTAGAAAATCTTATGTAAAACATTGTACGCAATTTGAGTATTACCGCACCGTGCCTTATGTGAACAATAACCCCAACAATATCATTATTGTGTAAGTCTATTTACAGTAGAAGAGCCTTTAAAAAACCAATCTCATATTGTTGATAATGCAAGCCCAAATATTTCTGAATTTCAGCATAATATGTAATTTAAAATTGTTATTGCATCACTTTCTGTGGTATTTTTTCTCTGACTCAATACGGAGTATTGCCTAAATACAAGTGTTTAAAGCAATCTACATAATATGCAATTGAATCTGATTAGAATAGACAAATATTATTTCTGCCCCTCAAAAGAATTCATAACATGTCTTCAATAGAGCCGTTATATTACCATAGCAATCAAGTTTTGTGCTGCTCTCCCAAGGGCACTAAACTCTCATGGCTTGGCCTACTTCACCGTATCGTTCGAGTACACTATGCATTCCCAATGGCCAAGCCGTAGCCGTAGAGTACAGCGCTCGTGTGAGAGCAGTATTAAAGGCGCTAAAACACTGCGCCAGTAAACAAAGTTATTGCTGCTAACACATCGGGTTTATTTGCACTTTGTTATAAATAATGCTCACATAAAGAAGAGTACAAATGCTAATAAACATTATGTAATAGTTTTTCATAGAAAGAGATCAATTTGTGGTTGGATGTATTATGTGAATTGAAACAAAGTGTTTGATTAATTTCATTAATAGTTTTATCATAAAAGTAAATTCTAGATTAAAAACGAAGACCAGTATATAGAACAACATTCAGTGTTGGCGCTCTTTATGAAGGCGAGAGTGGTGGGAATTTTCAAATATATATTTCAGGAAAGGGGATCCGCTCGCAAGGCCAGCAACAATTAGGATTTCAGTAAATAAACAAAAAGCTAATGTAAAATCTTGAAAGAGTTGCTAGAATGACGAAATGAAGATTTTAGATATGGTTTTACTAATTTTGACTGAAAAATTATGACTACCGATTTTGAAACATATAAGGAGGCTATAAGAAAGCAGTTATGATGTGCTTAGAACATGGTGTTGCATAATTATAATGTCCACTTTTTATGGGTAAAGCAAATTATGATGAAGTTGGACTAAATGTTGAATCCTGAAAATTACATAAAAAATTATAGAGCAAATAAAATAGATTAATTTATATTTACACCTTCATTTATCGATTTACAACTAGTAAATTATATTTTCAGATGATTATCACAAGAAATCATTTTTCTCATGAAAAACTTAGTATTTTTGCATTATTTTTTAATTTTTTTTAGATTTTATTAACTCTTACAATTTTGCACATTCCTCATGTTTTATTAAATGTATTTTTAAGTTGATAAATATTTTCCGTCCATGATTTATTTATTAGTTTTAATAAATTGTATTATCTATCGTAGTTTAGGTATTTGCCATTTGTATTAATTTTTCAACTTAAGTTAACTGTCCACTAAAGTATTTAATTTTTTCTGATGCATTGAGGATTTGTAAGGTGATAAATATCTTCCGTCCATGATTTATGAATTTAACATTTTTGTTTGATTGTCCGTCCTTTACATTTATTAATTACACAACTGTACTGCCTTATAGAGTTAGTTTTTGATGATGCATGATAGGAATATTAATGTAATAAAAAACGCGTCGAAGCCTTTTGGATGTAACTTTTGAAACTAGAATCAGATTTCTAGCAACCTTTGATTAATGATTTCCAAGTTTTATCTGATATGTTTAGGGGGAGTTCAAGTATTAAGTAACGCAATTTTTGAAGATTTTTGACCCTCCGCGTATTTTGTGTTTAAAACACTAATGAATACTGACAACGAAAATAAAATAAAAATGACGTACAATACAATCGATGGATTCCCCATAAAACATAAATGAAAAGGGTTGCCAACTTGGGAGAACGAAATAAAAATTATGTACAATACAATCGAGAGATTCCCCGTAAAACATAAACGAAAAGGGTTGCCAACTTGGGAGAACAAAATAAATATGACGTACAGTACAGTTGAGGGATTCCCCGTAAAACATAAACGAAAAGGGTTGCCAACTTGGGAGAACAAAATAAATATGACGTACAGTACAATCGAGGGATTCTCCGTAAAACATAAACGAAAAGAGTTTTCAACTTGGGAGAACAAAATAAATATGACGTACAGTACAATCGAAGGATTCCCCGTAAAACATAAACGAAAAGGGTTTCCAACTTGGGAGAACAAAATAAAAATTACGTACAATACAATCGAGAGATTCCCCGTAAAACATAACGAAAAGGGTTGCCGACTTGGGAGAACAAAATAAACATGACGTTCAGTACAATCGAGGGATTCCCTGTAAAACATAAACGAAAAAGGTTGCCAACTTTGAAGATTTTAATTCCATAGTTTTTTATTTAAATAAAACAAAAAATGTTAGGTAACGCGTTGTTCAAACCCCCTTCCCACCTTGGTAATGTACAGTAACGTTTTCCAAGACCCCCCTCCCCCAAATTCCATTACGTAATACTTGAACGGCCCATTAGGTGGTTTTAAAAACTTGTAAAAGTGACATATGTTAGAGTTTAATATAATGTGCACACATGTTATTAATAAATTATGTATATAAAACTGTCTTCATGTATCTATTAAAAAAATAATACATCCGTTTTTGTACATTTTTAAAATAAAAAATAACTTTTATGAAATTGGTCTGCTTTTAATAAATGATTTAGTCCACAACGTTTGGTGACTTAGCAGGGTTCATGGGGTGAGGTTTGTCCGGGCCTTGGCGGCGGATGCGTCTGCCCACCAGCTGCATGGCAGGCCGGATCGGGAGAGAATGGTTGAGAGAGTCCCTTTGACTTCTCCTGCCGTACTCTCTCGGAACATCGCAGTAGGTGGGATGGATTCATATGTCCGTCACTCCTGGACACTGTCATCATAGATTCCTACCCACCCCTAATACCCTCTTCCTTCCCAGGACTTCCTCTTCTTCCTTTCCTAAAAAGACCTTCTACACAGCGTCCCCAAAGATGACACAGGCCCTGAGGGGAATTACTTTCCTCAGGGCCTCCTGTGTGGAGCTAATATAAAAAAAAGCAAAAATATAGTAAGTATGTAAAGTAGAGTCTTGATCCGAACCATGGAACTATGATTCTAAGGAAGTGGCATAAACATTTCGGATCCTATTATACCGCCAAAACCAGTGTAGCTGTCTCCATTTTTCGGCGGCGGGGATAGGGGATACAGACGGGGTTACCGCTTACCGAGCGGGGGGAGGGTGAGCGCTTTACAAGGAAGGGCCGAACTGGTAATGGGCTCATTATTTAATTTATTTTTTAATTAAAAAACGTTTCTCAGTTTTTTTTCTTATTTTAAGCACAAAATATAATAGCCCATTACGTATTATTTGCTGAACGAATTTCTTTTTCATAATTAATAATTTTCCTAGTTTTAACCACGTTTATTGTTTATAAAAAACCGACATATTTCCGGAGCAGTGCTCACTTCCTCAGTGTTTACTTAATTAAAAAAACAGATTATGAAACAAGATTATGATTGATTTCGTGTAGATTAAAAAAAAATATACAAGTTAGTATTGTTTTTTTAAACATATTTTAAATAATCAACAGAATTGCAGTGTAAAATTCAGTGCATTTTTATATTTTTTCTTGATGTAAGCTGGTGTTTGAGTTTTAGGAAAGAAGTGCTCGTTATAATCTAATAAAAACTGTAATTACAGTGATAACAAAATAATAAAAAAATTAGAATGCTTGAACAAAGGATGGATAAGTACAGAAGACATTAATAACAATTTAAAAGTTATAAAAGCATAATAAAATAAGTGTCACGTGAAGAGAGATACTATCAGTGTTTCTCCTTTAACAGAACTGGTTCTTGATCCTGCTGAAACTTCCGCTGTAATCAACGAGCTAGCTCCTTTACCACAATTTCCAACAACCGATGTGCGGGAGGTTAGTGCAACTTTAGATGCTTACCGTATGATAAAGTTAGACAAGAATATATGTACACAGGAATCCAAACAAATAATTATCTACAAAGACGGCAAGGTAGCGCGGTGGGAATTTCTCGAAAAAGTTATTAGAACCCAAGAAGAGCAAGGCCTAAATTTCACCCATGAAATAACATACCAACACTTTATTTCAGAAAACAGATAATGAAGGTCAATCTAGCAACCCAACTACTAAGCCGAAGTGCATATTATATTATTTAATTTTATGTATGTATATATACATATGTTCATACTGCACCCTTGAGGTGAATTTTCAATCACCAAAATCGAAACTGCTTCCATCTGGAGCCAGAGAGACTATGGCATGTATGTTGTGAGGCTGAAGATGTGGGGAGGGGAAGAAGATGGGGACGAGGAAGATGGGGAAGTACCCGTCTTTTCAGATTTAGTCAACAAACACAGCTAAAGCCATTTCAAGCAAAATTTCAATTCTAATTGGTGGTCTTACACCAGGGCGATACTGAGAGTATGTTCCACCTGGAACGTGCCGGAAATATATCTTATATTATTTTTAATTATAAAATGTTGAAAACACAGATCAATCGAATAAAATTTATCTGAGCGCACTGGGATTTGAGCCCGCGACCTCCGGATTGCTAGTCAAGAGCTTTACCCCTCGACCACGGGGGCATGTCAATGTGACTTTTACATAACAATACAGTGATTACATACTTTGAATTAACATTGTAAACATATGTAAAAGGAGTGTTAAATAAGTAGGAAAAAAACTAAAAATAACTGTGCAAAAAAGACAAAGTAAAAATGTTTAAAAATGAATAAGCTAAATGATAAAAACCACATACCTATGATATGTGTAAATCTCAACTTTATATTTGTGCGTTATGATTAATAAAAAAATTTAGGTAATTTTTAATTATTATAATTTAAGTTGACTGATTCGGCCCATTAACATCGGGCCCATGGCGATGGCGGTTGAAATGAACACGCCGAAAATTATAAAATGTATATTTAAGCTATGTTTAAACACTTACATGTGAAAGGTAAGACCGTCTTTCTTCAGGTCTTCATAGAACTACTTTTACACAATTTTACGGCGCAGTGGACCATTTTTCTATGTTTTATGAACATTTTTCTGGGAGCTCTATGCGCGACCGAGATGTAAAAGCCAATGTCAGTCGTCTAAAAACCGTTCAGTAAAATTTTTGAAAAGGCATGCTTTGGGCTGGTGGGCACACTTTACATGCGGTCTCTCTAATATCCATACTTTTAGATCCGAACCAATGAAAAACAACACTTGTTCGGACTCGTGAAGTGTTCAGATTATAGTATGTTAGATTGAAAATTTAAATGAAACAGCTGTTTGCTTAGGAAAATTATATTTAATACACTTCTAAATCACAAGACACATCTACTTTACACGTCTGGTGGGTTATATTTATTTATTGACCGAGAAAAAGCTTTATCGCTTAATTTTTGCAGCAACATCTTTTCCAACTAGGATAATGACAATGACAGATCATTTTTGTCCGCCCAGTCCCGGCAAGTGTACAGTGTGAATATAGCTTGTGCAGGGGGAATTTTCTTGACATTTTGATTAGGACCATGAGAGGCACCTCTTTCCGAGACTCGTCAGACCCTCGGAAAACATTGCGCTAGCTGACTCGGTATAAGCAGGGAGAGGTCATTCAAAAGTTTGGCTTACAGCGACATTAAGATTAGCCTGGATATGGATTATCGAGGCCCTACTGTACTATCTGGAAATAACTTAATTTGCCTACTAGAGCAGTTGTAATGCTCTGCTTTTACAACAGAGTATTCTTTTTTCAGGAATAAAATTTTAAAAGGCGGTGTACACAGGTGGGCTCTGTTATAAGAGAAATTGTATGCGTACCAGGCTAAAGAAACTAGGCAGGAAATAAAAGAAAACAATAAAGGCTATGTTAACAAGGTTTAATAAAAAAAATGTGAAGTTGTACATGAGATTTGTTATGATATAACAGAGATTTACACCAGAATACATAAAAGATTCCAAAAGTGGCGACAAACTTATTTACATTTCCTTGTCAAAAACCATAGGCAACTTGTTCATAAAATCGCAATACAATTCCGTTTGATGGTGCTTGCATTATTTTTTTTCCTGTTTATTCCACCACTCAGCCGAGCGATTCCGTATTTTTTGTAGGATCGTTATTGGATAATGGACGTTATCTCCTGTCAGATTTGTGATTTTTACATATTTACTGTAACATTTTTTAGTTTAAATCAATTTAAACATGAATAAACTGCAAGTATGCATGATTATTTATTCATTTAATGTACGTCGTACATAGAAAAAGCAAATAACAGCAATAAAAATCACACAAATCTGACAGGAGAACACGTCTGTTATGTACGAATTTTGTGATTTTGCAAGTTTTTTGTCTTAAACAAACTGTCAGATTTATAAAAACTTTGTGTTATTTCCGCTTCGCAATTAAAGCTCTATAAATTAAACATTTCTGAACGTAGCCGAAAACTTAAAAACTATTTTTGAAAGGTTATGAAATAATATTTCAAATAAATATTAACATTTGTAAATATTCAAATTTAGAATTCAAACATAAAAAAATTGTAAAAATGACACGTGATGATTTTATGTGAAAACGGTACTAAAATCACGGATTATGTAAAAAAAACCACTTATTTTATTGTATAATAAAACAATTTTGTCATCTCTCTTGTTTATCATTTCATACAATATTTAATAAAAAATAACTGAAAACTGTTTCCACAAAATAAGTATTTTTTATGTACTTCTATGGACAACTTTGAATAGAAATTTGAAACTTGATTAAATATGGATCTTCTACTTTTTGTTTTAGGATTGTCACTAGGACAATAACAGAGTTATAACGTTTTTTGTGGGAACACACACGTTAGTGTGAAAACACGCTTATTGTACTTGACTGCTATTGTTATATTGTCATGTAAACACACTTACGGATCGGAGTGGTTAAAAACAACATTAGTGGAGCACGCATTAACAACAGTAAAGCTTCATTTTGATGCATTATTTATTACAAGTTCATCCCCGCTTTTGCAGATTAAGAATTGAGTATTACATTTCTATTAATTTATGGAATCGAGAGAAAATAAATATAATTTTATATAATAATACGAAGATTCTTGCCTTCACTCAACTAATAAAATAAATGTGCATCTTAAAACTAATTGTACTACAGTAAAGATGTTATTTTTAAGTCCCATTTTATCATTCTATTCAGTGTACAAAATAGATGAGTAGATATGCAATTCTTTCTCAAGTTAAAACCATAATATTAACCCCTCGGACCCATAAGCTTGTTTTCACGACAATGTAACATTACTAGAAATACGTATGACGTACGAGGCGTATCAGAGTTACTAAATGAAACATAATAATTTGTTTCTAATCTCAAATTTAATTAAATTTATTCACAAACTGATTTCGCTTGGCTCAAGCTTTATTGGGGTAAAATTAAAATTTAATTCAGTTTAAATTTTCCCCTGGTGAAGCTTGAGCCAAGCAAAACTGGTTGGTAAATGAATTTAAGTAAATTAGTGGTTAAAAACAAAATATTTGTTTAATCCAGTAATATATCAAACCAAAAAGAGATTGCTTTCTACGGAAACATAAAATCACAATATTTAGATGTAAAGAAAATTAAGTTTACTCTTTACTTTGTCATGTTTTACATAGGTATTTAAAATGACATCATAATACAAAATTATAAAATACAGAATATTCAAAATGGACAGAATACAAAAAGTCTACAATAATCTAACGATGAATAAAAAATATCTATGTGTTATGGATAAGTTACAAGCACTAAGATTCAATAAAAAAAAATACTTCGATTCACACAGTTTAACTGGTTCTACATGGGAAAGTTCATTAAAAAAAAACTATAATGATATAGAAAAGTTATCAGGGAACGAGCATAAAATGGAATGTTACATATTTGAGTTTTTGTAAGCATGTACATACTCGAATATGTATATAAAAAAATGTATTACATATTATTACACTAACACTGAGAGCAAAACTCTTATCGTTAATTATAATTCAGTCAATTTATCTCTTTTGTGTGTACAAAATGATTTAATAAAAAAAATGGTATGTATACGTATTTCAAACTGCCTAGTTTTACAGACAACAAAATATTTGTCAACTGACTAAAATGTGATGTAAAATAATTTTTTCTTCTTCATTAGAATACAATGTTTTAATGTACATACTTGTTTAAAATAACCCATATAGATAATACTGACACAAACATTGAAATATCATGTATTTATTATAAAAAAGTAACATTTTGACAGACCCCTTTGAGGTAATTTAATTTTAGTGCAAGATTATTAATTATTATCTATAAATTCTAAATCTGCAATCTTACAGCAGTACAATTGGACGGAAATTAAATTCACTAATTTGTAAAATTACTAAATTGATATTGATATAGGCACTTTATTATCACCATTCATTTATAAAATAGTTAAGTTTATAAATTGCATGTACATGATAAATTATTATGCAATAATCTGCAAGATTGTAGGAATTCTTTAAAATATCCACAAATCAGCATCTACAAATTGTGCTTAGTAATATTTAAAATTTTCATAATAAATGTAATTATTTACGTAGTTATAAAACACAACTCTTAAAAAACCTATATCTGCAGGGACGCTATTCTTACAAATAAAATATAAACTAGGTATGTATGTATATGTAAATGGACGGAGATTCAACTTCTACATACACAGTGTGTACATAATTAAGTATTCAATGAGTCAGATCTTCATAGAATAACATTAACTACATCAATGACCCCTTGTTTCAACAGCAAAACTTAATAATAATTGTCAAATGATGTCACAGGAATGAGTAAAATTAACATCAACAGGAAACAATCCCTGCGTTCCACCGCACAAAAGAAGCAGGGAAAACTGAATGTTATCTTTTTTTAAAAATAATTAAAAATATTTAATAACCTTTTCATTGAAATTCATAAATGTTCTTATATTTGTATTACATGTGTAGTAAATCTTCTTCTGAAGGTTCGTTAGTGCGTACTATCGTAATACTTGAATCAGAGAAGTGTTCTGATTGCGGTGAATGCAAGAGTAACTGCGGTTGCGAGGAGGGTCATGGAGAGGGCGGAGGTGGTGGGGGTGGCTCCGTTGCAGCCATCCTTGCTGTTGCAGGTGCAGTACTCCATGAAGATGTTGTAGGTGCCGGTTCTCATTAGGCAGAAGCGCTCATCTCCACCCAGCCCGGGCTCGCCCATGTACGCGCAGCTTCGGAAGTAGCGCCATTCACCGTTTACTGCAAACGTAACAATGGAGATTAAACAACAGAAAGGAACCTTTAAAACATGCATGAACAATCAGAATGAAATAATGATCCAATAAATAGAGCTAGCGGGTGTTGTGGAAACATGATATATATGAATATTGACAGTATAAAATCTATATATGAATATTGACAGTACAAAATCTACATAATAGTTCTTTACGGCATGAATTACATGGGAGAACGCTTGTAAGTTGGCAGCTGACAAATAATTATTAAGAAATGTTGTGATCATATTTATGCTTCATCTAGTAAAGGAACTTGGGTAAAAGAGGAATCAAGAGCAATTGATGCTGAATTCTACAGCAAAGATGTACTCACAAACTGGTTTTGACAATATTGGCCAAAATAAATGAAAAAATTACAAGTGAGCAGTTCACACGCGGTAGAAGTGCAACCTTCAGAAAACTAAAGCATACAAGAGTGGAGAGGCTACAAAGAGGAGACCGATTAAACTATCTCATTCTTTCGCTAAATCATATAGACGTATGTGTTTGTCTCTTTTTGGTGTCGCTATTTTTCGTTTCATCGAGTTTCACTTCACAACGGTGCTAAAGAAGTTTTCACTTCAATTATGTGTTAAAAATTCACCTTTCTGTCGTATTTTTCTACACATGGTGGGAAAGACTCCTTTCAGATGGGGAAGTTCTTTTTCTTTTTTGCAGTCCGTTATGGGAACCGTAGTGTTGTCGAAGGGATCCGCACATTTTGGATCCGTATCAGAACGACACACCCAGCATTTTATACTACCGCCTGCAAACAAACAAAACAAATAAAATGATGATAAAATTTATGCACGGTCACTTCCCTTCATCTTCAGTATTTTAGTTGATTTTAACACGTCAAAAATATTATATTAAAAATGGGCGTGTACGAATGAGTCGTCTAACCTCCAATCTTTACTCACTTTGTTTTAGGATAACGGCGAATAATAATCCGAAAAGGATAATCGGCATATGTTTCGCCATGACTTTGTTTATTATCCCTGATGATTAAATAAAAAGATTAACAAATATCACACGTATTTATCGAGAGTTCAAAACAAGACCATAGATGATGTTTACATCACAAAAAAAGTCGTTGACATTGTTGACAATCTGAATGTCGGCAACCGGAAAAATAATAATATATGGGCGCGTAGTCAAGCACTGCCAGGCGTAGAGCTTGCCCAGTAGCGATTGTGTCGATTCTTGTAAAACTGCTCATGATTGTCCCGCGACATTTTACAAAATTTAGCATTTTTTGATGAAGCCGGCTAAATTCAAAATCTCTTTGTAAATAGGCAGGACGTTTGTAATCTTTGTATCAATTAAAATACCACAAGAAATAACATTTCATTATTTTTATACTTAATGTTTTAGCAAATGTTTTTGATCTATGTGTACCAATTAAGAAATCAATAAATGTGACTGTAACCCACCCGATGTGGTTCACAAAATTAAGGTATAGATTGCACAAGAAGCAGTCTGACCAGTCTGACTACTTGTTGTTTTTTGCGGTGCGACCCGAGCTCAAAAAAGATATTACCGCAACTAAACAGCAAAATTTAAAAAGAATTCAGGACGGGATTAAAGACGATGCCAAATGTTTCTGGGATTTCATAAAATCCCAGAAAGCAAACTCCAGGTCGCATAATGGCCTGAAGAGTGGAAACGAATTTATAACAGATTCAGAATCTATTTGTCAGATGTTCGCAGATTACTTTTGATCTGTATATGATAGTAAAACACCGGATCTCAGTACGGAATTTACGGAAAAAGCAATTCCATGGAATTTAGGTGACATATCTCTTCGATTAACTAATCCGAAAGAGGTAGAAGCCTGCATCCGTAAGCTAAAGACAGACAAGGCTACAGAACCGGATGGAATTCCTTCCAGTATTATCATTGGCATAGCGCCAATGATAAATGAAGCCCTTTGTTATATATTTAACAATAGTATTTTGACTTCTACGTTCCCCCAGATATAGAAACTGACCCGAGTCAGTCCTATTTTCAAGGCTGGAGATAAGACAGACGTCAAAAACTACAGACCGGTAGCCGTATTATCAGTGCTGCCCGAACTTTATTGGTGAAAATCAACACGGTTTCCTTCCAAAGAAATCAACATTGGAGGGGACCCACCACTTTCCCATCGGCGTTATAAGGAAACATATGGTTTCCTCCTTCACCGCACACGTCAAGACTCTACTTTTTTTTAAACGAAGCTACATTTATTTGAACGACTCTAGACCCTCCAATGTCCATGCATACGGGGTTAGTAAGCAGTATGCAAGTACTTACATTAAAATTATACAAAAGATAAATAGAAGTAGCAGCCCGTGGAATAATTCTTCTGTAATAGGTAACATCAAAAAGAGATAATAGTGTTAGTAAAAGAAAAAGAAAAATAAAAATAACGGCTATGACCAGTCGAAGAAACCTTATGTAAATAAAATAAGTAATTAGGAAAAAACAGTTATATGATTATGTTATAATGTAAGTAATTACTATAATAGCGGAAAGAAAATAAAATATTTAAAAAGAAAAGCCAGAGAAAGTATTCCATAGACCACCGGGCAGTCCCAATGAGAATGCGTATAGCTATCGGCCCAACAGCAGACGATGCTCGAAGTCCGCGTCCTTTAGCCGGTCCCCCGATTTTGCCTCGAAGAAGTGTACTTGGGAGAGAAGGAGAAGTTTTTGAAGACGTTGAGGAAAAGATGAGCGTCGGGTTACCGGAGGGGGGACGGAAGGACATCGAGACCGCACGGTTACGCCTCAGGCCAACGCATGTCGATGGGGGAGGTGCGGGCGGATCGCGGGAAGACCGCTCCGGTGTGTGTTCGTCTGGCAATGTGCATGGACAGGGTCTATCCCACCCCGTTTCTATGGGGGAACGACGATACATAACATGTACAGTTCAGTTGCGCCACCAAAGAATGGAAACCAAAACTAATAAAGAAAAATAGAAAATAATAGAGCATTTATACACGTGAAATATAATTACGAGAAAAGAAATCAACAATCACAAATCTGCTTAATTTTTCGCGGTTGGTAGCCACCAGTTTAGACCCGAGGCACCAAACAAATGTAGTTTACACCGACTTTGCCAAAGCATTTCACCGTGTTAACCATAATATACTTCTGAGGAAAATGTTTAAAATAGGCTTAGATCTACCAACACTGAACTTTTTCTCATCGTATTTAAAATCCAAAAGCCAATTTGTTTCGATAAATGAACATAATTCAAAAAAATTCCAAGCGCAATCTGGAATTCCTCAAGGGTCTAACCTCGGACCTACGTTTTTTTAATTTTTTTTTATATTTATTTTGGAGAAAACACAGATACAAACAATAATTAACAAAACAATATTATGAACAATAACTTGAGAATTCGCCTGCACCCCAACTATTTCTCACTTATTGACTTGATAAATAAAGATTTTCAAATAAATTTTTTATAAATGTTTAAAAATAAGTCATAATTAATAATGAATCGAAAATTGTTTAGAAAGATGCACAAATGTAAAAAGTATAGTGAATGATATATGAGTTTTCTTTTTTTATAGGAAAACAGCCTTCAATTTTCTACCAAAAGTGCTATAAGTATCAAAACATATATAGGAATCCTTAAGGTTGTGGTTTTCATTAAACATTATTCTGATTGGATCCCTGACACCAGCATTTGTACGTGTCCGGTTAATGTGGAATAAGTCGTTAAGCATAGTTGTTCTGGGTGGTATTTTAAAATTAATTAGTTTGAGTAAGTCAGGACAGTCGATAACGTTGTTGCAGATTTTATACAGGGTCATTAGGTCAAGGTATGTTCGCCGGTTAGATAGAGTGGAGACGTTATATTTCGAGAGCATATTTGTGTATCCCCGTTTAGGTGCGCTCATTCTGTAATTGAGGCAACGCAGAAATTTCTTTTGCACACTTTCATTATTTTCTTTATAGATACCGTAAAGTGGAGCCCATAAGGAGGTGCAGTATTCAAGTTGAGAACGGACCAGTATATAGTAAAGCAGAAGGTAGGTTTCAGGTTTTCGAAATACACGGCTGATAACAAAGCCTAGCATGCAGTTAGCTTTATTCACAATGTTTTCAATGTGTACATCGAAATTAAGTTTGGAATCAAAAAGTACGCCGAGGTCTCTTATACAGTATACGCGCTCGAGTAAATAATTACCAATATAATAATTGTGTATGATAACGTTTTGATTTTTAGTAAAGCTTATTTGTTTACATTTGTTCTAACTTAGGTAAATTTTGTTCTCATTGGAAAACGCTTCGAACCTTACTAAGTCTCTTTGGATGAGCAGACAATCATTTAAATTCCTAACGATAGCAAATATTTTTATGTCAACGGCGTACAAGAGAAATAAACAGTGCATGAAACATTCAGTAACGGAATTAATAAAAATTATAAATAACAGCGGACCTAAGATTGATCCCTGCGGCACGACAGAAATAACTGGTTCCCACATGGAAGTATGCAAGAGCAGTATGCAAGTGCTTGATCTGATGACAAACCGTTTAGTATGGAGAAGGCCCGAAGATATCGATCTAGGGATTGTTTTATTTATTACTCAACCGTTGAATAACATCCCTAAACTGTTTAGGAATTCCCCCTAAGCAGTGATTGCAATACGCGCACAGCCTCTCACCACTTACTTCAATTCCATCTATGGGCAGAATAAAGAATTGATATTATATAAGTCTTTGGTTAATTCGAAGCTGTTTAGTTAGATGTCGCTACGCTACACTAATAGTAGTATTTTTTTTCAATCATGTCAAACAATGAACAGTTTACTAGTATATTATCATAGTCGATGGTATTTCTTAAGGTAGGGCACAGGTATTTTAAGGTAGGGCATTGCCCCCTAATGCCCCCCCTCCTAGCTACGGCCCTGGTTCATCATCAGGGCTTGTAAGCAGTTTGATAACCAAGAAGCTATGCTAGCGTTATTCCATGGCATACTGAGAAGCAAGCTGGAGTACGCGAGCAATGTTTGGGCACCCTACCACCAGAAGTACATTGATATGTTAGAGCAAATCCAGAGGAAATTCCTTAGGTATGTTTATATGTGGAAGCACGGAACCTATCCAAGGTTCATGCACCACATTGACTTACTTGAGGAAACTGATTATGTGAGTCTAGAAACTAGGCGGAAAGCAAGTCTTGCTATTCTGTCTTTCAAAATTTGGAACAATTCAATCGATAGCCCATTTCTATTGGGATGCTATGATTTATATGTACCAGACCACTACAGCCAAAGTCGACATCATGACTTGTTTAAAGTACCGAACAACAGAATAGACGTCTTGGCAAAGCATAGCTTGACGAGGGGAGTGGTACTAAATTGTACTGTAATTGGAATTAATCTGTTGTACAATAATAATAAAAATAAATTAAAATTAAATAAATTATTTTCAACAATCAGACAGTGACGGGATATAATGATCAGTCACGTATTACTTATTTTGAGCAATTCAATTTATAAAGTTTTTGGTGAATTATTTTGGGCTCAAGGAAATTAAAAAATCATCTAAAATAAGCAGGAAAACCTTTTATTAAGAAAATAAAAAGAACGATGTAAAGTTTTGCATTATTTTTGTAATGTATATATTTTTTTAAGTTGCTGGACGCTGATGATTTTTTCACAGCACGTTGCGAGTGGAGGGTTTTGGATTCTGATCTCAGCTCCGTTGTCAGCGCGCGGACTCTGATCCTTCTTTGGCGGCATCGCCATAATATTATGTCTTTCCCATCCATTAATTTCCTCAGTTATCCAGTACAGGGATCTTTCTTTTCAAAACCGAATGTTTTGGCTTCCATATGTTCCGTAAAAAAGCACAAGATGGCATTAAAACTAATTTCCGACTTAAATGTACTCCGACCCGCCCCCTCTTCCTGTCAAATATTATTGTATTTACGAGGAATAACCTACGACCAAGTATACTCACGTCAATGGGAATAACAATAAAAAAATCGATGAATAAGTTAAAAGGGTTTGCAGAAATTCATAATTAATTCACTATTCTGGGAGGCGGGGATTTAGGTATTGGATAACCAACATCCCTGCCATAGGTCACCCCAAGACGTTCGCTACGTTCGATGTCATAGCAGGGGTGCCCGATTTCACGGGGTGAGGTTTGTCCAAGTCTTGACGGCGGATTCGTTTGCCCACCTACTGCGAGGCGAGCTGGATCGGGGAGACACGTTGAGGGAGTCCTTTTGACATCTCCAGCTGGACTCTCTCAACCCATCGCCTTACACCGCAGTGGGAGGGATGGATTCATACGTAAGTCATTCCTGGACATGTTGACCTCAAGATTCCTAGCCACTCCTCATACCTTTTTCTTTCCCAGAACTTCGTCTCCTTTCTTTCCCTAAAACGACTCTCGGTAATGGCCCTTTCGATGATAGAGGTATTTTTTTTCTTCAGGGCCTTTTATGTGAAGCTTTTGTAAAAAAATTAACCTAAAAGAACGGTGTATTTAAATTACATTATAAACAATTTTTCTTTTAATAATTGGTGCCCTATTTTCGAGCGTTCGAAAAGAAAAAAGTGCCTCTATACTAATGCATAGGTACTTACATAATATGAATGTATTTGACCAAACCCCTCAGGAGGCCTATAAATGAATAATGTCTGGAAGCCGTCTTTTCCATTTCAGTTATACGCGCAGCCCAATGAGAGTGAGTCTTCCTCGTGCTCATGATTCATTGACTCATGACAGTCATGAGTCATGACCTATGACCTGCGACCCATCACCGACATCACCCACATTACAAACCAAGTGGTGCGTAGGTGAAAAGTTGCCAGAATTATGCACTCACGGTCACGTTGCATAATTTTAGTAATTTATTTATTTAATTTACGCCCAGAGGGCTTTTACGTAAATATATAAAGAGAGTACAATTTTAACACGAGAAAGAAAAATATAATATAAATAAAAATACAACATGAAATAAAAATAAAAGCAACATTAAAGTGCGGTGATCAGATGTGTTTACAAATTTACAACAATAATCATGAATAACAAACACCTGAGTACTTATTGGTTTCTCATAGCGTGAAACCGCTATGTGTAGATGTAGAAAACAAAAAAAAGGTATATTAAAGTCGATGTAGTAAATTTACAATAAAAAATCCTTAGTGAGGATTTAAATTATGGATAAATGATTTTATTATTTCATGTTTATAGTGTATCAGTGACATATTCCATATATCTATGTGCGATTACATATTACCCAAGTTTTGGATTCTCTCTAGTGGTATATTGAATTGTGTCCTAGTCGTAGTATTGCCACAATAAAACGGCAGTACTGACCTTATGTTTCTGGCTGGCACATTAAAATGTATAAGCGCCAAGAATTCAGGGCTGTCAATTGTATTATGCAAGATTTTAAATAAAAATACTGTTCTTCTATCAATCAAATTTAATAAATTAGATAATTGCAGTAGATAAGTGTGGTTTAATTGTTCTTTTGGTATTTTTAGTTTATAATTTAAAAAGTTTAGGAATTTTTTTTGTACTCTTTCTATTGTTTGAGAATGTACGTCAAAGTGAGGAGACCACACAGTTGAGTTATATTCAACCTGAATCCTTACTAGTGATGTGTACAGAAGTTTTAATGTTTTAATGTCTTTAAAATCTTTAGCCACTCTTAGTACAAAACCTAACATTTTTAAACCCTTCTTTGAGATATTTTCAATGTGTGGTATGAAGCTAAGTTTGGTATCGAAAGTAACACCTAAGTCATTAATTTCAGAAACAGATTCGAGAATGAAGTTATTGATTGTGTAATTGAAAAAAAATGGATTTTTTATTTTAAAAAATCTCATAATTATGCATTTATTAACATTAAGGTATAGCTTGTTATCGCTACACCACTCAACTAATTTTGAAAAGTTTGCTGAGAGAATATAACAGTGATTCAGGCTTCGAATTGCTTTAAAAAGTTTCAAATCATCTGCGAACATAAGTACGTCGACGTCTTTAAAAATATTACAAATTTCGTTCACAAAAAAGATAAATAATACAATTCCGAGGTGGGAACCTTGCGGAACACCACTGGATGCAAAAAATCATATGATGATTCTTCATTTAGTTTAACACTAAGTTTTCGGTTTGAAAGATGGCTTATAAACCAAAGCAACATATTACCACCACGAACTCCAGCTTTAAACAGTTTTTCTACTAGAATGGCGTGAGAAACCTTATCGAACGCCTTGCTGAAGTCAGTGTAAATTGAGTCAACTTGAAGCTTCTTCGCAATTGCATCGGAAATGAAATTTTGATATAGAATGTGGTTAGTTAGTGTTGACTTGCCGGTCATAAAACCATAGTCTGGTTGGTTTTAAGTAATGGATAACTTTGGCTTTGAGAATGTGGCAAGTTGAGTTCATGGTCAAAATTAAATCTTCCTCATCTCTTCTAGGTACCTACCTACCTAACTCACCGTATCTTAAAATCCGGTAACTTCTTATGACATATTTCGTCTAAACAATTTATCCTAGCGGGGAAAGAACGATTTATTCATTATTAGGTACCTCTTTATATTCGATAATTTATTAAAAAAGTTTTTTCGAAAAATAACTTCTCTTCTTCTAATTTCTTCAATTATACCCTGGTCTGAAAAATAACTAACATAACCTCTTGGGGACAATCTTGAAAAACTACTTTAAAATACATACAATCCAATCGTACTAGCTAAAAAAAATATTTCACAGAGACGAAACATTTCATTATTATTATTACTCTCATTTCGGTGCAGGTCTTATTATTTATTTAGCATAATAATATGATAACCCAACTCTGAATAGATGAAAGTGGAATGTGAGCACAATACTGCGGCCTCCGTGGTCGAGGGGTAGGCTCTCCGAAGGTCGCGGGTTCAAAACCCGGCGTGTGCAAATAAGTTTTATTTGATGTATTTGTGTTAGGTACTTCATAATTTTATGTCATATATATTTATTTAAATACTAGCTGGTCCCGGCATGCGTTGCTATGCCATTTAATAAAGAAATTGTTTCTCCCTGAGTGTCCTTTCCCATTCGTCCCGTTCCCCTTCCACCTCCCCTTTTTCTCCTGCGTCCTCTTCCCCTCTCGCGTTCCCACTCCGTCACCTCCACCTTCCCTCTCCCCACTCCACTCCCCCCCCTTCCCCCGTCCCGCGAATTCCCCTCCCCCCCTCACACGTCCCCTTCCCCTCCCGCGTTCCCCTTCCACTTTCCCCGCCTTCCCTCTTCCCTTTCCCGCTCCCTCGTCCCGCCAACCCTCTCCCGCGGTCCATATATTCAATCCCAGTACATTCAGTTTTTAAACAGGCTGCGTGCCACCTTTTACAATTTTCATTCAAATTTCCATTTTTCATGTATATTAAATTTGGTACCTAACACAGGTTCCTATTTAAAATATCTAAAATTCTTGATTCAATTCAAACTATTAGGTGAGTACCTACTTTAAATAAATTTATCAACTTAAGGAGTTTCAAAAATAGAATCCTGATTTAATAAATAGTCATTGTTTTGCAAAATGTCATTCTCAAATACGCGAACTGTCAAAAGTGCGATAGTCGTTAGGTTTTCTGAAATTATCCAATTTTCTTCAGAATTTTCTTAATTTTTCTCTCCGGAAGAACCATCCTCGTACTTCAAGGAATATTCTAAAAAAAGAATTAGCGAAATCGGTTCAGCTGCTCTCTAGATTTGCGCTTAGCAACACATTTAGCGATTCATTTTTATATATAAGATAATATATAGTACATTTTTGATACGTTCCAGAGAGGAAGGAAGATATTCTCAGATACTCTCAGTATTAAGAATTAAAGTTGCTTGAAGTGGCTTTAGCCGTGTTTAGTTATAATATATTTAGCCTACATCGGTGTTCAGATATGAAAGTCTGTAATTTCCCATCTTCCACTTCCCCATCTCCTTCCCCTCCCCACTGCTTTCAGCCTCTCAACATCACAACATACCCCAATAGTGCCACTGGTTCCAAACTGGATCGGTTGGGACTCGGTGTACATAAAGAAAGTCTTAGGTTAACAAGGAATGAAGACGTGTTTGTTTCTAATTAACATTACGCTGTTTCTCCGCACGAGTTCTCACCCCTGCCATTGGTCAACCCAAGAGTTTCGTTACGTTCGATGACTTAGAAGCGGTGCCCGGTTTCACGGGTAAGGTTTTTCTAGGTCTTGGCAGCGGATGTGTTTGCCCAACTACTGCGAGGCGGACTGGATCGGGTGGGGCCTTTTGAACTCTTCAGCCGGACTCTCTCAACCCATCGTCTTGCACAGCAGTGGGAGGGATGGATTCACACATCCGTCACTCCTGGATACATTGACCTCAAGATTCCTAGCCACTCCTCATGTCTTTTTCCTTTCCAGAACTTCGTTGCTTGTATGTCAAAAATACAACAATAAATACGGACAGCGAACCCTGGAATATAACACGCCTGAAATGTCGATTACGTTACCAACTTACCAAGAAATATAAAAAAAGTGAAATGCCAACCAGACTATGCTGAATACATGGCCCATAAGTAGATCTTTATAGGGTACGAACAAAAATAAAGCGGGTTTCGGTTTTCAGATTAACGGCATTCAGTGCCCTGTTCTACCTGCGGCAGTTGACGCCGAGATGTGGACAAACAGAACGCGCATAAAACTTGCGCTACCTGCGCGGTAGCCTGACAGCAGCTGTCAGTTTTTACGAAATGTCGAGTTCGTAGACGACGATTATTTACTCTTGGAGAATCCTTTCTTGAAATTAAGGAATAAAACAATGGTATTTGGTAATTGGTATCTTTAAATATGAAAAAAAAACCTCAGGAGAACATGATAATATGTTAAGTACGTGCCTGAAAGGAATTCACTTGTGGCATTTGAGGTTATTTCAAAATTTTATCTTGTTGATTTCATTCCATCACTTGTCAACAACATTTCTGGTGCTATGGAATGTATTTCTTTTATCCCAGATTGGCGATTGATTGAAAACAGCGGCAATTAACAGGTCGCTCATTTTGATATCAGATTTTGACCGGCGTCACCGGCGAGCAGGAATTAATAATTCATTCCGGTAAAGCTTATCGGAGCCGCCTCGCGCGGACAGAAATCTGAACCCGCCTTCACTATATTCGGTCTGACACGTTGACATACAAACATTCTTGACAGCACGCCTGCGCCAGTCGGCCGCCCATGCGCCGACTAATCAGAAAACCGAAACCCGCTTTGTTTTTGTTCGTACACATACTATGTAGACGATTATATCAATTTCTAGTTTTTATTCAAAATACCATGTAGATGTAGTACCTACTCACATTGTTCACAATAATGTCCTCTGCGTGCGAACTCTATCTAAATTTCTTTAAATGGACAATATACAGGGTTAATTTCAAGCGACCTCCCAGGTAAGTATGGTCCTGTTTTCATTAAATTTTAGGCAGCATCGCGTTCATTGGTCAAAATATTGTACACATATTTTCGTATCGGTGATCAATGAACCGATGTATGCAATTTTTAGCCATAAGTTGTTTATAATTGTTTGCCTAGCTTCTAGTTTTTTAGATTTTAGAAATGTATTATAAGTTTGTACAGCGCCCTTGAGGTGATTTTTCACAAAAACGGCGCTATATAAATCATCCAAATATTATTATTAAAATATTATTATATCTAGATAGAAATATTAAAAGTATTTTTTTTACAATAGCTCCACACAGGGGGCCTTGAGGAAAATAATTTCCTTTGGGGCCTAAGTCATCTTTGGGGATGCTGGATGGAGGGCCTTTTTTGGGTAAGGGAGGACAGGAAGTTATGGGAAGGAAAAACGATATGAGGGGTGGGTAGGAATCTGGGGCCTCTGGGGGTCAATATGACATTAAGGAACGAACGTATGAATCCAACCCTCCAACAGCGGTGCAAGGCGATAGGTCGAGATAGTCCGGCTGGAGAGGTCTAGGTTAGGTCTTCATCAACCTAAGTATCTCTCGATCCGACCCTCCATGCAGTAGAAGGGCTTATTAAAAATTATAATAATAAATAACGAATTCGTTCAAACGTATTCGCCTTGTAGACCTAGTCAAACCTTATCCCATGAACCCGGGCGCGTATTTACAAAACCTATACCGATTCAGTCGCGGTAACGACAATTTACATTATAAATATACCTCTATATTGGTTATTTTTTATCACATTGTAAAAAAAAAATTGTTCTAAAATCTAGATAAAATAATCTTACTGATGTGTATATTAGAAATTAATAATTTTATTTCTAAATATTTAAATTTTAATATTATTCCCATATATTGTAAATACACTTCTATGTTGATAATTTTTTATCACTTTGCAAAAACAAAAATTGTTCTAAAATTTAGATAAAATAATCTTTCCAATGTGTATATTAGAAATGAATAATTTTATTTCTAAATATTTAAATTTTGATATTGAAAATTTAAAGTGACTGAAACGCAGTAGGGATTGTAAATACGCAACCCGGGCACCCCTGCTAAGTAACCAAACATAACAAACATGTGGCAGAGAAGTTATTCAATAAATGGTAACCGGGGCGACGGTACCCATATCCGTTTCAAAATTGATTACCACTAAAGAAAGAAACCAATAGAAATGTTATGTAAGTTTGCCCATAATCTCGAAGTGGGGCCAATTTTGTCTCATTTCGGCTGTCAAATATTATATACATACAGGAGATTATTCAAATATCAACATCAAGTACTTACACCCTCTACGAGAGCTAGTATGAACCAGTGATGTACCTAACTAGGAATTCGTTTTGGTGGGTTACAGCGACATTTGGCCGTCCCCCCAAATATAAAAAGAGAAGCGAAAGTTAATTCTAATATCCATTTGTCCTCCCAAAAGATGTGCCCCCATTGACTCCTGTCCCCTAGATCTATCATGATGGCTACCTATTTTCTTTACTAGTTTAGAACTTTTGTTTTAATCCATCAGGTCTCGGGTGTATTCTGTCAGAAGGTCAGAAAATTTCCGCCTTGCAATAGAATCCATATAAATGGAAAATATCTCGATACATTTAATAGCTAAAAACTGTTTTTGAAAGGTTATTTTTAGAAATAAACATACAATACCTGAATTATTAAAATTCGTAATGCAAACATAAAAAGTTTATAAAATGACTCATCTTACGTTTTTTTCTATCTAAAATTACTGGTAACGAAAAAAAAGAAAAGCACATACATATTTTATAAGGCAAATGTTCATAAACTATCATCATCATAATTATCATCTCATGTTTTCATCGTTTCAAAAAAAGAATGAATGAAAAATTCTATAAATTTAATAAACTATTCTCAAATTGCTTTTGATTTCATAGAGGAGCACATTTAAATTTTTCCATGGAAAGTCTAGATTTAAATATAAAACGTCGAGTTTTCTCTTTCTAACACCGTTTAGATCGTATTTCTCAATATGACAATGAGGGAGATACAATGATTTACATGAGACCTATGAGCTGGGACAAATTTGGTCTCCTGTGATTGTACTGATTAAAATAGTTATAATCTTTAGTTTTATGCGACATTTCACTATTTACCTAACAATACTGTTATATCATACAAATCTTATTTGACAAGATATCTCCGCCAGACTAACCATGGTTTACTATTTCTCCATACTAACCATGGTTTACTAATCTGAGCATCAATGATCGAATCGGAGTAATGTTTCCTAACCATCCATGTGTGTTATTCCGACGACAGGAAGCTCGTTAAATGAATGAACGTAATTAATTAATTTTAATGGATGCAATGGCTTTATTATCTGTGCGTCTGTTCACAAGGTATTACTTTATGTTCATTGAGAGAATTATATATTAATGCGCCTCCATGAGAACGCATCCCAGACTCAGGATGCATAATTTATTAAAACATACTTACATCATTATCATTACTAAGTATAAAATGAAGTCGCTTAAGCTGTATGTGCGCTTATATCTTTTAAACTGAGCAACTGATTTTCATGCGGTTTTCACCAATGCATAGTGTGATTCATGAGGAAGGTTTTTAGGTATATCATTTGTCGAGGTTTAGTGTAAATTGGTTGCAATACACAATATATCTGACCTAGCGGCAGCGGGCAGCGTGGTGTGGATTTGATTTAACAGATGGCGTTGGTTATAAAGATTTCGTTAGCCACAGCAACGTGTGGTCGGGTCTGCTAGTCTCTTTTATAAATGATTTAATCGATCGAAGAAAATATTAACTCTGGAAATTATTTTTATCTGTGGCGTGTGTTGTTCTGTGACGAGAATTTACGTAATGCTTAGCATTTGTATATTTTTTCTTTTCAGTTGAGACTCACAAGAGTCCCAATTGATCCCGTCTGGAGCCAGTGTGACTTTTTTTTTTTATTACATTAACTCCACCCAGGAGGCCCTGAGGAAAATAACTTCCCTCAGGGCCTATGTTATCTTTGAAGATGCTGTGTGGAGGGTCTTTTTGAGGAAAGGAAGGAGTGAACACGGGTCTTGAAGAGACCCATGTTGAAGGAGGGAGGAAACACAGAGGCCGGCAAATCGTTCCACAGCCGAGCCATTGAACTCTAATGTCAACCGTGTACAAATGTTGGGCGCGTGTTTGGCGTGTTTCCCGACTATGCACCTGTGCCGAGTGGATCAATGACGCTAGATCCTCGGAGCATCTTCCATTGTAATACCCACCTGACGCCAGTGCTCTAAAGATTGCAGTCCGTCTGTTAAGATGGGAGAATCTATCAAACGGACCGCATGACACGCCCGATGTTGTGTGGCTGAAGTTAAGTGGTGGGGGAAGGAGATCGGAAGAGGAAGATGGGGAAGTATCTGGTTAGTCAGATCTTGTCACTTGCTAAAGACATTTCAAACAACGTTTCAATTCTGTATGGTGCTCTTACACCAGGCTGATTCTGACAGTATCCTCCACTCTGGAAAGTGCCGCAAATATATATTATTTTAAGGGATTAAATTATAAAAACACAAATCAATCAAATAAAATTTATCTGCGGACGCGGACTTGAACCCGCGGCCTTCGAATCTCTAGTCGAGAGCCATGCCCCTCGACCACGGAGACCGTTGTATGTAACCTACAAAAAATACTATGATGTAATATAATACTTACATAAGAAAAGTTCTGGGTAGGTAGGTACTAATTTATTTATAGATTGTATACCTACACTAGTGAAAATAATTAGTGCAATTTTTAATGGTACACTGTACATATTCGTACCCAGTTACCCACATCCTTAATTAGATAGATGAAAATTAAAACTTAATACGATAATCAAAATAATACGGTGTTTGGTACCAGTAGGTATCTATATCTAATTCGACTGTATTTGAACATTGATATCTGGACATCTGGAGTACAGGATTCCTACATGAGGTCATTCTGTGATGCGTAAAACCTGAAAGGTTAAAACACCTATTTCATTCCCGCCACTCCTTACAGATACAGATGATGCAAAGACGGTCATTACTGAGTCAGAGTCGGTACCTGCATAACAGAAAAAAAACTCCGATAGATAATTATTTTAATAGAAAAAAGAAAGGAAATAATGTGCGTTATATATACATTAAAATACCACCAACAAAACTGACAGGTTGATACATGAAAACGACTAGAACATTTGGCCAGTAAAAATATATATATAGTGGTATATCTTACCTCAGGGGCGAACCACCGGCTAGAATGTTTCCTCCATAGATATACCACTCACGTTTCCTCCCTACTAAAACTTGGCATCTCTTCGAAAACCCGGTTCATCCCAAGATTCGTAGAAGATGCGTTTAACAAGGTTAACTCATGGGGGCCTTTTTCGGAAAAAAAGTCATCTGGCCGCTATAGAAAATTCGAAAGCGTGACGTAGCTTGAAGTAAAATATTGCCCCTTGTAATGCAGTTGATTCAAATCTCCAAGTGGAACATGGACTGCAAGCTACGTCACATTTTTTTAGCCAATCACCGCTCTACCCCCTCGATGAACTAACCTTACGAACCTTGGTTCAAACCTACCTATTCATTAAAAAAAGGGACAGAGATATAATGCATGCAGTGGGGAATAAAAATATCCAAAACAAAAGTACAATGCAGTCATCAAAATATTAAACTAACCTTTGTTAATTACAGTCCGTTGTTATATTCAGCTGTCGGTCTCGCCCCCTTTATCCTGGACTAATGAATGTTAATTAATTTATTTAACCCGACCCTCATTAGAATGTCACGTCTTTTGTCAGGAGAGACACGTATTTTTGATTAAGAACAATCATTGGAAAGGTGGAAAGCTCCCCACATGTTGTCTGCTTTTTTGCACTCATTGTGTTATTATGTTATTACTGCAAAGCAACATACAGTAACATTAAAGGAGTTGGGTTAAAAAGGAGAGTTAAAATAAATAAAAAGGCGTTAATTTTAATGATATTTTTACACATATTAAAACAATGTCTTACATTTATTACGGATCACAAAAGAAAGATAAACAAATACATTACGACAGTAGAAATTTAATACAAACTTTGAAATCGCAAATAATTATAATGGTGTCATCCAGCGGCCTTCCAAAAACGCTTCTTCAAAAACAAATTTTTTGAATACCTGATTAATTTTTTTCGTTAAAGTAACTAATGTCAGGTGCAATAGATGTATGTGATGTTTAATATAGCACTAGCAGCATTGATAAAAAAGTAACAACGCTCTGCGTAATTTTACAGTTTTTATTTTATTTTTTATATTAGAAACCCCTTTTTACGGACATTGGATGACACCAGCATGTAGATATACACTTACTCATCAATGAAATTTAAAAACAAATGTATGTTATCATATCAGTGTAGTTATCAACATGACACAAATACATGACTTCCATAAACCAGAAAAATCAGTTTACAAAAATAAAGGCCATGTTATAAATTCTAATAGCGTCAACAAAACTGACAGGTTGACACTATGATAACAGTATCCAACGTTAAACAGGTGTGCTATCAATTCGAAATTCCCAAAAAATGAGCAGTGGTTAATTTTGTTAAACATTTACCAATTTACCATCGTTCTTCAAAGATAATATTACCTTCATAAATAACTAACTGTTAGTTAAGTCACAACTCGAAACATTTTCATATCTAAATGTCTATGTGATGAAATAATAATATCTACACATCGTGATGTATATTTCTGTGAATGTATCTCAATTAGATTAACTTAAAATATGTAAGTATGTACAAATTTGAAAATGTTATTAAATGTAGCTAGCTTTTTAAGGCACTTTAAAACTTAATTAATGGACGGAATGCTGACAAGTTATCGCATGACGACAAAGGTCTATTTCATTTTTGGTTAGTAGTTATTGAAATTGAAAATTAATACAGGAAGAACGAGGCAAGACAAAGAAAATTTAAATCAAAATATTATTTACAAAATATTTATATGAGTTGAATGAATTCTGTGCGTTGAGGATAAATTGCCAGTTGATAAATTAATACATTTTTTTTGTTTATACACAATATAGGCAGTTGCTGTGGAATTTTGTTTGCTGTATGTTTAATCCTTGAGATATTATTTCGTATTCTTCAAGTTGACAGATTTATGTTGTCATCTATCGATTGGTGTGGTCAATGACATCACTACGTGCGGAACAGGTAGGTACACACTCGTACTTGTTTTTTGTGTAGTTTTCTTTTGATGTGGTAAACACATAAAAAGTAGGTGTTAAATATTGTTTTTGAGGTCTAAAAACATTTCGTAAACGTTTACCTAAAAGCAAAAACTGATTCAAAGCAAAAAATGAACTCACGTACGTCTTTAACTTACAAGTATCTAAAGAGATTTGTAAAATAATGAAAAAATAAGCCAGGCAAAGATTGTATTACACGTTATTATTTGATTTTTTACACGTTATTGTTTAATGATTACAGGAATAATTTGTGAATATTATTTATTTTTGAATTTCTCAATCGAATTCCTAAGTAATTAGTAATTAGTAGATATGAGAAAGTTGAGCTAGAAAGTGTAAAAAGAGTTCAATATTATCAATGAATTACATTTTTGGTATTAATAGTAATTAAATAGTAAAAAAATAAATGGTAATTTCTCATAAAACTTATAGGTACTTAACGAAAATATATACATAATATTATTTTTTATTTGTACTGATGTATCTCACTTCGAAATACACAACAAATATTAATTTAGAACTCACAGTGTATTAATTATCAATATTCAACTAACATTATTTATTTAATGTTCTAATTTAGAAGAACACCTAGATTTAACACATCATTGACAATAATTTACCCGATGAGAGACATTATTAATTTCTAATAAACCACACACGTGCAGCGTGCTGAAATCTTTACAAAACATTTAAATTTACGATACATATTTGAAAAAATCACGATTTTATTAGGTACATAATGTGATAATGATTTTTCATGATAAAGGATTTGGGCCCGGCTGCGGTTGGGCGATGTTTTTACGTGATAAAATGAGAGCAAAATCAAATAGTTATTTTACTTCTGACGAGTTACTACTACGTGACGTTTACTACTTTATTTAATTACGTTACAATATATATAGACGCGCCGTAGACATCTCAAAGTGGCAAGCCAAAAGCAAGTCAATTGTAGTGTTTTCGATTTCTAGTCGTAGTACGCGTCGCGTAAGGTCATGTGTTATCTCTATGTAAATTGCTTTAAAAAAGCGCCAAAATGCCGTCGTGTGCGATGAGACTATGTTTTCATTACTCGGCAAACCCTAGTAAAAGCCAAGGAATAACATTTAATTTGTAAATACATACAAATTATTTATTATTTTCGATTATTATAAACAATACCATTGTTTTCCGCCCGAAGATTTTATGAGTCATAAGATAATGCAATGCCTACTGAAGTAATGGGCGAGCAACAGCCAAATTACAAAACAATGCTGTCGCTAAGTAAACTCTACTGTTTTAAATAGTCTGATCACTCTGTTTCTTTATATGCTTGCGGTAAAATAATACACAAATTAGCAGTAACAACGCGTACAATATCTCTGCCATTTGTAAATTGCTGTAGCTCTATTATACTCGTAGCTTGATTACTTGGCACCTACTCTAGTCGGCCTTAATAAGGTAGTATTCGATGGAACTTTCGAATATGAAAACATATTCTTTGGATGTCCATCTTTGTAATACATGAAAAATGTTTGAATTAAGAATTAACTGGAAACAAGGCTGTTTTTTACTTGCTACATTTTATCTTGAGTTTGTAAGACTATATGTATTGTAAGTAAGTGAGATTATATGTAAGTGAGACTATATATATTGCAAGTCTATATTTATTGTAACGTCATTGACTTCATTATTTATCTTCGGCTCAAACAACTACTGCTCCTAGGATCAATAAAATAAACTACACTAACGCTTGAGTGGATACAGGATTTTGATTTCCATATTTAAATTGGTATGAAGTTATGCGCGAACAACACAGCTAAAAAGTAATAAAATTAATATAGTACATAACATCATTTGCCATTAATTTTTTAACTTTGCATCATTTGACATTAATTTTTTAGTAATTGCCTCGGCCGATTGAGATACTCAAATTTTTTTACTTAAAAACATGAAATTGTTTGCATAATTGTGCTAGCAATTTTTTAAGTGGCATTTAACATTTCAACCGCAATATAAATTATAAATGAGAATTATTATTTTATGTGCATTATGATATAAATAAAAAAAAAACAGATGTTGCATTAGAAAATTAATGTTTCATGTGAAATACATTCAAATCGATATTACTTTAAATTGATTTTTTTTTATCAGCACATCATTATTTCTATTAACTAGCAATGTTTAGGCTAAATCAAAGCTATTGAAATACGAGAGATATGCTTTCCGTCCGTAGTTTTTACTGGGTGGGACTGTGTTTCTGGTGTCGCCAATATTGTTAACCAATACTACTGCACACTTTAAAAAAATCAACTAAATGAACGAATTCTTTCCGTATTCAAACTATATTCTTAACAAATACTACTGCACACCTTCAAAAAATCTACTAACTGAAATATTTTTTTTCGTATTCAAACTAATTCGTATAGTCCACCGACAGTCGGGCGGACATCATAGCATAACTCTTGTATTTCAATATCTTTGAGCTAAACATTGTCATAATAATAAATGATGACATCTCTATGGTTATAACCCGGCATTTTTATGCCTGAATGAAATAAATATATAAGCTCGGAGTTTTTGACTGACAATAAGAACAGATATTTTGTTTCCAGTGAGATGTTTTGCTGTTTTGTGCACATACGTTAGTTCCATTATGATATTAACAACAGAGGTGATGCAGTTGATATGCCTCTAGAATTTACAGTTCATTCGGCCTGAGATCCGGGACGGGCGTTTAGCGCAGAAGGAGTGCGAGGGCGGGCGCCAGCAGCAGGGCGGAGAGGAGGCCGAGGGCGGGGGCCCCGTTACAGCCGTCCGTGTCGCAGGTCTCGCAGAACAGCACCCGAATGTGTCCGGGGCCCGATGAGCTGGTGGGGCACACGCCCACGGGCTGGTCGGGCATCTGCCAGGCGCAGGCGCGGATCACGGTCAAGTCACCGCTCACTGGAACCACAAAAACGTTCGTGTTAAGTTTATACCATACTATACTGGTGCAAGAAACTGTGGAAATGGCGGCTTGTTTTTGATGGGGGTCAGCGGCGGAACTTACACTTTGGACAACGGTAAAAAAAAAACAGATTACTATTAACCACTCGGACCCATAAGCTTGTTTTCACGATAATATAACATTACCACGATGACGCATAAGGCGTACCTGACTTATTAATTTGATTATTGTAATAAATAGTCTTTATTACATCAGTAAATATTTCCTTGGAGACTTGGGATAGTTAACGTTCATAGGAGAGGACACCACAAGAAGAGGACAGACACCCGAAAATACTTATATACATTAAGTTCCACTCCCCGAGGAAAATATTTTCTTTAAAGACTTTTTCAGGAAAGGAAGGAGAAGAAGTTCTGAAAAAAGGAAAAGGGTAAGAGAGGTGAGTAGGAATCTCGGAGGCGTCTACTAATATCTACAGGAATTCCAAAAACTGAAAAAATCGAACTAATATCTATGAGAACCAAAGTGTTGACGAATATCTACAGCTCAAAGTGTTGACTAATATCTATGAGAACCAAAGTGTTGACGAATATCTACAGCTCAAACTGCTGACTAATATCTATGAGAATCAAAGTGTTGACGAATATCTACAGCACTGGCAGAGGTTGGATTTGCAATTATGTATAGCATATTAAATAAATAAATAAATAATAACGTAATATTTTTGGCCGTGAAAATCTAAAATCGTATCTAACGTAATATTGCATATGCAGTTTAAAAAACTTAATTTATGTAAGTATGTATGTAAAAATCTCTAATATCGGACTATTGGACACATTTAGCTGATTAGTCCAACCTACGCTCTGTAGATATTAGTTCAACCTACGCTCTGTAGATATTAGTCAACACTGGGACCGTCAGAGATATTCGTCCGACCTTAGCTCTGTAGATATTAGTCAACACTCTGAAGTTCGTAGATATTAGTTCAACATATGAGCTGTAGATATTCGTCCGACATACAGGCTGTAGATATTAGTATCTGGAGTCGGAATCTCGGAGTCAGTGAGTCAAGGAGTGATAAACACATGGTTCATCCCTCCAACTGCGGTGCAAGGCAATGGGTCGAGAGTCCAGCAGCAGAGGTCAAATGGTCCCTTCCTCGGGCCTGACACGCAGACGCATCCGCCGCAAAAAGGACAAACCTCACCACTTGAACCCGGGGACCCCTGCTAAGTCACCAAAGTAGCGTGCCAATTGGGGTGACGTATGGCAGAGGTCTTGGTTATCAAATCAATAGTTGCGGGGGCGGCGGTACCCACATCCGCCTCCTAAATTGCGTAAGCAGAACTAACAAACAATATTATGCATTTAACATGTTACTGTAGAGGCTTTGGGAGCCGCGTTATAATGTAATTGTAATGTTATCAGCTGAATCCGCTCTTTTTATTTTCGGGAAATCCATTACATTTTTCCAGTTTGTACAGCCAAAATAAAACCAAACATGGATATCCTCCTTGTGAATTTACCTCTGATTAAACAGCATAATAAAAAATTATAAATAATAAAATTTAAAATGAAGGAGCAAATCAAGTTTAATTAGTTGAGGAACGTCTACGCGACCTTTTTCATATAAAACTTAATTTTGGTTTTGAGGCGAAAATACCAAAACTGAATAATTAACTTTTTAATCATTAACATTTAAATGTTAGAGTAATTAACTTTTTTGATCATGCACTTTTGCTGATCTAAAATGTGTTATTATTTTTTTACGTAATGATTTCTTCAAAAATTGACACAGGATTCGGAATTGGTATAGGAAAATCTGAATTTAGCAAGGGCAACGCGAATCGAAAAAATAGGGACCACATTGAAGGCAATCATAATCACAATCCAAAAAACGTCAGACTGATGACTTATGTCTTTCTAACTTAGAGTCCCTAGTAATTGAAGAATGTAGTGAACCGCTGGTGCCCATTGATGGTTATCATCCTCCACTGGAAGTTATTATTTCTAATGTACATGTTAATACTTGTAAACTGTCTTTCAGTTACCAAATTTTTTTCAAAACTGATTACGAGAAAATATATAATTATCTCCTCTCATTTGATTGGTCATCTGTGTAATATGATGATATTAACACAGCTACCAATAAATTTTATTGTGTTTTGGGAAAGGCTATTAGTATCTATGTTCCAACCGTAATATGTAAGCCAAACACCTATCCAAAATGGTACACCAAAGAACTTATAAATCTACTTATCACCAAAAAACTTAAACATTTAACAGCCTTACTAAAAAACCCAGTGAAAATTTTATTCAATTGACAAACGGCCGCGGATGTGAAAACATTACTAATTAAAAATTTGTTCTTTGAAAGAAATACACATGGTTTCCACGGCCTGAGAGGGTAGTTTATCTCTGTTTTAACCATTGATGTCCGAACGATATTTGTAATTTTTCCATAGTATTTTGAATGTTCTATATATTTCTTATTTTTGAAGGTGTCCTAAAAACAAATACCATTTATGAAAACTAGATAAAATTACCTTTTAGATTTGAGTATTTGAAATACACTTTAGCTTTCAAAAACTGCCATATTTTATGATTCAAACTCGGAAAAACATGGAAAAACATGGAAAAAAATTTCCTCCCACAACATTTTTGACCAAAATGTAGAGAAATTTAAATAAAATCAAAATTTAAAAAACACAGTCCTTTTATGTAATAAATTTGGAAGGAAACTATCACCTCACTTTTTTATCGTGTATACAATAAAAAAATAATAAAAAATTTCAAAGTTTTTTTTATTGCCAAAAAAATAACTTAGAAATAATATTTAAAACAGATTTCTTGCATCTCTAAAGACGTTAATTTTTTTGATACGTTTACGAACACATGTATTAGATTTTAATATTATAAAAAATTATCACTTTTATGAAATTCTCTTAAAATAAAGATCTTAAAATGAAAATTTTATCTTAAGTAACCTATAAAAAACAATATTCTGACAGTTCAACTTTGAAAGTACGGCGTTTGTACAATAACTTGATTAAACTGATGTAAACCATACAAATAATATGGTAAATATATCAATTATGTGAACAGAAGAGTAAATTTGTCACTACAATAGAAATTATTTAGTAAAATCACAACATTTAGGCACTAACAAAATTTTCCATATCCCGCCATAAACACACCGAACTGTTTTGTCATCGCGGGCCGATATGCACATGCGCACCAATAATGCCCCTTGCGGAGAAAAATTAAAACAACATTGTTTCCTAGTAAATTAAAACCATATACAACGTTGTCACATCTTCAATGCGTTTTAACAGCGTGACCACGAAAGAAACGTTATTCGTAATAAAACGTCTTTTAGTGTATACGAGCTCTATTTATGTTATTGCAATAACACAGTTAATCGGTCGCGCTGTGGTTTTTTTTTAGTAAGGCTGAAAGACTATAAATTATATTTAAAAAATTCTGATTACAGTGAATTTAAATATTTAAGAACTTTGTGTAAAAAGATGTCTATGACTTGCTACCGTAACCATATAAATGAAATTCAAAACTCCATAATAAAAAATGTTAATTATTTTTGGAAATATTCGAAATCTCTTAAAGAAGATGATTCTGAATTCCCGAGCATTATGCACCTAAATGGCAGCCATAGCAATAATACTGATAGTATTGTTAACTTGTTTGCAAATTTTTTTAAAAGTGTTTATTCAACAGACGCAAATAATGCTCCGCTTCCATCAACAACTCTAGATGAAACTCTTGATATTTCGCAGTGTACCATAAGTCTCTCTGATGTAGTAACTAAAGTTAAATCATTAGATATCAACAAATCTGCAGGACCGGATAATATCCCCACAATATTTATCAAAGAATGTATCGAAGTAATTGCTCTTCCATTAACCAAACTTTTTAATTTATCTTTATCCAGTGGAATTTTTCCCGATATATGGAAAACTAGTTATTTGACTCCAATTTTCAAAAAGGGTGATAAAAGCGATGTTACCAATATGCATTCAATCCACCATACCAAAACTATTTGAAAGCCTAATACTTGACAAACTTTTTGCCCAAATAAAACCTGTAATATCACCTTACCAGTTTGGATATATGCCAGGTAGAAGTACACTTTCTAACTTGATTATTTATGAAAATTTTATAACCAATGCTTTTAAAGAAAAAAAAACAAGTAAACTCTGTCTATACTGATTTTAGTAAAGCCTTTGATTCAGTTTCCAATAAAATTCTCATTTGGAAATTAGAAAAGCTTAGTATACGTGGCAGTATATTAGCCTGGTTTGAAAGCTATCTTACTGGAAGACAATACATTGTTAGAATAAAATCCTCTTTGTCGGAAAAAATTTATGCAACAAGTGTAGTTCACACCTTGGCCCAATATTATTTATCTTGTTTATAAATGATCTTTCAAAAATATTTCATGATGTATTTATCTTACTTTTTGCTGATGATCTCAAAATTTTTAGAATAATTCAAAATATTTACCATTGCAACATTCTTCAAGATAATATCAACAAATTGTTAATTTGGTGTAATGAAAATAAACTTTACTTAAATATCTCAAAATGTCATATAGTTAGATTTTCTCGAATAAAAAATCCAGTGATCTTCATTTACAACATTGATAATAATACTCTGGAGACATTAACACAAATTAAAGACTTGGGCATCACTTTTCAATCTAATCTTTCATTTGTTAACCGCATAACAGAAATCTCTAATGAGGCCTTAAAAATGTTGGGATTTATAACTAGGCTAACTAGAAATTTTAACAATATTAAGTGTATAAAACTGTTATATTTTGCATATGTTAGAAGTCAACTTGAATACACAAGGGAAACAATTATACCAAGTCAGTGGACATCTTCAATTTATCTTTAAACAAATATAAAATATTGTTACGAAAGCAGTTCAGTTATGTACCATAAATAATGTATATTTCTTACTATTTATATGTAAAAGCCCCGAAAAAGGGCGTTAATAAATAAATAAATTAATACGTCCGTCACTCCTGGACACACTGATTCTCAGATTCCTACCCACCCGTCGTACCCCTTTCCGTCACAGAACTTCCTCTCCTACCTTCCCTAAAAAGACCCTGCACATAGTATCCCCAAAGATGACAAAGGCCCTGTGGGGAATTATTTTCATCAGGGCCTTCTGTGTGGAGCCTAATGTAAAAAAAATCTACAATAAAAAAGTGATTGACGCCCCGTGGCATTGCAAAGGTTAATTTATCTTATGGTGAAGTTTAAGTAGTCACGTAATTTGTAAAAACTTTTATTATTAATAATTAAAATATATTATTAGTATCGTATAGATACTATTAGTTACTAATTAGCATCATCTGCTGATTTACCGGGAATTTACCAATATGAATAAAGTTTTTTTTATTGCAATAACTTTTGAAGGTTGTACCCAACAACGTATTATATAATTGAAGAAGAAGATAATACTAATTAATCCAAACGTAACATGTAAGAGAACAAGACACAGAAAAATAAAAATGGCCGAGTTGGTTAAGGAGCTGTGTCCCGGTAAGACAAGAGCAGGGATGTTTTGCCCAAAAAAATTATTTCCCTAGATTTCGAGGTGAAATTTCCCTAGAATTTCACATTTACGCAATTACCTGTTATATGTTAATTAATATGATTAATTAATTGGAAAGATATCGGAACTTGGTAAATGTACTTATAATACTGTGCTTTTCCAAATAAAACACTTCTGGCTACGTGAAATAATAATTTAAAAGTACGAATACACTCACCACTGAATTAGAAACTGAATTCCAAATAAAAAAACACTCTGCAAAATAAAAATCAACCGCAATCACCGAAAAAACGGAAGTTAAAACATAAATTAATTTTTTTTCAGAGGTCCCATTTTTTCTTTTTAGATACATAATATCATTTTGAGTTAAAAATAACATTGTCAGAGTTAAAAATAACATTGCATGTAAGTACATGAACAATAAATAAGATTCATGGGAATTGCAAATATATATATATATATATATATATATATATATATATATATATTTATCTCCTCACGTACTTTGTTGATTTTGCGCGACGGTACACCAGTTTTTTGTTGATCCGTTTGAGTTTGTTGATCTATCCGGATTTGTGGATCCGTTACCGAAGCTGGGATACATATCCTGATCCATGTGGATCAGCTTTTGTCATCGAGATTTACCTGTAAGCCACGCCTATTTTTCGGTGTGATATACATTTTACACGTTTTTATTTGTTGATCCATATATGTATATATGGATGGTGCCGGTCTGTCGAACTTTTCTGCTCCTTTTAGTAGGTACTTGTAGGTACGTTCTTATTTGCCCAGTTTTGACCGCGAACTGTGCGCAATGCAAATGAGAAGTTCTATGTCGTATTGTTCAGGTCCATTTAGTAACGGTCTGTCGAACTTTTCAGCTCCTTTAGTAGGTACTTGTGGGTACGTTCTTATTTAATTAGTTTTTTTATTGTATTTTTGTTTTGGATTTAATTTGGATTTTGGTTTTTGATTTTGGTTTTGATTTTGATTATGAATTTGATTTTGAATTTGATTTTGATTTCAATTTCAATTTCGATTTGGATTTTATTTTGGTATGATTTTGATTTTGATTTTGATTGTGATTTTGATTTTGATTTTGATTTTGATTTTGGTTTTGGTTTTGGTTTTGATTTTGATTTTGATTTTGATTTTGATTTTGATTTTTATTGTGATTTTGATTTTGATTTTGATTTTTATTTTTATTTTGATTTTATTTTGATTTTGATTTTGATTTTGAGTTTTATTTTGATTTTGATTTTGATTTTGGTTTTGATTTTTATTTTTATTGTGATTTTGATTTTGATTTTGATTTTTATTTTTATTTTGATTTTATTTTGATTTTGATTTTGATTTTGAGTTTTATTTTGATTTTGATTTTGATTTTGGTTTTGATTTTTATTTTTATTTTGATTTTGATTTTGACCGCCAACAAAGATGCGCTTCGGTCGTACTTTTCAGCTTATTTTAGTAGGTACCTGTAAGTTCTTTGAAGAAATAATTATCTAAAGAGGATAGACTGCCTAACAATTTCGTCTTGGTACTTAACGCTTGAAAACTGTTTTTATGTGCGACATTCTGTGAGCGGACTAGGTTTAGGGGTTTCTTTTATCGCTACACAGTTGGGCAACTTCGTGAGATGGATTAAGGTAGGGTACAAAGACTCGATTGAAATTAATATAGAATAGAAAAAGCTATTATAGAATAGACTAACCTATTACCTAAGGTGACGTATGACAGAGGTGGTTATCCAATAAATGGTTTCCGGGGCAGCGGTACCCATACCCGCCTCCCAATCTGTAAGTCAAAATTAAATGGTTCGCTAAGTTTGGTGACTTAGCCGGGGTGCCCGGGTTCATGCTTCACCCACGGCATCAGAAGACCAAGACCTAGTTTACGCCTCTAGCCGTGATACCTTCTAGGAATTGATAGGGCTGAACGCTGAACCGCTGAACCTGGGCGGCTGGAAACGTCAGATTCATACATTACGAACATACGAACCTCACTTCTATGGATATTATTGCAGCGGCGGTGCAGCTCGCGTGTTTTGAATTAGGCAAAAAAACTATAAATTAGAAGCATTACATGCACACAATACATACAATACTTTGAGCGACGTTACATATTAATTCTCTACAGAAGTGTTTTAAGTTTTTAAGGGAATAAGAGGGAATTACGATAACGAACCAAGACGTCATACATTCAAGTTCCCAAATGATGTTATATTACGTAATAAATGGGATAAGTCTAATGTTCGGGATTTCATTCCAACTAAATATTCAACGGTAAGTGAAAAGTGCTTATTTTTTTATTGCAAATACAGGATTCAACTTTGAACATAACCTCAATGTAAATGTATATAAAAATCGATTGTAATGTGGTGTTTACACATTTTTATTCATATTATTTTGATTCTAAAATGTGTTTGTCTAATTTAATGTTGTTAGCTCATAACGTTGTCTAATTTAATATATTGAATCATTTTTGACAGTTTTTTGGTGTAATGAAAGACGACACCATGAAAAAATGTAACGTTTCAAAGTGCCTAGATATTTAATAAACGGCTAAATAACACTATTTTGTAGGGGGGTACTGTACAATTGAAATCTATTTTACAGTGCATTGTGAAAATGTACCTGCATTATATAACAAGAACAATTGAATGCATATTGATTGTTGAAAAGAGATTCTGTAACATTGATGATAGATGAAATTCACATAAAGCCATATTTAGATTAGGGAACGTACCCATACTACGTGACCAACTTTTTGCAATTTTTAACCCCCCCCCGGTGACCAAAAACCTAAGCAACCCGTCGCTCATTTGTACCAAGCGTAGTATTTTAAAGACCCCCCCCCCTAAACAGGTCACGTAGTACGGGTACGTTCCCTTACAGCGGAGGCAGCATTTTGGGATCTGCATTTGGTCGTATACAGATTGACATTGTTTATTGACAGATTGACATTGTGAACTTGAGAATGAACCCCAGGCCTGTACCAGTTCAAATAAGCAACCAAATTTATCTTTTTCTGGATTACATAAAACATTTACTGTGAAAGATTTCCAGCAAGCAGAAGACAGTCTGCCTGTTACATATCTCGTAGGTTATTGTGCCCGAACCGTTTTAAAGAAACTTAAATGTACAACATGCTCCAATTCCATCACTGTTGATAAAATCTTAAACACAAATTGTAGTTACTCTTTAATAAGGAATATGGATCGAGGTGGTTTATGATGTCCTCACCCTGACATCGTCAATGCCCTCATTCATAACTATGTCACCGTACAAAAGCTTTTATCAACCAAACTAGAAAAAATGTTTTTAGATTACAATAACCAGCGTGAATTAGTATCACAATTAATAATTGACGCTATCAATGATACAGATTTCAATTGTCCCACTGGACATTCATCGAATATTATTTTGCAACATTTAATCAGATCATCTACAAATTCATTGTTAAATAATTATGTTAAAAGAAGAAATGATACTACCAAAAAAATTATGAAAAGTCGCAAAATCTACACACTAAAAAAAAATATTCTTGACTGATTGATATACCCACATACACCATTCCCTCGTGACCATTCAACATTTCAAAACAATATACACATAAAGGCGGGTACAGATTGCTGTAACGTAACATGCAATGTAACATGAAAGGAATATTTCATAAGTGTGGACGCAGCGCGCGCACGAACCGAGCATGTACCTACTCGCAGCTGTTCCCGGCATGCGCGCAGTGAACATAGCTCAGTCTGCCGAGAACAAGTTCTCCATTGTTCGCGCGCGTTCTGCCGTATAGACACAAACAACCAGTCCACACTAACGCTCCGCACTCCGCACACACTGCGCGCCCCTTTGTATTCGGCGGAAGCTTTGTGGATTGCGGCGCGCACGTGTTGAAATGCTCTGTTTGCTCGCGGAGTGTGCGCGGTTCGTGCCCGCTAGGCGTCCACACTATGGAAATTCTGTTACATTGCGGCAATGTGGACGGCAAATTCTTACATTGCGTGTTACGTTACAGCAATCTATACCCGTCTTAATACTTATACTACTTAAGTTGTTATTATTTTCAGGTGCACATTCTAAGCAGCCAGTCTCCAGCCTCCAGAGACTGCAGCAGACTGGTCTATAATCTCAACTGCCGGCAATCATATCCACCAACTACACAACATTTATATTATACATATTCCAACGCATATCATTATAATCAAATTTCATTATTAAATGTAATCAATTATTAATTTTGTTTATATTTAGTTTATTCTTTAGGGCCAGTTGTTTCGCAGAATTTGAACAATTCATCAAATTTCAAAGTTAATTTTCAAGTTCTGTTGAGGTTCTACTCAAGTTCTATTATTATTTCAGCTATGTGGAACAACTTGCCCATATTGATTAAATAACAACTTAAATGGAACTTTCACAGAATTTTTTAAAAATATGAGCAAACAATCCTAAATCTCTTCTACCAGTAAGTGGTGGTAATCAAAATGAGAGTACACAAAAGATAATAAAAGCAACAAATTAAAAATACTTACATTCTTATACTTACAAAATCTTACCATTTGTAGTATGCTGTGAGACTGAAGGGGTTATGGAGAGAGAGGAAATGGGAAAGAAGAATGTTTGTTCCATAATAATTCATAGAGAAGTGTAGTTTTTATACAAGATACATTTAATTAATAATTATAAATGACGTATCATCTAAATTACAAATTTTAACAAACAAACGTCGAATCTCAAATGACTAAATATTAAGTGGGTAAAATAATTACAGATTATAATACCATACATGAGTACAAAACTTAAAGCAGTTTGTGGACTGGTCAAAGTTCAATCTTCCAATCTCTACATATTATAAATTAAAGTCCTCCGCGTCGTCTGTCTGTCTGTTCACGATAAACTTAAAAACTACTGAACGGATTTTCATGCGGTTTTCACCAGTAGATAGAGTGTTTCACGAGTAAGGTTTAATTATATAATTTGTCAAGGATTTGTGTAAATTGGTTGAAACATAACAATAATTGTTAGAAGTGTCAGAAAATGTCAAGCCGCCTGGTAGCTTTCATCGAAAACACTGCCTAATCCCTTTAATTTATAACAAAACAATGCATGGTGGGATATTCCTTTTTTATAGATCTACAAAAAAGTCTGTGTTGGCATATGTCTATCTTTTACGGATAGCTTCCTATACCCATTCTTCTTAAAAAAATGGTCACGTACAATGCGGTAATTGGAAAGTTATTTAGACGGATACAGTATTAATCCTTATTAACTTAAATATGTTAGATACCTGAAGCATTTCATGCACATTTATAATCTTTCGCATCAATATGATCAATTACGTGCACAAATATGATCAATTACGTATTGATTATCTGTAATAAAGTATAATAATGAAATATATTTATCGTACTGTTCAGGTTGTGGTGCAGTTTGAATTGCATGGTTTAAATCATAAATATTGTCATCATCAAATTCCACTAATAATAATAATAATATGATGATTATTTATTTATTTTATATATTGATTCCAGGATGTGGGGAGGATAGTGCAATCCCACACGTCCCATATAGTTATACATATTTATATATTTACACAGTAAAGAAATATGAATGTTTTTTTTTTTTTTTTTACATTAACTCCACACAGGAGGCCCTGAGGAAAATAATTTCCCTCAGGGCCTATGTCATCTGGGATGCTGTGTGGAGGGTCTTTTTGAGGAGAGGAAGGAATGAACATTGGTCTTGAAGAGACCCATGTTGTAGGAAGGAGGAAACACAGAGGCCGGCAAATCATTCCACAGCCGAGCTGTTGAACATAAGAACGAGTCGAAGAAACGACCCGTTCTCATGTGACTAATGTCAACTGTGTACAAATGTTGGGCACGCGTTTGGCGTGTTTCCCGACTATGCACCGGTGCCGAAGGGATCAATGATGCTAGTTCCTCGGAGCTAAATAGATAATAAAAATAATAGTAATAAAAATTAATAATAACAAAAGTAAATAGTCAATTATGCAGGGCGTGATCTTGAGTGTGCTCGGGCTCATCGCTCACTCAGGAGTGGAGCTTGGTGCTAGAAGGCTGCGGTCACCAACGTGTTGTCGGAGGCCATTAGCCGCATCCTGGCTCCAGTGACCCGGTGTCTCATCAGACTGGCGAATCCATGGAGTCCTAATTCTGTGAACATTGTTGAAGCGCTGCTATACATTCTGAATCCAAATATGATTCTGCCCGCATCATTATATTGGATCCGGAGACGTTCCATTGAGCTTACTCAGTATTGACACCATGTTTCACACGTATACAGACTAGTGCAGAATGCATTAAATAATGTTTTTTTTTACATTATTACTGCATCGGAAGAATCTTCGGGCAATCATATTTGACAAAACACTGATAATTCTCCTCTGTCGTTTAATATCACCATCATCCGAGAGGTCTTCAGTGATGATGTGCCCCAAGTATACTAATATGTTTCTTATATCCCAAGACCTGAAAACAACAATATATTAGGAAAGAGTCATTAATTTAGCAGCTTTTCCTCTCCTTATAACCACAGACGATATTTAAATTAACAATAAATAGCATACTTCTCAGGATCTGGGTCAGTGTTTGTTTCACGTTCATTAGCATTGTTGATAGATTCAGATGGTGTTCGTTGTGCATTTGAATTGTTAGACTTATGAGCACATTCTTCAATAACAATATTATTTTGAAGATCACAGCTCCTGGAAACATTACATAATTAATCTATTATATTTAGTTACAAGCTATTCAAAAAGAATATTAGAGATTTCGAACAGTAAAATTAACTATCTATACTTCTGAATCATGTTTACTGTGGAAGTAAATAATGAATACTACGTACTTGTCATGAGGTTGTTCTTCAAAATAAAGACCATGTGTTTGTTTCTCAATTATTGTGAACTTCATACGTTGGGGACCTGTTGATAAATAATTATATCAGAGTAAGAACATGTTTGGTGTATAATGATTAAATAACGCAAATATTCAGTGACGTTGTAAGAAAATGTATTAAAAACATACTTTTTTGAATGTGGGCCTTCTACATTCACATCTTTGCCAGAATATGATTGTTTCTCACTCCTATTTGGACGAGTGTAAGTCCTGGAAATATATAATAACAACACATCAACACACTATATTATTTGATGTTAAATGTAGTTGAAATGAATAAAATCATTTACATTTATTGGAGACGTTACTAACCTTCCATATTTTCGACTGATTTCCTCATCATTATGACCAGTTTTTTCAGAAATAGGTGGATTGCAAATTTCATCCGATGAATTACATTGCGACGTTTCTTCAGCAATCATATTGTCGATTTCTTCTTTATTTATATATGATTTATGATGTCTGATCTCAATAACTCACTCACACACTTATATACTTAGTTATTATAATAATGTCAAATACAATGTTTTATATCGAAAATAACAAACAAAACTACACAAACCCAACAAAAAATCAACTGCACCGCGCTTTCCTAACAATATTATCAACAACAGACATGTCAACTGTCAGATGCGAACATAGCATAAATTTAATATACTAACCAATGACGTTATAATATGTAGATATTAATCCTGTCCATAGTGACGATAGAACTGTGCCAAAGTGAACTCTTTATATTTTTTTCTCCGGATTTAAATTTATTTAGTTCTAACTTACTATTGAACCATGTAAAATGAATTATTATTTAAAATGCTTACAGTTAGAACTTTGTCATACTTATATTTTCGAAAATACAACACGGATGGTTCTGAAAATTATTTTGGGTATAAAAATAGGCAAAAGAAATGCTTTGGCATTCAAAGGTCATTTTTGAAAAAAATGTCAGTTAGAACGGTTAGAACCCTGTCTAAATGAAATGACGGTATGACAGAGGTGGTTATCCAATAAATGGTTCCCGGGCCAGCGGTACCCATACCCGCCTCCCAATCTGTAAGTCAAAATTAAATGGTTAGCTAAGTTTGGTGACTTAGCCGGGGTGCCCGGGTTCATGGGGTGAGGTTTGTGCACCATCTGCATGGCATGCCGGATCGGGAGAGAATGTTTGAGGTACCTAGCCGTTCTGTCCCGTTGTTTTTCAGCCGTACTCTCTCTGAACATCGCCTTGCACCGCAATGGGAGGTATGGATTCAAACGTCTGTCACTCCTGGACACATTGACCCACAGATTCCTACCCACACCTAGGTACTTCCCTTTTCCTTCCCAGAACTTCCTCTCCTTCCTTTCCTAAAAAATACCCTCCACACATCATCCCCAAAGACGACATAGGACCCGAGGGGAATTATTTAAAAAATACCCTCCCGCATCATCCCCAAAGATGACATAGAACCCGAGGGGAATTCTTTTCCTCAGGGCCTCCTGACCAATTTTTTTTCGTCAAATTGTTAGGATAGCTATTTTATTGCCATGTCTTTCTCGGGCGCCCCCGACTTCTTCTACCGTTCACACTTGCGTCATATATTCTCCTTACACTATTTTCCTGGTTCATTTGCTCTACATGTTCAAACCATCGGAGAGTTCCTTTCTTAATCTTACTTATACATCAGACTAGGTAGCATTCTTTGCGGACCTTTACGTTTCTCACACGTTCGTACATGGTTTTGCTACACATATATACCTACGCCTCAGGGATCTCATTTCAACAGCTTTATATTTAGCTTACTTTCATCCTTCCTCTGTCAGTTTCATGCCTCACTGCGATACATCAGGTTAGGTACCAGGACTCCATTGTGGACTGCTAGCTTTGCTTCTTTTTATTAGTGCTTCTACATGTACTACACTAACAAGGGTTTTACGCTGTGGCTAAATTATTTTTTAATAACACATACTCATAATTTAGGTAATCCTCATAGACACCCAAATGACATGATATAGATGTATATTCATATGTCCGTGGTAATCCTAGAAAAACTATTCGATGTGCATTTTAAAAATAATGTATATCACATAACTATTTAGCAACTAATTTCTTAGGTATTACTAGAAAGGGCCAAATTCCGGTCGTTTATACTGCGCATCTCGTAGGCCCTTCTGCATTGCTAAAATATTCACTTGCCGGCCTGAGATCGTTCTGTTGAGTTCGCATCCGATAAATTGTCAATATTCTATTTATTTTGTACTATAGATTTTTGTACGTAGCGCCGTTTACACGCACACTTCGGAGCGACCGAGTCAGGCCGCCGCGCAGAAAAGTCTCACAGTGAACTGCGCTGTAAACCTATGGGTCTTTACTTTTCGGCGCGGCGGCCTGAAGTGGCGCAGGACTCGGTCGCTCCGAAGTGTGCGTGTAAACGGCGCTTAAGCAAGCCGCAAACTCTGCGAACGCGAACTTCACGTCATTCAAATTAAAAATGGCGTGTTGACGAGTGGTGATAAACATTCTTTCGGTGTTTATTTTCAAATAATTTATGTTATGGCAGCGTGTTATAGCGTGAGCTGCATAGGTAAAAGTTTATATATGTTAAGATATAATTTACGATTATATAATGTTGCCTATATAATCGTAACTATGAAATACTCAAAGTGCTCTTTTTGTTTCTAAAAAACCATTGTAATAGTCTCTTTACTGTGTTTAAAAATGGCCGGTAAGGAATACGAAATAGATGTAATTTATAAAATGTAAACAAACCTACAATTTTACACGCAAGATGAAGTTAGGGTGTTGAATGAATACTTTGCTTATTTTTATTTGTTAATCGATTTTGCTTTGCATTAAAAATCCAACCAAATGTAATAATTTTACCACTTCAGTTGACAGTTTTATTTATTTAGGTTTATCATTGAATAACATCAAGTATTAATAATTTCAAATGTCTCTTGCTTACAGAATAATGGATTACAGAATTTTGAGGTCTAATGGTGGACATTATACGCCAAAATTCTGCATTTTACAAAGGCGAGATGTTACCCGTTGTCGCTGAAATGAAATTTAATGAAGGACCAGTATAATAGTTTTGTAAAGTATGAAGTACAACGATATAACTTAAATGATAAAAATAATTAGATGATTTATAGAATACTTTCACCTCACAAGGGCAGTTCAGTGGTAAAATGCCTGGTGTCTGCGGTCTAATTAAGTATAAACTCAATCACTGATTACAATAGTGAAAAAGTTTATTTCCTTTACAAAACCTTACTTTGCTACTAGAGATCTTCCCAATAAATACTGCGATAAATTGTAAAATATATGCTCGGCAGATCTGTCAGAAGCTGAGTTCATCCCAAGTATTTTTATCATTGGAAGACATACAATTATTTATTAATTAATTATTTTTTTTACCAGTCCATATTCTGCTTTAGGTATCGTATTTTTGTATGGTATTACAATCTGTAATTATATTTTACCCTTAGTAATATGAGATTCGACATTCCTTGAAATTTATAATTTATACAATGTGATTTATGATGAGTAATTAAATATACTTACACTATTTAAAGCTTCATTCTTTATGAATTATTATCTAACAAACCTTCGTCTTCCCTATCTCCTTCCTGCTCCCCAACCCCTTCAGCCTCCCAACATACTCCAAATGGGCCTCCGTGATCCCGTTGACTCATTGGAAGATATTATATAAGATTGTAAGTATTATTAAGTTGTTTCATTTTCATGTTTATTTTGTGTACTGCCATGTTAATTTTACCAATGCTTTCTGATAAAATTATAAGACTTCTTACTTGCATTTTTAATGATTGCACTGACATTCCATCATTCCAATCCTAGTGCAGCTTGGACTGGAATGATGAAATGTCAGTGGAATCATTAAAAATACTAGTAAAAAGTCATATACTTCTATCAGTACGCAAAGAGCAATTAACTTGACAGTAAGCATAAGGTATTAGTCCAAGAACCTAACAAAATATCAGTAAAACCTAATAAAGTATTAGTTAAAGAACGAACAAATTACCTGTCAGTATTTTACTAGCAGAATATCAGGAAGACCGTCGTATAAGAACGAATAAATGGTTAGGAATTGCTGAAAAAATATCAGGAGGACTGTCAATATTTTCGTAAAAGAACTAACAAAATATTATTAACTACTGGCAAATATCATGAATCACTCTTAGATATTCGTAATTGTAATGCAAAAATATTAGTATTGTCATGCAGACAGAGTTGAAATTGCGAGACATCATGAAAATATATTCGTAAAGTTTTTGACAGTCGCCGTCCGAATATATATTAGGACTCCGTTTCCTGTTAATTCATTCGTAACAACTGCAGTCCCTTTTTAACAGTAATTCCGAATAAAAAGACAAGAATTCCCAATAAATTCTCAAAACATTTTTCTCCGTGTAGGGGCGTGAACAAGAAATGTCAATAATATTTTGTGGAGAATATAGAAGAATATATATTCTTCATAACCGTTGTAAAAATTTAGCTGAACAATTGGATATCTTTTTTTAGTAGGTGCCTTCCATATCTGCTACCAATGAGAAGGCTTCGTTCGACCAATCAGAAGGCTTCCATTTTCAGCCATCTTTGATTATCAACAATGAGAAGGCTTCGTTCGACCAATCAGAAGGCTTCCCTTTTTAGCCATCTTTGATTATCAACCAGCGGATCAACCGCGTATGGGGATTTGAGCGGATCTACAACGTATGGGGATTTGACCGGATCAACAAAAAAGATGCGTATGATTTCCATACAAAGTTCGAAAATTTTATGTGCAATATATCAAAAACTTTTACCGAGAAACTGGCAACCTTGGTATTTGTAGTAACGTTGTTGCCAATTCATACAGATGTATTCCATCAAAGCCAAGTTATACGGTGTTAAAGGTGGATCAACATTGTCAAGCAACTTCTTACAGGATCAAGATACTACGGGAAGAGGTCAATATATATATATATATATATATATATATATATATATATAAATAATACCAGTAATATTGTCATATGTAATAAAAAATTTGCCAGAGTTCGAAATTTCCCTAGATTTTGATCTGATTTCCCTTTTCCCTAAAAAATATTTTTCTCCCCTAGATCTAGGGAAATTTCCCTAGACATAACATCACTGGACAAGAGATCCCGGGTTCAAGTACCTTTTTATTTTACCTTTTTATTTTTCTGTGCCTAGTTTTGTTTCATGTTTCGTTTTGATTTATTGAAGTGAAACTTCTTTAGATCCGCAAGTCATTTGAAATTCGGATGAAACGGAAATGCGTCACAAAAATTCATTAATTGGCGGGGCCCCGGTTCTAATTTAACGCCGTTCGGCGCGAGAATCCGATAGCGCAGTGGGTAAGGGGCTTGACAATAGTCTCAGCGGCCAGAGAGACAGACATCCAATGTCCAAAACCAAATCAATATCCAATCTTCAAACCACTTTAAAATAAACAGGCAAAATAAAAGAAGCGACATCTAGCGACTTTCTAGTTTCACTTCTATCGCGTGTGAATTGCACACTCTGATATTTTATTTTTTTCACAATTCATAGTTATATTTAAATTTTATGATCGAACAATGGTTTATATTGTCATGGCAAGAGTGGTAAGTCCATAATATTACATACTTTTTTGTTATGTTAATTATGTGAACTTTATGCCTTGTACCTACTAATTAAACACGGCAGGTGGCAGCCGGTAGATTCCCAACAACGCACTTGGCCCATTTCTGAGGCAATGCCTTGAATAGGCCCGTGAGTAATACTTGAACATAAATAATAATATATTATGTTAAATATGCTAAGTCAACAAAACGTTCAATTTGTGTGTCACACGTGCATAGTTCATGACTAAAAGCTTCATACAAAAATATGCCTTGCATTTAGAGACCAACCTACCTAATAAAAACTTACCTGCGAGAAATGACAAAATTATAAGGTTAAGAAATCTATATATATAAAAAATTTGGTTCCGAATGTTTGCGTACGCAAATCTCGAAAAGTAATCGATGGATCGACTCAAAATTTTTACTGTACATTGAATTTTAGCAGAAAAGTGTTTCTATATATTATGGTAAACTCTGGCGTTATGAAATTTGTATAAAAAATATAAAAATTTTGGTTCCTTCAGTTTGGGTTCGCAAATCTCGGAAAGTAATCGATGGGTTGACTCAATTTTTTTTACAGAACATTGCATTTTAGCAAAAGAGTGTTTCTATATGTATACCTAAGCTCTGGCGTTATGAAATTTGCAACGAAGGAGGTGGGGTTCGCGGAATGGGTGACGAGGGATGGGAAGGCGGGGAAGGTGAAAGGGGAACGCAGAAGGGGAAGGGGACGCGGGAAATTAGATCTAATGTTTTCTTTTCTTTGTTGTTACAATTTTATCAAGATAACCAACCACATTCTCATTGGGGATCTCCTGTGCTGAGAATATTAATTACTTAATATTATTTATTTTTATTTATTTATTTACATTTAAACCCGCTAAACTACTTATGTAGTTTGTCAGCAGGTACATAATGAAAAAATAATTTAATTGAAATTTTCATAAATTGTAACATTTGAATAATAAAGTCATTGTTATATTATATAACTTGTTAAACGATATACATGTTTTGTATTATTCATAGTGTACCAAGCATGTACCTACCTACACAAGGGCGGATCCGAGATTTGTTTCTGGGGGGGGGGGGGGGGGGGGGGACAAGGGGCGGACGGTTACATGTTCAAGTATATATATGAAGATTTATGAAAGTGTCAACAATAGAAAAATTAAATGTTAAAAGTTTCTGCTTCTAAGTATGTACTGTGATGGAATCTCCACAGTACACAAAAATACCGTCTGGGGGGGGGGCACGTACCCCCGTGCCCCCCCCCCCCTAAATCCGCCTATGTACCTACAGTTTAACAATAAAATATATAAAGTAGTGTTACTTCTGTTATATATGTTGTTTGTTTTCAGCGTGTATGTATATGATATTATTTATTTTCCAGTTTGTTTTTTTATGAAATTTCTTCCCAAGGGTCGTAGAAATGTACATTTTCTACGAACCTTGATTTCTTCCTATTAATTTTACCATGACAACACCGATTTTTTAAAACAAGTTATGGTGCATTCGTCTGCATGCACCGTAATTTATTTAAAAAAATCGATGTTTACACAGTAAAATTGATAAAAAGAAATCAGGGTTCTTAGAAAACGTACATGAAATATATAACTGTTGCAACTGGGAATCGAACCCAGGGTGTCGACAACGCCAAATTCATGAATATAACCTTCAAAAGTTATTCCATTAAAATTGAATACTCTGTTCTTTGTTGATCCGCTGTACGCGATCGCGCCACGCCTACACTAGATAGGTACCATTCTTTCAATATCAACTTTGTTGTTGTGTTATGTTGTGAAACTGTCTGTACAAGAAGGCATTCCCAAGTTTGTATATATTGGTGCATGCTGGTGTAGGCCTTATACCAACATACAATACATACCTCTGGCGATTTCTCTTACTTCTTACATTATGGTGTCTTAGTGCCAATTAAGGGCATTTCAGAAAAAAACTCATACACAGAGAAAACAGAAAGTACTCGTATCTGCTTGATGATCTGTTTTAAGTATCAAGAGCAAATTATTATTTTTTTTTATTCAATTGCGCCGAATTGTAAGAAAAAATATTGTAGAAGTAAAATGAAACTTATGTATTCATTTTTGTTTGAATTTATTGCTCATAAATGGATGCCTTTGTTCGGAAAGATGTTTTGCATGGATTACGGCTGAAGAGACAAAACCAATAGAAATGTGATGTAGGTGTACCTGTATTCTCGAAGTGGGGGCTATTTTATCATATTTCGGTTGAAATTATTTAATTTATTTGAGATATTTGATAGGAGAATACTGATCAAATATTTTTTAAATATTAGGTCCTTACATATGAAATTAGCGTTTTGCCGTACTGGCAACTTTGATCTCAAATATCTTCTCTTTGGTTAGGAATTCCAAATTCAAATTTATACAGCTATTTACTTATGTATTTGTGTTTCGAAAATTATAATTCATTTGTTTTTTCCATTGTTTTTTTTCTTTGGGTCACTTAGTTTACAAAATAGAAAACTTGAAATATCGTACGAGTACGAGTTCCACCGTGGCACCAGTGCTGCAGAAACGGCTCGAAGGATCAATGATGTATATGGTGACGGTGCCGCAAAAGAAAACCATGTCATTCACCACAGCTTTCTTAAATCTGGCCAGACGATTACGGCAGATGTCTATTGTCAGCAACTGCAAACCATGATGGAAAAGCTAGCTGCTAAACAACCGAGGTTTGTTAATCGCTCTAGGCCACTGCTGCTTCATGACAACGCTAGACCACACACTGCACAACAGACGGCTACCAAATTAGAGGAGCTTCAATTGGACATCCACCGTACTCTCCGGACCCTGCCCCAACAGATTACTATTTTTTTCGAAATTTGGATAACTTCTTGGAAAGGAAAAAATTCAACTCCGATGGGGCATCCTCCGATGGGGCAGTCCAAACCGCCTTCAAAGATTTTATTGATTCCCGTCCGAATGGTTTTTTTAGTAAAGGGATCGATGAACTACCTATGAGATGGCAAAAGTGCATAGATAGCAATGGTACATACTTTGATTAAATAAATATATTATACTAAAAAAAAATCGACTTTATGTTCCTCCCATACAAAACGCCAATTTCATATGTAAGGACCTAATATCTAAATTCTTTCTCGAACAGATACTCAATACCAATGACCTGTCTGGGCCAAGAGCCGAATTTTCTTAAATAAATTAGCAACATTGTTTACATTTTAATCGGTTTATCTCTTCAGTGGATTATACATTACATCACGTTCACACTTTTAAAAGCAAAATCAATATAGGTACATAACAAACAAATAAAAACATTTCGTTTATTAGAAGACAAGTGTCGCAACTTGACCTCGGCTCGTCTCAAACATTTTCTAATTGTTTGTTAATATCACATAGACTAGACATGTTAATTTTAGTGTGCGAGGTTCAATAACTCTAGCATAACACCATGAACTTTGCTCAATTACGATACTGGTAAAACAGAAATTAGTAATTCTATGCTTCAGAAAGCACTTTTTTTGGGTAAATTGCCTATTTCTAAAAAAAAATATATATATACTTATCATGTTGTAAACTTATAAGTCTACACACGCTCGCGCCCGTTCAGGTTTAAATAATTTAGGGTTTATTATTATTTTTACTTTACGCCTTTATCTCTCGTGTCGAAATGCACATATAATAACACAAATGAAAAGAATGACGGGGTTGTACGGTGACAGTAATTGAATATAACAGCCCTGCAGTGGAAGGAGGAAGATGTTGGTAAAAGGCCACCGATCAGAATCGATTTAAAAAATGTGAATTCCTCACAAGAGTCCAAACTGCTCCCGTCTGAAGCCAGTGAGTTTATCGCTTCCCTAATTGGCGTAAGTTGTGTGACTGAAGGTGGGAAGAGGAAGGAGATTGGAAAGAGGAAGGTGGGGAAGTATCTGGCTATTCAGATCTAGTCATCAAACACGGCTAAACGGGCAAAGGTTTTTTCGGATATACTAAACGCACACTTACACATGTTTTTTTTCTTCTTTTTGTCACTTTTCTTCCACACGTCATCATTGGTCACTCAGCCGAGTAACCGCCCAACCCCCCATCCGACCGCAACTGTCCTATACCTAGTTTTTTAAAAAATGTTTAAAGTTGAATAAAAAAACATCTAAAATGTCACCGGAGACCAAATTTTTTATTTAATTTTTATTCCAAAATTAGTCATGGATCACTGGTTGAAGTAAGTCAAGTACGTTGCAAATGCTTTCCTTCATCACTATCTGGCAAATTCAAGTTGAAGTATTTAGCAACAAATGATTCACCAAACCCAAATTGCAGCTCCGCGACCCTCACGCAAATAGGTACATTTACATTACATGTTTTTCTGCCGATTTCAATGTTCTAATTTCTTATTATTAATGTTGCCAATACCTGTTCATAATGAACCTATTAATATTTACCTGTTTTGGCCGGCCAAGAAGTTAATAAGAAATGTAAATTGGGAAGTAGAAACCAGAAATCGATAGAACATTAAACGTTGCATTTCAGATATTTTAGCAATGTACGGCTTGTGTAAATCTTGAAATGAGTCACTTAATGCACAACGCTTTTACGTGAATTTGCCACGTACCTTCGACAACATATTCCTACTAATATTATAAAGGCGAAAGTTTGTATCGATGTATGTTTGTTACTCTTTCACGCAAAACCTACTGAATGGATTTAAAAAATTCTTTCACTAATAGAAAGCTACATTATTTGCGCGATCTATAGGCTATATATATTGATAAGCTCTGGCGTTATGAATATTATCTGTCATTTTATGAAATTATTTATCATACGTTTTACTAGGAGTTGGTTGAAGGTTGTTGGATATTGAGTGAATTCCTTTACCTAGCTGTTCTGTCTTCTTGCAGACGGAGCGTGCGGCGCTGACGTAGGGGTAGGACGCCCCGGCGCCGGTGCTGGGAGCGTCGCAGTTGGTCAGGCTGTACCCGTGGGCGCCCCTTGGCACCGTGGAGTTGAAGGGGTCCCCGCAGCGGGGGTCTAAGTCAGAAGCGCATGTCCAGCACTGGACGGCCCAAGCTGCAAACAAAAAAAAACAATACTGTTAGTTATATAATCTGCGATGAAGACCAAATTCGATTTGTGATGAAGACGAATATGATCTGTGATGATCGCATTCACGAGTAATCATATTATGTGTTGAAGAAAAATGTGATTTGTGATGAAAATGTGTTTGATCTGAGATCGAATTTGTTATGAAGATGAATACGAAAGTGATCTGTGTAGAAGACATTCATAAGTAACGCAAACATTTATAAATTAAGACATTCGTAAACAACGTAATAAAAATTTATTCAAGGAATAATTAGTTTTCATCACGTGATTTGTGATGAAAACTTATTTGATTGATTGAAAGTGTTTTCCACAAAAACAATAATTGTGGTTTGACATTATGTATGAAATATTACTACTTTGTATGAAGGCTACAATATGTAATTTATGATTAAATTAGTGCAACATTTGAAGTGATCGTTTTATTTAATAAAGTGTTGGGAACGGATTATTACCTTTATTACGTTTGTTTGTTATATGTAATCATTTTTTAAATATTCCCTTGTTAACATTAATATTTTGTACATACAAAAGGCTGCGTTACTTCCACGTGTTCAAACCAATTTCACAAATACCAGAGAATTGTAAATTGAAGTAAATAAAAAACTACTAATGTTTAATTAAAAATAATTACTATTGATGTTGAAAAAATGTTACAGAGAGCACGCACCTTGGGCAAACAATTACTCGTATTTTATACTCGTTTTTGGTTACAAGTTACAAATATAGCCCTTGAGGTGATTTTTCACAAAACGGGGCTATATAAATCATCCAAACATTATTATTATTATTATTATAGCCGTAATCCAGCAGGTTTCAAAGGATTTCCGGAAGCCCTTTTTTATTTACGGAAATCAGTTTTTGAATTGTGTTTCATAGAAACTTGAATGGTCACTTGTTCAAGCATAACCCACGAAGCTACTTGTCATTTCAACAAACCCTATTGGCCTTAGATTTATTTACGATAAATTGAAACCGATGAGAAACCCACCGAGTATAATAATATATATACCGAAACTAATCTACATCACATTTGGAGTCGACTTTGTGGTATAAATTTTTTGATTTGTTCTTTCTTTTTCGAGTAAATCGAGTCAGAGGTTAGAATTTTTAAATAGGTAGTTAGGGGTTAATAACATATCAACATCTTTCAAAATACGTCGAAGAATTGATCCAGTTTCAAAAGTACTTTAATGCTTTATGTCCCGAAAAAAATTGAAATAAGTAAGCGAAAAAAAAACGAAAAGATCAGTACGAAAAAAACAGTTTTTTTCGGTGTTCTTTATGGTGTAAATTTACCAGTTTCACGCATGTACTACGAGTTTCCGGACACCGTGTATAATAATAATTGTTTGCTTATTTAATAATGTTTTCCGTTGATTGAATTGAGTTGATTTTTAGTTGTCGTGGAACCGTTAAGATTACTTACCAATGATTGGAAAAATAATTGAGAAATAACTTCGATTGAATATTTATTTTTACTTATGCGTCCCGCATTGGGTATAATAAATTCCAAACAATACCACGAAAAATACCAGACCATTGCTCATAATAGTCTCGTCAATCGGTTAAAAGTTAAATCAATGTTGGATTAGATCAATTGAATAATAATGAATTATTTCGTGTGACACGCAACCTCTTATTTTTTAGGACAGGAGGGTCAATAAGTAAATTGTGAGAACTCTCAATTGAAATTAAAAGTTAAAACGGTCACTAGCTTCTCGAACAAACAATACGGGCCTCGCGTGATTCATGAATAACCATTAAATATTATTATAATATGATGGACCTATGCACAGTCATAGGTTGATACTATTACTGTCATAGATAATACATATTTATCTCTAATGAAGAGTTGTCATAGATAAATGAATTTATCATTTTTAAGTTATATAAGTACGCAATCGCTGCATTTGCGCGGGAACATTAAGATTGAAAACAATTTTGTGGTAGTCATGGAACGACTTGTATAAAATTTATATATGCTTTTGGATTCATCAAACAAAATTTACGTATTGTTTTATACGATAGATTATAAAATAAACCAATGAATGCACTAGGATAAGGTATCGATACATGGGCTTCACTTGCAGCACTTCTACGCATTTTCTGAATGTGATTTCCCTCTTATTTTGAACGTTAAATATGCAAAATTTAACCAAGTATTAACATTCTGCTTGGTTTAGGGATGGTTTATTGAAATCTGACGTAGACAGAGACCTTCCTCTCGTTTTGAAAGTCAAGTGTGAATAATTTTATCAATTTCGGAATAAAACTGTAGTTTTGTATAAAAATCAAATCCACGCCCGCCCGCCGTAAACACTTTTCTCTACTTATTATAAAGTCCTCCGAGTCGCCTGTCTGTCTGTCTGTTCGCGATAAACTCAAAAACTATTGAATGGATTTTCATGCGGTTTTCGCCAATAGATAGAGTGATTCGTTAAGCGGGTTTAGTTATATAATTTGTCAAGGATTTGTTTAAATTGGTTGAAACATAACGATAATTCTTAGAAGTGTCGGAAACAGTCAAGCCGTCTTGGAGTTTTCATCGAAAACACTGCCTAATCCCTTGATATAACAAAATAAATGATATGCATGGTGGGATATTCCTCTTTTATAGATCTACAAAAAAGTCAGTGATGGCATATATCAATATTTTACGGATAGCTTAGTATACCCATTCTTCTAAAAAAATGGTCACGTACCTACAATGCGATAATTGGAAAGTTACTTAGACGGATATAGTATTAATCCTTAGCAACTTAAATAGGTTCGTTAGTTATCTTAAGCATTTCATGCACATTATTATAATATTTCGCACCATCTCCACGTATTATAAATTAAAGTCCTCCGCGGCGTCTGTCTGTCTCTTCGCAATAAACTCAAAGATGGCGGTGGTTATAAAGGTTGGATAACCATCCAGTAGATGGCGTTGTGTTTAGTTAGTCACAGCAACGCGTGGCCGGGTCAGCTAGTTTATTTATATAAATAGATTTTACATTAAATCCGTTGAGTGTGCGGTGAAATCGTGTAAACATTTTGGTCATGGACATACGGTCAGTTAGTTTTCCATTTATTTGGTAAGTAGACCATGGTAAGATATTAAAAAGAAACGCGTTGAACCGTTAAACTATTAGAGAAACGGTTATACGTTAAACCATAATCTTTTCAAAATATCTATCGTTGGTGTATGATTAGTTTTAAATTTCAAACGAATTGGTATTAGCTTTTTGTTCGGAGAATGAGTCATCATTTTTATACCAAATGATGCCAATTATATTGTTTATTATTAATAAATCTCAAAATGTATACGGTGATAGAACAAAAAGGCATAAAATTCCGGAAATATTTAATGCATTACCTGAAAATATTAAAAACGAGACATCATATTCAAAAATCAAAACTAAAGTTAGATCATTCTACTTCAATAGAACATGAAAACTAAAATATTGTATAAAAATACCTAAATCTATGAAAAACAAATAATATTGTGAACGAATAGGTACCTAGATCTTTTAACCACTGTTCAAAATAAAATTTATGTTATAATAAGCATTACAATAATTAGTTAAGTATTTTAATATAAGGTATTATATTATTAAATAATTACTAGATATGTATTAAGCACCAAAATATCAAACATTTTATATGTTGTAAGTAAATAAATAGGAAAAATGAGAGATTTTTTACAATCAAACTGATTGACCAGTTTTGTAAGATTTAAGTAAGAGAAATTATTGTACAATTAATAACTAAATAAACATATTTAAAAAAAAAAAATACAAATTCACCGTTTCACTGAATATAATTAGGGAGGCGGGTTTGGGTACCACCGCCACCAATTAGATAACCAACACCTCTGTCGTAGGTCACCCCAAGTGGTTCGCTACATTTGGTGATTTAGCAGGGGTGCACGATGTTCACCGAGGTGTATTCAGGTCTTAGCGCAGCATTCGCCTGCCCACCAGCTGCGTGGTGGGACGGATCGGGAGAGACTGGTTTAGGGAGACCCCTTCATCTCTCCAGCTGGTCTCTCTAAATCCATCGCCTTACACCACAGCGGGAGGGATAGATTCACACGTCTGTCACTCTTGGACACACTGACCCCTTACATATCCCTCACACATTTTTCGTTCCCAAAACTTCCTCTCCTTCCTTTCCTTAAAAAGACCCCCCCCAGACAGAATCCCCAAATATGACATGGGGCCTGAGAGAAATTATTTTTCTCATGGCCCCCTCTGTGCGGCTAATGTAAAAAACAATTTAAAAAACTGAAACAATTGAATGGAGGGCCATTTCTGACCATGATATTTGCAAGACTTTTTAATCTGAAATTCATGGATAACTGGCTGGTTTCGGCTAGCAAAAGAGCTATGGACTTTTAAATCATTGTTCTCATGTAGGGTTGCCATCTCTTTAATTTGGCCACCAGGACAAGACGCGTGAAAACCCCGGATTTTAGGGCCCAGAACCCGGACATGTCAACAGGTTTTTTTAAACATAGTCAGTGTAATAAAAGACAGTTGAAAATGTCATTAATCACCTTTTATTTATTTTAAAATGAAATTTAGTCATCTTTTATTGTCATTTTAAAAGTACCTAACAAAACAGAATCTTATTACAGTTTGTTACAAATTGTTTTAATAATCAGTCAATTTTTTATTCTTAAAAATCACAATTTATTAATATACTCTGTTATGAAAACAAAACCTTATTAAAATATTAAGCCTAACTAAATTCAATTAAATTTTAAAACTTAAAAGTACTGAGACCATTTTAGTATTAAGTCTTACAATTTTTGAGGTAACTCTTTTAACTCAATAATAATTATATCTTTAAGTTTTTATCAGCAGCCATATAAACAACAAAATATCTCTTAACATAATATGAACTAAATTCCGTCTTCTTAAATCTTAAGCAACTAAACTGAAACTTTTTAAAGTTTAGACTTACTGTAATGTAAGTTACATTATTATTTTTTTTTAACATAAAATAACCAAAAACCATACCTATTTATATCACCTTAAAGTTTTAATCAACAGCCATATTGTAAATTTCTTTTGCGTAATAAAAACAATCTATAACTCTACAAAAATGAAAAGAAATTTTTGCACTCATAAGTATATTATTTGATTATCTAGCTATTATAGCTTTTTCCTCAGCCTCTCGCCTTTTTTACTTTTTTTGTATTTATCACTCTTTCCGATAACTTTTAGAATATCTTCCCTTTTTAAAAGGAATTTGTAAAAATCAATGCAGCTGTATTCTTGGAAATTGAATTTAATTTTAATTAAAGATAAATGAAACAATGTTACTTTGTTTGAACCACATTTATATTTGTCTAAAGCCGAACGGTTTCAGAACGACCGTTGCTTCCTCAGGGCAAACGTATACGTTGACTTTAAATTTTAAGACTTTAAATAATTTTTTTAAACCCGAACATCAAATAAAACCCCGCCCGGACGCTCCCCGGACGCCCTCTAAACTAGGACAAATCCGGGGAAACCCGGTCGGATGGCAGCCCATGTAAAACTGTAAGGGGATTTGTGTTTATGTGGGGAATGTGTTTGTTTTATTTTACAAAACGGTAATAATTAGAAGAAAAAGAGCTGTTTGTTTTCGTCAAGACACATGTTCACTCCTTCTTTTCCTCAAAAAGACCCTCCACACAGCATCTTCAAAGATTGCATAGGCCCCGAGGGAAATTATTTTCCTCAGGGCCTCCTGTGTGGAGTTAATGTAAAAAAAATTAGAGAAAAGTTAAAGATTAGTTGGATGCTAAAGTAATGTGCTGTAAACATTATGTAATCAGGTAGTTAGAGGAGATTAATAAGCGAAATAAGGAAAATGTGATTTTATTATTATAAAAAAACAATAGAAACGTATTCTGCAAACACGCAGTGATATTACGCCGTTATTAATTGCGTTTTTTGTTGTAAAAGTATGATGATTCGCTTGGAAATATTTTATGACCATATAAAAATACAAGAAAAACAAGAAAATAAACTGAAATTGAAACATTCCCAAAATAGATTTGATTATAACTGTACTTATATATATATATTTTTGCATACCGTCACAAACATTCCTTGATTAGTGATTAGATTACGAATAATCTTACCATGCATATTTAAATTAAGCAGAAAAGTTGAAGCAATGATGAAGGACTGAGCTAGCAGCCGATTTTTCAATCACACGTCGCCACTGATCATACTCCTTCCTACACGTCGTGACAAAATCACGTGATAGACGCGCTGTTTCGTGCGTATGACCGGTCAGTGGTTGAGTGGGCATAGCGCTTGGGTCCCACCCGAGCGTCGCGTGTTCGATTCCTCGGCTGGCTAAGTCCTCCATCACAACACAAGCAACATTTTCGGCTTTCTGTGGTGGTAGTAGGAGATTTTCAAACATTGTTGGGTTATTCGTAACCCGGGAATGTGTCTTTCTTTTAAAAAAAAAATAAAAACTGAGTTGCGGGGTGTAAAGGAAATATTTTTATTGTTTTTCATTGAAAAAAAATGTCAACACGAAATTACATCTACGAACCGCTGATTAAAACCATGCGGATACTAGGCTGCTAACCGGTTCGAATACAGAAGAGTCTCGAACGTATTCTTCGAAAAGGTGAATCGCAGACTTCGAAGTTAAATTTTTAGCTTTTTAACCATCCTTGACTCACCAAGGAAAGACAGCTTCGGGATAAGGCTAATTTTCAATCAAATTAATTTACTACAACAGTACCGCGAACGGAAAGGTCAAATACGTTTCCATGACAGTTGATACGCCGATAATTGATCCCCCGGCATACATATTATATGTACAATGTTCAGTCACTTCAGGGAATATAATAGCTAATTGTACAAAATATAACTAAGAGGCCCGTAGGGATGTACAGAGAGGATGTACCGCCGAATAACAAAATAATAAAACATATTTTTATTCAAATGCATCAAGGAAAAATCTGCTTCTCTATTTACTGTCTTATACCAGCGCAAAAGTACAAAAAATCGACACTGTGTATAAATTCCTCTGATATTCATAACAACTTATTATTAAGGTAATTTTTGAAGTCGAACTGAATATCTTTTACGATTGAAATTGGCAAATAATGCACAAAAAATATAATTTTATAGTAAATATCATTTCGAGGGATCGGGTCGGGTCACCGTCACCAAGGAGAGAGAGCTTCGGGGTAAGCCTAATTTTCGATCAAATTAATTTACTTCAACAAAATCGCGAACGGAAAGGTCAAAAATACATACATTGACTAATTTGACTGCTCCTACCCTTAAGCGTCGATGACACAGGGCGAGTTTACAAGCTACTATCTACTAAGTTTAAAAGCGGGTAAATCGGCGAGTGAGATTGTCAGGATGACACACAAAACTGTCCACTAGCTCAGAAGCGTAGGGAACTGAGGCCGCTGCTAGCGCCAGTAACAAGAATAACGACGACTGCGTGAACTAATTCTTCAGATATTTGACAGTCGAAATCAGCTGTTCATCGGAAGCCATGTTGGAAACATAAATAAACCAATCACGAGCAAGCGGAGCAAGCGTGTAGGCGAGTAAAGTTGACGACCTTTCAACTTTTTTTCGTAGATTGTCAACAATCTGCTAGTTGCTGCTAGTTAGCAAGTGACACGATGACACTGGGCGAGTTTACTAACAGATAGTGAATTTCCCAGATAGTAGCTTGTAAACTAGCCCTGTGTCATCGATGCTTTACCGAGCCCACCAGCTTAATTTCTCCTCACAACATTCCTGATAATTGTGTAAGCCATAGTTCCCCGTTGCACGTGGAATTTTGTAATTACGTTTTTACAGTACATAATGAGTACCACTCTCATGGCAACTCTTCTCTGAAACACATTAGTAATAATACCATAATTGTATATAGACAAGCAGCAAGTAATTTGTATTTGAGGTCAGTCGGGGCTAACGCATCGGCGAGAAAATTGCATATATTCAAGCTACGTAGTTTAATAGCTGAACTAATTGACTGAGCATATCGCAGTCGACGTCCTGTATTAGCTTGATTATTTGGCATTTCATCTGTTTGTAAATTTGTGTGTTACGTTTTGGTTCCGATTCAAGATGGTGGTAGATACTGTTGGATAATAACTTTTAATCCGCCAGAGTTCGTATGAACGTGGTTCCTACTAGAAGTTGTCAAATCGGAATATTCGATATTACGGTACCTACCGGCCTGAAGAAAGTTTGGAAAAAGAATTCTCATTGAGATATACACATTTCTTTGGACAAATTGTACTCGTATATTTAACTTATTTGAAATAAAAAAATGTAACAATTTTTTTTTTAGTTAATAATTTAGTTAAATAGGTAGGTGTTTAAGTACATATATGTACAAATTTTATGAATTCGGATGAAATTTTAGTTTTGGTTTATTAAAAAAGAGAAAATTAGAAACTTACTTCTTTGGACGCATTGAATTTACGCAATCCACTTTAAAATAATGTGAATTTGAATACAGCACAATAGTTCCAAATGTTTCCAACAGTTCGGAGCCAGTGAGATTATGGCACTCTCAATTGGGCTACGTTGTGAAGCTGAGGGTAATGTGAGGGTAACGAGATGGGAAAGAGGAAATTTAGGAAGTACCTGGCCATTCAGATCAGGTCACCAAACATTCCTAAAGCCATTTCAAGGAATGATTGATTTCTGGTTGGTGGTCTTTCCTCAGGGCGATACTGACAATATATTCTGCTCTGGAACAACGTGCCGCTAGAAGTATGTATTGATAATGAATTTTTATTTATTTAATTAAATCAAATTTACTTGGGATTTGAATTCGTGGCTTTCGGATCTATAGTCGAGGTGACATTCTTTCTGCGTCACTCTCCATAATCACACATTATAAATATCATGTACTTATAAATACAATCAAAACAGTGAAGCGAAGCATTTTAAGTTGTCAAATAAAAATATGACCCATTGTCAAAAAAAGTCAATGCTGCTTATTTTTCTATTGCGTAATGTGGTGTTGAGAACGGAAGCGAAACAATTCAGTTATTCACAATACTAGCACTAGTCGTAGCACATTTAAAAAAATATTATAAGCCATTAAAAATATTATAAGTGGAAGGTCATTAAATTTTGGGTAATACCAAATATAATACATATAATAAAAACCAAGTAAGAAAAAACAGTTTAAATCTTACACATCGGCATATTTAACTACGCAGATGACACCGCTTTATATTCTAATTTTCTAAAATCGTATTAATGTAGAGGGTATAACCGCACGTAGCCGAAGGATTTTAACCAGCATTCTTGAACGTAAAAGTGTAGAAAAAGTGAATATCATTTTGCTGTCCGATGATACTTTTTTTCTATTAAAAAGAAAAAAAAAATATTTTTCAATCACACGTCGCTACTGATCACACTCCCACACGTCGCGTGATACTCTTGTATTACCGTGCTGCTTGAACGAGACGGAGTGCTTATCACATGACCCTAGAGGCTATACCCGACTACTCACTTGCGACGCATGATGGAAAAATAGTTTTAATTGTTTTTCATTGAAAAAAGAATCATCGGGCAGCAAAATGACATCCAAATTTCTTACTCCAATTATGCTGAGAAATCGCTGGTTAAAATCTTTCGGGTTCGCGCTGTTATACCCTGTATAGATACAGTAGGTATCTACCGATCGTGAGTAAATTGAAAACATTAAACCTCATTGAAAATTATTTTCGTGAAGCAAACAACACAATAATACTAATACTGAAATTACAGTTTTAAAAAAATATATTTTCAGAGTCCATGAATGAAAAAATATTGAGAATAAATACATTGTGCATTACTTTTTAAAGGTTTTTAGAAGAGACATTTAAATTAATAAACAAGCCAATCAGGGAAAGGGGAACAAACCAAGTTGCGCGAGGCGACGTGACCGTTCCCTTTTCCGTGATTTGTCAATAAATTAATCTGACAGTATAGCGGCAATCAGTCCTCGTTAATTAAATCTACCACGAACTACTAGTTCATTTAAAAACATCACATCCTGCTCAGAAAAGTCCCACAATGGACCGCGTTGCACAACTTTGCTTTACTTTAGCGAACTCTACTTTTCTGCGCAGGGTCTGTTTTTTTTTTTTTTTTTTAATTAGCTCCAGATAGGAAGCCCGGAGGAAAATAATCCCCCTCAGGTCCTATGTCATCTTTGGGGATGCTGTGAGGAGGGTATTTTTAGGAAAGGTAGGAGAGGAAGTTGTGGGAAGGAAAAGGGTATGAGTGGTGGGTGGGAATCTGGGGGTCAGTGGGTCTATGAGTGACGGTCGTATATCCAGCCCTCCCACTGCAGTGCAAGACGATGTTCCGTGAGAGTACGGCGGGAGATGGAACTCCCTCAACCATTCTCTCCCGATCCGGCCTGCCATGCAGCTGGTGGGCAGGTGAAATACGGCAGAGGCGTTGGTTATCCAATAAATGGTTCCCGGGGCGGTGGTATCCATACCCGCCTCCTGAAGTGGTTATTTTACAATGCGCGCTCTTCGGTGGTCAATGTGTGACTGATGTCGTAGTTTATTCAAAAGATTCTCGAACCCTCCAGGTGCCAAAAATATGGCCACGAGGTTCGCCTCCATCTCAATATGATACCCAGATTTCATTTTACGGTAAGTCTATTATTTTGGATGTCTATGGTTTTTACTTTTTACCTTTATAGCTATTATTATCAAAACTTTCCAACCTTCTTCTCCTCCATCTTATTCTCTTCCGCACCCCTTTAAACATCAGAACACACCCCAATTGGAGATGCCATAGACCCACTGGCTCCGGAATGTTGGGAGTAGTTGGTAATCTTGTACTGTATTTATTTAGTAAAGCAAAAAAAACTTTGGAGAGAAAATACTTTTTATCGGGTGATTGGATATATTTTGGTAGCCGTAGGTATAACCAAAATCATGGCGTATCCCTCTTCTGAGCGCTTATAGAGATAACTGTGTCAAGTTGTGCCTACGTTGAATTAAAAGAAATAATAATGTAGGTGTTGAAAGCGTGGAAAATGAACGGCCATTGCGTGAAATTGGTGTTTTCTAAACGTGGCACTTCGAACATTGAACATTGAACATTGTTGAACATTGAACAATGGCAAGACCTCGTCCCACTGGGCACTTGTACCTATTAAAAGAATAATAAATTCTTACTAGCAATACTTATATTAACGTATCTATAAAATTAGATGCATTTTTCCCACACTCACGATGCATAAATGCATATCGTCAATCTAGTGTAAAACTGTTATAAACGACATTTATTTCATTTTAGGGTTCAGTAGGATCATACCAAACTTTCTCTGTACACCAGATATTAAAATATATATTTTTCTGGTTAAATTGATAATGTCAATTAGTCCTAAACGACTAACTAAGAAATATGTTAATTGTTAAACTGTTCTAAGTGAGTTGCACAGTTTTACATTCATATAAATATTATATTATGTCTATTCTACTTTTTTAGGCTATCCTACGTAGGTAGTTACCTATTTGGTACAGATTTAAGCAAAAAAATTCTTCATTTCGCACTCGATTGTTAACAACAATTTTTTTTTTAAATTTTAAGTTTCGTTGTAAAACCCAAAGGTCACAAAATTAGTTAGGATTGTGTTATACTAAAGAATGGCAGGTTTGCGTGATCAGCCTAAGCCAGTCAGCTGTCAGCAGTCGTATTGGTCCCGTTTTTTAAATACTGATAAAAAAAAACATACAAATTATATAGTGTTGAAAAACAATGGAGATTACCCAGTCGTACAATTACGTAAATCTGTTGAAATAATTTCTGAATAGGCTACCACGCAATATGTTCACTGACTGGCAGTGTAATAAGTATTAGTAACTAGCAGTTAAAAACCCGCTCTGCCAGTTTTTAGTTAGTAGCTTTGTAACAAACTTCACGTACGAGGATGGTTTTGCATCCAGAGATGTACCCGTAGTTGGGTTCTTAAATTTCAACCGTACAGATGCTAGCGTATTAATACTATCAGATAGGATGGTTCGCCTTATATCACCACGAATATGGGCAATAGGCATAAAAATCGCTTGGCAAACTTAGGCTGGAAACGGCTGGAAAAGCGAAATAGTTTTGATTTATTTTATGAATAATTTTATAAGTAAGAAAAAAGTTAATTAATGGAAAATGTCACAGATATTCTTAGACATAAAATGTTATTTTTAAAAATTTACACTTTTTTATAGAGTAATTTCTTAATCTACGTTTTTTCACCACAAAATACGGTCTCTGTGTTATTATCAACATTGCATATCACATTATCACAATGTTTAGTGTATGTATATATAAATATGTTTATGGTTAATATGCTGTTATATGTGTATGTTGTTGCCACGCTGACGCGTTTAGGATTATTTCATGTATTGTTTTAACTAATCTGTGGAACTAATCTCCTGCTGACAAGCTACTTGCAGTAGCTTAGCGGTTATAAATTCCCATTGTATGTAACTTCTATACAATAATAAAAAATAAAAATAAATATTTAATAATAATTCTGCTCAAGGGAAACGATAACAAAAGCTCCAGTTTATGAAACGAATTTTTTTTCGGTATTTATTATGTAAACCGATTCGTAGTAAAGATTAATCGAAAATAATGATTTAGCATTGAGCTTCGCCTTATGCGTATTTGTGTTACGGCATCATTGGTGATGTCTCCTCTCCCTTTTCCCCCCCTCCCTCCCATCTCCCCGGCATACCTGAGCCGAGCGGAGGCAGGCACCGCACCGTGACGCATACAATGGCCTGAAGATTGTGATGAACATCACGTTTTAGAAAACGAAACGTTTGATCGATTTAACTGTACTTTTTATTAGTTGTCGAGTTGAGCCTATTATTATACGAACGCGTATTGCGACTGGAGAGTAATAGTTACACAATGTGACTAGATTGATAAAATCAATGGCCTATTTCAAAAGATATTAAAAAAAGTAGCATGGGATTTTATATCGACTCTCTCCGTGGTACGGTCCGGGTAAGGTCCTTGAATATGAATACAGAGGCCGCGAAATCGAATCCCGGCATGTGCAAGTTGTAGCAGTTCCTATCGCTACGATGGCAATATTTAATTTACCGCGGAAATACAATGGGTGCGGACCACACTAAATGCTTGCAGCGACACCGGCAGGCGAGGAGAGGGAGAAAGAATTCTTGAAGGAGTCAGTCTAGGAGCGAGCTGCGACATGGATCTCCCAGCAATCCAGAATTCCAACATCGGCCGACGATTTACGAACGCGAGATGGCGAGCGTCTACTACGTAATATAATATCTTAGTTTATTTTATTCGATCATGGTTTACTCTTAAATTTAATCTCACTATCCTTTCTCATTGGGATATAAAATTGCAATGAGATGGCGTCCACAATTTCTCTTAAATACCGATTAGATCCTTTTAGAATTTATCACGTAACATATTATATTTTTTAGAATTTATCACGTAACATATTATATTTTTTATTTAACAATTTACTCGTAACTAAGGTTGTCTTGGAGCCTTAGGCGACCTTGAGATATTTTTTAAGAATACCTTTTAATATTTAGAGTCTCATGCATAGTACTAATTTTGCGTTATTAATTTCCTTGTAACTTTTGCAATAAATTGATACGATGTATATCTGAGCTAGCCACATCTTTCATTTCTTTTGGGCACATCTTTATTCATGTATTATTTTACAGGTTAAACTTTACACTCACATATCTCTTACGTTACATTACAAAGTAAATTTTAATCATTTGAATTGTTTTACATCATTTTATGTCACATTTAATTCATATAAAAAGATTCGCTTAGTACCGTCCCGGTGAAGGGCCACAATTAATAATCAAAATGTTGCTTAAAAGGCTTTAGCCGTGTTTGGTGACGAGATCTGAACAGCCAGGTACCTACTTATCCACCTACTTCCCTTCCCCATAACCTCCTGCCTCACAAAATTATTATAGTCTTACTGCGGGATTCTCACAATTGCGGGATTTTCATTTTGATTTTTTTTTGTTTTTAAAAGAAAAACTACATTTCCGATTTACGAATAACTTGACAATATTCGAAAAACTTCTACCACCATCATTATAAGCTGATGATGTTGCTTGCGCAATGACGAAGGACTTAGCTAGCAGAGGAATTGCACCCACAAAGTCTTGGTGGCAACCAGACGCATTTTACTCCGCCATTCAACAACATGATGGGAAAATGATTCAAGATTTGTGAGCTGCTTACAAGTTTTTATTATTATACTTAAAATAAACTATAACATATATTGAAAAAATGTATCGAAGTTTCAATTATATGTATGTGATTAGTCAGACATCTCCAAATATTAAATTTTGAGATAACGAGGAAAGCGATAGTCGAATGCTCTCCATAAATCAAGCATTATTTACGCGTGTTTGTGTTTTACACAAAATATCCTATAAAATAACATCGGGAAGCATAACGTTAGAAAACGTTATTTTTTTTTCATGTCATTAATTGATTCTGCATTATAATTGATTTTATGTTTTTTTGAGTAATCCGAGTGTCGCAACAGAGGGAAGATACACTTTTACATATTAACTGCATACTCAACTCAGATTTAGATTTTTCGGAGAAGTCTGACTAATCAAGTGGAGGATCGATATATACCTACGTGTTACCTTTTTGCATTTTTTATCACTTCTACCTAATATTGCAAATTTTAATAACTAGACGGGGTGTCCAGGGGTAAAGTGCATTAACTTCTGGAGGTGATTCTACATGATGGGAGTAAAAAAGATTAACAACTTTTTCCGAAATTCCAACATTTTTTTCCCATTCAAAAAGACGTACCTACTAAAAATCCTTGGTGCGAGGTACGATCTTACTTGCTGAGAGCCTGCCGGCCGCCCGACTCGATTGTGATTGGCCCGTATCGTAACAGCGAAAAATAATAAATATGACCGCACACGCCGTACTAATTTTATCTTTTTACCTCAAAACTACCCCTAAAAGTTGGAATTTCGAATAAAGTTATTTATCTTTTTTTACTACTATAATGTAGAATCACCTCCCGAAGTTAATGCACTTTACCCCCGGACACCCTGTATATTTTTGTATTTTGCATTTGTTATTGATTTATGCAAAATAAAATAAACACGTTATATATAAAAAAAAGTATCGATCTACCTGAATATCAAGATTAAGTCACCGTTCAAATATAATGCCCTTTCAAACAATATTTTGTTTATGAATGAAGGTTTTTCACCAGGATGATATTGAAGTTATGTACTTCCGTAGAAATTCATATTAAATGAATAAATCTCCTCGAAAATTATTTTGTAGGTATTTTTAACAAAATTTCACAAAATACCTTAATACCGACATGGAATAATGAAAAGTGGTTTCTACAACAAGCATTTGCAATAATTATCAAAGGTACTTTGTACACTAATGACCCTCCACTGTAATTAATTGGCGCTGTGCGTAATTAAAAATATATTATACCTTGTTTGTAACAGTTACAATTAAGAGCTATTAATGGAAGTTAAACTTTTTTGTAGAACTGAAGTTAAATCAAAGTCAGAATAATCAATAAAATAATAAAGAAATAATACAAAGCGGGTCAACACAACGGTTCCTACCAATACAATTTTACGATAGAATAACCATGAACTACTAAAATTTCAACTAATTAGGTACCTATTTGGAATGTTATGCAATATGCAGTTTTTTTTAATCAACCATAAAAAGCGCGCATCAATAAAATCATGTTTATTATCTTACTAATCAAAAGGAATGGAAGCATTGACGCTTAGTGCTTACTGAAGAACTAATTAGGCGACTTGAGGCATTCGAGATGTTGATCTACGGAAGAATACTTAAAATAACCCGGATGGACAGGGTTACGAATGAAGATGTTATGGTTCGGATGAATGAAGAAAAAAACGTTATTAAAACTATAAAAATCCGAAAACTTCAATATCTTGAACATGTAATGCGACATCCATAGAAGACGGGGCCTTGGAAGAAGGAGAACCTGATGGCTGAAAAACCTGAGACAGTAGTTTGGCCTGTCTACTGAAGAGCTGTTCCGGGCCGCGGTAAACAAAGTCCGTATAGCCAACATGATAGCCAACGTCCGTTGAACGGACAGGGCACAAGAAGAAGCAGAATTATAAGTTATTATTTATCAGACGTATTTTCACATACAAAAATGTCAATAATTTCCTAGTGAGATATGTGTTTTTTTATGTTGACTTTTCAGTAACATTTTCAGTAACATACCAAGTTGCAATTGCAACCACATTCATCGTTCTACATATTTAATGCATTTGATTAAGAGGGAACAACCAGACAAACCGCAAATATGTCATTTTTAAATAAATTTTTTGCTGTGTTGACTCTTTTCCACAAAAAAGTATAAATTGATTTCGAGGGATTGTTCTTTTATCTGGTAAAGTTATATTTTAAATTATGAGAAAATATGTTTATTTTTAGCATAATAAGGTTATACCGTAAGTCGTTGACAGATTTGTCAAACAAAATTTTGTGTTATAGAACACACATTTTAAATCATATAATCATGCAGTAAAATAAATCAATAAATTATCTGGGAAAACCATGTTTCAGAATTTTAATTTTAGTTTAAATAAAATCATTTAAAAAAAGATCCGCGCACGTGTTTGGTCATGAAAATACTTCAGTTCGTCTATTTATTTACAAACTAATATTCAGTTTGTCTATTTATTTGCAAACTAATGTATTCAAAGTTTTCTCTCACTGACTACAAGTGCATAACGAACACTGTAATTTTTGGAGAAGAGTCTAAAATAGTAAATTACTTTCGACACGGTGACATTTCAGCTCACGATAACAAGAATGGAGCTTTTGAATTCATTCATTGTAGTCTCCAGAAGTATTAGTCACAAGAATAGAGGCAATAAAAGGGACCTGCAGTTAGTATTAAATAATAACTTGCTGTTGATGAACTTGGGGTTAAGTGAGTTAAGCTGGTTAATTTAGAATTAGACGGTGTAGGCTAGTGACTAGTGACTAGTGACTAGTGACATACCCAACATTGTATTGGACATATCCAACAGTACCTGCCTATATTGAACATTCCCAAGAGTAAATTTCAAATACCCAACATCGTTTGAATGGTAACTGATGAATGACTGGTGCGATGTTTTACTATTGCAATAGGCAATATTATTGAGTGTGGTCATTCATCATCGATAGTCATAAATCAATAGTTTTAAGCCCTTTACCATAAGGTACATAATTGTTCTGTTGTCTAAGCAAATCATGCCCGTGTAAACAACGATGAAATTAACACCTTCCACGAAATACGTTTTAAGAAATGAATGCTAATTAGTATAGGCATGCGTGCACATCGATAATTAATAATAACACGTGTTGGAAGTACCTAGATAGGTGTTTGTATTATGGAACTGTGAAAACGTCAAAAGAATATGTAGGTAGTCTATGTAGGTTACAACGAGGTCAAGTAAGATAGAACCTTTAAAAAGAGATTCCAGTTTGTGCAGTGATATACTCAAGTGTTGTTTGTTTTTAAAGCGGTTGGCATAAAAGAGTTCCAACTATCAGGAGCAAGTAAGACGATGGCAGTTTTGACACCCCCTTGGGGTGTTTCATGAGACTAAAGTAAGTGAGGGGGGACGGAGATTTATTTTTGAAAATAATTATTATTAACTCACAAATAATTGCTAAGGTTGCCTTATATATAATACCAGGTATTTGCTATACCTTTTGAATGAAAAAATATTATTCATTGGTCAATTATTTTGGAATGGAAGCGAATGACGGCACTCACTTTTTGGGTCTTGCCCATTTAGCACGCTCTCTGTCTCTCTTATACTTGCCTGGCAGCGTGTACCGCCACCCCATTCGATCGAAATGAAATTTTCATAATCATAATGAAATTTTGGATTTTAAGCAATTCAAACGATTGCAGCGTCTTCATTTTTATGCACGAAATAATTATCTGTTGATAAATTTTCGTTATTTGTTTTTGGGGTGCTATGCCGTGTTGCGCTACCTCCTTCTTTAGGCAACGTTTCGGACATCGTTGCAGTGTCCATCATCAGGGCAGATCCGGCAGATCACATCTACCGGATCTGATCTATCACATCTACCGGATCTGCCGGAGCATCAGGACAGATCCGGTAGATCCGGTAGATGTGATAGATCAGATCCGGTAGATGTGATCCGGTAGATGTGATCTGCCGGATCTGCCCTGATGATGGACACTGCAACGATGTCCGAAACGTTAGCTAAAGAAGGAGGTAGCGCAACGCGGCGTAACACCCAAAAAACAAATAACGAAAATGCTTTTGGCCGTGAAAATCTTAAAACTTGTCTGTTGATAAATTGGTCTCTGAAAACCGCACAACACGCGACAATCTGACTTTGCGTATTTTATTAGAATTCTTCATTTTTTATTTACTTACGCAATTACACTGAAATAATGTTTATTATTTTTTATTTGTTCAGACGCCAAATGGGCTTTTATATACAAAGTTTATAAAAAAATTGTACAGATAATACATAATATGTATGTGCATACAATAATTTCTTGTGCAGTAGAAACCTGTGAAATAAAAAAAAAATCAGAATATGCCTACTCGTGAGTTATAAAATACTATAAGAGATCATTTTTTTTAAGAATTAAGAAGTTAGCTTATAATACTCTCAGAGAGAGGTTGTACGTAGGTACGTCATCGAAGATCGTCCTCTTCCTTCGAGAAGACGTCGCGTACGACCTCTCTCTGGGACTACATATTATGTTATTTAATAATTAAATTAATTTCCATAGACATTCTAGAAACCCAGATTACCTTTAACAGTCTCTGAACCAACGTAACTATTGTATTTATTTTGCAACTGATTATTTATCATCATCGTCATCACGCAAATGCAGTCATTTCATTCCTGTGGTATTATTATGCGTGTAGGATATTGTTGTCCATGACAAAGACTATTAGTCAGTGGATATTGAAGTCATTTTTTACAGTTTTATTTAGGTTTTTATATTGATATAATTATTTGCTGAACAGAAAATTCCGGCTGCTTGCCATATTGCACTTTTAATAGGTGCCAACTTTTTAACAATTTAAGTGTAACATCGCGATTTTTGGCATATAGCTTTATCCATAAAAATGCGTGGAACATACACAGGACCATGACGTCACATACGACCTTTCGCCAGGACTACGATAATTTACAACGCTCTTTATCATGACTCCATTTAAAAAAATTGGCGAAATGATAATTTGAATTTTAATTAGTCAAATTATAATAAATTTCACCACTCTTTTTCAATGATAAAGGAAGTTGTGAAGAACATGAATATTAAAAACTCAATTGGAAAAACAAGGTTATGAGCTGCTTACCGCTGTTAACCGAAGATGTTTAAATAAAGTGATGTTGAACAAATTTTTTTTTTTAATAAAATTATAATGACTGCCCATAAAGTGTTTGCTTTCTGTGAACATTTTTTTTCTGAAAAAAGTTTATTATATTGAAAAACATACACTTCTACTAGGTTTCTTTAATTTCAATAATTGTGATTTCTGATGCGCAATTGTTTTTCCTTTGTAGGTAGTTTCCTTTCTTTTCATTCATACGAATGTTGATTGTAGAATGTAGAATGTAAATGTAGGCAAAACAAAAAAAAAACTGATATGCAATTTTATTGGTCCACTTTTCTAAAAATGTTGATTTCATAAATTTATTTCACTTTGCCGATAAATTAATTTACGAGTGTACGGTCGTTAGCAGTGCGTGATTTTTAAACATTTAATATTTTGTTGACGTCGTTAATTCAACTCCTGGAATATTAAATACCAAACTGTATTTAAATAACTCTGTTTCACAAGTGAAATAAAATATAAAAATGTTTGAACATTATGTGAAATACATCATAATAGTTAAATAATAACTATTGCGAATATTTCAAGGCGACGAAATTGTTTGCGTTGACACACTTAGAAATTGGCAAATCGTAACAGGAAGTGTCCAAATACATAGTTAATTTTATGCCAAATATGATATTTCAACAAAATGGAAAGTGTTCTATGAAAATATTTGACCCACTGTGATTATCACATCAAATTTAATTGACTAATTAAGTAACGATTTTCCAATTTATTCTTTTATTCACCAAATGGTCGTACAGCGCGTTTTCATCCCGCGACAAAATATCCCCGACACAATATACTCCGACAAAATATCCCCGACACAATATACTTCGACAAAATATCCCTCGACATAACATCCGAAGGACAAAATTTCCTACGGACAAAACATCCTCCAACAAAATATCTACTAAAACCTAAACTAACCTAACTTAACCTAACCTACCTTAACCTCACCTAACTTAACCTAACCTAACTTAACCTAACCTAACCTTAACCTAACCTAACCTTATTTTACATTTTACTATTTTTGAACAATAATTTATTGTCTTAACAGGTGGTCTGTATTATTTTTGTTCCATTTTTTGTTAGGTTAGGTTATGTAAGGTTAGGTTAGGTTAGGTTAGGTTTTAGTAGATATTTTGTCGGGTGATGTTTTGTCATTAGGATAGGTTGTCGGAGATATTTTTTCGGGTGGTATTTTGTCGAGAGGATGAAAAGTCGCGGAACCCGGATAGGTAGGTACCATTACCTTAAAATGGACCGACCTTTGTCTGAGTGCTTTGAGTAACGGGAGATCGGAAAGTAAATTAACATTAGATTTAAAATATGCTTAATGTATTAAGTTCACAAATATTTTTCAACATAAAAATTTGTACTGCAGGTATTAAAATATTGAAGCTCGCCTTTACTCAAAATGTTCTTTACATTATGTTCCCGTATTAGGATTGTAGCAAACACCGACTGAGGTGCCTTTAAGTTTCTAGAATTGTAACATTACTCGAAAACATTAAACTACAATATTAATACATAACAGTTCATTAAACCGAAGAAAATGTGTCTGATAAACATATTTTATTGAACCCAGGATAATATTCTGTTCTTTCTGAATATATTATATCAGAATCCACATACTATTGTGTGCTTAGGTATGACAGGCACATACTACCTTTGATTGACGATCGGAAAAACATGTTACTATAATGTGTACGGTGTTACTTTAATGTGTTACATATGACATAATGCTTATAAGTATCTTTGCTTACTTTACCGTAAAGTTACATAATATATACCATTAAAACTTTGAAGGAAAAGCGTTTTTCAAATATTTATTTTATATTTGACTGTGCATACCTATTACGGAAGACTAACAAACGAACGCATAGTCACTTGTACTATATAAATTAAAAAAAAATAAGCATATATATCTTGAATATACGCAATTTTCCGTTTTTTCTTACCACTTGTGAATGTTTTTAAAGTGCCTGAAAGTATAATGGGAAAATGGCACAAGAGTCGCAAATACTCTGAACCAGTTAGATTATAGCATACCCGATTGGGTATGCCGTGAGGCGAATGGAATGGGTAAGGAGTTGGAAAGAGAAATTCAGGAAGAACCTGGCTATGCAGATATAGTCACTAAACGGCGTATATAAAACGTGTAGTGGTTCTAACAAGGAAATATTGCTTAATTTATTTATAATGAACTCCCGAGTACCCGGAATGCGTAGAATGCTACCCAAAGGCATTTGTCACCGCCCCCGTTCCCCTCCCAGGTTTCCTATCCACTTTCCCCGTCTTCCCCCCTCCCGCAAACCTTACCCCTTGCCCTTCCGCGCACACCTCCCTCCTCCCCCTTCCAGGGTTCCCCTTCTCCCTCCCGCGATCCTTCCCCTCTCTCCCTCGTTCCGCTTCTCCTCCAGGTTTCCCCTTCCTGTCCCGCCTTCCCTGTCGCTAAACTCTATGAAATAAATACATTTTTTTTTTAAACTCGAGCGCTACTACTGAAAAAAAATATACTAATGTCATAACGCCAGAGCTCACCCTTATATATAGAAAACATCGCGGGCGTGCCCACAACAAATCACCAAAGTTTCATCGCAGTCGGATAATTGGTACGGGTTGAGCTTAAAATCATGCGTCTCTTTGTGCATTTTCTAGTAAGATGTCTAAATCCCTACCCCAGTAGAAAATTGCAGTATCATGTACAAATAAAAAAATCAACGTTTAAATCTAATTGGAAAATATCATTGATGTAAATTTGGAACAGTAGTGGTCCTGTATGGATCCCAGCGGAACTCCATATTTATTAAAACGTGGTTGCTATTTTGTTTGGGTTAATGCTAACGAATTGCTTTTTATTGCATTAAGCTTATGAAATATGTAAAATGTACTTAGGTGTTATCAATACAATAATAATTGAAATCGCATATTATACGGTCAAAGAACTCTAGAATAACTTGTACCAATAATTTACAATATGTTACCCAACGCAATAAAAAGCTGTGAATTGAGTGAAAAAACTTTTTTTTACTAATCTCTGTTTTTACGCTTTTCGTTTAAATGTTTTTTTTTCCATTATTATTTTGTCTTGTCTTTTCTTTTTATTTCTTTCATCTTCTCTGTCCTGTATTTCTTATAAATTTTTAAACAATTTTTTTTTACAAAATATTTTTTATGTAAGTATTTATGTGTAATGTAATAATGTGTATATTTTTTATGGACCTATCTCAATTTTTAAAAAAAGTAAATATCCAAAGAACTCGTTGACAAACTGATATCAATCGGTTTAACGGGACTTAATTTTACAATGTAAAAAACTGTAAATAAATAATAAAGGAATTTATTAATAAAAAAAATAGATAGGTACTAAGGCTCTGCAACCTGGATCGAAAAGAAGAAGATGGAGAGATACGAAATTACGAATGCAAGAGGAGAGCGCTAACATATACAGCGACAAAATCGATGCGAAAATTGCGAAAATGTTTAATAAAACACGACTCGTTTAAAATAGAGCAAAAATCTCGCAGGCATTATATTAAACAGCATTTAAAGAAACACTGTGAATTTTTTTCATACATATAACTTGTAAAATAACTGCAACAAACGTGTTTATAATAATTTTTGGAGCATACTTTGCAATTTTTTTCTATGGAGGGAATTTTATATAGTTTGCGTTTCGGCGCGGGCAAAGTATAGATATTATCTTCAAGAATAACATATATATTTTTTAAGAGCTTTAAAACCGGTAGAAATCCGGGTTGCGGGCCCTTAGCGGAGAAGCGTGAAGTACATCGAAGGTTCAATTTTCTCGGTTCACAACACGAAGATTTACACTGATTGACTTCTCTCTGACTCTTACCAATAAAACCGCAAGATACAATTTATTGTTGCGAAATTAAATGCACAGTTTATTATAATTATGTGAAAAGTCATTTTGAATAAATAAATATGTTTAAGTACTTATTTCTTGCGCTCATCACGGATCGCTTCTTTTATGCAATTAGAGGAAGACACAAGCAAAAATGTATATATTCTTAGGGCCGGTTTTATAAACGAAGGACCAAATTTCAGTTATGTAACGAACCGTTTTTCATTAACGGACCGCTATCCGTTCATTGTCTTATTTTACGTATTATAAACAAATGTGCATCACTGGCGGTCATGGGTTACATTTAGTCCGAAAGTTTTATTACTTGGGTCACTCTCCGCATAACAATGCACTAGACTATACGGTATATTGTTGTACGGATGCATCGACTTGGAGATTCCTGTAAAATCGCCAGCTGCTTGCAGCATTGATCCCAGAGCTTAGAAACGTAGTGTTAATAATAACTTATTTATTGTTATTAAGTTTAATTTGTAGAACCCATTTTAATTTAGATTTCTCATATTATTGTTCAATTTATAAATAATATTATTATTCAATTTAAAAAAAAAAACTGTTTATTTATAAACAAGTTCTTCTATGTAATTATTAATTATTATTACGCGTGACAGCTATTTCGCCTTCTGAAGGCATTATCAAACTAGGCGAAACAGTTGTCACGCGTAATAATAATTACACAGCAGAACTTGTTTATAAATAAACTGTTTTTATAAATTGAACAATAATATTATCGAATATATAATTGAAATCAAGCTGGGCTGGGGTTACTGACTGATTTCGATAATATATAAATAACCGAGCGCCGAGAACAACTTTCTACTTAAAACTGTCAAAAAAACGTCAGCAAACGGATCGTTAACCATTTAACTGGCCAAAATCGGTCCGTAAAGCATTAACCGCTACATAACCGAACGGTAGCCTTGCGAATGTTTATAAAACGGCAAAATCAAGCGGTAGACCAAATATTAGCTAAAAATGGTATCAAGCGTGACGAACGGATGGTTATAAAACCGGCCCTTAGTGTGCCTTATATCACCACTAATATAAATAATGGGCATAAAAATCTTTTAGCAAATAGAGTCAGAATTTCAAACGACTATGTGTTTTTTTAAATTTTATTTATACTGTGATAATTTTAACCATAATTTGTTTCTAAGTTGTTTCTCATAGGCGTCCACACATTTCTAATGAATTTTTTTTTGTAGTTTATGGTTCTATTTTTTATAAAGTAGTTAAGAATTTTATTTTAATTCTACCCAATGGAAGCGATAGGAAAAGATTCAATTTATCCATAGCATTTTTTGTGTATTTAAAAAGTACACTAATTCGTAGCAAAGATTTATCTAAAACTAGCTGATCCGGCCACGCGTTGCTGTGGCTAATAAAACACAACGCTATCTACTGGATGGTTATCCAATCTCTAACAATTACATATCGTTATGTTTCAACCAATTTACACAAATCGTTGACAAATTACATACCTAAACCTTCCCGCAAACCGCATGAAAATCCGTTCAGTAGTTTTCGAGTTTATCGCGAACAGACAGACAGACAGACGACGCGGGGGACTTTAATGTAATAATATGTAGAGATAGAGATAGTGATTTATGAGTAGCTTCGCCTTAAATACAAAACATGTGAGAAAAGAGCTCATCTTTTCTGATATATTTTGTAAAATATATATGTATGTATGTAACCCATATTTTTTTACTTTACAATAAAAAAATGTAGTTTTTACAAAGTTCATAGGTATATCTTCCTGAGTAATGTTTTTATTCGTTTTTTCGGATGTTGATTTATGATATATGTATAACAATGATCATAATATTATTAATATTAGTTAAATTAACAGTTAAATTGAGTAATTAGATTAACGCAACCATTTGCAGTTTATAGTAATTTTATTCATGAGCTATGGAGCTTCGAAATATCACCTTAATGTTAATAGGTGAGATATCAGATTCCTTGCAGATATCATATTTTTAAACTATTCAAAAAAATAGTTTTGAAAATTCCACGAAGCCATTATTATTGTATAAAAGTAGGTACTTTATGAATAAACTTAAAAAAGAATGCTAGCTAGAATCTAGAATATTTTATAGCTGAATTTCTAAGTTTCAATCTTTTTCCTGCATTTCGATCTATTTCCCCCCTTTCCTCGCTCCGTTCCATACTGAACGTGCCAATGATGCACTCTGCACTCGCACAAGTATGTGGTGAATATTACAAAGTATAGGAGTATGTTAAGCTATTAAATTATTTATTTATTGCTGTAATGAATATTATAATACGATGGAGGTGAAGGCTATCCACCCATCTATCACAATGTATTATACAGTAAAACATGTTTTTTAATACTTAACCCTAGAAAGATAATCTACGTCTTTGCGACGTAAGCGAGACACAATTATTGCTGTATATTTTTTTATTTATTTATTTCGCAATGTAGCGCGCTATCTATCCCAGTTAGCTCAGTTGCCGAGCAGAGCTTGCGCGGGGTAGCTCTGTCACCAGTAACCACGGTAAGTACAATAATTACGGAGAAATCACGGACATATGAATATACATGGACCTGCCCTAAGTGATAAAAACGTATTATTTCCCCCTCCACATGGCGCCGGCTGAAGCACCTCCTTGGAACCGGCTCGCTCCATGGGGAGGGGATAGAGCCTCGCTTGAATCTAAAATATGTGACGTCATCATTCTTGCCGTGAACAGCTAGAAGGTAACATCCATACATTTAACGAAATACAACGCCAAAACAGTAGCGTATTCTATACAGTATATCTACATATCAATGTGCACATAGCGAATGTGGGCGGTTCTCCAGTGTGCTCATCGGTGGTTACAGGGGTAAGTAAATTATGAAACATTTGTAATAGTGTTTTAACTAAACACGGCAACAAAATATTGCTATGTGTATTGGGGCGAGTCTTTTTGAGGCGAGCATTTGACCTTAGCAAATATGTTATTATCGTGGCAAGCAATTCGCGCTCCCATGTAAAAAGGTCTATTCATTCAAAGCAGATTTTGCTTTTAAGAACTAAATGGTGATATTGTAATGCGAGATGCCTATTTACTGTCAGATTGATTGTATAACGAATCACAGTCATCTTTCCCCTCTTCCCCCTCCATGGTTTGGTTTGACCCCTCACCCGTAACTGCTTGTCTAGTCATTTGGATGTCTATGGGAGAAATACATACGCCATACGTTCGACAGACGTACGGGTAACTTTCGGACATGTTCTTATAAATTTGATTTAGCGAATAAATTTTATTTTTTATTTTTTTACTTTTAAGTAAAATGACTGATTAGCATTTAAACTTTCGTAGCATATTAAAAAACACGATTTAAACATAAAATAAAACATGATTGTTCATTTAAAAAAAGACTTAATAGTTCATAATTGATTTGTAGTTATTATACAGTTATTTTTAAAATTACAAATAATTTGTTTGGACGATTATATTCACTCTTCTCCTGTACGACTAGTCAAGTTACCACTAGCGGTAGTCGCTCGAAGCAAAACAGCTCCATAGGAAATACAAAGAAATAGTGCTAAACGATTGTAGTTGCACGTTAACCTTTAGGAACGAATAATATGATGTTCTGGAACGTACTACGCTTTATGTCCCCGTAACTTCACCAGAGCCAGGCAACGGAGGCTTTTTTATTTTTTCAAGAGGCAGGACCAACCTTACAATGATCATGTCTTTCGGTAAACTTTCTAGGTGACTGGACACGCTTAATATGAGTATTCCTAGAAAAAACCTTTGATTCACCTTTATTACTTTAAAATACAACTATTTTCATTCGGAGCGATGGAAAATACTGCATTCAAAATTTCAACACAAAATATCATAGAATACGGATGTAAATTATTGTACCTAAATTACGTAAATTATTGGCTGCCAGTTATCACCAAATATCACCCCACACGAAGAAAAATTGAAATTTTAAATGCAGTATTTTCCATCGCCCTGAATGCAGATAGTTTTACAGAAATAAAGGTGAATCAAAAGGTTTTTTTTCTAAAAAAATATTCGTATTAATCGTGACCAGTCATCCCTAAAGTTTACCCTTATTTCTTCTGGGGTAGCATTAAACTTCAGTTAATTAGGGGCCTTTAACCAGCCAGCGGCCGAAAATCCACATTTCGTCGAAAGATGTTCTTACGATCGTACAGGGCGGTTCCAATGAGAAAGATTAATTACTTTTCTCCGCACCAGCTTTTTAAAATTATAATTCAATATCAATTTTATTTCATTCCAAATTTGCTTTAATTTATACCTAAATCAAAAAATGCTGAAAGGCGTGATAATAAAACTATTAAAATTAAGTACTTTTTGTAATTATTTTTTGATCATAAGTATTTATCATTTTTCAATAATGTCTATGCAAAATAAGAATAAAAAAAATCTTAGATGTATTAATTTGTAACACGGTAAATAAATAGACAAAATAGAGAAGTTTTCGTCATAATTAAGTGTTCGGATATTTATTTTAATGATTTTATTTGAACTAAAATTAAAATTTTTAAACATGCGTTTACTAGATAACGTATTGAATAGTTTTACTGCGTGGTTAGGTATATGATTTGAAATGTTTGTTGTGTACTACAAAATTTTGTTTGAAAATTTAACAAATCTGCCAACGACCTATGGTATAAACCTTATTAAACTAAAAATTATCGTTTTTTTCTCAAAATTTAAAACACGCGTTTACTAGATAAAATAACAATCTTTTTTCGATTTATAATTTTTTGTGGAAAAGAGTCATTACGTCTAAAATTTGATTTAAAAATGACATAATTCCGGTTTTCTCTGGTTATACCCTCTTAATGTGTTGTATAAGTGAATAGATAGTAGTGTTAACAATGGCACGGTAATGTACGAGTACATAGCGCATTGTGTAGATAAGCTCAATAGCATCTAGGGGTCAAAATGCACAAAATTATGAGAAAACAATATTGTACCACAAACATTTGCATTATAAGAGATTTTAATATATATCTACATAAGAACCTATGTACGCTGTTTGGTTATTGCGATTCATTAGAAGGCTGGTATGAAGAGATATATAATACGAGTATACTGGAGGTTCAAGTCCGACGTTTTGATCACAAAACGGTTTCAAATGCACAAAAAAATGATCACCATCGAAAATCCTACTTTTGGAATGCATAGATACGATTTTTTGTTAAATTGATGATGCAGAAAAATTTCAAATTTAACAAGAGATTTTTAAAAGGTATTTGCTTTTTTTACATTGGGAAGTTGAAATGCCTGGGGACCTGGAGAGAAGGGTGACTATATATACGTGGTGTCCATAAACCAGTGCCATACACAAGAAACTGTGTAGAATCTGAAGTGCGTTAGGAGGGTATGAAAATTTTCAACCAATGTTGGGTTACGAAAAGGAGGGTTTTAAAATTTTTAACCAATAAAAAGGTGTAGATTGGTATTCTAAATTTTGTAAAGAGAATATGTTGTCAAGCATACTTAACATTTTATTCATAGAAACAAAACTCATAGACCATATAATATCTTTGAAAGTCAGTGTAAATGTCGAGAAAATCAATTAACTGCGGTCGCGCGTCGTAAAATGATTTTGGCTCTCACATTACTACCAAGTTCCGTTTTTTGTTACATCATCATATTATGTAACGTTTATGATTATGTTGTAATATATTTCTGAAGTTCGTTTGAAATATTTCTCTTCTGAAAAAGATGAAATTGACGACATTATTTCTAATACGAAATATTTAATATTAAAAGTTTAATGTAAACAATTCTTTCATGATAATAACGAAACACAACGCCATCTACTGGATCTGAACCTTTTTATAACGAAGTGATAAATAAACTCACACTAAATGAATCCACACCGCCCACTTGCCTGCCCGCTCGTCCACCACATACAGACATTCTCCTTTTATATTATATTTCAACCAATTTACACAAAACATTGACAAATTATATACCAAAACCTTCCTCATGAATCACTCCTATCTATTGGTGAAAACAGACAGACAGACTTTAATTTATAATATGTAGTATAAACAATTATAACATACTTAGTTAAATTTCATTAAGATTGCACCATTATCATAGTATTATACTAAAATGCACAAGAGTCCCAACTACTCCCTTCTGAAGCTAGTGGGACTATGGCATCCCCAATTGGGGTATGTTGTTAGGCTGAAGCTAGTGGGAAGAAATCGGGAATAGGGAAGCGGGGAAGTACCTGTTATTAACATCTGGTTCCCAAACACGGCTAAAGCCGTTTGAATGGTGGTCTTACACCAGGGCGATACTGAGAGTATCTTCCAGTCTGGAACTTTTGCCAAATTAGAGAAATTATGTTATCCCGATAGCATTTGCTGCAATATAAACACACGGGTTTTACTAATACATATTTAAAATTTTACACAACTTATAAACATCCTTTTAACCTGCATTAGGTGAAATTTAAAACACGTTTATTATAAGGGGTAAATGTTATAACCAAAGATATTTAAATATAATAGATGTGCTGTCTGCAGTTTTTACTAGGTGGGACTGCGCTTCCGGTTGTCGCCGATATTGTTTACCAATTAACAAACAAACTAAATGAATGAATAATTAACGAATAAACCAAACGAACGTTAAACTAAATGAATGAATTCTTTCCGTATTCAAACTATATTGTTAACCAATACTAATGCACACCTTAAAAAAATCAACGAAATAGGTCGTAGTCGGCCGACAGCTGCGCGGACATCATAGCATATCTCTTTTGTATTTGAATATCTTTGGTTATAACATACTACTTTGTTTTGCCATTCCTTCATAAGGAGAGTATTAAAACTTTAACCGCAATTAAATTAAGTTTCATATCATAAAATGTTGGATTTATCGGGAAACAAAGAAATTAAATCATTTATGATTTACCTTTATTGGCATTGATACTTTGTATCAATATTAAAGTGGGGGTACACCAAAGATCTGTCCTCAGCCCACTGCTATTCATAATGGTCATGAATTATCTAACAAGCCAAGAAATGAACAGTATTCTCAAGACTATGCTTTTTGCAGATGATGTAGCACTGATAGCAGATAATCATTGTGACTTACAGAATAGCCTGGAAAGGTGGAGAAAGATCCTGGAGGATAATGGCCTAAAAATTAGCAGGAAAAAGACTGAATATTTGTATTTACCATTTGAAGACACAAATGCTGTAACTCTTTCGATGCAACTGGATGGAGTAACATTAGCCAACTGTGATTCATTTAAGTATCTGGGCTCACTAATCCACAGAGACGGAGGATGTGCAGCGGATGTCATCCACAGAATAGGTGTGGGATGGATTAAATTTAGATCCGTAACAGGAATATTGTGTGACTCCAAAATGCCTATAAAACTGAAAGGAAAGATATACCAGACTATTGTAAGACCCGCAATAATGTATGGCTCCGAATGCTGGACTATGTACAACTCCTACACTAGGCAACTTGAAACAGCAGAAATGCGAATGCTTAGATGGTCGGCAGGAGTATCACTAAAAGATAAGATCAAATGTTCACGCATTCGTGGTAGCCTGGGTGTCACAGACATAAATAGTAAGCTGGAAGAACGACAGTTGAGATGGTATGGACACATAAGACGGAGACCATCAGACCACACAGTGAGGCAGGCAATGTCTATGGAGCTTCACCGACAGTCATCCAGAGGAAGACCGAAGAACTCCTGGATGACTCAATGTTCCAAAATTCTTCAGAGAAACGGCCTGGATGAACGCGATACCCAGAACAGAAGATATTACAACCTGAGAACGAGAAGAGCCGACCCCAACAGCCTACCTAGGCAATGAGTTGGGACAGCGCAAGGAAGAAGAAGAAGATACTTTGTATCAACACGTGATTGTTATTGGCAATTTTACTGTTATGTACTAAATTAAAGCGCGATATTGAAATGGTATAAAATAAAACGAAAACTTCACTTAGTTTACAAGAAAACATAGTAAAATGAGATTACATATAGTCATCCCAGTTGGACAAGGTTCTAACTAACATTTTTTTTTAAGTGACCTTTGAAAGCAAAACTATTTCTTTTGCTCATTTATATCACCAAAATAATTTTCAGAGCCATCGGTGTTGTATTTCCGTAGATACTTGTATGACGAAGTTCTAAATTCAAGTTTTTAAAGCCTCATTTATTTTACAAGGTTCTAACATCATTTTTCAGGTGGGGCAGTGTTTTTTTTTTTTTAATTTTATTCATTACTTTTACTAATAACATAATTTGAGGATTTTTCGACCAACGTGCTAGGCACATGCCCACGTGGTCTTCACTTTTGTTGGATAGGTTTGCAACTTCACCTTGCCACGTTCTGAGATGTCGAACTTTGCAAAGACAATTTCTTTTTTTGGGTTCAATGTCATGTAAAGTATTTTAATTTAACAAAATTTTAGGCAAACATTTAATTAGAACACCGTCCTATCTTGGATTGGCATAAGAATATGTAGTTAGAACCTTACGCCCTAGCTGGTTGCATAAGGTTCTATCTGCACGATTTCTATTATATTCTAAAATAGTTAGTATTCGTACTATTTAAATACTTTCCTATTTGATTTCTCGTATATCAAAACACGGTAAAGTGAAGTTAGAACCCTGTCCAACCAAAACGACGATATATTAAAAACACTTTTACATGTTTCGTGGATGAAATTAATGCTTAGTTGTATCTCAATAAAATATTGAAAGTTGACAAGTTAATGCAAAGGGACCCGCCCAGACCACTCCCGAAATAAACTATGGACACTGGTTTAAAATAAACTTTACCTTGAAAAGACGACAGATTGCGAGTCAAATATAACTTCAGAGTAAAGCAGAACTCGTTTTAACGTCTAGTAAATATTAAAACATATTTGAAAAGTTTTACGTTTTATAAACATTTATCAGTTTTTTAACCGGTTGTAAAACGATAGGAAATTCACTGGACGATAGTCTGTTTGGTTATAATATTACATAACTTTAAAAAGTTAGTTAGCTGGTAGATTTTTTATATATCACATCCACGTCAAGTATTTAATGAACTAACTAACTAACCATCACGCCGTTTCCCCGCAGGGGTAGGCAGAGAGGACGGACCGCCAAACAACTCGGTCTTGGCACACACTCTTTGCCTCACTCACATTCATACATCGTCTCATACATTCTCTTCTATTATTCTGACTTTTGACACGACCCGACTCAAGTATCTGATTCACTTGATCGTGCCATGTCTTCCTCGGGCGTCCCCGACTTCTTCTACCATTCACATTCGCGTCGTATATTCTTCTTACACTACTTCCTTCGTTCATTCGCTCTACATGCCCAAACCATCTGAGGGTCCCTTTCTTAATCTTACTCATTATGCTTACATCAGCCTTACATTCTTTGCGGATATCTACATTTCTCACACGATCATACATTGTTTTACCACACATACGTCTCAGGGATCTCATTTCAACAGCATTCAGTTTACTTTCATCCTTCCTCTGCCAGTTCCATGCCTCACTGCCATACATCAGGGTAGGTACCAGGACTCCATTGTGGACTGCTAGCTTCGCTTTTTTTGACAGTTTTTTATTAGCGCCAACGGCATTCAGTCCACCATTAATGGAGTTACCGGCATTCACCCTTCTTTCAATATCTCTTTCAGCCTTCCCATCTCTCGTAAACATACTACCCAGATACACAAACTCATCCACCTGCTCCAAATATTCATCATTCACAACTATGTTGCATACTGTTTTCGTACTCTCCCTTTCAAACACCATGACTTTAGACTTACTTACATTCATCATTAGCTCATTCTTCATACATACTTCGTTCATCCTAGATACGAGAGACTGTAGATCTTCCATAGTGTTAGAAATCAGCACCGCATCATCAGCATACAACAGGCAACATACTTTCAGATTACTCACTTTCGCGCCCAATCCCACCTCTTTCAATTCTTGCATACAATTATCCATGTATAGATTGAATAACCATGGTGACATTACGCAGCCTTGCTTGACACCTTTTGTGATGTCAAACCACCCCGTAAAACCACCGTTTACCCTAACACACGCAACGCTTCCCTCGTACAGAGACGCAATTGCCTGTATGAGATTTGTATTCACTCCATACTTGGACAAAACCTTCCATAGCTTTTTCCTGTCGACTCGGTCGTATGCTTTTTGTAGATCTACAAAGGCGCAGAAAAGTTTCTGGTTTTTCGCCAGAAATTTCTCAGTAAGCATACGCAAGTAGAAAATCTGGTCCATGCATCCCTTTCCACTCATAAAGGCACCTTGCACATCCCATATTTTATCCTTTGTTTCCATTCTTACCCTTTCAATCAATATTCTTCCGTACAGCTTGCCGACTGAACTTAGCAGGCTAATAGCCTTATGATTTCCACATTCCATACGTGACCCTTTACCTTTGTATAACGGCATGATTACAGCCCTTCTCCAATCTAATGGCGTGTAACCCTCCTCTAAACACTGGTTAAAAAGTTTGCACAACCATGTGAGAATAATATGGCTATCTCCTTTAAAGTATTCGGCAGCAATATTGTCGAAACCAACAGCCTTACCATTCTTCATGCATTTTATCGATTTTTTTATTTCATCCACGCTGATTTTGATTGAATTCACTCCGTCATCATTCATACCCGATTCACTGCTGGCCTCACTGCATAGTATTAAATATTTGTGGGGAAATTTTGATCAGTCTGTTTAGGTAAAAATAAATTATTGGTTACATTTTTATACTGGATTTTAAGTTAGAACTTAAAAAATGTCATTTATGTACCTTTCTTTGTACTTTTTGAGTTTCTTGCAATTTTTACATCGGCCTTGATGCAAGAATATAAACTAACACTTTTTAACTAACACCAAATAAGTACCCAAAATATTAATGTTTCAATCTTTTACCTTCTTATATCTCCTTGCGAGTTATTAATTTGTTCGAAAACATTTAGGATGCCGGTGAAGAATTATCTCGTATTCAATAATTACTACAAAATAAGTTTGTGGAACATTTTTAATTAAATAATAATGAAACACTTTTACCGCTGTTTTTTTTTGGTTGTTTTGAACAGTATTTTGTAAAATAAAAATATTAATAAACTCTCAATAATCGCAACTTTTCTTTGTGGCTGATTTGTTTTCATTTAATAATTTTTCAGTTTGGTTGGATATTTTGGCCTCAAACCCGAATTTAAGATTTGTTTAAAAAAGGTTGCGCAGCCGTTTCTCTTAACTTAAAAAAAATATTTGAAATAATGATATGATATGACAAAATTTGTTAAACTAAATACAATTTTGGTTTATCAACACGTAAATGCTTTCAAGCTAATCGAGTTCAAATTTGACGATATTAATCGAATGACACAGGAAACATTATTTCCAGCAGGCAAACTAGATCGGGTTATCGAACCCGGATACATTAGGACTGAACCAACCCGTAGGGGGTGCTATAAGTACTGCAAGTACCTACTTCTCGCCTTACTGACGGCGTAAATTGACTAATGTATATATTTGTCTGAATTATTGATGGGCCAGGGCGCTAATGGGGTTTCCAAAAAGAAGCCGAAGGGAAAGATGATTTGATGCCGGTTTATGATCCTTTACCTACACTAACTAATCCTTTACCAACACTAACAACTGATTGTTATAGATTTATTGTTTTTGTTATGCGGACTTAGTTTTAGTCAGTTGTAACAAAAATTAATGTTATTTAAATCTTGAATTTAAATTTTAAAAATATTTTAATAGTTTTGGTAAGTCACGTATTAATTAGGACAGTATAAACAGTAAATAAATAATGCACAATTATTTTATTGTTATATATTTTTATTTTTTATTTTTTTCTAATCAATTTATTACCTACTGAAAAGATTATATCTGGACGTGTGATGTACACCGATTTGAAAAGAAAATTGATGTCACCAATTAACATTAGATGTTTCACCTGTTTAAGAGGAACGGCAGCGCTGCCTTTTTCATCCAAAACTTAAATATGGATTTTAGGCCAAATTACTTAACAAAACACTGAATAATATAAAAAAAAAAACAAAATGTATAGCAAATATCTTGTACGGGTGTGTGCTGTTCTATTTTTTGCGTTTTAAATTATAAAATATAAACAATAAAAAAATAAAAATTTTGTGTTATTCCGTAAAGCTATGTCAATATAAATATCTTTACACATTATAAAGCAAAGTCACTCCCGCTGTCTGTACGCTTAGATCTTTTGAACTACGCAACGGATTGTCATGCGGCACATGGAGTGATTTATGAGGAAGGTTTAGGTATATAATTTGATAAGGTTTTGTGTAAATTGGTTGAAATACATAATATATAAAGGGAGCGGGCGGGCAGCGGGCAGCGGGCAGCGGGCTGGCAGGCGGGCGGTGTAGATTTGATATGTATGCAAATTAACAGATGGCGTAGGTTTTAAAGGTTGGGTAATGGCATTGTCAGTAGATGGCGTTGTGTTTCGTTAGCCACAGCAACGTGTGGCCGGGTCTGCTAGTAATATATATTATAATATATAGATAGTACCTAAAGAAGGTAAAGAAGAGAATCACAAAGTTTAAGTGTATTTTTTTAAATTATATTGTCATGAAACTAGTGCAGACCCGTGAAAAATGAAAGAGACGTTAAAAAAATTGCATAAAAATTTTAAATTAAAAAAATTGCAATCGCGGAGAATCGAACCCTTCCTGATCAACTGCTTGGAAGGCAACTAAGCTGACCATTAAATTACCTATTTGAAGAACGGTGGAATAAATTCAGAAAATAAGAAAATAAGAATTAAGTCATTTTGAATAAGAAAAATGTACCGTATCCACAACCGAAATAATATCTACCAACTTAAAGTTATTAAATCCGATCACTTCATATTACTTAATTATTAGCACAATCTGTAACATGCAATAAGAATGCTGAAAAAGTTACCGAAAAACATATAGTATTAAATATTTTCAATAAAAAAGTTGTATGGTAAGTTTTAAAAATTAAAATAGTATTTATGTTTAGAGTGAAAAAATTGTCTCGGAGTAAGTCTGCGAATGATTTATTGTGGAGATAAACCAGTTTTGTTGCTGACGGCCAAGGTATTCGGTGATCATTGTACCCACATTTTTAGAAATAAACCAATACGCTAGAGAGGTTGAAAGATAGCTGGTCGAACTTCTGTTTTAGGACAACTTTGCGATTAACCTAGTCATAAGGAGATACACGAGATTTTCCTACATTCTAAGTCAGATTGAAAAGTCAGAGTGTATATTGTACAGTTAATAAGGTAGGTAAAATATTGCATTATTATAAAGAAAATAATATAAACAATATCAAACCAGTGCAATCACAACAAGCTCGCACCAATGAATTTGAAAATAATTGAATTTCCGATTAGATAAAGAACAAAACTGATGAAAGTTATAAGTTAAAGTGCCTTGTGGTATAAACAGTAGGTCTTGCATTTAAAAAAAATATTTGCAATGCATTCCCAGGGTTGCATGCGATTTGGAATTATTGTTAATTCAAAGTATAGACGGATGTTTCCGTTTTTGAGCAAAATTCCTTCTCTATTGCATCTCACCACCAATACCAGTTTTAGGTTTATATGAGTATATTCGTCAACTACACACATATATAACATTCAAGCGGTGATCCACGAGTTGGCCAATTACTAGCATTACAATAATGTCATTTGTCATTGTTAAATGTAATAACAACATTGTTATTATTATCTAATAATAAACAGTGAGTATCCCGCTGAAGTTTTATATGAATTTCTGCCAGCCTCGCGCAACAGTCGATGACATGGTTTTAAAACCCTTCTAAAAATACACAGAATCAAAAGGAATTAAATATTATATTGTATTGAAAAAAAATGATATAAAATAATATTTACACTCAGGCTGCCGTATTAACTATTGGTAAGAAAATTCATTAAAAATGCATGTCCTTTAACGGCGGCCATCTTGAATCAGTGTCTAGGCATTAAGTTAGAGGGAATGTTGATGATACACCTTACATGGCAAATGACGCTTTGAGTAAAATGCAAAAGTGATCGAGTAGCAGGCACCAAGGTAAGACTCGTTTAATTCGTTCATTCCATGGACACCCAGTTGCACTAATAATACGTCCACTCTGGAAGAGCTAGGCATCCAAAATCAGCTACAACATATTTTAAGATACTTTCCACGCGTTGCTAGCCAAACTGAGAACTCCTACCCGGAGAAACTCACATTCAATGGCAAAGTGGAAGACAGGAGAAGAAAGGGATGGTCACCAAGTGTAGCAACCAAGTACCACTGGTGTCCGGTGCGTTGGTATCCGCAGCACTCTACGCAGCGCAGAAAGTGGAGGTGGGGAAGAGTCTTCTCCACCACGGAAATTGAAGTGGGTATAACGATCTTCAGCAAGAAGATGATATCCACCACTTTTTGATCTTGAACCCATCATCTCTCCAGTCGTGATGTTACAACAAATTCGAATAGTCCAGATTACAAAATAAATTTGCGGCGGAGCACATTATTGCCCAACCTGTAGTTGAGCGGCAAACGTGTATTGACCGAATGAAAAAACTTTCGTATACCTGTTTGGTATGTTCTGAATTATGCACCGAATAGGTTATAAATGTGTACAAACGTATACCAACTTATCGAGAACAGGTTCTTGGTAACTAGTTGCAGGCACTAGGTCACTTGCAGTTGGCTTTACACTATTATTATTCAAATATGTACGGCATTACGCCAGAGAGTACTATGAACGGTAAATTGTTTTCGTATTCATTCATATTGGACGGGAAGAATTCCATTGAAAGGGAATGTTAGTTTTATTCACATGCATGGCAGTAGATTCAACAATTAATAATAATATAGTCGAGCTTCACACATGAATAAATCATAATAACCCCTTGAACGTGTTTATAATTAGATGACGTGCTGCAACAAAGGTTAAACAAAGAAGATGTTTAGTAAATTTTTAGAAAAGGTTAGGCAAAACTCAAAAACTGAATTTATGAAGCATCGAGTAAATAATGTATTTTTAATACAGGGCGTAACAGCATGTACCCGAAGGATATGAATCAGCGATTTCTGAGTCCTGAGCATATTTGGATTAAAAAAATTCATATCATTTTGCTATCCAATGATTTATTTTTTTATTAAAAATAAAAATAAATATTTTTCAATCACACATCGCTACTGATGACACTCCTACATGTCGCGACGGGATCACGTGATACAAGCGCTGTTTCGGGTGTTGTGGAACCGTGCTCCTGGAACGAGGTGACGCGAGAAGTGCGACGTGCTATACCCGACAGCTGAGTTGCGACGTGTGATGGAAAAATATTTTTATTGTTTTTAATTGAAAAAATTACCACCGGACAGCAAAACATTTTAATTATTTTTAATATGTTCAGGAATCCCTGGATCTTAATCCTTCAGGTACGAGATGTTACAGCCTGTTTTTTCCAAAGTTACCCACAATCTGGCAAAATTTTATTCATCCCTTAGCACAATAATAATTACTAGCGGAAAATATAGATTGTGCAATGATGGAGGACTTATATAGCCAGCAGAGGATGGAATCCGCGTCGCCCGGGTGGATAACATGGACATAGAGCAATCAAAACAATAATTGAAATTGTTTAAAGAACAAGATTCAAATGATGACAAAACAAACTTAACATATGTAGGTGATTTTTCAAGAAACCTGTTAATACCTGTAAATGGTCAAAATTTGATTATTTTTATGGGATAACGGGGCAACTATTCAAAATTAAACCAAGCTAACCTGTCTTTTAAATTTTTATGCTTTGCTCTATGTTTGCGAAACTTACATTTTTGATATCAAAATACCTACGTAAACTTGTACCTATTACATCCTACTTATAAATTGTAAGTTTCTCCCGACTTAAAACGAGTTTTGTAACTAGTCAGGATTGTCCTAGGAAGATTAAAAAATAATTAAAAACAATTAAAAAATTACGCAGGTGTGAAAATTGTCGTGATGGCCATTGACAAATTAAAGGTTAAGTGTTTTTCTCGATAATTTTTTATCTCTAACCATCTTACTAATAAACGTATTTTAAATTTCATTAATTTAAAAAACGTCACTCCATTCAAATGTCGCAGGAAATTAAAAAATATTTCAAAAATAATAAATGCGCACAGGAGACCCTGAGGAAAGCAAGGAGAGAAAGTTCTGGGGAGAAGAAGGTATATTATTGGGTGGCTAGGATCCTGGGGTAAATGTGTCCAAGAGTGACGGATGTACTCCCACTGCGATATGTCGAGAGAGTCCGGCTGGACAAGTCGTAAGGTCTCCCTCATTCGGACTCTCCGATCCGGCCCGCCACACAGCTGGTGACCAGATACATCCGCCACCAAGACCTAGACAGACATCACCCCATGAACCCAGCACTTTTACTAAGTTACCAAACGTGGCGAACCACTTAGGGGCCATCCATAAATTACGTGACAAGAATTTCGTGATTTTTTGACTCCCCCCGTCCCTGTCACACATCTCACATTTGTGGGACCCCCTCCTCCCTAGTGTGACGTCACATATTTTGTAATTTTACATGTAAAAAAGTTTTGCGTTTTTTTAATTTAGATTTTTAAATGTGACGTCACAGAGCTGATGACCCCCCCATACGCCAAGTCATACAATGTCACACTTTTCTACTCCCCTCCCCCCTTTAAGGTGTGACGTAATTTCTGGATGGCCCTTTAGAGTGGGAGAGGTGTTGGTTATCCAATTAAAGTACATTGGGCTGAACAGGGGGTACTCACACTCGTTTCCCATATTGTATTTGTTTCGCTTGTCTTGTTGCAAGTAATGCTTTGAAGGTCTAAAACCACTTTTCTGTATACATTTTCATACAACGTCTTACTTCTGAGAGTTGAATCATTGTGTGCTTAGTAAATGGCCTTATGAGGACATAGAAGCCACCGTAAATTACTTGAACTCAATATACTTTTGACCTTCGCAAATTCCGTCACATCTACCAATTGCGCACGCTGCCATACCACCGTGTTGCAAGACAGGTAGATTCTCTCAGCATCGCCTTTGTGCGACCAAGACTACCCATTCAGAATCGAAATGTTGCTAGAAATGGCTTAAGGCGTCGCGTCGTATCCCCGCTCAAAAAGAAGAAGATGGAGAGATAATGTAATTACAATTACGAATGTTGGAGAGAGTGCGCTAATATTTAAATCGGTAAAATTGAAGCGAAAATTGTGAAAATCTTAATATATAAAACAAAGTCGGGTTAGTTACACTATTTATAACTCGAGAACGGCTGGGCTGATTTTGATGATCTTTCATTTGTTGGATTTGTCTCCGCCCCGGATAGGATAATAACTATTAAAACATCACAAAAGTTAACGAAATAAATAGTTATAAAGAAAATTATTTTCCCCATACATTTTGTATGGAACGAATTCTCCTATTTTGAAAGAACTGCAGCAATATTGTGAGGGGTATAATATTGAACTGTGCATGAATTCCAAACATTCAAAAACGTCAAATGTCAATGCGTTGATTGTTGTGCATTTGTTTTTAATCATATAATGCTGCCCTTCTTTCTAACACACTCAATGTCAATAGTCGAAAATGAGACAAATGGTGAACGTATGTCTGCACACCTCCAAAGGAAAAATACAATAATTATAATAAATCTCTGAAATGAAACGCATTTTTTTACATAAGCTCTACACAGGAGACCCCGAGGAAAATAATTTCTCTCAGGACCTATGTCATCTTAATGGGGTAATAGAAAGTTCTGGGAAGGAAAAAGGTATGAGGGGTGGGTAGGAATCTGGGGGTCAGTGTGTCCGGGAGTGACGGACGTATGAATCCATCCCTCCAACTGTGGTGCAAGGCAATGGGTCGAGAGAGTCCGGCTGGAAAGGTCAAAAGGCCTCCCTCAACCAGTCGCTATCGATCCGGCCCGCCACGCAGCAGGTGGGCAGGCGCATCAACTGCCAAGACCCGGATATAAGTCACCTCATGAACCCGGGCACCCCTGCTAAATCACCAAACGTAGCGAACCACTTGGGGTGATCTATGGCAGAGGTGTTGGTTATTCAATAAATGGTTCCCGGGGCGGCGGCACCCGTATCCGCCTCCCGAATTCCCGTAAGTAATTGTAAAAGTAAGAAAATCACAAAAATATAAATTCGTACACAACGCCATCTCTGATACTGACAAAAACAAAACACGGTCAGTTGCGCATTGTTAATTGCCTCATTGCGTAATTTTTAACTTAATAAAAAAACTGAATTTAATTCAACAGCTATTGATTCTAAGGCGGTACGAAGTTCGTCGGGTCAGCTAGTGTTTAATAAAACACGACTCGTTTAAAATAAAGCGAAAATCTCTAAGGGAATGTCTAAAATAGCATTTAATGAAACACTGTGAATTTTTTCATACATACATATAACTTGTAAAATAACTGAAACAGACGTGAAAATAATAATTTTCGGAGCATAAGTAAGAGACTGATTAAGGGAGAACTAACCTAGACCTCTCTAGCCGGACTATCTTGACCCATCACCTTGCATCGCAATGGTAGAGATGGATTCAAACGTCCATCACTCCTGGACACATTGACGCCCAGATTCCTACCAAAACCTCCATACATTTTTCCTTCCTAGAACTTCCTCTCCTTCCTTTCTCGAAAAATATTCACCACACAACATTCCCAAATATGACATAGGCCCTGAGGGAGTTTTTTGTCCTAAGGGCCTCCTGTATGCAGCTAACGTAAAAAAATTATCACCCCATAGAAATATGCCATAGTTTCACTGGCTCCAGACGGTTGGGAGGAGTTGGGATTATTGTGCGGTATTCACATTCACATGAAAAAAAAACTGCTGTCAGCAAAACTAAAACTATAAAATGTATCTGTGGATATACATCACACACCCGCAACGACTTAATTTTTCTATTGAACATTTTTTAAAGATGAAATTGGAAAAGTTATAAAAAAATAAGTATCGTAACAAAATACGCAGCAAAAAATCTCATAAAGGCAAAGTGTGTGAGTGGGTATTATGGTAATTATTATAAAATTTCTATGATTTAAAAAAAAAACAAAAAAAATTGTACAAACAATAACTCCCCTTATGTACTTGGTGATAACCCCGTTTAACTTAAGCCGAATGTTTTGATTTATTCAAGAAAAAAACGCCAAAAAGCGAGTTTTATTTTATTTTGAGAAGTTCAGACACAATTATTACAGTAATCATCTAAAGAATTTCATTTTTCACATAAGACAATAAAATATTAACAGAAAGGGGGTTTGTAAGTAGAATATTCTGAACTTTAAAGCACTTTTTACAGGTCTGATACTTTATTATTCCTGGGCTCATAAAATGAATAATCAAAAAAATTATCAAATACCAACAGGTAAAAATCGGCTAGTAGCCAATATCAGAGTTTTTGTTTGACTGAGGATTGAACCTTCCTCCCCAGGAACTGAGCCAAATTCCAAAGGATAGGATCGAGATTTCTTTCGTACATTAACTGTAGTACCTAAATGTGTGAAACACGTAACAGTATTAATCTGCTTCCATCCACAAACAAATGCTTTTAATGGAAGATAAGTAATATTATATTATCGCCTCGGAACAGACTTTGTCTGGTGGGGTGGGTAAAAGAAAACTATGCACATAAACGAATAAAATAAACGCCTGGTTTGCCGGCACTGAAACTGAAACTGATTATAACACGTAGCATTTTTAAGATAAATAAATAAATTTAAATTGCTGCTGTAATTTTTTCTAGTTTCGGAAAAAATGCACGAGCGCGCGCGTGTGTATGCGCCAAAAGCACCAAAGATTGATAGAATGCATTGTCATCGAGAGAGTAGAAGAGAAATTCTAATAAATGTATTTTAAGTAATATAAAATATGATAGATTCATTGAAAGTTTTAAGCCAAACATTAAAAAATATACCTAGATACCAAAGATATTCAAACACTGAAGAGATATGATATGGTGTCCGCGCAACTGTCGCCGGACTACGCGCTAGTTAGCGTAGTTTTCATACAAAAAGAATTTGTTCATTTCGTTGATTTTTTGAAAATGTGCATTAATATTGGTTAACAATATATTTTGAATAAGGAAAGAATTCGTTCATTTAGTTTAACGTTCGTTTGGTTTATTCGTTAATTATTTGTTCTTTTAGTTTATTTGTTAATTGGTAAACAATATCGGTGACACCCGGAAGCGCAGACCCATATAGTAAAAACAGCAGATAGCACATCTACTTATATTTCAATATCTTTGCCTAGATACTAATGTGTTAAAAATAAGAAGTTTTATAAAACTGTGTTTTTGATACAATAAAAAAACAATAACCAGTTGTTTTGAGATATTTATTTATTTACGGTACAAGTACCTTCAAATACAGAATAAAACAATTTTGAACTTTTTTTACAAAACAATTATAGTGTAAACACGTGATTTATATTTAACTCAAATTTACAATTTTGAGAACAAAGTATATACCGGCCTCTGTATTTCATCCTTCTTACAACATAGGTCTCTTCAAGACCAATGTTCATTCCTTCCTCTCCTCAAAAAGACCCTCCACACAGCATCCCAGATGACATAGGCCCCGAGGGAAATTATTTTCCTCAAGGCCTCCTGTGTGGAGTTAATGTAAAAAAAAAATATATACTAATAACCGATTTAAATTTTTTTTGAAATGCTGAATTTTTTTAAGTTCATTCGGAGCTATTGAAAATATTAAGCGGCGAAATATAAGGGTGTTCATAAAAGAATTGGTATTGACATGATTGTTGCGGTGAAAGAATTTTTAGTTCGTGTGACTCTATTAAGAATATGAAATGAAATCAATTGCAATTATTCAGGGTTGTCAATGAGGGAAAAATGACGTCAGACACCAATCTGCAATCGGACAGTTTCATTAATTTTTGATTTTTCGTTAGACAGTTATTGTTTGTATTTTCAGTAGGAGCATTAAGTTTATAATTTATAGATAAAGTACTAAGCTTGAAATCTTCTTCATTGCAAATTGTCATACAACAGCCGTGTATATTATATAATATTATCCACGCAGTAAAAACCTTAAACTTCAAAGTTCATTCTCTTAGTTTTACATAATATTTTTACTTGGGTATTAAATACCTGTACTCCCAGAGACAGTTGATTTGTACGGATATTATAAATATCACACTTTGAACAATAATTAAAGACCTTTTCTTAGGTTTCAAGCACTGAATAGAAATTACCTAGAATTGTCGTCTATACTGATTACAAAGTAAACTCGCGTCGTCATTTTACATAAGACCTTTAGAATCCAGACAAGTTGAAATTCTAAGAAAAAGTACGATTGTCGAATTTTTGAAGTGATACTTCTTTACCACCGTTGTGATTTGAAACTCTCTGAAACGGAAACGACACTAAAAAGAGACAAACACATACATCTATAGGATTTAGCTTGCCAGATAATGAGATAGAATGAAACCTTACCGCGTTTGCCGATTTGATTATGAGCTCACTTTTTAGGGCTCCTGTTGGTTGAGATTGTGTGGGAGAAGGTTTCACTTCAACCGCGTGTGAACTGCAATCGATTTTTTTAATCGTTTTCATCCAAATAATGAACAAATTGACTTTATGGGCCCATGGCGTGGTAGACACGGGGAGTGTGATTTTATCGGAATTCGATAAATATTATTATATTAAATGCGGTCGTGCATTCAAATATATTATGAAGTTTCAATATCTTTCAACAGATGTCTTTGGCGTAGGTAGTTGTACATAGCTTTGATGTGTCTCAACAGAGGTCAGTAAAGTTGCACTATATGAGAGTCAACTGTCGCCAGTTCGGGTCTAATATCCTAACGATTACGAAGATAGCCGATGATATCCGAGCGGCAGGTGGGCACCTTTAGTGACCAGTTCCCCTGCCGTAGATCAACTAAGAGCATCCTTTAGAATGAACCAGTTAAATATTTATTTAAAAAAAGACGATAGTAAACACGACTCGCAACCTGACGAACCGAAGTATCATTGAAACTCTCGATCATCAGAGTTGCATTGTTCACCGGAGAAAACGACAATACCTGCACTACATTAACTATTTTTAAAATGCAGATCGTTTACCGAATAGTTTTTCTTGGATTACCTATATTATAGAGGGTGACCCGACATTTGATCCGGCGACATTTGGTCCGGCGACAGTTGGTCCGGCGACATTTGATCCGGCCGACATTTGATCCGGCCGACACTTGATCCGGCGGACAGTTAATCCGGCGGACATTTGATCCGGCGACAATTGATCCGGCCTGATCCTTTAGAAGATTTTTTCTTCAAGTAAGTATGTAAAGAGGATATACGGCCGTACAACCAAAGTCGATGTGTATCTGAAGGCATCTTGAGTAAAAATCCGCTGTAAAAATATATTTACTAACAATAATTTCGACTTTCCGAAGAAGCAACTGTCATGGAACCATTATAGAGCACCTACCTAAGTGATTTAAATGTAAACAAATATATCGCACAATACTCTCGTCCGGGGTATCTCCCTTCGGAACTGGAGTGTTAATTATTTATTTTGCAATATTGAAATGAATGCAATGTTGAAACGAATAATAATAACCCTCGAAGTCATCTCGAGTCGCCTTGAAGACTGCATAAGTAAAAGAGGGTAAAGTGCATGTGGAAACTGTGTTTAGTAACAATTAATTATGTATTTTAATTTAATGTTAAAGGGATTTTCAACAATTGCCAATTGATTTACACCATTATAGGTTGACAAACTTATTTTGCCATTTTTTTTCTAGAGCCCCCCAATTTTTTTACTTATGAGGGAGAGGGAGAGGGGGGGGGGGGGCATCAACAGTTACGAAAACTTACGGAGTTGTTATTTGTTATAGGTAGGTACCTTTTTGTTTAGCAAAATAGCTAATTTATTTTATTTAACTTTAATTCTCTTTTATTTTAAGTACCGTTTTGCTACCTCCTTCCTTCTCGTATTCATGATATAGTGTCTATTCTCAATAATAATAATACACGTAAGATGATAATATTATATAAATTTAAATTTATATGACGAGAATGCCAACATTCTTATAAATACTAACCAGGAATTATTAGATTCCTGGTCAAATAAAATTATTCATGCAAAACACTTCAATTATCTCAACAAAACGTATGTTGACAAACTTTCGTCAAACAAATGGTTGAGTATTGGAGAGTTGAGCGCAGAAATAAAAGGATTTATGCTTGCCATTCAAGATAGAGTCATTAATACTAAAAATTATAGGAAGCATATAATCAAAGATATAAATCAAATTGATGATTTATGTAGAAAATGTTTGGCTTTTCCGGAAACTATAGAACATATTATATCGGGATGTTCTATTTTAGCGCCGTCCGAGTATACATTTAGGCACAATCAGGTTTTAAAAATAATCCACCAAAGTTTGGTAATTAAACATAACTTGATTGACTGCCGTAATATAGTACCATATTATGAATATGAACCAAATTCATTTTTAGAAAATGAATTTTATAAAATATATTATGATAAAACTATACTAACAGACAGAACAATTAGTCATAATAGACCTGATATAGTTTTACATGACAAAATTAAAAAAAATAACTTATATCATTGATGTAGCTATTCCAAATTCCTGTAATATTCAAAAAACTGTTTCTGAAAAAATTAGAAAATACACAGATTTAGGAAATGAGATTAAAAGAATTTGGCATTCTCGGAATATAAAAATATTACCATTTGTTATTTCGGCTACTGGCATTATACCTAGGTCTCTGATTCAAAATTTAGGCGTATTAGATTTGTCAAAGAATTTATACATAAAAATGCAAAAATCGGTAATTTTAAATACATGTAGGATTACAAAAGATTTTTTAAATATTTATATTGAGGGATCAGTAGGATTTATAGGTTCAATTAGGAATTCCACAGAGCCGAACCCTCTGATATGAAAATATCTGGAGTCGGTGAATTATTTTCCCATCTGGTCTCTGGTAGGTTGACATGTTGTTCTTGTATTGTTTTGTAATTATAATACATAATATAGTGCAATTGCATAACGTGGATTGACCAGATGATCATTTGGGAAGTGTGTGAAAGGGTTTAGTTTTTCCTGTGGGGAAAATTAAACCCGGACATTTAAATCTGGTGCGTAAAATAAAAATATTTTTTTCATATCATCCAATTTAACGTAAATAGATCTGAATGTAATGGAATCTTTCAGTTTAACTTTCATTCACTTCCCGAACTACCGAAATATGTGATTTTTCGCACATTAAATAACACATACAACAATAAAAATTAACCAATATAAAAGTTTACTTTGCTTTATTCGTATGCGATTAGCATGTTTTTTGTCTCTTTTAGACCATTTTTTTTTTACCTTCCCTCGCCATCACTGTGCCACACTTTTTTCTGGGTCTTCTACCACCAACATAAATAAATAATATTTCTTATATTTATCATGCAGAAAAAAGCGGCCACGGATATTCTTCTTTATATGATAAATAGGTTTCGAAAATGTTCAAGATTAGCCATTGTTTCATACCTGTCATAAATTTGTAAGTATTTTCCTTGTGTTGTAATGCATTCTTATATTATGTAACTTTGTAATTATTCTGTAAGGCTAATATCATTATAATCTACTGCAATAATAAAGTTATTAAAAAAGTTACTAAAATGATAAATGCATTTTTAATTGCAGTAATAAAATAAATAATAAAATAAACGAATAAATATAAAATGGTGCTTCTTTGTTCAATTAATTACTGTTCTCATGCACAATTAAATGAAATGTGATAAAGTGTTTAATAAACATGCGAAGGTATGGGCAAACCCATCACCCCATCTACAGAAGTAGTACTTATTTCTTATTTAAAGTATTAAAAATAATTACCCGCCTTTTTGTTACTATCGTATCAACTTATGAATATTTACGAAGAGTTGTTTTTCCTTACACGACAGACACAAGATCAACATTCAAACAAAACAGAAAAAAACAATGAAGTAAAAAGCGACAAAAGATTACATGTACACATTTCAAACAAAAAAGCGAGCCGGTAAACTACAAAAGTACGTCGAAATACAAATCAATATAGGTAGATACTCTGATACAATAGAATAAATCATGTATCGCTAGAAGAGCCTTCAAATTTAAATTAAAATAAAAATTGTTCCATTTAGCCCAACCGCCCAGCTTACCGTCTCGCAATTACACCAAATAACCTATAATATTATTAATACCTCCAACTTCTGACATTTCCTATACATTCTGATGGCAGTACCTACACTACACTAGAGCCTCCTATCGATGTGAGTTGTGCGGGTTGGTTTTCTTTCAAACGGGAATATTTGTCTTTCTTTCAAAAAAAAAAAAAACGCTACATGGAACTAATACAGCTTTGCCGAATTTACCATGAAATTTTTATATTTTTTTTAAGAAAAGACAAACAACTTTGTTTACATCACTTTTATTTCTACACAATCTACATGTTTCGTGAACGATGTTCACATCATCAGGATCAAATGTATATGATGATATGATCAAATGTATATGATCCTGATGATGTGAACATCGTTCAAGAAACAAAAGTGATGTAAACAAAGTTGTTTGTCTTTTCTTAAAATAAATAATGTCATCACAAAGTGAAAACCTTTCCGAAGAAGTTTTCTTCGAAAAATAAATTTTTTATAATTATGTTTTTCATGAACTAATCCATGTTTTATGAAATCAAGAACATTTTATTTGCCGGATTTAACCAACTCATATTATATTTCACCAACTAACCACTAACCCATCAAACGTTTTGTGAATCCTGTAAAAATAGTTAGTGTTTTTGTTGTTTGTAATTAATACATCCGTAAACACACATAAGCTACTTTTTGGAACATTGTAAAATATTTTTTATCAAAATTGATCAACATGCAAATTGGGCAGTTCCGTCCAAAGTGATGGAACCTGTGTGATTAACGACGGAACTAGCGTTATTGATCCCTTCGGCACCGGTGCATTGTTGGGAAACACGCCAAACGCGCGCCCAACGGGTCGCTTCTTCGACTCGTTATTGACTTCAACAGCTCGGCTGTGGAACGATTTGCCGGCCTCTGTGTTTCCTCCTTCCTACAACATCCTACAACAACATCAAGACCGTTCGTTCCTTCCTCACTTCAAAAAGACCCTCCACACAGCGTCTCAGATGACATAAGCCCTAAGGGAAATTATCTTCCTCAGGGCGGAGTTAATGTAAAAAAAAGAAAGAAGAAAAGACCGACCCCAAGCACATACAAAAAAAAAACAATTTGTCGGTATTGCCATTTGCTCACATTCACCTGAAATCGTAGATCTGCACCCCATTTGAATTTCGAAACACAGTTTTGCATGGAAATATAGGCACAAATTAGGAAAGTCCACAAGACAAAGAAAATGAATTTAAGACCTCCCCACTTCTAGGCCTCAGAGAGCCCAATAAAATTGATTGCATTTCGTATTAGAAAAGCTACGAGCACATATTCGTACAAGTATAAAAATCAAAATATGTTTGCGTTTGCGTTATGCGTTCCTAAACCATTCATCCGAATGCGATGAAACTTTGGGGATTTGATGTGCACGTGCCCGCGATGGTTTCTATACACAATAGTGAGTTCTGGCATCATGAAATTTTGCGTTACTAGCCATTCATCCGATTGCGATGAAACTTTGAGGAATTGATGTATGCATGCCCGCGATGGTTTCTATATATATACTGGTGAGCTCTGGTATTATGAAATTTGCATAAAAATGCAATAGGTGGCACGCGAGCTCTTTGAAAAGTGAATGTATCGGGACTGAATGTATGGAAGAGGGGAGGGGAACTTGGGAGGGGGGCTCGTGGGAGGGGGGGAAGCGGGAGAGGGGAGTGGGGAGAGAGAAAGCGGAGTGGGAACGCTTGAGGGGAAGGGGACGCGGGGGAGGAAGGGGACGCGGGGGAGGAAGGGGACGAATGGGAAAGGACACGCAGGGTGAAATATTTTCTTTATTAAGTGGCATAGCAACGTATGCCGGGAACTCGCTAGTGTTTGATAAATATAATGGAATATTGAGCGAATCCTCACACACACTTCCAAAACACACTTAAAACTGATTTCGCCAAATTATTTAAGACTAGTCGACTCCTAGGCCCCAGGCAGATTTACGCAATTGACCAACTGCTTAAGAAAGAAATTCGATATTTGAAAAATTTTGCGTACTTTTGGTACGCGGACAGGCGCACGATCCTTTTCCTTCAGTTTATTTATTCAGCGATTCAATCCATAATACGAACCTTTGTGCGTTTTGGTGGAATATCTATGTAGATTAGAATATGTTGAGTCGATGGAGCTTTTTAGTTTTTCTATTTCCGATCCTAACAAGTTTTTAGGTATCTAAATATTTGTTTGCGTGTCAATGTAACAACGAATAACTAAAGGGTGCGTAGTTCGAAGGGTGTTGAAGCAGGGCGCTAATGTGATTTAGGTACAGAGATAGTGGATATAATATTAATGAGACTTGTCACGTTCTGAACTATCTACGTTTTTTGTAAAAAGGTTGTAGAGGTTAATAAACCCTGGTGGGCGGGTTTAAGGGTGGTAAGGGTGAATAAATCAAGCTTAGTGTCCTATATCCTGTGACCTACATAATGTTGATTTTATATATTAGGGTGGACAAAGAACCACGTACCTAAGACCTCTATTTAATCAAATTAATTCGAAGGGAAAACTATGGCATCTCCCCGTGCACTGTGTTTCGAGGTGGTATCTACCGCAGCTTTAGGAGGTGATTATCCACGAAAATCTAAGGCTATTTTTTCCTCGTAATGCCCTTGTAGGTACCGCGAAACCACATTTTGTGAGCGGGCAACATTTCTAAGCTAGCAACACTCTCTGCGCAGACGGAATGTGCAGAGAGTGTTGCTAGCTTAAAAATGTTGCCCGCTCACAAAATGTGGATTCGCGGTGCCTACACCCCAATAAAAAAGTTGTTACATATTTTCGGTAAATTAAGCGTTGCGTAACCAATCCCTTGTGGTAAACGTTATGCCAACTTTTACAGACCGCCATCATCTTGCTAAATGTGATATTTTGTATATAAACATTTAGGTATTACCGCGAGCCTAATAGAGAACTCCAGTCCAATTTTTTTATTTTTTTTAATGAATAAAGACCTTCAAACTTAAATAACTGCATTTTTATTTTTATTTTTATAGTTAGTTTTAATAGTTAAAATAATTGTCAAAGTTTTAATTTTTAAAGACTCCCAGAAACGCACCGTATCTATGGTGGTCTAATTTTTTAACTTTTTAAGTTGTCATTTTGAATCAGTGATGTTATGTCGAGGGAAATTTCCCTAGATCTAGGGGAGAAAAATATTTTTTAGGGATAAGGGAAATCAGGACAAAATCTAGGGAAATTTCGAACTCTGGCCAAAATTTTATTACATATGACAGTATTACTGGTATTATTTATATATATACGTATATATATTTTTTGGAATTCCTATGAATCTTAATTATTTTTCATGTACTTACATGCCATGTTATTTTTAACACTGACAACTCAAAATGATATTAGGGAACGTACCCATACTACGTGACACGTTCGGGGGGGGGGGGGGGGTCTTCAAAATACCACGCTTGGTACAAATGAGCGGCGGGTTGCTTATGATTTTTATTTTGCAAAGTGTTTTTTTTAAATTTGGAATTCAGTTTCTAATTCAGTGGTGAGTGTATTCGTACTTTTAAATTATTACTTCACGTAGCAAAAAGTGTTTTATTTGGAAAATCACGGTATTATTAGTATATTTACCAAGTTCCGATATCTTTCCAATTAATTATCATATTAATTAACATATAACAGGATTAGTGTTACACAATCAGGTGGCTACGTAGGTAATTGCGTAAATGTGAAATTCTAGGGAAATTTCACTTCTAACTGTTGGCAACACTGTGAAGAACCCAGAATCATGGCGGATAATGACTTTTAGGTGTGAGGTGTGTTTTTTATTCAAGATTAACTGCTTTTAATATAGAAAAACATTGGTAAAATGTCCACATTTCACCGCTACTGTTATTGTATTTAATCAAAGTGCAATATAAAAACAATAAATCATCTCTTTCATTGCAAATACATGTGACATCGTGTTTTGTGTCAGGTGTTACTTTGTCGGTACATTGTTTTATGTATAATACATACAGAAACACTGGTATTTATAATACACTGATCATGACGAGTGTGTAACAACTTGTATAAAAAGCCCTATACTAAAAACAATTTGAAAATACATAAAAACAAACATCAAAATATGACACGACTTTAACCTCAAATAGACAACATTTATTGCAGATTGTCCGCAAATATAGCCCTTTTCGTAAATTGTTGAGGGCCTAAATTATGTTTCAATAAACACAATAACTATTATTTATCTAAATCTCTATAAACAGTATGAAAATAAACCAAAAACACGAAATGTTGAATTGCATAGGTACGTGTGCACTTCAAGTCATTTCAAATGTCAATACAATACAATACACAGGTGACAGGTTAACTGTGACGTCACGGTTAACCATTTCAGTAATGCCAACTTAACGCTGTGTTTTCCGAAGAGGTTTAAAAATGCACTTTTTAATAATTTATTAAAAACTCTGCATTTAATATTATGAAATAAAACTTATATATTCAGAATCAGCGTTTCTTGGTCTATATGAACATATTTTTTTAAAGCCATAATATTTTTCACTGGAGTTCCTTATTACTTGAATTAAGGAAAAAGAACGAAGCAAACACAATTCGAGGCTCGGCTCGCGGTAATATCTACCCGTTTATACGCAGCATAAATCTGACCGACCGTAACCTATTGACTATGCACATACCTTCATATGTGATATCAGCTCGTCAGAATTAGGCCTACATCACTATACTACATATCGTTCTGATCGAAATTCTATTACAAGCAAAAAGTCTAACGGAGGAGGTGTGATGCTGTGCGTATCCAAGAATATATCATCTACTAAATTACCGGTTAAACATAAAAGTGTTGAACAAATTTTTGTATTGCTCAATATACCCAATGGAAAAATTATTATCGGCTGTGTCTATATCCCACCTGCATCGGATTTGCAAACATATAAAAATCACAATGAGGACATAGAAGTACTCAAATTCAAATATCCTAAAGCAAAATTCATTATTGCCGGTGATTATAACCTTCCTAACTGGACCAGCCAAGATGACAATGGACCTGCTACAAACCAAGCCGAATTACCGTGTGCTAAATGCAGTGAAATTCGTGATATGTCTTTATTCTTGGGACTAACTCAATCAAACAAGATTTTCAACTTTAACAATCGAATGTTGGATTTAGTGTTTTCAAGTGATTCGAAAATAGTAGTTGAGCTATCCGACGAATTATTATTACCGTTAGATCAACACCACCCACCATTGGACATTATCATAACAAATTTGCCTTTAACATCTTCAAAAAAAACAAGTGCCCCATCGTATAACTTTTCCAAAGCTGAATACCATCATATTACTGAGTACCTTATCCAAACAGATTGGTCCTTTTTAGATGAGGATAATAATATAAATGATCAATTAGAACACTTTTACACGATTTTAAATACCTCTATAGAACAATTTGTTCCCAGGGTTAGCTTCACATCATATAATTATCCGAAATGGTTTTCAAGGGAATTAACTAATTTAATTAATAAAAAAAAATGTATCCACAGAAAATATAAACATACCAGAAATCCTAACGATTATATAACATTTACTAAACTACGAAAACAATGTAAAGAATTATCAATAAAATGCTATAATAACTATGTTAACGTAATAGAAAATGAGGTACGTCGTCACAATGTGAAAAAATTCTGGAATTTTACTAAATCTCAGCGAAACGACAACTGTGGATATCCTAATAGCATGTATTTTAAAGGAAAATGTGCCGACAGTATCGAGGGTATAGTTAATCTCTTTGCTGACTCATTTAAAAGTGTTTACGACAAAGATATTCCCGTCAATGCAGTCTCCAGTGCTTCAGTGGAAGAGTCATTAAACCTAAGCCAATGTTTCATAAAATTAGAATCTATAGAAAGGGGCATAAACGCATTAGATAGTAATAAATCTGCTGGACCGGATGGTATTCCTCCCATATTTTTAATAACTTGCATTGATAGTTTGATATATCCCTTACACAAACTTTTTAACAAATCCTTAGCATCTGGCTGTTTTCCGGCTCTGTGGAAAAAGAGTTATTTAACGCCTATTCATAAAAAAGGTGACAAAAGCGATATATCAAACTATAGACCTATTTGTATTATGTCTGCTTTACCCAAACTTTTCGAGTCATTGGTATTAGATACCATTGTAAAACCTATCAACAATATTATTGTTCCTAACCAACATGGCTTTATCAGAGGTCGATCTACCTTAAGTAATTTAACTATCTATAATAATTACATATCCGAATCCCTTAGTCTGAAACAACAAGTGGATTCTATATACACCGATTTCAGTAAAGCATTTGATAAGGTTCGACATCACATTCTTATATCCAAACTCCGACTGTTAGGCATCAAAGGAAGTTTATTGACATGGATTATCAGTTACCTCAGTAATAGAGTGCTTAGTGTCAGGATTAATTTTATAGAATCCTATGTATTCGAGGCCACAAGTGGTGTCCCGCAAGGGTCCCACCTCGGCCCAATATTCTTCTTAATATTCATTAATGACATTGTAAACATATTTAAAGATGTAGAAGTCCTACTTTTTGCAGATGATCTAAAATTGTTTAAAAGAATACGAAATATATATGATTGCCTAATTTTACAAGCTAATTTAGATGAATTTTTTAAATGGTGCGAACAAAATATGTTATTTTTGAATATTGAGAAATGTCAAGTAATACGATTTTCCAGAACTCATTCTCATATTTTACATGAATATAATTTAAATAATGTTAAATTAACACCAGTATTACAAATTCGCGACTTGGGAGTTATATTCGATTCAAACTTAACATTCACAGCACATATAGATGATATAACTAATAAGGCTTTAAAGATTCTTGGCTTCCTTTGTAGAACCCTAACTGATTTTAAGTCCATGGATTGCATGAAAACACTCTACATTTCATTAGTTAGATGTCAAGTAGAATATAATTCACCTATTTGGTCCCCTTTCTATAAAGTACACTCTAACAAAATAGAACGTGTTCAACACAAATTTCTTAGGTACTTAAATTTCAAACTCAAAATTCCAATAGAAAACATTAATTATTTAAGTTTAATGAATCGACTAAATTTAATTACGCTGTCTGACAGAAGAATTATTTCAGACCTAATTTTATTGTACAGAGTTATGAACAACCTAATTGACAGCCCTGCCATCGTTTCTAGTATTAAACTCCATGTACCGACAAGGAATACTAGACAAAATATAACATTCTTTTGCAACACATACACAACCAACTATCAATCACACTCACTTACCAATAGGATGCATGATTTAGGCAACAAGTTTGGTGGTATTGTAGATGTATTCGCTGATTCCCTTTACATTCTAAAATGCAATTTAAACCAACACTTTGTGGAATCCTACAAATTATTGTAACGTGGGTATAATATATTTAACGATTTGATGTGTTATTGTAATGTTTTATATTATATTTTGTTCTATGTTATTGTTAAATATTACATTGTTTAAAATATTTCACAGTTTTAAGCAAGAATATACAAGTGGTTTTTTCTTTAAAAACTACTTGTATATTCTAAGTTTTTTCACTTTTATAACGTTTGATATAAATTCTATGTATGTGTAATCCTCGATATCTTAAATATTATTTTATAATCTATGTAAAAGCCCCTACGGGCGTATAAGAACAATAAATAAATAAATATGTGAATGGGCGAGTCATTTGCAATACATATTGTAAATATACGAGCACAATGCAAGTTGTCGACAACTTGCAAATATTTTTTTTATTTTTTATTTTTGGTTAGTTAATAAAATTGCTTCCTGTGTGTGGTATATGGTGTACATCCCCTACATTAATCTTCACTGGCTATATTAGATTCTCTAATTAATAAACTTAGGGGAAATTTCACCAAACTCTTGATAACTTATCCATAGCTTTATTTATTTATAAAGTAGAGTTCACTATTCGGTAATCGAACCTATGAATAGTGGCTTGGTATATCCACTAGGTACGATAATATTATCACATCTTGCCTTATTTTTGGAATGTTTCTTTGGATATTTCAAAACTAGACATGTCTGTATTTTCTTTAAATAACTAGTTATTTAAAGAAAATACAGACATGTCTAATTTCATAACGCCAGAGATCTTTGTCAGAGAATTCAACATGACTTCCCAACTGATATTTGTATTTTTATTTTTATTTTAACTTTATGAGTAAAACCTCAAATTGTAATATTTAATTAAATGAAGACAATATAAGCGAAACTCAATCGAAAATCTGAAAACAGAAAAATCAGAAAAAGATATTGACACATCTGGGACTCGAACCCATAAAGATAGCAGCCAATAGTATATGCGTTAAGAAAAATGAAGATAGTGTGGGTGGTTCTTAGTCGAAGTATGATACAGTTAAAAGTGACCGAATTGTATATCGACACGGTGGCGCAGTGGTTAGCGCGTTCGCCCGGTAAGCGAGAGGCCTTGGGTTCGAGTCCCAGATGTGTCAATATCTTTTTCTGATTTTTCTGTTTTCAGATTTTCGATTGAGTTTCGCTTATATTGATATTTGTATGTTTATTCAAATAAGCACGTTCAATATGTAGGTATGTAGTTTCATTATCATGAAAATTGTACAAAGGTGTTAATAAGTTTAGTATAATAATGCTAAAACAGAAGTGATTAAGGTACTATGAAAGTAGTTATAGAGGAATGTGTATTTACTATGTTGATTTTATTAATAGCTTGAACATGAATAGCTTGTTCTAAAGCAAGTTTTAAATAACCTAGCAAAATTAACAGAGAGATAAATAGTACACATTGAAAAATAAAAAAAATACATAAGTTGCATTATCATAAAATGTTATACAAATGAGTTTGACAAATTTTTAATATGATAGTTTTAGTACAAAAGAGAGAGGGTACAAAAAAGTAAGTACTCAGGTAATCTACACATACGTATTAAAGTTTGTTATTATTGTATCGATCTTGAAGAGACTATCGAATATAATTTAATTAATAATGTATTATAATAGCAAGGATACCAAGATATATATATTTTTTTTTTCAGGTTCTACATAAAACAGTTATACACCAAATTATTAAGGAGAAGATTACAAAATATAAGAGAAAAAAAGGCCAAGGGGGCAGTTTCACTATGTTGAGACGTATGTCAAAAGATAGTTACTGAACTCTCTATAGGTAACATTGAAGATGTCAATGCTCAATGAAGAATCGTTAAACAGTTGAATTGCTCTATTTAATGGGGCATTCTGAAAGGAAGAAGTTCTCGCTTTCGGAGCATAAAAAAGTGTGTGGGATCTCCCACGAGTATATGCGTTAGGGACATATAGGTTAATCTCCTTCAACATAGGTTGATTCAGTACAGTACCGGAGATCAGCTTAAAAAAATTTTTCCCCAAAAATATTTTTCGGCGGGCTTCTAAGGTATGAAGATCGAGCATTCCTGTTAAGAACAACGATGGATACAGGAATGGGTAGTATGTATATTCCCTCATATACAGGTAACGCATAAACCTTTTTTGTACTTTTTCTATTTCTAGGATATGGTTTTGTTCAGAGAGTGCCCAAATAATGGAGCTGTATTCCAGGATGCTGCGGACAAGTGCTTCATATGTTCTTCTTATTGCAATTCCATCAGTAAATGATCTCGCGTTACGAAGAAAAAATCCGAGCATTTTGTTGGCGCGGGAGACAATGTCTGTTATAATAATAATAATTTTTTTTTTTTTTTTTTTAGTAATTTGTACATTTAAGTTTACAAATTTCTAATTGATAATAATATTTCATATTCCCTATATTTTTTCAAGTTTTATGTAGCTCCTACAATACATCTTGAACTTTGCAATTGGTGTGGACTTTAAAGTTTCTGGTAGTGTGTTATACAACTTCATTCCCTTGTACAGTAGACTGTTCTGCGTATTCGCTTTGTCCTTTTTTTGTAGCCTAATTTCCTTACACGTCCTTGTGTTATATCTGTGAATGTCTTTATTGTATAAAATTTTATTTGAGAAGTATTTTGGTAACGTGTTGTTCAATATTTTGTGAATAAATACCATCGTGTTCAAGGTCAGCATCTGTTTCACGGTCAACCAATTTAGTTCCTTAAACATTTTAATAATTTTTGAAAATCTGTTTCGTCGAAGAATTATTCTCAATGCCCTGTTTTGGAGAATTTGTAACTTATTTTGTTCTCTTTCGTTACATAGGAAAAGTATACTTGAGCAGTAGTTGAAGTGTGGAGCAATAATTGAATTGTATATGGTGATTGCTGTTTTTATAGAAATTTTTGGCCGAATTCTTCCAAAAAAAGATATCTTTTTGCCAATTTTCTTTTGGGTGTATTCAGCATGTCTATTGAAGTTTAGTTTCGAATCTAATATAACTCCTAAGTATTTCATTTCAGTAACATTTTCAATAATTTCACCATCAATTTTAATTTTGCTTTCACTGGATGTCTTCTTGTATCCAATCACCATACATTTTGTTTTTTTTGTATTTAATTTAAGCTTATTTATTTTTAGCCATCTTGATACATCATTTAGTTCATTATTTAAGATGTGTATTAGTTCTTCATAGTTATCTCCAATTAGGTATATTAGTGTATCATCGGCAAATAGTCGTACTTTGCATTTTGAAAATATTTTCACCATGTCATTAATATAGAGTATGAACAATAGAGGTCCAAGGACCGATCCCTGTGGTACTCCTAACTTATTTTCCATTGGTTTTGAAAATTGATTATTTATTTTTGTTACCTGCTTTCTGTCTCTCAAATACTCATGTATTAATTTAATGGCTACAGATGAGAAACCAATTTCTTTAAGCTTTCTTATTAGTATGTCTCGATCTATAGTTTCGAATGCCCTTTGAAAATCCAAAAATATTGCTAAGATAAATTTATTATTATTCATTCCTTCCTTCCATTCTTCGACAATTACGTTTAATGCTGTTTCACATGAGTTATTAGATCTGAACCCTGATTGCTCTTGGTATAAAATATCGTGTTTATCTAGATATTGCAAAATTTGTTCTTTTATTATAACTTCAAGAATCTGCTCATATTTTGGTAAGGTGTTGATTGGTCGAAATTCTTCACATTTTCTGGTATTTTTAACCTTTGGAACCGGTATAATAGTAGATAGTTTCCATGACTGTGGAAATTTTCCTTCTTCAATCGTCTCATTGATAATATTTAATAGAGTAGATCCAATTACTGGAAAAGCATCTCTTATTTTACTAATAGTTAATCCATCAGAACTATTCTTTGATTTTATTTTGTTTAAAATGTTAAATAAATATTCTGCATTTATTTTTCTGAAGACCAATGATTCTTTGTTTGGGTCGATATTATCACTTGTGGGATTAACAGCAATGTTGGGTATTAATTTGTTAATTTGAATGATACTTTCAATAAAATATTTATTAAAGTTATTAGCCATGTTTTCTTCGTTTATCTCTTTTGGAAAGTTTACAATTTTTATGTCGTCTTTGTTTTCGCCATGTAGTAATTCTTTTATGCTTTTCCAGATTTTTTTGGGATCCCCTTCTTCTGAGTTTATTTTATTTTTTATGTACTTATTATGCGTTCTTTTTATGTCTTTGGAGTATTTGTTTCTCGCTTTTTTGTAGTTATCCCAATCCGTAATACTATTAGTAAGGCATGCTCTTTTGTAAAATGCATCTCTATCGTGCTGCATTGTACGTAGTTCGCTTGTGTACCATTTATTATTGTTTCTTTTATGTATCTTCTGTTCTGGAACAACTTTATCAATAGATTTTTTAAAGTTAAATATCATCTGGTCAGCTTTTTGGTTATATTCCATTTGATTTATTCCATTCCAATTAATAGTCTCTAAGGATTGAATGAAAATTTCCTTATTGTATTTTTTGTAATTTTTAAATGTTGTTATTTGTGTTTCGTTACTGGAGTTGCATTTTTCTCTGTCATTTATTAGAATTTGAATGATGTTATGGTCGGTAATTTTAGGATTATCTAGTACATTAATATTTAAGTTGAATTTATTTGAGATTACCAGATCAATCGTCGTTTTTGAGATATTTGTAATTCGTGTAAAATCTTTGACTAATTGTTTCATCCCTGCAGCTTGTATAATAGATTTCAGTTTTTTTGTGTATATGTCTGCATTTGCTTTAACATTTATATTAAAATCTCCAGCTATATTGTTTATATTTTCATCTTGTAAATTTTCCATGCACCATCTTTGAAAATATGTTAAAAAGTCGCACTTGCTTGTGTTTGGTGATCGATAAATTACAGTATATACACCTTTCTGGGTTCCTGATTTAATGGTGATGGCTAAGATCCAACAATGTTTTTCAAATTGATTGTTCGATATTACTTCATATGGAATTTTATTGCTTAAGAGAATCATCACTCCTCCTGTATGTCGACTATGTGAGTCGCAACGGATGGTATTATAATGTTCAAATCTAATTTCACTATCTTGAATATCTTCAGTAACATGTGTTTCACTCATCATAAGCATAAAAGGTTTCTTCTCCTCTAAAAGTATTTTTACCTCTTCGTAATGTGCCATGATGCTTTGTATATTCAGGTACATAATTTCATCTTTCTCGTAACTTTTTTTTATAAAAAAGAGATTCTGCTCATTTTTGCTTCTAGTTTTCTTTTATAAATTGGGCATTCCTTGCTCATGGCTGAGTGACCACTATTTAGTTTCAGTCCTAATCTATTGCTAGTCATTATACAATTGATGCACTGAATATCCTCATCGGTGCAATCATTAACATCATGATGTTTTGCGCATTTTGAACAAGATTTTAGGTTTCTGCAATCTATAGCCTTGTGATTAAACCCATTACATTTAAAACATCTCTTCTATCATCTTCATTATGTGAGATTTGAAAGAGAGATTTGCTTCAAAAATCACACCAAGGTCTCGAATCTCGTTTTTGCGTATTAGTATAATTTTATTAATATGGTATGGGAATAAAAATGTGTCTTGTGATCTTGTAAATGTGACGACACATCTTGATATCTTTATTTTCTGAAACTAACCGATTCCAACCATCGACATAACGAGTGCAATTTAACGACAAGTAAGTGTGATTTGTATGTTATTTTCTTTCTCTTTTACAATACATTTTATAAATATTAATGAAATATAGGAATCTATCGATCTGTTTCGCTAAGTTGCGTCCTTTATAGGCAATCGTGCTATCAATTCCTACGCATTATTGACTTGTCCATGTTAGTTTCATGCTTGTTAAAATCGCAAAAGTAGTTTGAATAAGTAATCAAATATTTTAATGCGATACACCCACATAATAGAATTGAAGTAGATAATATATTTCTTCAATAATTGCATTCATTTTTTGGCGTCATTTTAATTAAATAAAAACAAATCACTTTGTTTATGCCTCTCATTTAATCAAATTATCAACTTATTTCATAACCAACAGTTTCTTTCAGGATGAAATAAAAATCAACAAAAATAACAAAACACAAACAAGTACAGATAATTAAGTATCTACAGACAAAGAGTGATGATAATATACAGATTATATATTCAATATGCGATAATTATAACATGATAATTTTTAACACCGGATAAATAAATATGTGCTAAAAATACCATAATATCGCGTGATCTAATAAAAGCCAGATTAACTCTATTAAAATAACGCTTTAACTAGGTAGGTACTGGGTATATTTGGCCGATGACTAAGTTTGTTTTCAACTCCTCCACAAGCATCTAGGTATAGTCAAAACAGGTTTTATAAATTTGACTGCTTTGCAACTAGTGGAAGAAAAAAGGTAGGCAGACATATCCTTAACCTCTAACGCAGTGCTTCTCAATGGAGGCCAATAATGAGATTAAACCGATGACTTAGATAACAGATATTTCACTTTTTAAATTACGTAACATATTAATTTAAAATCTAAACACTGTAATAAACCAAGATTAGGTATCTATCTGTGTTATGGAGGACACATTTAAATAATAAAAAGAAACAACAATTGAAACAGTTTTCAAGTATAAAATTAAAACATTACAGTTTTTTTTCTGTGGAGCTTTTCTTTTTTCAAAACTTTCAATTTCTTTTTCATTACAATTGTGTACTCAAAAACGTTGCATTTTCTTACCCGTTTCAACGCTTTGCCAACACCGAGTCAGGGTAACACCCAATAGGTTCGGTTTTAAAATATGGCATCTCTAAATATTAAACTTTTCGTAGTACATAAGTATACATAATACGACTTAACATAAAATACAGAGTAAAAATGCCTTACATTTAAATTTGAATGGAACCACTGTTGCCACTGGCTAACTACTTCTGGATACTGGCCCCCAGATTCCTACCCACCCCTCACACCTTTTTCCTTGCCAGTACTTACTTTCCTCCTTTCCTAAAAACACCCTCTACATAATTTCATCCCCAAAGATGATACAGGCTATTGTGTGGAGCTAATATAAAAAAGGTGCCTACCTATTGAATCTAGTCCATTTAGCACCCGCTCTGTCTCTCTTACACCGCCTGATTATATAGCCATTTCATCGAAATTAAAATTTCTCAATAACGATGAAACCTTTTTTTAAATCTGAAATTTAAGCAAATAATGAGCACACTTTTGGAACACGAAACGCGCCCACGTGGCATTTCTTGTGTTGTTCTTTATTATTTGCACAATACCGATGTAAATTAAGTCAGTTTTCCTAAAATAATGGTTTGTGGAAGTTATTTGATGGGGACAATCGATTTTCAAAAGATTCGTACTTTAATTCCAAGATTCGAAGAGGTTAGATCATATGGGCCTTTTCCAAAAAAAAAAAAAATCGTCGGACCGCTTTCGAAATTTCGGACGCTTGTAAAAATAAAAGACTGCCACTTGTATAGCAGATAATCCAAATCTACCAGTGGAACATGGACTGCAAGCTACGTCACGAATTTTTACCCAACCACCACCCTACCCCATCGATGAGCTAACCTTGTCAAACGCATTTTGTACGAACCTTGTTTTAATTCGTTTGAAATCTATTTTATTTGTGCTGATAGCCCTTATTGTCAAGTTGTGAATCATGAACTGTGACCCCTGGACCGAGAGGCAGGGACTTATGCGCTTGACTATAGAGGTCGCCAGTCGTCACGTGCATAATTAAATATTCACAATACTGTAGTAACACATTGTTTTTGTAGAAAATAATTCTAACATTTTCTGTTTCAAAACAGAATTTTTTTCTGTATGTGGGAAAACCTGCAGTATTAAGCTGTTATAATGTTTGCATGTCGAAGACATAAAATAAACTAACTCATATTTATGTTCTCCATAACTACTTAACTTAACGATGCACTGGGAGGCGGGTATGGGTACCGCCGCCCCGGAAACCATTTATTGGATAACCAACACCTCTGCCATAGGTCACCCCAAGTGGTTCTCTAAGTCCATCGCCTTGCACCGCAGTTGGAGGGATGGATTGATACGTCGGTCACTCTTTGACACATTGACCTCCAGATTCTTACCCCCTCATACCTTTTTCATTCCCAGAACTTCTTATCCTTCCACTCCTTAAAAAGACCCTCCACACAGCATACCATAAAATGATATAAGTTTGGAGCTAATGTAAAAAGAACGAGAAAAACATGCAATCTTTTCATGATTTCTATCACCTTTATTTTTATTTATTTTTTAATTTTTAAATGAACAACAAACATTCCCGGGTTAATATTTTCAAATATTTTTTGAAAATATTAACTTGAAAATATTTGAAAATCACCATATTAATCGAAAAATGTTGCTTGCGACGTGATAAAGGTCTTATCCAGCTGAGGAATTGCACTTCCGACGCCTGGGTGGGACCCAAAAGCGATGCCAACTCAGTAACTGACCTGATTTTTGCACGGTGAAAAAATAAGGAAATCTAAAACTTTAATACACGACAAGTAACAAATGAGACAAAAAACTTCAATCTTGTGCTGTTTTTTGTACAAATTTGTACAATGAACCCGTAAGAAGTAATAATTTTAAAAAATTCAATCATGCATTAATTCAAATAAAACCTAATCTCAACATTTATACTATCTATAACAAATGAGGTAAAAACTGCAACCTTGATTATTTTTTCTTTGAATTTTTCATGCCGTTTTAGTGGCCAACAAAGCCTATGTACACTATACCCACTATATCTATTATAATACAGGTATTAGAGTAGGTACTGCAATAAGAGGTAACGCAGGTAATTGAATAGTGATGCAACACCGATGACGATACACGAATGTCGATTCATACGCAAATTCTGAATTCACTCCACGTTATTTGTTCGAGGTTCAAATGAACTAATTACTTGAAGAACAAATAACTTGTGATGTTATCTTTCGATGCCTTGAATTTAAATAGCTGAGATTCAACAACATCTTAGGTATAGTTGTTCTGCTGACATTCGTGTGTGACAAAGTTATCAAATGGCCATTCAGCGGCATTTTGTTTTTTCACATTTGGAAGGTCTTCGTTAAACGCCAATTCTAGGTGCGATTCAACTTTCTATCAAATTGTAATGAGCTGACATGCTTAACAACATGACAGTTGTCCTCTTATCCTGATCACAATTTGTTGAAGAGCTGAAACGGACTTCGAATCGTCATGTAAAGGGGACCTTATGACTGACAAAAAACAAAATGGCTCTGAATGGCCATTTTATGAAAATGTAACATTTGAATTGTGTGTTAAACAACCCGTCCTTACCGTAGTGACCAGACTTTGACAGCGCCTCTAGCGGGAAATCTATGAATTAACTCATGGACATATTTTCCTTAAGTTTAATTTTGAATTACAATTTTTTTTTTAACCTTAGTTCTACACAGGAAAATAATTTCCCTCAGGGCCTGTCATCTTAGTGGATGCTGTGTGGAGTGTCTTTCACAGGAAAGGAAGGATAAGAAGTTCTGAGAAGGAAAAAGGTGTGAGGGGTGGGTAGGAATCTGGGGGTAAATGTGTCCAGGAGTGACGGACGTGTGAACCTATCCCTCCAACTGCGGTGCAGGGCGATGGGTCAAGAGAGTCCGGCTGGAAAGGTCAAAAGGCCTCCCTCAACCAGTCTCTCTCGATCCTGCCCGCCATGCAGCAGGTGGGCAGACGTAACCGACGCCAAGACCTGGACAAACCTCACCCCATGAACCCAGGCACCCTTGCAAAGTCACCAAACGTAGCGAACCACTTGGGGTAACCTATGGCAGAGGTGTTGTAACCATTCCCGCCTCCCAAATTGAATGTTTAATTTTTAAAAATCTATGATTCATGTATGGCTAGGGATAAGAATTTGAGTAAATAACCAAATACCAAAAATTCTGAAAATTCCGGGCACTGTTTCACCGTTGACAGGCGTACCGATATATATTTATTTATTATGATACATTATTAATTTACCATCTACAATATGTTATAATGTTGGCCTCACTGGGTGGCTTACCCGTGCTGAGGCCCATATAAATCGATACAAGCTGGTTATACCTACTAGAGGTATTTTCTAAGAATTGACACTATCAAGTAAAAAAAATTGCTTGTGGAATAGTGGTGATTTGTTTATCCAAAAGCAAGCCACGTGAAAAGTTTGAGAACCGGTACCTAATCAAAGTTACAATATTAAAATAATTATTGTATTAATAAAACTAATATTATAATATTTATGTATAAATACTGTAGCTTGTTATGCAAACACAGCCTTATGTACCTAAACACCTATTATTATGTGTATTGAAACCATTATTCATTGTTTTCTCGGCATGATTAAAACAATACATCCACAATCAATCTAATAACAATATTATTATAGTTTTATTTTATTATACCAAAGCAATGCAATTACAAGTGTAGGCAGGAAGTTATTTATTATTATTTTATTAGTAGTACGGTCTTATAGTATTATAATATTAATATCAAATGGTTTCCAGAAACTGAGCAGCGCCACATAGAGACATAGCTTTAAATGACTATCCTTCCCCTTCCCAACATCATTTCCCTTTCCACTTCTTCCATCATCACAACATTCCCCAATTTGGGGATGGCACAGTCCTCCTGCTTCAGGCAGACGGAACTCTGTTGCGTTATCACAGCAAAAATGCTGCCACGCGATTCAATTTGTGGATAAGGAATCGATTCCATACGTAATCGCCTGTCCAATTTGTGCGATTGTCTTTGGCTTGCAATTGCTTTTTCTACATGTCAGCTCTGTCGCCGAATTCAATTCGTTTAAAACACGAAATATTCTTGATTATATACGAAATATACATGCGTAAGTATACATGATTATTTATTAATTTAATGTACGTATAAACCACTGGAGCGATCACCCGAAATAAATAAATTTGCCTCGATTGCTCGAGATTTCCCAGAAAGTAATTTTTTTAATTTTTCGCCGACATTAAAAAATTATACCTTCGTATTTTAACATGGAAACATAAAAACTTATTATAGTGCTATACATATAGCCAATGAATTAACCTGTATTTTACCGTTGATCTTATATTTGTAGGATTCATAAAAAAATATATTAAAAAAATCGTAAAGTTTATAATCGCGCGAATCCTGCATTTCTTACATGAAAGTGAGGATACTTATTCGAGTCAACATATATATTACATAATATTACATAATAATACATAATATTTTCTGTATGTTGTCTGTGGTATACTTGATAATGAAAGGTGCATGTCTATGCAAAAAGGACTAAATTTTATCCGTGAACAGCTGATCAAAAACTCGGCGGGAAAAAAGTATTTATAAAATTTATTTTTAACATCCTTCTAAAATAGTCTGCGAAGTTCGGATTTGCGACATCTATAAAGCATTTCAATAGCTTCGTTTTAAAATAAATAGCTGGCCAAGGAAATATTTTAAATAATTACAATAAATGTTAGGAAAATGTGGTACATTTTTGGACCTCTATCAATGGCAGAAAAATAAAAGTGGTCCATTTTTCGACCAAAATCGCTCCAGCGCACTGCAGTGGTTTTAAAGTTGTATACCATGGATTTGACAATTGCGAAGTCGGCGACAGTGCTGACAGCTTGAGATTACACATTAGCCCGTAGAAAAAGCAATTGCAAGCCAAAGACAATCACACAAATTTGACAGGCGATTACGCATGGAATCGATTCCGTATTCACAAAAGATACAGATTCGCTCTTCTGATTGTTTATAACATAATGTCACAATCGATTGTGTCCGTAAATTGGGCCGATATAAGCGAATGTTGTAATACAAAATATTAAAATTTATTTTTTCTTATATTTCTCCTCCGTGCGTAAAACAACCATCTATGGTTACACAACTATTAAAAACGGGCAAATATACTGAAAAGTGGGACACGATTGGTACGCACTTAAAAAAACACTTAGTATCAGTTGAGATAATAATGAGACCTACTATTTCGGTTCCCGGATATGAAAAATAATGCATTTTAATATTTAGTTATTCCTTTAAAATTAAAATCGATATTTCATTTGTCGGTCATTGTTATTGTTGTAAAAGTTGTATGATTAGATTTTTTCTTCTCTTAACCCAAAATGTGAACCCAAGAGAATACGTCAAATTGCCCGTTTTTTTTTAACGAAATAGCTATGAAATTGAATTATTTTACATTTTTTGGTTAGTGAAATACATAGTTGTTTCTCTTTGTTATCTAACTATGATGCTAATTGATTTTAAAACAAAATGTGCCCATTAACAGTGTCACATTTTTCGGCACACGGGGTGTTAAGGCAAGTACTTGATTTACTTTAAAAAGCGATTCCTGTTTGTAGTAAAAATATAAATTTACATTAAAAAAAAATACGATTATTCCACACCAAACAATTTTTTTTTTCTTCCACATGTCATTATTGGTAACTCTCGAGCCGAGTAAACGCCCAACCTGTCCAATACCCACAGATATTTTTTATGTTTTAAGTGAAAAAAAAAACATAAAATTTGTCATAAGAGACAAAAATTTCATTCACAATTTTTACTACAAATAATGTAAGAAATTACTCGTCTGACGACCGGCGTCGTGCAGCGGTGAGGCGCTTGACTCGCATTCCGAAGGTCGCGGGATCGAATTCCGGCGTGGCAAATAAATTTTATTTGATTAATTTGTGTATTTCACAATTTATTCATTTAAAATAATATATAGTATATTTGCGGCACGTTCCAGAGTGGAAGATACTCTCAGGATCGCCCTGGTGTAAGACCACCATTCAGAATTGAAACATTGCTTGAAATGGCTTCTGCCGTGTTTGGTGACCAGTTCTGAATAGCCAGGTACTTCCCCACCTTCCTCTTCCCTATCTCCTTCCTCTCCCCACTGCCTTCAGCCCCACAACATACCCCAATTGGGGATGCCATAGTCCCACTGGCTCCAGACGGGAGCAGTTGGGACTCTTGTGCGGTATTCATGTAAAAAAAAAAAAGTTTAAAAAGCAAGTCAAGTACGTCCCTTAACACCCTGTATGTATCCCATCACCAAAAAAAAATTAAAAGAAAAACGTATTAAATGTTTAATTATATTTTGCAACTTAACGTTATAATTCTAAAATATTCAATTAAAATATTCCTATAGTATGCAGAAGAACTATACCATGTATAACAATGGGGTATTTCCACAAACGAGGAATTCTGTTGAAAATGTACGGAATATTTAAAGATTATTTTTCTGATTTTAATAATCCTACTCAAAATGTTTGATTTTTATGTTTTCATTCAATATTATTGATTTTAAAAACGATTTAGAACTGATCAAATCAAAACGGCCCATGGTTGGGAAATGGGTTTGTGACGTCACAAGTGTCGCTAAGCTGAACTAGCATAAATAAACACTGTCAGTGAGCGTCCTCACTCATGACGTCACACGATAGCCACGCCCCAAAATATCGTTGCGGTAATTCCAAAATGGGAAACTTTAACTCGCTGTAGAAAATTTATTCGTCAACATAAAAATAAAATAAAAATGCTGTAATCATCGTAATTTTTTGCTTAATTTTTTTAAGCAATAAAAAAAACACGTGGAAATACTCCATTTTATTGGAAATCACACGTAGTTGAGTTGCTGTATTCAGAAATGCTTTTAAAACTGTTTTTTTCCATGGTATAAGTAATTAATAAGCAAAAATTACATAAATTTATTGTATTATTTGAGAAATGTTACAATAATTCATTTGCTTTAATATGAAGAAAAACGTTGCAGCAGTTACGTTTGAAAAACAATTCAATAACCTAGGATAAATATGGATAGAAGATTTTTTCCGAATCACTATAAATATGGAAAATACCGTTGTAAGTTGTAAGTAGAGGCGTTATTTCTGTATTAAGACATCCACGGTATATTATGATACAAGTGACAAGGTATATTAAATTAAATTATAACCAGGTTTTGGCGCATATTTATATTATAGTCATATTACATAACGTCTGTCCATAAAAAATTAGCAGGTAATTTCGCCTGAGATGAGAACGGTTCTTAATCTTAACTAATGAATGTATTTATGAGTTATACTAATAAAAATGAAGAAAGTGTGTTGACGTTTATATATAAAGTGTGTGTTTATAAAGTTTGAAAGCAAGAAATATATAATCAAGAATTGTAATTAATAATTGACTGCCGATAAAAGTTTAATAAAATATTAAGATTTAGTAATTTTAACATATTTTATAACTCGCAAATTTTTTTATATTTTTTTTTTATAAACGAACTGAATTTAACAGAAATAGTAAAATTGTCGTTTCAATCATTTAACAAAAATAAATTCTAGTGCAGTTTTGCAGAAGCGAAATTTTACCAAAACAATCTCAACCTATACTTGAAAAGTGAGGTCATAATCAAAGCGACCAATGAGCGCAGACCAGCGTAATTTCCTTTTCATATCTAAACCAATAGGAGCCCTTCAAAGTGATATCATAATTAAAATGGTTGATGAGCGCGGTTGTGCGTCGCAGGTGCAGTAGTCGTCATTCATAGCGGCGCTATAGAAATTTCACTTAAAAAACGTTAAAGAGTTTCGTATCCTGTGTCCTCGCTCCTTATAACTCTAATTTTCTTATTTTATAATTATTTTATATTACGACATTCATTTACGACAAATTTGAAAAAATCTCCATTTTATGTAAAATTTGATTAGTCATTAACCTATTTAATAGCTTAATAAAAAATATTTACTAAATCCCGGTAAAAAATATGTACAAAAGTACAGGTTCAAAAAAAGTTCCTAAATAAGTACAAGACAAAAAACGGACATTGTTACTAAACACGACAAAAAGTAATAATTTGTTCACGCGTGGCTGCCACGGCCGTTCTGAGTGGCATTGTTTTTGTTTATGTTCGAAGCCTTATTTTACTACGCCTTTTGTGGTTACGCCCAAACAGGCTGCTCTTAACCGTATAAATTCGCCATCTGATTTCGAAATCTTCACGAACCTACCCGTAATCAAATAATTGTCTCAATTCTTTGATTAGCAGTATAAGAACGGTGTTCTTCATAAATAAACAAAAAAAAAAACGATTCGAAGAAACTTTTAATTTATTTTGATTATTTGTTTGTTATCCGATTGTAGATTATATATGTTTTTTGTTTGTTTACGAAACACACTGACGCGAAATGTGTGAAATAAATGTAAATTTATTTTAATTACACGTAGATGTTTTAACACAAAACTAACACAACATAATATTTAAAAATAAAACAATAACATTCCGGCGATCCTAAACACCACATTTATTAAAGTAAGTATCTACATGCGTAGTAACATTTGATTAAACAAAAAAATGTAAGAACATTCTAAACAAAATAAAACGTTCGAAAACACGACGTTTTCAAATCTAAAATCGGCGTTCTTTTGTTTTCGTTTCGAACGAAAATTTGAAAGTGCTATACAAAGTGTGTTCGCTTACCTGTGGGCGCGAAAGCGACGAGGAGGGCTGAGGTGAACAGAAGTACGGAGGAGACCATGATGGCGTGACGCACAACGTTAGCACTCGAACAGCGACGGGAGGGAACTACGAACTAACTGACTATGTGACTATCCAACTCAAAACTCGACCCGAATCTGGCTTCGTGTTACTTCGCAACTTGGTTGTTTGGTCTTCTGGTCGTGTTGTCCGCGGGCGGTGTTGCTCTGAGCGGGATAGACTCCGCCCGCGCCCGTTCTGCTGCTCACGGGATGCGCAACGCAGTAACGAACGCTTTTTAAAGTAATACTAGAGTAGACCCGTGAAAAATCACGGGATAGTCTGAATTCTTGACAAATTAGTTTCAATTTAGAAAATGACAATTTTTAAAATGTCCGTTTTAAAATTATAATACAGGAAGGAAGGAACTTTATCGCTTGTCTTACAGTCTCTCAAATAAGAGTAAAAAATATAAAAAAATGAACTACAAAATTTGTAGGCTGGTAACACCAATCTAACTGTCAAATATTATTTCAAAGTGCAATGTCACTGAATGTATAGAACACAGTAAACCAAATTTTAAAAAACATTTTTGGTTCATGACATAAATTTGATTAATAGGTGTTTTATATGACATAAATTTGAATTTAACAGTAGATAGAAAGGAAGAATCACTAACGGTGAGTTTAGTTGCACTACTCTTAGATCTGAATGAGTTAAATATATTCCTTATTAAATATAAACGTTAGGTGCGCTAAACGCTAGTATTAAAACACAAAAAAAACACAAGCATTTGCTTTCTTAGGAGAGTGTATAAAAATATGTAAGCAATATTATGTTATATTATGAAAATGTAAATGAAACAAATATTAATTAAAAAAAATGTGAGCATTTATTGTTTTTCTTCATTATGTTAACACAAAATTGCGAAGGTATAGTAATAATACCCCTATACGCAATTCTAATTTTGAGATCAGTGGGTATATTGTAATGAAAAAATATTTTTTTTCACTTTTATGCCTTTTTAATTTTTTATAAAAATGTAGGTTACACAGCTTTACATCAACACCATGAGTTATATGTTTAGTTTTGACATTTGATCAACAGTGGCGCCCTCCTATATTTTCTACTCTTATTTGACAAACTGTAATTCTTCACACAATCAGTTAAAATTTTGAAAATTACAACAAAATTTAAAGCATATCCGAGTTCCAGAGTTAAATTATACCATTTAACCTATTGTACTCGGTTGTATAATATAAAGGTGTAACAGCATATACCAGAAGGATTTTTTTAACCAGCGATTCCTGAACAAATTTGGAGTAAGAAATTAAGGTGTAATTTTGCTGTTCGATGACATATTTTTCAATTTTTTTTGTGACTTAGGATTGAACCTTATTACCCAGGAACTAGTGTCAACCACGCTCCCAACTGCGCCAAATGCCGAATGGATAAGACCGAAATTTATTTTGTATATTCAGTGCCACCGTTGAAAAGGAAGATTTCTATGACAAGCTGGAGAAAGCTTTTGATGAATGCCCACCACGTGTCATTAAAATCATAATAGGGGACATGAACGCACAAGTTGGTAGGGAGCCCTACTTTACACCAACAATCGGAAAACATAGTCTCCACCTAAACTCAAACGAGAATGGAGAACACCTGATAAACTTTGCAGCATCTCACGATATGGTCATAGGTGGTACGTTATTTCCATACAAAAATATACACAAAGCCACGTGGAAACACCCAAATGGCAGAACCAATAACCAAATAGACCATATACTTATTAGTGCCAGACATAAATCAAATTTACTAGACGTCAGCACTTATAAGGGAGCTAATATTGACTCTGACCATTTTCTCGTTGCAAGTCGACTGCGGTTTAAAATATCAGATGCTGGTAAAACAAGAAGGTCTGAAATCACAAAATTTAACACAAACAAATTACAAGTCCCCGAAACCAAAATGGAATTTCGAACTACGCTCAACAGGATAGCGCAGTGTGACACACAAGATATCAACTCACAATGGACGGCCTGCAAAAACCTTTTAACAACAGCTGCTCTTGAAACCCTGAGAAAAGAAATTCCTATAAAACCATTGGTTTGACTCAGACTGCGCAGAGGTAACGAAAAAGAAAAATGAACTCTATCAAAAAACGTTACAACAAGGCTGCACAAGACAACTTATGGACTTTTATATAGGGAAACAAGGAAGAGAGAAAAGAAGATGCACAGGATAAAGAAACGCGAATATTTACAAAAAGAAATTAGAGAAGCTGAAGTACTCAGGCTTAAGGATGAGAGTAGGCTTTTCTACAAAAAAGTAAATAACATGAGAGCTGAGTTTAAGCCAAAAATAAATATATGCAAGGACGAGAACGGAGTGATACTGAGTGAAAAGCCTGACATCCCGAGGAGATGGGTGAGGCACTTTGATACGGTTCTCAATAACAACTCGGCAGAGGTGGAGCACAACACGGTGGAGAGCACGGGAGATGACTTGCAGGTGGCTGAATTATTTAAAGCAGCAGGTGGAGAGTTTACTCAATACCTGCATACCCTTATTCAAAAAGTATGGACAGAAGAAGAGATGCCCGAAGAGTGGAGACTAGGAATTGTGTCCACTACATAAGAAGGGTGACCAACTCGAGTGTTGTAATTACAGGGGAATAACGCTATTAAACACCGGCTATAAAATTATGTCCAACATCTTGTACAAAAGATTGATTCCAATGTCAGAAGAAATCATTGGCAACTACCAATGTGGCTTCAGGCCAGGCAAATCATGTATTGATCAAATTTTCTCATTAAGACAGTTCTTGGAAAAGACGCTAGAACACAATGTCGAAACGCATCATCTCTTTGTAGACTTCAAGGCCGCGTACGATAGCATAAATAGAAATGCATTGTAAAATGCAATGAGTGAGTTTGGAATACCGCGTAAGATGATCAATCGGGTGAAATTAACAATGTCCCCAGTAACGTATAGAGTCAGGTTTGGCAGTGACCTGTCCGAGCCCTTTGAAGCGCCCCACGGGGTGAGACAAGGAGATGGATTGGCCTGCCTCTTATTCAACATAGCCTTAGAAAAAGTTATTCGTGACTCAGGCATCGAGATAAGAGCAACGATATTTCACAACTCTGTGCAACTATTGGCTTACGCTGATGATATCGACATAATCACGAAAACTCCAGATACTTTACGTAACGCCTTCATAAATCTTGAAAGTTCTGCCAAAAATATGGGTCTCGTAGTAAACCAGCAAAAGACCAAATACATGGCTGTAGGATGCACCCAACAAATCCCAACTCTCTCATGTGGAAACCAATATTTCGAAACGGTACCAAGATTCACATACCTAGGCTCCCTGATAACAAACGACAATAATACCACAGAGGAGATCCAGAAGCGCATAGTGAACGCAAATCGCTGTTATTTCCGCCTACAGAACCAATTAAAGTCCAGACTGCTGTCCAGAAACACGAAGATATTAGTGTACAAAACACTTATCAGACCAGTACCTACGTACGCAGCTGAGACTTGGATACTAACTAAGGGGAATGAGCGAGCACAGGACGTTTTTGAAAGAAAAAAATTGAGACGCATCTTCGGACCGGTTGTAGAAAATGGATTTTGGCGCAGACGTTATAACAATGAGCTCTATACTTTGTTTAAGGAGCTAAACGTCGCGAAATTTATAAAACTGGGAAGACTTCGGTGGCTGGGTCATGTGGAGAGAATGACCGAGCATCAAGCACCAAAGTCCCTGCTGAACTCAAGACCAATAGGGTGAAGGAGCCTGGGAAGACCAAGACTAAGATGGAGCGACAACGCCCTCAAAGACATATCTATCTTGGAGCTTCTAAACTGGAGAGAGCTGGCACAAAACCGAGATGAGTGGAGGAAGATTCTTGAGGAGGCCAAGACCCACCAGGGGTTGTAGAGCCAATAGTGATGATAATGATAGTATATTAGTATTATTATCGCCCTGGTGTAAGACCACCATTCAGAATTGAAACTTTGCTTGAAATGGCTTTAGCCGTTTTTGGTGACCAGATCTGAATTGGTACTTCCCCACCTTCCTCTTCCCCATCTCCTTCCCCTCCCCACTACGTTCAGCCTCACAACATCCCCCAATTGGGGATGCCATAGTCTCACCAGCTCAAGACGATTTGGAGCTGTTCAATTTGGGAGGTATCATTACCCCGGAAACAATTTATTATAATAAAATAATCAACACCTCTTACGTCACTCCAAGTGATTCGCTACATGGTGATACATGGGGTGAGGCATGTCTAGGTCTTGGCGGCCGATGCGTCTGCTCACCAACTGCGTGGCAGTCCGGATCGAGAAAGATTGGATGAGGTAGGCCTTTTGACTTCTCCAGCCAAACGCTCTCGATCGATCGCCTTTCATCGCAATTGTAAGGATGGATTCATACGTCCGTCACTCCTGGACACACACTGACCCTCGGATTCCTACCCACTCTTCATACCTTTTTCCTTACACGAAAATCCTCTCTTTCATTTCCTTAGAAAGACCCTCCAGACAACATCCACAAAGATGACGTAGGCCCCGAGGAAAATAATTTTCTCAGGGCCTTTTGCGTGGAGTTAAAAAGCTTTAGAAAAATTTGAAACCCTGGTGTGGTAGGTACCTACTCCCATCAAAACTTATATATGAATATTTTGTAGATATAAATAAGTCATCTAATCTTATATCTTATCTTATATTATTATTTATATTAGGGAACGTACCTATACTACGTGCCCAACTTTTTGCAATTTTTAACCCCCCCCCCCCTGGTGCCTAAAAACCTAAGCAACCCGCCGCTCATTTGTACCAAGCGTGGTATTTTGTAGACCCCCCCCCTGAACAGGTCACGTAGTATGGGTACGTTCCCTTAATAAAAATGAATCGCCGAAATGTATGTTCCCGCATAACTTCCGAACGACTGCACCAAATTGGATAATTCTTTTTTATTATGTTCACTATTGTCAGGACAAGGTTTGTATAAAACTACTGATGAGCTCTGGCATTATGAAATTTGTATAAAAATGAATCGCCGATGTGTATGTACGCGCATAACTTCCGAACGACTGCACCAAAATGGATAATTATTTTTTTATTGTGTTCGTTATTGTCTGGTGAGCTCTGGCATTATGAAATTTGTATAAAAAATGCAATAGGTTGCACGCGAGCTGTTTGAAAACTAATTGTATCGGGAATTAATTTATGAGGGGGGGAGGGGAACTTGGAAGGGGGGTTTGCGGGACGGGGGAAGGGGGGGAGTGGAGTGGGAAAAGGGAAGGTGGAGGAGGAGGAGGAATAAGAAGGGGAACGGGACGAATTGGAAAGGACACGCAGGGAGAAACAATTTTTTTATTAAATGGCATAGCAACGCATGCCGGGTACCAGCTAGTTTACAATATAAACCAACATTGATTACGAAATGGTACCTACACTAAACTTGTTTACGTGGCTATCGTACATTCTCATATTCTTCTGATTTTTGGAATGATCAAGGAAGTGGGAAGGGATAAGAAGTTGGGAGGCGGGAAAGAGGAACGACAATAATACTGCGATAACAAGTACATGATAACCTCAATATCCGTAAATAATACAATAATAGGTACCTAAATAACGGTCCGCTGTTCTTGCCTTGCTATTCACAGATATTCTTGAATTTTATCTTTAAAACTTATGACTTTGGGAATCAGGTTTATTTTTTGTAATATAGACATATTTTCTACTTGAAATATATTTGCGTATTATATACCTACCCAAAAGCATTCACTTTTTACCTCATTTTTATCTTACTTAGTTTTATTCATACCATTCTAATATTGTATTATTTGGGATGGGTTGTTTCAAGAAATTTGAACAATTCTTCAAATATTTGAAGTTGGTTTTCACGTTCCGTGAAAGTTCTACTCAAGTTTTGTGGTTATTACAGGAGTTGAGGAAAATACTGATGAGCACCCCAAAATAACCTCGCTATAAAACTGATAGAAAATGCTAATATCAAAATAAATTCAGATGATATTACCTTGGCAGTAAGACAGTATGACAGAAGACCAGGTCATCCGAAAAAAATTCTCCTAAAAATTAGAAATGCAGAAACCAGAACAAAATTATTAGCTAGTAAGAAGGTGATTTCGAACCGTGAAAAAATGATTTTCCTAGGAGAATCACTGTCCCCATATTTTAAGGAACTGCTTTAGAAAGCCAAAATAAAAGGAAAGCAAGTAAATTATGAATACATCTGGTACAAAAATGGATCCATCCTGATGAAAGAAGACGAAGGCAAAAAAATAAAGGAAATTAATCACGAAGACGATCTCAACAGAATATTTTAGAAGTCGGATGGTGATACTAAAAAATTTGCATCAATTAAAAATGGATATCGATTTTGGAAAATACATTGATTTGAGTGACAATACAGAGTCTAATTTAACTATTAGAGATTCATCAGCTTGCAAAATTTTTTTAAAACATTCAAAGTTCTCTCTACTTTGTTTGAATGTGAGAAGTTTAAATAAAAACTTCGATGAAACCATAACTATGCTGGATAACATTGAACATCGTCCTGAGGTACTAGTTTTCACAGAAGCTTGGCCGAAAAAAATTGACCAAAATTTCTAACATTCCTGGATACACAGTTTTCAACACATATAATAACTATTTGCAAAACGATGGTATAGTTGCCTACATAAAACAAAATGTTTATGCGACTGTTGAGGAAATTGTTTTCCCTGGCGCAAACTGCTTAAAAATGCAGATAACGAGTACCTTTTGTGTAATAGCTGTTTATAGATCTCTATCCCAGGCTCACATAGATAATTTCCTTGAATCACTAAATTCACTGCTTGACTTTACATCTGTACAAAATAAGGAAATCATTTTATGTGGGGACATAAATATTAATACTTTGAATTTGAGCGATACGAAAACTCAAAAATACCTTTCACTTTTGGCTTTTCATGGTCTGAAACCAATCATAACTTCATCGATAACAATCTTTTGAAGGTCAAATTAAAGAAGAAATCTTGGCAGTCAGTACTGTCATCGCAAGATGTTAATTTAGCTGCTGAAAATTTCATAAAATGTTTAAAAATGCATGTGGAAAGTTGTACGTCTGTACGAAGTGTAAAGCATAACATGAAATATTTAAAACCGTGGATAAATGACGGAATTATTAAATGTCTCAGAACCCGAGACAAATTACACAACAAATGTCGAGCAGATTTAAATAATATTCAACTGCTGGATTATTACAAAAGATATAGAAACTGGTGTACAAAAATTATAAAATATACAAAGCAAGCATATTACAAAAGGAAACTGGATAACGTCAATGGAAATACCAAACAACAGTGGAAGATTATAAAGGAGGCTGTTAATATTCAAAAGGAGCAAGTGTCTATAAAAAAATTAAAAATCTATGACAATATTATCTCAATGGGAGAGAATCCAAATATAATCACTAATCACGTAAATAATTTCTTCAGTGATATTGGTCCTAGATAGGGAATGCAAGTCTCGCGAGATTGGGGCTTAAGCGAGATCCCGCGAGTATAGAATAACAATACCGCGAGATCTCGCCAATTTCGAGATCTTGCGAGATTGGCAGTTTTGTGTGTTTTTTTGCAAATAATCGCAATATTTGAATAAATTAGGAAAAAATAATAAAAATTATAGGTATTATAAGATAAACATTTAATTTCACGAATTTTACAATAGACTTTTATGCATCAAACATTGTTTAACGTATTTGTCTATATTTTTTTAATAAATTTCGTAGTAAACTTTGACGTACGTATCTATCAAATAACAAATGAAACAAACAACCTTTCTCTTCTAATGTCAAACAAAAATCCTTTAGTAATAAAACAATTCTTTTATAACAAACAAAACAGCGAGAAGTTAAAAAAAAATTAAACTTAACGACTTCACATAAGACACTTTTTTTGCATAAATAACCAAAAAATACTCGAATGAAATCAAACTCAATCACGTAACACGTTAGGGAACGTACCCATGCTACGTAACCCGTTCAGGGGGGGGGGGTCTTCGAAATACCACGCTTGGTACAAATGAGCGGCGGGGGGCTTAGGTTTTTAGTCACTGGGGGGAGGGGGGGGGGGGGGTTAAAAATTGCAAAAAGTTGGTCACGTAGTATGGGTACGTTCCCTTAGCTAGCAACAACTATTAGCAAACAAAACAAATGCGCGCTGATGACGCTGCACGCCGGCTTATCTTTCGACCAATCTCACGCACAAACGAATCTGAGAGACACCTCGTCCCGCGACCGCTACCTCAGGCCGCCGCCTCACGCGCACCGAAAGAAACCGACAGATTCGAACTCCGTCTGTGTCAGTCCGCGCTTCGAATAAGACGTTTTTATGCTCGAGTGCAATCTCGTTAAACTCGCGAGATCTTGCCCTTTTTTCGTCCGAGATCAATCTCGCTAAAAAGGGCCGAGATCTCGCGAGAACGAGATTGCATTCCCTAGTCCTAGATTCGCAAAACAATTGTGCAGTGCAAATAAAACTACCGAAATGTGTCTTGTTAACAATTTTAAACCATGTACTCAATTTTCAGGAGATATCTTTGCATTTAAAACTACTAGCATTTATGAAGTTTCAAAAGTGATAAATGAATTAAAAATGTCTTTCCTATGGTATTGATGGCTTAAGTATCATGGTGTACAAACAGCATGTTTCTGTGTTGGCTGGTCCCATATCTCATAACAGAAAAAATCTCTTTTCAAAGGTGGGGATCACCTAGATGTTAACAATTACAGACCCATGTCTTTGCTTAATACTCTCTCAAAATTGATAGAAAGATTGGCCAAGTCAACTAGTTCAGATTAGTTTCATTCTTAGAAAAATACAAAATACTCTCCGACAATCAATTCTGTTTTAGAGCAAATAAAAGTACAAGTGATGCTGTTTTAAAGGTATTGACCAAAGTTACAAGCGCGCTGGACCAAGGCAACAAAGCCATAGCGGTGTTCTTGGACTTATCAAAAGCATTTGATACTGTTTCCCACGAATTTCTCCTTAAAAAATTATCGTCTTTAGGCATTAATAATATAGCAATGGGCTGGTTCAGATCTTACCGTAGTGACAGAACACAACAAGTGGAAATAAATAAAATGTTAAGCAAGGGTAAATCAATCTCCTTTGGAGTCCCGCAAGGGAGTGTGCTTGGGCCGATATTGTTTCTTATTTATATAAATGATTTATGTAGTCTGAATATTCCTGGTAACATTGTTAGTTTTGCAGATGACACTGCCTTAATATTTGAGGGTAAAACTTGGAATGAAACTTTCAATAAAAGTAATACAGATTTAAGAGTGGTAAAAAGTTGGTTAAACAATAATATATTAGCTTTGAATGCACAAAAAACCAAATTTATCACTTTTAGCATTTCAAGTAAAGGTCAGCCTTCTGAAACTCACAACTTGATTATTCACAATTGTTTGCAAACATGTAACTGCAACCCTTTAGAAAATATAGTCAGCATCAAATACCTTGGTGTAAAAATAGATAATTTTTTGAGATGGAATGATCATGTCAATATGTTAGTAAATAATACTAGGAGACTTACCTATATCTTTAAAGAACTGAGACATAAACTAGACAAAGAAAAATTAAAAACTGTTTATTTTGCAATAATCCAGTCACTGCTTTCTTACAATAAAGTGTGCTGGGGATCCTGCCCAAAGGCTTATATAGTACCACTTAATATTGCCAAAAAATGATTTTTAAAGTTATGTTCAAGAAAAAAATTAAATATCCAACTCATTATTTTTCAAGGAATGTAATGTAATGAATGTGAAACAGTTATATATTAGAAAAATGAAACAATTCAACTTTGTATAAACCACTTATATAATGCGTAAATCCGACCGGTTTCGGAACAAACGTTCCTTCGTCAGGGAAAGCTTATACTAATTTGACAGTTTAGAACAATGTTTTATTATGGTAGGGGTGGAGCCGTTGCTAGTTATTAATGTAGATTGGGTGGGTAGGTATTAGTGTAGAGTGGGTGGGTAGGGGAACAAATCCATGATTGGGCTATAAGATAATATTTTATTTACTTTGTTGATAATAGATTCATTATTTTTAAGGAATTTTTTTCAATTTCCAAGGCTTCTAAGTTATCTAAACGTTTTCCTTTATGATTAATATAAAGAATATTTACCCCTGTATTTTTTCAAAACTATGGTTATTTTCAATGATATGGTTAGCGAACTCAGAAAAATTATTATTATTAAGACACCTTAAATGTTCTTTGATTCTGATTTCAAAATTACGGGTTGTTTTTCCAATATAAAATGAGGGACAATCATTGCATTTGAGTTTATATATTCCGGAATTAGCTAAATTATAATTATAGCTACATTCAAAGTTGAATTGTTTCATTTTTCTTTAATGGATAACCACAAAGTTATAGCTACTTTCAAAAATATAGTTATATATTACACAAACGCTTTGCAGATTTTTTAATAATATAAACATTGCAGAAAGAACACAGCAAATTCGTACTACGAGAATTGGCTCTGGTCTGAACTTTATGGCAATTCAAACTAAATCTTCTTTTGGTCAAAGAAATTATTTTTATCAGGCTCTACTCATATTTAATAGCCTTCCAGAACATATAAAGTCATCTAATTCCTTGTACACTTTTAAAAAGAATCTTAAATTATTTGTGTTAGTCGAGGATTGCTAATTGATTTTCTCTACTTTGTCCTTTCTAAATTATTAGCTAAATGATTATGTATATAATAACTAGCTAAATTAATTTTATTTTTGGTTAAACCGTTTTTTTTCCATCTTCCTCCTGCCAAATTTAAAGCATATTATATTATATACATTTATTTATTATTTAAAACTTAATGCTTTTTAAAATCAGATCACTAAACTATGGTCACCCTAAAAGTCTACAAGTTTACAAAAGTGTACTACCTAGCGCCATCAGTTTAGTAGGTACCCATTATCTCAACCTGTAAGAAATACAACAATATTGTTCTTTCAATATCTGTATAATTTTGTGTTATCTTGTTAATTTGTATAATTGTTAACCTCAACACAGGCTTGTCCTAGTGAGATGACAAATTGTATTGTAAACATTTTTACCTGCAGTGTAAAGAAACAATAAATAAATAAAAAAATTACAACTGGCCCAAGCAACTGGCAATGATATAATAACTTAAACAGAACTTACACAGCACTTGAAAATGAGCTTAAATATTTAATGAATTGTTATTTTTTTTTTAAATAACCCATCCTTACATCATCTGGTTTCCTTTGTTATTTTCAAATGTTTTTAATTATATTTACTATCATTTGCTGCTTTCCGCGCTCATGAGGGGTCTTACTTCCACAATTCTCATTTCTTATGTTATAGTTGACGTCTTATACTTAAAGTTATATGTACCATGTAAAAGGCGAAGGCATTAATGATTCAAATAAATAAGTAAAATACATTTAGGTACGGTAGTAGCTCTTAACTTTCTTTGTGATGCGGTCCTCATACGGAGGAATCTGTTGTTATTCACCTTTCCGTTACATATCTTTATGTGAAAGGGATAGAATTTACATCGGATCTCTCAGCGGTAAGTATGTAGAAAGAAAGTTCTTTCCTAAAGCCGCAAAATACTCAAACGGTGATTGTGTCACGAATTTGCTATTTTTTCTGTTTAAAGCTTAACACGTATTTTCTATTCTGAGCTTTGGAGGTTATCCACCACTTACCCGCCCCGTTATAACTAACAGATGGTTACTCATTCAAGGCTCTCGCAAGATTCTAATTTTTTTGTTAAACAAAGCTACATTAATTTTTTTTGACCGATTCTAGACCTCCAGAGTCCCTGCATACGTTGTTTGTAAGCAGTATGCAAGTGCTTAAATAATAGGTTGGTAAACACAAATATTAATTAAACAAGGCAAAAGAAAAGCTCATTCCATGAGGCGGCATTGCATCGCGTAAAACAAAACCTGAAAGCACTTGAATAAAATAGAGAACAAAAAAATATATGATAAATCTCAAACCAATTGGCAAGTATCAACAACCTTCCCTTAGCCAACCACTCAGTAAATCTCAAAGAAAGTTAAAAAATACACGAAGAGTAAAAGAAAATTCAGCGTTGAGTAGTCAGAGGCAGGACAAAGGACAGTCAAGGTCGCTTGATCAAGCCTCAAGACAGCACATGTCATTGGGGGAGGCGCAAATAGATCGGAGAGGGATCTACACAATTAATAATGTAATTAAAATCGAGCAGGGACGAGGTTCAACCCGCCCCCATAGTTATTTTATTTGCCTATCCCCATATGGAGATAGGCAAATAAAATAAAAAAAAAATAGAAAAAATTGGAGTTCAGTCCATCCAGTAAAAAAAATAAACAACTAAAGGGTTAAAAACAAACAAAACAAAACCAGAAACATGACATGAATTAACAGTCATTTTAGTTATTATTAACAAAACAAATCGCAAGGTAATATGTAATTTTTTTTTGAAAATTTATTGAAAATATATTCATGTTCTATTCTGAGCTAATGTGCCTGTTTCACTAGCGATATCCAGTGTTGAGACAGGCTAATATTTATTATTGAATTCTGTAGAATTATATTTTTTTCATTTTTCTTTAAAAAGAAAGACAAACATTCCCGGGTTACGAATAACCCAACAATGTTTGAAAATCTCTTACTACCACCACAGAAAGCCGAAAACGTTGCTTGTGTTGTGATGGAGGACTTGCCAGCCGTGGAATCGAACACGTGACGCTCGGGTGGGACCGAAGCGCTACGCCCACTCAACCACTGACCGGCCACTGATATATATAATACTAGCTTTTACCCGCGGCTTCGCTCGCATGGTATTAGGGGATTCCCACTCCGCCTCCATTCCCCCCATCAACCCCCCTCCCCCACCCCCTCCACCCACCCTCCTGACACCACTCCTCCCACACCTACCGCTCTTCCCTCCACCTTCCCTCGCCACACTCCACTTCTCCCATCACCCCCCCCCCCTCCAACCCACCTCCACCACCTACCCCTCCCCTCTCCACCTCCCCCCCACCCTCCTCCACCCCTACCCCTTCCTTCCCTCCCCCTCTCGGCCCCCCTAACCCCCACCACTCCATCCCCCTCCCCCTCCGCCACCGCCCTCCCCACACCCCTCCCCCCTCTCGCATTCCACACATTCTTTCCCGGTACATTCAATATTTACGCGCGCATACATACACTTCTGTGATTCATTTTTGGAGATGGCTATTAAGTAAGACGCCAAAAAAGCACTATTTTTAGGGTGAATTGCCTAATTTAAAAAAAAATTAAAACATCGTTTCCAAGGCGACAACTGGTTTCTGACATTTGCAATAAATCGATTTTGTTAGCGACAGAAAACGTATGATAAATAATTTCATAACGCCCGAGATTATTCATAACACCAGAACTTTCCAGTATATATAGCCTTTAATAATCGCAAATGATGTAGCTTTCTATTAGTGAAAGAATTTTAAAAATCCATTCAGTAGTTTTTGTGTGAAAAAGTAACAAACATACATCCATACAAACGTTCACTGTATGGAACGTGTCGTAGGAATCCGTGTGCATCTAACGAGTGCGCGAAAGCTTTTGACAACCATGGAAATTCAAGAATGGAATTTACGCTCCCACAGAGTACCATGCCGCCAGCACGACAATCTGAGAGCTGCTATTGGCTAGCGGAATTATGTGCATGTGGTGCCCCTTCCAAATGACTTGTCTACAACGCTATTATGTCCTTTAACTAACTAATCAATTGAAAACATAAATGAAATTGATAATGAATACATGCAGCAGCCTCATTGGACTGGAAAACACATCTGAATAACCACCTAATGCTTCCACAAGGGACTCCAGACAGCAATGATCAACGCCAAGGAAATGGCTGACTATTTACGTCACCCCCACCATGCGACCAGCCGAGCCACTATTGGTCAATTCTGAACAAAGGAAAAATCTGAATCGTAAATATTTACGAAAGCGAATTCATCTTCCGAAAAATTTGGAGCTCAATTTCGAGAAATTGGGAATAATTTGGATCAAGAAATAAACATCATCACCTAAAAATGAGTATGTACTACAAAAACAACCCAAAAACTGACGTCTATCAGTGATTGTTGCACTTTAAGAAAAATATTTACTGTTTAAAATTGTACCTTATATCACATATGTATACTTGTACCTTTTCTTGTAAACACAATAAAAATGATGTGAAGCTTTGGGATCCTGAGTTGGTAAAATCTTGGCAATAACTATCACACATAATTTTAACACAGCTGACTTCCAATCGTAGCGACCAGGGAAATTACCTAAAACAAGTACCTTAGAAAAATTAAGGAGGTTCTGTCCCCCAAAAATCCGACCTGAGTTTGCCCTATAAAAATAGAAGTCAAACCGGTAGGAAGTCAGTTCAAAACTATCAGCCAAGAAGAAACAATACCTACTCAAGATACCAACAGTCTCCAAGTTCAAACCTCTTTTCAAGTGTTTTAATCAGTCTTAGATTCAGTTTACCTCTCCCAGTATCCCAGTAACCTAAAATCCTAAAAACCCCAGTCTCCCACAGTCTCCAAAGTGAAAAATATTTATTTTAATCCAGTACTCAAATCAGTTTTGCCATTATACCTAGAAGCATTTTTTGTCAAAGTAGTAAATTCATTTAAAAGACCAGTGGCATTCCAAAATCCACTGGCGTACCAAACTCCATTGGCGTGTCATTGTGGCCAGCTCCCTATTATATTTAGTTTATGTACAAACGTCTAGTACATTTGGTCCTTCGAGCCGGATCTACACATAACACGCCTTCAGTCTTACCCAGTGGAAATGCCGTCTCTTCGCAGTGGCCGTAAGACCCCGACATCTTCCGAAACATCGCTGTCTAAACCTAACGCCCCGGGAACAAGCCGAAACATGCCAGTGGCACCCCGTCGGACCCCGGGCCCACGCACCGTAGACATCGATGAGACGCCATCCAGCGGAACCCGCCACGATCTATCTGGTGCGAACCCTGCCAGGAACCCTGACCTCATCACTCTTGACCAACCTGCTCCAGAATGTGTCGCCAAGAGCCTCCACGGATCCAACAGTAAAAGCAGCGAAACAACTTCTGAATCAACTGAAGACTCCCTGCGATTGCTGCGCCGAGAGATGCGCATCCGGGACAGACGTCACGCCAAGCAGACAGCCAATCTGCTCGCAGCCCTGAACGCTGCAACACGCCAAGCAGTCAGCCAACCTACCCAGGAGCCCGCACCAACCAGCCCGACCCTGCGAGCCAACCTCGGTCAGGCAGTAATTCAAACCCAGGCACCAACCGGCCCGTCTACGAACGAGTTCGCAACGAGATATGCCACTCGAGTACACACGTCAGACGGCCCGTCTACCGGAGAGTTTGCAACGAGATATGCAACAACTCAAGTACACGCACCAACCGGCTCTTCTACTAATGAGTTCGCAACGAGATATGCCACTCAAGTACACAAGCCAGCCGAAGAGTTTGCAACGAGATATGCAACTACTCAAGTGCATGCACCAACCGGCCCTTCTACTAATGAGTTTGCAACGAGATATGCCACTCAAGTTCACAAGCCGGCCGAAGAGTTTGCAACGAGATATGCAACTACTCAAATGGACACACCAGCCGGTCAGCCTACCAATGAATTTGCTGTAACCGATCCAACCGGATACGCCGCCGCCGCCACCCAAGAGTACACACTACTGACGGGCCCTGCGAAGAACATCCCTACGGCCGAATACAGCCATATCGGACCCGAGCGCCCACTTTACAACACAGCAGGGTACCAGCATCAGCCAGCCTCCTCCGGCCAGGATTCCCCATTATTTACACCACCGCACACAGCCAATCAGACAGCACGGCACACCCGAGAATGGTTGCAGCATGGCAACGACCCACTGGCCCAGATCGCCTCCGTGATGGCAGAGGCCCTTCGCTCTTCTAGAACGCAAGATAGCCCCCGCACATTAGAAGATGATTCAAGAATGGCTGCCCTCATTGCCAGGCAATCCACAGCAAAAGATTTGCCTACCTTCTCCGGAGACCCCCTTGAGTGGCCCACCTGGAAGGCACAGTACGCTCAATCCACCGCCACCTGCCAAATGACTCCGAGCGAAAATCTCATTCGGCTGCAGCGCGCCCTCAAAGGCAAGGCACGAGATACCGTGGGTCCCCTACTAATGGATCCTGCGCAAGTCCCAGAGATCATCAGCGTCCTCGAGCAGCGATACGGCAGCGCTAACTCCATAGCAAAATTTATGCTAGACAAGGTTAAAAAACTACCTTACCTCACGACCGAGGTATCACTCGAGGATCTGGCAGATTTCTCCGGGACGGTACAAAACCTGGTGGCATCTCTCCGGATCCTGAAAACCGAAGGTTATCTCACCAATCCTGCATTAATGAATGACGTCACTGACAAAATGCCAAGTTCCCTGTGTTCAAAATTGATAGGGGTCCTTTTAAATAAAATAATTATCCTTGCAAAAAACTTCACTGTTTATTTCACTTGGACATGTTATAAATGTATTATAATACGGTGTCAATACACCGGGCCAAACACTGGCAGTTGTTTACTGTTAAAACTTGCGTTGGGAAGAAGCGATAATAATGGGATGCTAGCACTTTTATAATGTAAAAACCTGCACACATTTAAAGAATCTACAAAAAAAATGGCTTCCTCCATAGTATGTACTTGGTAGTTAAAACAGGCTGCGAACACTCAGCGTCCAGCCAAGCCTCGCACCATTCGAAATATCAACGTCTGGGAGCTTGCTCAAGCAACCCATAGGTGCTGGTAGTATCTCAATTTTTAACATAGCTTCCGCCTCGGGGTTTCTAAATCGCCTATGCCGATTTAAGAACCCTTCAAGAAAACATAACAAAAACAGGGGAAGACAATCAAGGCAAAAGCAAAAAACACAAATCCTAACTCTAAATACCGTACAAATACTAACAAATAATTTTACCTATTATAAATTAGCAGCCAAAACTAAATGATCCTGCACTGCTTATTATACTATTATTTAAAAATGTACATTCACAAGTTGAATTTTAAGGTGATTAACCTAAACTAATTATATAAACTTCAATTAACCAAAAAAAAATTTTTTACATATTTAAATAATAACTTAACACAAAATACTATTATAATAGAACACAACCCAACACAAAATAATATTATAATAAAACCCAACCCAACACAACACAATTGTCTTTTTTTTTTTCAAGTCCATTGGTTAGGATCTTCTCCGGGTGCAGTCCACGATATAAGCACCACAGCGCGGGGTGCAATCAATCATCAATTTATAGGTTGTCATGTTGTTCCTGGGATTGGTATCTTTAAAGGGTCCTTTTTTTTTAATATTTTCACCCTAAAAAGTTTCATCATGGTCGTCCGGGGAGTCCGGACTGACGGAAGGGTCCGGGGCGTCCGTCACAGGTTCAGTTTCCGGGTCCAGAGGCATTAGACATATCTTTGTGATAGGCCTGACAAAGATTCCTTGAGGGGTTTTCAGGGTAACCACTCGCACTACACCATCCGCGCCGGGATGTGTAGATATAACTCGCGCCATTTTCCATAATGGTGGAGGTAGATTATCTTCCTTCAGAATAACCAGATCATCCTTTTGCAGTGCCCGTTGATTACTGGTTTGCCATTTCGTCCTTTTTTGTAGCTCCATCAAGTATTCTCGCTTCCATCTATACCAAAAGGATAACATTAGCGCATGGATTCTCTGATATTGGGTCAGCCTGTTGTCTGGTATGGCTCGGACATCTCTCTCCGGAATGATAGAGGATTTAGTGCCTATGAGGAAATGGTTTGGGGTGAGGGGTTGGTAATCGTGGATGTCATCAGACAAGGAAGTCAATGGACGGGAATTTAGACAGGCCTCAATCTGACAAATTAAGGTATACAAAAGTTCAAAGGTTAAAGCAGAATTACTAGTGACTCTATACAAATGAAACTTTGCTGACTTGACCGCAGCTTCCCACAGCCCTCCCTGACTAGGGGCTCGAGGGGTTATGAACCTCCACTCAATACCTCTGTTAGCTAAATAATTTTGAATCTTGTCGTTGTTCTCTCTCAAACTGGTATACAGCTCCTTGAGCCTATTACTGGCCCCCCGAAAGTTGCTAGCGTTATCGGAAAAGATCTTATCAGGTTCTCCCCTACGGGATATAAATCTCTTTAAACTGTTCAAAAAAGCATTGCTAGATAAATCCGAAACTAATTCCAAATGAACCGCCTTTGTGGAAAAACAAACAAAAATACATAAATACGATTTCACGAGTGGAGCTCTCCTCAGTGGCCCACTTTTGGTTGGAATCGGTCCAGCAAAATCGACTCCCGTGATAGCAAAAGGTCGGCTCGGTGTGATTCTTTCGCTCGGTAAGCTTCCCATGATCTGGTTACCAATACGAGGATTACACCTAAAACACACAATACACTTATGTAATATCTTTTTAACAGTATTTTTCCCAAAAATAGGCCAAAACCTTAATCTTATTTCAGCTAATAGCGCTTGAGGTCCTGCGTGTAAGTTTACATAATGATAGTGACGTATAATCAATTCGGTTAGCTTATGTTTAGCTGGCAATATAATTGGATGTCTTTGTTGGTACGATAGGTGTGTAGCTAAACTTAATCTACCGCCCACATATATAAGACCATCACATAAAAAGGGATGAAGAGATTTTAAGTTACTATTTTTGTTGACATTTCCCTGGTTTTTTAATGTCTTCAACTCCTTTTGAAAGGCATGTGCCTGAGCTGATTTCAGTAGACAATTCAAACTTGCTTCTAGTTCAGCTACACTTAAATTACCTGAAATTTTACTTTTAATATTTCTGCAGTTATTCACAAACCGCAGTACATATGCTGTAACCCTTTTCAATTTGATAAATGAGGAAAATTTTCCAAATATTTCCCATTCTTGAATATCAGTAGATAAAAGAATATTTTTACTCTTGAGCTCCGGAGGGTTTGAACAGGAAATGTTCGATATAGGCCAATCGTTGACTCCGTCGGTCAACCAATTGGGTCCATTCCACCATATTGTAGAATTTATCAGTTTATCCGCCGTAGCTCCTCTTGAAAGTATATCCGCTGCATTGTCGGATGATGATACGTGTCTCCATTGATCTGGATCACTCAGTTCTTGTATTTCGGCTACTCGATTAGCCACGAAAGTGCTCCAACGAGTAGGTTGACCTTTCAGCCAACACAGCGCTATCGTAGAGTCACACCAATAATATGTGTTGATCTTCATTATATTTAATGCTTGTTTTATAGTTTTCATTAATTTTGCCAGTAGTACAGCACTACATAGCTCCAACTTAGGCAGTGAAATAGACTTCAATGGTGCTACCCTTGATTTGGATGTTATTAAGTGTGAATGCCACTTACCGCTGTGGTCCATTGACACCATATAGATACAGGCTCCGAAAGCCTTCTCAGACGAATCGCAAAAACCGTGTAGCTGTAGCTCTTTTGCTTGCTTGCAAATAATTTTTCTTGGTATTTTCAACACATTTAGCTGAATTAAATCTTGCAGGTAGGTCCTCCAGGGTGCTAATATTTCATTAGGTAACTGATCATCCCATGCTGCTTTGGACTGCCACAGCCTTTGCATTATCAATTTGGCTATGACTATTATCGGCCCTAGGAGTCCCAATGGATCGAAGGTTGATGCGATGCAAGACAATATCTCTCGTTTGCTCTCGGTTGGACCTGATGGCTTCATTATTACATAAGAAAAGTAATCAGATTCATTGTTCCATGTTAATCCTAATATTTTCTCAGTCTTTGGATTGTCAGTAATAATTTTGTCGGAATCGCCTGAATCAGCACACTTAGCTTGGCCCGACTCGGCTGACAATTCCAACGCATTGGACCTCCACTTCCTCAACGTCATCCCCGCAGATGACAAGATGCTGATTAATTCTTCTTTTAACTTTTTACAGGATTCCAGCTCATCTGCTCCCGTTAACAAGTCATCCATATAGAAGTCATTTTCTATGACCTGACTAGCTCTAGGAAAAATTAAATTATTATCCATACCAATTTGCTTTAAGCATCTTGTGGCTAAGAAGAAGGAAGGTGCCAGTCCATAAGTCACAGTCTTCAGACGATAATGCTTGAGCACATCCTGTGGCGACTCGCGCCATACTATCTTCTGTAGGTCCAGGTCATCTTCACACATGTTAATCTGGCGGTACATCTTCTCGATGTCGGCAGTCATGACTATTTGATGTTTCCTGAAATGCAATAGTTGGTTATATAGATCCTTTTGTATAACAGGTCCTGTCATCAAGGCTTCATTGAGGGAAATTCCATTTGAGGTTTTGGCGGAGCCGTCAAAAACGACTCTCACTTTAGTAGTAGTGCTGGATTCTTTCACTACAGCGTGATGCGGTAAAAAATAGGAGTCACGATCCCCTTTTGACTGGTCACACATCTCCATGTGTCCCAATTCTTCATATTCACGCATGAATTTTACATATTGTGTCTTTAACTCGGGATGTGACACAAATTTTCTTTCTATGTTTTTAAATCTTTTTTCGGCAGTGAGCAATGAGTTTCCCAACTGATCAATGCATGCCCGACGCGGTAAACTTACTACATATCTACCGTCATCTTCTCTAGTATGAGTACTTACAAAACTGGCTTCGCAAGCCTTTTCTTCTTGAGTTTGAATTTTAGTGGAATTAATCTCTTCCAATTTCCAAAATTTTTCTATTTGATGACTCAACTTATTTATAGATAAACTGCAAAAATCTGATACAGGCCTTTGTTTGGGGTACACGTTGATAGGACCGGACACAATCCATCCCAGTTGCGTACGTTGAAGCGTTGGTCCTGACTCGAGTTTCAATCTATCGTTGTTTAGCATCTCCCAGAAGCTCTCCGCGCCCAACAGGATGTCGATGGGTGCAGCTATATTGAAGTTCGGGTCTGCCAGCTCCAGTCCTGGTGGTATTTTGAACTCTTTTTTCGCCATTGTCACTTGTGGTAAATTGGTTGTAATTTCCTGTAAAATCAGACATGATATTTCGCGTTTATAATCCGTATTAAGCGAAGTCATCTCCACTGAAATTCTCTTTTTTATGTGTGTGATATTATTATGGATCCCGGACACGGGTTTGTTTATCCATTCACATGGTAAATTTAATTTATTAGCAAAATCAGCTCTCATAAAATTACTCTGCGCACCAGAGTCAATCAGGGCGCGAGCTTTAAACATTTTATTGTTGGCCCCCACAATTCCTATGTAGGCGGTTGACAATAATATTATTTTTTCTGCCTTTTCCGATGCAGAAAAATTCGACACTATAACCTCGTTATTAGCATCCATATTTGAGGTCTCCGGCGGAGGTACCTCCTTGTGTAATAGAGTATTGTGGCTATACTTGCCACAAATTTTGCAGGTTAGGTTTGTCTTGCAACTCTGTGCCTGATGACCCAACCTCAAACATTTAAAACACGCCCGGATTGATTTCGTAGCATCAATCCTATCCTGTAATTTTAATTTTAGAAATTTTTTGCAAAAATAAATTTGATGACCTTTATCATTACAATAAATGCAGTTGTTTGCCTTTATTGCCAAGAATACCGATGAATCTTTTTTGTTATTATTGTCGCCTATTTGCATTTTATGTAGGTTAGAAGATTTTTTCTCTGAAGCATTCATAAGCTCCAATACTTGTGCCCTAGCAGATAAACATTTTATGAATTCCTTTAATGTAGGTAATTCACCTTGCAATGTATATTGTTCCCAATTTCTCCGGGTAGCTATATCCAATTTATTTGAAATTATGTAAATAATCAAAGGATCCCAATGATCTACTTTAACTCCGATGTTTTGTAACGCTTTCAAATTGACATTAGTTTCATCAATTAAATACCTTAATGCTACAGGCTCTTCATGTTTCATATCCTTTAATTGAAATAGAGTTTGGATATGTTTATGTACGGTAGCCCTGAGATTCGCAAATCTGTCGTGCAACAATTCCCAAGCCGATAGGTAGTTTAATTCCGAAACTTCTAGATTACTAATTATTTTCAATGCGTTCCCTTTCAGCGCAGATTGTAAATAAAAGAATTTTTGGACGTTGCTCAAGGAACTGTTATTATGAACCAAAGTTTTAAAGGTTTCAACGAAATTTACCCAATCTTTTTGATTCCCATCGAATTCTCTCAATTGGATAGTTGGAAGTTTGATGTCGACTCTACCCTCGTTAATTGAGTCCATCGCCCCTTTAGCAGTAGCAAGGACTGAAAAATATTGATTTTCAAACGTCTCGCGCTGAATAGAATTTTCCAGTTCCTCATCCGATAAAATTTCAATTTCGTCCTGTATAGATTCAAATTGATCTAACAATGGCTTTATTCGGTCGTACCTCAGTTTAATTTCAATCGCGGACAAGGAGTTTATAGAATCCGCGAAACGCGTCAATTTCCCTTTAATCACGCCTCTCTTGGCTATTAAAGATTTGATCTTATCCATTTTGTGTACAAATACCTTTTCGTAGCTTAATCCCTGATAAAATGTGTTCCGACAATGCGTATTTATTTATTTGAGAAGCTACCCGCCTGAAAGACAACAACGACAATATTCCTGGCAATTATTAATTGAGAACCTAATGTTCAATCAATTGAAAATCATGAGTTGCATAAAATCTTTACGTGGGTAGTGATTTTATTTTTTACAATACAATATTTATGGGATTAATCTTGTTAAAAAACTACGAATGATTTCTGTATGGATGTTAAAGAATGGGTATGGGTGGGAAGGCACTAAAAACTTATCTCATTTCCGATGTGAATCCAGTCTTCCTTTGTTCATCTTTGTGATTCCGGTATTATTGGTCATCTGTATTAATTGGCAGCTGGTTCTTGTTTTTTTTTTATATTATTGCAGTCCTCTGATTGCAATCCGGATCGTAAGGCCCATGTTCAAAATTGATAGGGGTCCTTTTAAATAAAATAATTATCCTTGCAAAAAACTTCACTGTTTATTTCACTTGGACATGTTATAAATGTATTATAATACGGTGTCAATACACCGGGCCAAACACTGGCAGTTGTTTACTGTTAAAACTTGCGTTGGGAAGAAGCGATAATAATGGGATGCTAGCACTTTTATAATGTAAAAACCTGCACACATTTAAAGAATCTACAAAAAAAATGGCTTCCTCCATAGTATGTACTTGGTAGTTAAAACAGGCTGCGAACACTCAGCGTCCAGCCAAGCCTCGCACCATTCGAAATATCAACGTCTGGGAGCTTGCTCAAGCAACCCATAGGTGCTGGTAGTATCTCAATTTTTAACACCCTGCGTCTGGCATGGCTAATCGAGATCCGCAAACAACACGCTCCGGCCACCATAACCCAGCTCGCTGCCTTTCTGAAAGAGGTGTCAAACGCAATTCCAAACAGTGGGATGGTGGACCACATACGATCTCGACCACGCCGTGAACAAATACATGCCGGGTACCAGGAGGAAGAAGAGAGTGATCGCATGCGACTTCTACCGAGCCATGAGCAAATACATGCCGGACATCAAGAAGAAATCAGGGATGGCCCAAAAGAAAAGATTGCCCCCATAAAACGCAAAGTAAACGAGGAACATACTTACCCTGGACCAAGCCGAAAAAGAAAAACTGCTGATGAAAGCTGCGCCCAATGTGGCGGCGATCATAAAACCCGCGAATGCAAAGAATTCGCAGCCAAAGATGTTGAACTCCGATGGGAAACTGTACGCACGGGAAGATTATGCCGCAAGTGCTTAGAAAAACACCACTCACGAAGCTGCAAAATAAACCAATGGTGCAAAGTAGGAGATTGCAGATCCCCACACCACCCCCTGCTACATAATCCCGAGTTCGTACGAAAAAGCGCCGTGGAAAATGTCAACTTGTGACGCCAGGACTCCGGACAGAGAGTACTATTAAAAATTGCGCCAGTCATATTAAGCGCTCCAAACAAAGAAGAAGTGTCAGTGTTCGCTCTCCTGGATGAAGGATCCACAGTAACACTTGTCGACGCTGACACCGCAATACAAGTCGGAGCAAACGGCCCAGTTCACGGACTGCGAATCCACGGCGCGAAAGGAATGTGCACCTCCGACAATCTCTCCCAACGAGTGAGACTAAGAATACGAGGTGCAGGCAACAGTAATACATTCCACATATCTGCCAGCACAATAAGCAACCTCAACCTGCCGGAGCAACAGACCCAAGGAAGGTCGGTCGTCCCGAAGCTGCTAATAGGCCAAGATAACGCTCACCTGATCGTGTCAAGGGAAGTTCGTGAATGCAATGATACTACGCGAATAGCATCACGCACCGCACTAGGATGGATCGCTCATGGGGGAGTCAACCCCAGAGATAATAACACGACCACCACTTTGGCACTACAACCAGAAACGGCCGCAGACATACAGTTGAGGGAGCTAGTAAAAACCAACTTCGCCATCGACTCCCTCGGAGTAACATCAGCCACCAGAGTCAATGCAAGCGAACAACAGGCAATTGCACTTATGAATGCAACTACCCGTCCTCTTCCTGTAGGAAGGTGGGAAACCGGTCTACTATGGCGCAAACCAGAAGCCACGTTACCTGACAATCGGCAGTGTGCGCTGAAACGACTTCTGTCCCTGGAGAAAAAGCTAGAAAAAGACAAAAATCTAGCAGTGGCCTACAACGACAAAATAAATCAACTTATCAACAAAGGCTATGCCAAGAAGTTATCAAGCCATGAAGCTTCCACCACCACACCTCGCAAATGGTACCTGCCCCACTTTGCAGTAATCAACCCAAATAAGCCAGGAAAAATCAGAGTGGTGTTCGATGCCGCAAGCCGATGCCGAGGAACCTCCCTCAACGACCAGCTGCTTACTGGTCCTGACCTGCTGTCCTCCCTCCTGGGGAATATAATACGCTTCCGGGAAGGAAACATCGCTATTGCTGCAGACATCAAAGAAATGTTCCTGCAAATAAAAATAAGGCGAGAAGATCAGTCGTCCCAGCTATTCCTGTGGAGGACATCACCCCATCACGAACCAGACACCTATCAAATGTCATCGATGATGTTCGGAGCCACCTGTTCCCCAAGCAGTGCCCAATTCGTCCGAAATAAAGTGGCTGAAACATACGAGCACGAGTACCCGGCCGCCGCAAAAGCCGTACGCACCAAGTTCTACATGGACGATTACCTAGATGCAGCAGACACACCCAATGAAGCTGCTGCACTCGCCCAAAGTGTAAGTGCCCTGCTCGCGAAAGGAGGGTTCCACTTGACAAATTGGGCGTCCAACAGCCCGGCGGCCCTAGCTAGCGTACCTATAGAAGACCGTGCCAGCTCCACGATACAAATCAGCAGCGGAGGTCCGGAAACAGAGCGAGTGCTTGGTTTAATCTGGGACCCCACCACAGACCGCTTCCTGTACTCATTTCGTGAGGCAATCTCCCACGACACGGCCACACAACCTACCAAGCGGCAACTATTATCTATAGTAATGAAGATCTTCGACCCAGTCGGCTTCGTTGCCTGCCTTACCATCAGATCTAAGATGCTACTGCAAGCAGTGTGGCGCTCAAGCGTCGGCTGGGATGAACCCATTGCCCCTGAACACGCCCAGAGATGGACAGACTGGCTAAATCTGTTGCACACGAACAGCATCTCAATCCCGAGACGTTGCCTCTACAACAAATTAAACAACGTAACACTACACCTTTTCTGCGATGCATCGGAGCAAGCTTGCTGTGCCGTGGCCTACTTCACCGAAAAAATAGGTGGATCCTTACGAGTAACATTCCTTGCAAGTAAATGCAAGGTAGCGCCACTGAAGCCTCTCTCCATTCCACGCCTCGAGCTTCAAGCCGCCCTCATAGCAGCGAGACTAGCCCAGACGATCCAAAAAGAAAGCAAAGCCCTGATATCCCGCACCTGCTTCTGGACAGACTCCACAACTGTACTATGCTGGTTACGCACGGACCCACGCGCCTACTCAACCTTTGTGGCAAACCGATTGGGGGAAATAGACGAACTAACCAACATACCCGACTGGAAATGGGTACCCACAAAACTCAATCCCGCTGACATAGGAACACGAGACTTAGAGGTGCCAGACTTAACACCAGAAGGAAGATGGTTTACTGGCCCAGCCTTTCTCACTTCCCCGGAGGGTGCGTGGCCAAAAGAACGGGCACCCGCCCACAGGCCTGACGACCTGACACTAGAAGTCAAACCTCACTACGTTGGCCTTGTGTCCACCAGGGGCGAAGCACTCCCATCAGTAGAGCGGTTCTCCTCATGGCACCGGCTGATTCGCTCCACCGCTTGGATCCTCCGATTTATCAGACGATGCAAGATGGGGCCCAATAAACCAGTAGAAGGCCCACTACTAGCCGATGAGATAAAAGCAGCAGAACACAGATGGATCAAAAGGTCCCAGGAAGACGCTTTCACAACTGATCTACACATCATCCGACAAGGTCAAAAACTGCCTGCTGGCAGCCGCCTCAACTCCCTGAACCCATTCTTTGGACCAGATGACCTACTACGAATGGGGACCCGACTACAAGCCTTGGAAAGAACAAAGAGTGTGGCCCGAACTCCCATAATACTGGACGGCGACGAACCCTACACTCGACTTCTTATCAGTCACTACCACAAAAAGGCGGATCATCCTAGTACTGAGAAAACAGTAGCAGAAATACGCAATCATTTCTTCATAATACGACTACGCACAACAAGCAGGAAGATAACGCACGCCTGCCCCACTTGCTTCATACGACGCAGCAAACCGACTCCACCTCTGATGGGCGCATTACCACCATCCCGCCTGATGCATCACGTCCGCCCATTCACACACTGTGGGCTTGACTATTTCGGCCCTATGGCTATCACGGTCGGTAGGCATCGAGAAAAACGATATGGAGCCATCTTCACCTGCCTCTCGACACGCGCCATTCACCTAGAACTAGCCGCTTCACTGACTGCTGACTCGGCCATCATGGCCCTACAAAGAATGACCGCCCGCAGAGGACAACCAGCAGCCATGTACTCGGACAACGGGACAAACTTTCACGGAGCTGACACCGAGATGAGGGACGCCCTGCTGTCAATAAGTCAAGACGCCAGAATGATTGACGCAATAGCTACCCAGGGCATCGAGTGGCACTTCATACCACCACTAAGTCCGCACATGGGGGGAGCTTGGGAAAGATTAGTACGATCAGTAAAGAAAGCCCTAAGCGCTACACTAAAGGAAAGAGCACCAAAAGAAGAAACGCTACTCACCGCACTTGCAGAAGCTGAGTTTGTGGTAAATAATCGTCCACTCACCCACATTTCAGTTGACCCACGTGATGAAGAACCTCTAACACCCAACCACTTTTTGCTAGGGTCAGCCGGGAAGCGCCCTCAATTATCCTTCTACGACAAAAAAGAAGAGGAAACATGCCTACGCCGCCAGTGGCGCATCGGACAACAACTTGCAGACACCTTCTGGAGGCGATGGCTGCGGGAATACCTACCTACCATGGCTGTCCGGCAAAAGTGGCACCATCCAACTACACCAATTAAGAAGGATGACCTAGTGATCATCATGGACCCAGCACTGCCTCGAAACAGTTGGCCACGTGGCCGTATCATCGAAGCAATACCTGCAGCTGATGGACAAGTCAGAACTGCCCGGATCCAAACCAGCACTGGGATATACGTAAGGCCGGCAGTCAAAATCGCCGTCATTCTGCCTGCCACGCCAGCAACTGATGAAACTGTACACTCTGCGAAGACACCTGACTCAAAACTCAGACATCGGAAAAGGACACGCCCGACGAAGTAGCTGAGCACAGTCGAGACTGCACTGAGGGGAGTGTATGGAACGTGTCGTAGGAATCCGTGTGCATCTAACGAGTGCGCGAAAGCTTTTGACAACCATGGAAATTCAAGAATGGAATTTACGCTCCCACAGAGTACCATGCCGCCAGCACGACAATCTGAGAGCTGCTATTGGCTAGCGGAATTATGTGCATGTGGTGCCCCTTCCAAATGACTTGTCTACAACGCTATTATGTCCTTTAACTAACTAATCAATTGAAAACATAAATGAAATTGATAATGAATACATGCAGCAGCCTCATTGGACTGGAAAACACATCTGAATAACCACCTAATGCTTCCACAAGGGACTCCAGACAGCAATGATCAACGCCAAGGAAATGGCTGACTATTTACGTCACCCCCACCATGCGACCAGCCGAGCCACTATTGGTCAATTCTGAACAAAGGAAAAATCTGAATCGTAAATATTTACGAAAGCGAATTCATCTTCCGAAAAATTTGGAGCTCAATTTCGAGAAATTGGGAATAATTTGGATCAAGAAATAAACATCATCACCTAAAAATGAGTATGTACTACAAAAACAACCCAAAAACTGACGTCTATCAGTGATTGTTGCACTTTAAGAAAAATATTTACTGTTTAAAATTGTACCTTATATCACATATGTATACTTGTACCTTTTCTTGTAAACACAATAAAAATGATGTGAAGCTTTGGGATCCTGAGTTGGTAAAATCTTGGCAATAACTATCACACATAATTTTAACACAGCTGACTTCCAATCGTAGCGACCAGGGAAATTACCTAAAACAAGTACCTTAGAAAAATTAAGGAGGTTCTGTCCCCCAAAAATCCGACCTGAGTTTGCCCTATAAAAATAGAAGTCAAACCGGTAGGAAGTCAGTTCAAAACTATCAGCCAAGAAGAAACAATACCTACTCAAGATACCAACAGTCTCCAAGTTCAAACCTCTTTTCAAGTGTTTTAATCAGTCTTAGATTCAGTTTACCTCTCCCAGTATCCCAGTAACCTAAAATCCTAAAAACCCCAGTCTCCCACAGTCTCCAAAGTGAAAAATATTTATTTTAATCCAGTACTCAAATCAGTTTTGCCATTATACCTAGAAGCATTTTTTGTCAAAGTAGTAAATTCATTTAAAAGACCAGTGGCATTCCAAAATCCACTGGCGTACCAAACTCCATTGGCGTGTCATTGTGGCCAGCTCCCTATTATATTTAGTTTATGTACAAACGTCTAGTACAGTTCACCTTTATAATATTATTAATAGGAAGGATAATAGGATATACCTCAGCCAAGTCAAGATAAATACCGTGAAGTGTAACAACTAGTGTTGCGAATAACAGATTTCCAGCGCAGGCGCAGTTGGTATGATGATGCTGATGTTATGTCAACGTGTAATCGACGTTGATCTTAGAAGAAATATTTTTGCATAATATTTATTGACTCTTTGTTTCCGTATAATAAGCACCTACCTGGTCGCGTATTAAGTCGGTCCGTCAAATAACGCGTACAAAGCAAGCCAAATGCGCCTGGTGTAAAACGTGTTATCCGCGTAATTGTTAAAGATTGGTGTACATATTTTATTTCCCTGTCGATAAATCTTAACCTAATTTCTCTACAAAAAATGAGGAGAAAATAATAGCTCAAATAAGTTGAATTGATTTAGCTGGCAATTGTTATTAAGTCAACCTTTTTTAAAAGTTTCTAGAAACTTTTAAGTTTAGGTTTAAAAATTATCAATCACAAATTACAATAAAAGCGGTTATTGTTGGACCTTAGAATTAAAGACGGGCGGAAGACTACAGTACTGAGTACACCCCATTTCCTACAATAACATCGCTCCGAATTCACAAATAAGTACGTAAATCTGCAAATAACGGAAAACTCCTGTCGTAGACCCAAGTCTACAAACCCAACAACTAGCAATAGAGATTTTTGTTACTTTGAAACCTTAATGAGTGTTTATCTCGTCTGGAAATAATACTGTAAACAAGTTCTCAGACACCTCTCTTCTAAGAAAAACTCAGAAAAGTACGTAAATAAGTGTAGTTGTTAGTTGGACCAGCGGCGTAGCGTGGGTTTCGGCCGCCCGGGGCGGAGAAAAATTTTGCCGACCCCCCCCCCCCTACGGGGGGGAGGAGATATACTATTTTTTATGCCGAATTTTTTAAACACATATGCCGAGTACTCTTCCAATATAATCATGCTTTTAAATTCTACCACAAATTTAAATACAACTGCTATCAGAAATCGAGAATGGAATGCCTGTGATAGAATTTCTCATCGTCATCACACATACATATGGAATGCAACTCAAATGCAAAGCTTCACTCGGTATACGATGAATGAAATTATTGTTATATCGATTACACAAAACTGGTTTAAATTAAACTAAATATGCGGTGTATCAAAACTACACTCAGAACTTGAAAATGTTTTTTCTTTGATTCTGCCGGCACTTGGGGGGGTTGTATATGGAAAACCTATTTTTTTATTACGACCTATTTATATACGACTCACATTTCACATTTGACGAGTATTCTTTCAACGAAAGTCATGTTTATAAATTAATTCTTGATTGATTTATTCTGCGTTAGAGTCCCCAAATAATAGTTACACACACGACAATCAATTTGTTAGAATTTTACAGCATTATGTAACTCAAATGTAAAGCTTTACTCGATGCACGATGAATCTGCAACTCCTTATTTTATTTATCGTTGTATTGTGAACACAATACCAGTTTGTATGCGGTGAATTAAAACTACACTCAGAACATAAAAACGTTTTTTTTTGTATTCTGACAATAAATAAATAGTCGGCAACTAGAATTTTATAACTGCGTATCGAATAACAGAATGTTTTCCTACGAAATGTGTCAGCAGATGAATCCAACTGGTATTTTACATTCTGCCAAGCGATTCTGTATTTTTTGTGAGATCGTTATTGGATAACGGATGTAATCTCCTGTCAGATTTGTGTGATTTTTATGGCTGTTATTTACGTTTTCTATGTACAACGTACATTAAATTGCAAGTACGCATTAGTAATTGCAGGAATTCATATTTAAATCGATATAAACTAAAATATGTGACGTAAAAATCACACAAATCTGACAGAAGATAACGTCCATTATCCAATAACGATCTCACAAAAAATACGGAATCCCTAGGCTAAACTGGTTTAAATTAAATCTGTACCTGGCAAATTTAAACTACATTCAGAACATGAAAATGTTTTTTCTTTGATTCTGGCAGCACATACATAGTCTGCAAATAGAATTTTATAACTGAACTTCAAATAAAAGAATGTTTTCCTTCGAAATGTGTCAACAGATGAATCCACAACTGGAAATTTACACTCTGAACAAAAAATTGGTTTAAATTAGGTCTTAATGCGGCGAATTAAAAGTACACTCAGAACATGAAAATGGTTTCTCTTTGATTCTGGCAGCACATAAATAGTCTGCAACTAGAATTTTATAACTGCACTTCGAATCATCTTCAGTTCAACCTTCGAGCCGAAGCCACGTCAAAATTTTGCTCCGTGTTTTTTAAATTTTAAAAATAGAAAGAGTGCAATATTGTAATCTTTTTTTGTGCACACTTGTGCATCTCCACCAGGGCTACACCCCTGTGGTGTTCATTTTTCAAAATTTTTGATTTTAAGTATAGTTAAGTGAAAAACAGTGTATAAAACTAAGTTACGCATTTTTCGGGCGTTCACGCCGCATCTCCCGGTTTCCATTATCGCGGGTGTGTGCAGTTTTGTGAGACTATAGTGCCACAAAAAAACCCGTCAAATTTAACCTAAGTTTAAGAGTTCTACATACAATTTAAATTTTTGTGTTTTTTAAAGTGTTTTTATCATAAAACAGTGTCAAATTTTCCGCAGACAGTGACGTCACTTTCACCCGCAGAAGCGGAAAATTTTTCTGCATCTGATGGTACCCTTGTAACTGGGATCGGTGCAGGATAAGTGCTCTTTTTTAACATTTCAAAGTTTACCACGTGTCAAATTGTTCTAGAAACTTCCATAAAATCTTTTCATAATGATGAAAGAACTTAGTTGGATTGAGTAAAGGACTGGCGTAGTGTTAGACATTTTTATTAAATTTCGTAGATTTAGTATGGTTAAGGATTTTGATTAAAACTACAATTTCGTGCCATATCCAAAATCAGACAATTTAATATTTTCTATTAGCTAAGTTTGATGGACTGTCAAATTTAAATCTCTTAGAGACATTTTGTACCTAAGGGGTCCCTCAAGGACAAGTATTGGACCACTTTTGTTTGTAACTTTGTAACAGGACGCTATATCGAAATTTTAGTGACAGTTTTGGTAATTCATTTTCCCCATTTTTTTTCCCCATTTTTGGGGAAAATTTCGAATTTCGAGGGAATTTCCCTCAAATTCCCTCGATTTACCCCATTTTCCGTTTAAAATGGTTTCGGACGAAGTTTCGAGTGGCGATTCCGATGGTGCCACTCCCATCATCGTCACTTCAAAGGATGACCGTCAATCGGTGATTCTCCGTAAGATGGCTGCACTTGAACGAGAATTGAAACACTGCAAGCCTCCTAAGAAGAAGTCGAGCAAGAATCCCACTATGACGGACGTAGTGGATGTTCCTGAAACCGACACCAACGTGGATTCAGATATGGACACGGTCCCCCCCCTCTCTGTGACACCTGTGGCAGGCCCCAGTGGAGCATCAATCTCCGCTATTCCCTTCGGGTCTCCTAACGCATCAACCAGGAAGAGGGTTCGAATCAGTGATTCCCCTAATGAGAATCAATGGAAAGTCATCCCGGCTTTGTCTAAGTGCCAACAAATGCGCACCATTATTCTTGAGGGCTCGAATAAGCTGAACAAATCGGTTAAAAGCGCACTTAACAATTTATTGGATGATCTCATGTCTGAGATCACCCATTTGATGTTGGAGATGAATACGATTGCTACTCGGAGCTCGACTATAGAAGACTTGATGAGTGCCCAGATCGAAATGTCGAAAAAGATCGACAATATCGTACAGACGCGGCCTACAACAACCAGTGTCCCTTTCCCGGTGGCTGCACCTTCCTATGCCAAGGTAGCTACAGGAGTCCCTAACTCCAAAACCTTGGTTGTGAATGGCTATGAGCGCCCCCTGCCACCCAAACCCCTTACGGTGCTCATATATCCGGAGAAACCGGAAGGAAAAACGTCTGAGGAGACGCAAAAAAACTTAGAAAAATTGATCAACCCGCGCTCCGACGGCTTTCAAGTCGTTAGACTAAGAAAAATAAAGGGAGCTGGTATGGCCATTCAGGCCAAAAATAAAAGTGACTTGGAGAACATAAAGAAAACCGAGTTCAAACTTGCTGCTAGCGGCTTGAAAATCGTGAGTCCCCTGGGAAGACTCCCGAAAATTGTGATATACAATGTTCCGAGGTGCGAGCCTACTAAAGATCAGGACCTATTCAAGGAAATATACGTGAATAATCTGGACGGACAGACCACCCTCTCGCTGGAGGATCATCTCCGTACAATGCGAAGGGTATCACTTTTTGGTAAAAGAGATCAACCCACGATGAACATGGTAGTCACCTGTCATCCCAGTGCTCGACGAGTGCTCATTGACAGCGGGATGTGTTTTCTTGGCTGGAATGCCTGCCGGACACGGGATTTCACAGGAGCAACTAGATGCTACAAATGTCATCAGTATGGTCATATAACAAAATCTTGTTCGCAAGAAAAGATCACCTGTCGCCACTGCGCCGCTGTGGGACACGACTTCGAGGAGTGCCCCAAGAAGACACAACCCGCTGTTTGTGCTACTTGCACGAGGTTTAGGAAGCCGGCTGACCATCCGACAGGAGACAGGTCCTGTCCAGCTCAGAGAGCCGCCGTCGATGCTCAAGTCAAGATGACAGACTATGGATCTAACTAATCCTTTATCCTTAGGTCAGATAAACCTACAGCGTTCCCGGATGGCCACTTTGGAGGTGCTGCGGGTCATGTCTGACCGTAAGATCGACATCATGCTTATTCAGGAACAGTACACTTGGCAAGGTAGGACTCCCATTAGTTTTCCGGGGGCGGTACTCGAAGTTGGCAGATCTCCGGGGGCGGGTGTCCTGGTCAACACCTCGTTGATCAGCCCCCTCCTTCTGGACGGCTATTCCGATGAGTATCAAACCTGTGTATGTATTAGATTTGGTGATACTGAGATCTTTTTGATCTCAGTCTACTTTAAATACGGGAACCCGGTAGGACCCCACATCCTGAGTTTGACGCGCGCACTCAACGCGCTTAAAGGTCGTAACATTGTTATCGGAGGTGACTTTAATGCGCGCTCACCACTATGGTTTGACACTAATGACTGTAGGACGGAACGATCAGACGCCGTGGAAGACCTGATTGCCGCGCAAGGTCTTAGCATAATAAATGAACAGAGTTCTCTTTTTACCTTTTCAAACATACATGGTGAGAGCAACATTGACTTAACTCTCTGCTCTGGGTCAGTTGCAACCAGGATTTCAAGGTGGACAGTCCATGAGTGCGAAATAAATTCGGATCATAGACTTATTACTTATACGGTTGGTGTTAAGAAAACTGAGATTCCTAGATCCTCCTGGAATTTCAACACCACTAGGGCGAATTGGGATAACTTTGGGATAGCGCTACGAGATACATTAAGGGATTTTCATCATGTAGCTGCTACTGATCCGGATAATTTGGGAAATTTTTTTAACAAGGCGGTTGTATCTGCTGCCAACTCGTCTCTGGGCAGATTAAACCCAAAGACGAGCATTCGAACGCCGTGGTGGTCACCTGAGCTGACTTCGCTGAAGGGGGCCTACAAGAGAGCCTACAGGGCGCTGGGGTCGGCTAGGAGCGGCGTTCGTACGGAGGAGGAGATGGCCGCTCTCTGGGACGACCTTAGATCTGCCAGGTCAGCTTTTAAGCGGGCTGTTCTTCATGCGAAACGAGCTGCTTGGCATAATTGGGTCCAAGAAGTGGGTAACGCCAACCCGTGGAATATCCACAGCGCAATTGAGAAATCCGGTAAAGGATCTGACCGGTATTTGTCTACTGTAATTGGGAATTTTGATGGGAGGAACGCTGAGACGGTGGACGTGGCCTCTACCCTCGAGACACTTCTGGGCGAGTTAGTTCCTGTAGATTCAGTAATTGGGGAAAGTGACCACCATAAACAGATTAGAAATCTGGCACGGCTACCACCTAGAGACCTCGCCCAAGAGGATAACATGTCTAGAGTCACTAAGGCAGAAATTGAAGTTATAATTAAGGGTTTGGGTCCTAAGAAGGCACCAGGGCATGATAGGCTCAACGGCGTAATTGCGAAGCAAGTCTGGGTCCACGCCAAGGAGGAGCTCTTCCAGGTGATGGACACATGCATGAGAAGAGGTGTTTTTCCCTCAGAATGGAAGCGCGGCGTGCTCCGGATTATACCCAAGGGGAACGACAAACCATTATCAGACATAAAAGCGTATAGACCTATAACATTACTCCCTGTGTTAGGTAAAATTCTGGAGAAATTAATTAGGGAACGTCTACGGAAAACACTCTCCCCGGCCAGTGATATGCAGTTTGGTTTCGTCCCCGGGAAATCCACGGTGCACGCCCTGTCGTATGTGCTTGATTGGGTGAAGGTTTGTCCCAAGAGGTACGTTGTGGCAATTTTCCTCGACATAACTGGTGCCTTCGATCATGCGTGGTGGGCAATGATACGCACGAAGGTGAAAAACAGGCAGTGTTCCAAACTTCTGTTTAAAGTCATCGATGACTATCTGTCAGACAGAACTATTACAATCTCATTTGGTGACTTTTGCATCCAGCGGGAAGCAGACATGGGATGCCCGCAGGGCTCCATTCTTGGTCCTGACCTGTGGAATATCGCCTTCGATGACTCCTCTAGGTTACCCTTGCCTGAAGGATGTATCTCTGTCGATTACGCTGATGACAAAGTGTATCTGGTCTCTGGGGACAGTAGAAAGGAAGTGGAAAAGAAAGGCAGTGAAGGTTTGCAGATGTTCCTGGATTTTGGAAAAAGAAATAAAATGACCTTCGCTCCCCATAAGACCAAGGGTCTCCTGATGAAGGGTTATCTCAGCAGAAACAGAAACCCGACCATCAAAATGGGAGAGTCCAACATCCGTTTTTTCGATAATGTAAAATACTTAGGCGTTACACTAGATCGATCGTCCTCTTTTCTGGCTCACGTCAAGGATGTATCCAGCAAGGCTCAGGCTCTCTTTTTGAAGCTAAGGAGACTCTCCACAGCTGAGTGGGGATTGCGTAATCCGGCGTTGCGGATTCTATACAGATGTGTATATGTGGCGCAAGTTTCATATGCTGCATCTGTTTGGGAGCACCGCTTGGATAATTCGCTCATACTCTTGGCTCTCAAGAGGGGCCAACGTACGCCTCTGTTGGCACTATCCGGTGCGTATAGAACCGTTGCTTCGGACGCTTTGCCTGTTTTGGCCGGTTTATTACCAATCGATCTTGAAATCAGGGAGGTGATTACGAAGCAGAAGCTGACCAGGGGAACCCCGGCAACTCATCTTGGTGTAGTTTTAACTCCGGATGGTCCGGGGACTCTCCCTTGTCTGCTTCGATCAATGAGGGAACTGTCGCTCCAGGAGTGGCAGCTCCGTTGGGATAGGTCGAATTTGGGAAGATGGACCTTCTCCTTCTTCCCATCAGTTAAAGTCAGAATGGAAGGGGCCTTCCTAAAACTGGACCACTACGTGACCCAACTCTTGTCTGGTCATGGGGAGTTCAGGGGGAGACTTCATACCCTCTCCCTGTCCCCTCATCCCAACTGCGCGTGCGGTTGCACCAACCAGTCCGCCGAGCACATTCTGTGGCACTGTGAGATAATGATGGATGCTAGAGAGGAAATGCTAGACGGTTTGGATGTACCGATTAGACCAGTGTGGAACACTGATCTAGTTTCGAACAAGGTGAATTTCGAGTGCCTGCGTAAATTTGCAAGGATCTGGGTTGAAAGATGGCCTGCTCTCAGAGTCGCTGATTAGTTTAATATAGGTCACCAGGTGTACTTGTTCCTGATATACCACGGACTACGATTCAAAAATTTTCTTTCACTCATTTGCCTTGGATGTATATACTTTTATATTTTTAATTTATTTTTCTTTTGTTATTTTCATTTAAAAGTTTACAGCTTTACTGTTTGCAGCTCTGCAGTATTGTCAACATTTTTAGTCTACAATCTACATGTACATTATATTTATATTTTTTTTCTTCCCCTTCTATATTGTAATGCTATTTCACCAAAACTTTCACATTTTGGAAGATTGCGGCTATATATATATTTACTCTTCGTTTTGCAGCTCTGCGGTTTAATTTATAATTTCATTTTTACAATTTTTCATGTTTAGTATACTTTGCCTTTTTTTACAGCATCTACTTACTGTTACCATTAAGCTATATTCATATTGCTCTGTATTATTATTCATGAGCGCCATGGGGGTCTCCAACATCAACTTATTTAGCATCAATGATTGATGTATTATTATTTTGTCTTCATTTGTTTTATTTTTTGTTCTTCTTTTTTCCCTATGTTATATAGTTTATTTGGAGGTTGAACTGAATTCCGTTAGCTATTTTGTTTTGTCCCTTTCCCCAATAAAGGGGTTGGACTTTGGGCCTTGTCCCTATTTTACTTGTTTGGGCCGGCCTGTTGGACTTGGTGGGCTCCACCCGGCGTCCGCGCCACCCCCCCTGACATGAAAGGGTTGGGGGAAAGACTGAGCGGCGTCCGAAGGTTGTCCGTCCCGCCTCCGGCTACCCGACGCTTTCCTCCCTAGGGTCTTCTGAATGGTCGTCCAATTACGTCGTCTAGGCACCACCGGCTAGCTGGCTAAAGGACGACTCCTTTGGATGTCGTAACGTTGGACACACGACCTTCTTCATTCTCACGGGGACTGCCGGTCGCCGGTTGGTTACTTTCACCATTTCTGTTTCAATTTTGTATATCTACACTTATTTCATTGCTTTTTTTTCTTTTCCATATACAGACGCCTGCAGCTCTGGAGTGTGTGGTCTCCCTCCGTTCATCAGCAACAGCATGCATAACTCATGATGGTTGCTGAAATATTATTTTTTTGTTTTCCATATCGTATTTCTTATGTACCACTAACACCTGTAGTATTAGTATACTGACCATTACAGTACAGTCTGTAGGCGATCCTACATTTCCGCCACCTAACAAAGTATGTAGGGACATTGAAGGTCTAGATTCGTTCATTAAATAGTAGAGCCGTTCATTAAAAAAAATTAGATTCTTGCGAGAGCTCCGAAGGGGCGACCATAAGTCGCCTATACCGGGGCGGGACAGTGGTGGGTACTTCAATGCACTTCGAATAACCCCGGCCACTCACCTAGGCGTTGTTCTGACACCGGGCGGGCCGGGGACTCTCCCTGGGCTGCTTCGTCAAATGAGGGATCTGTCGCTCCAAGAGTGGCAGGTCCGTTGGGATAGAACGAATATGGGAAGATGGACTGTCTCCTTCTTCCCATCAATTAAAGTCAGAATGGAAGGGGTCATTCTCAAGCTGGACCAACACATTACCCAGCTTCTATCCGGCCACGGGGAATTCAGGGGGAGACTTCACGCCCTCTCCCTGCCCCCTCACCCCAACTGCGCCTGCGGGTGCACGAACCAGTCGGCGGAGCACATTCTGTGGCAGTGTGAGATAATGACGGACGCAAGAGAGGAAATGCTCGATGGTTTGGACGTACCAATCAGACCAGTGTGGGAACACTGATCTGGTTTCGAACAAGACGAACTTCGAGTGCCTGAGGAACTTTACAAGGATATGGGTTGATAGATGGCCTGAGCTTAGAGTCGCTGATTAGTAGATTTTGACACCAGGTGTACTTGTTCCTGACTTACCACAGACTTTTCTTGCTTCCATTCTATTACAAACTCTGCTCAGGATGTACAGTTTTATACATTTTTTCATTTTTATGTTTATTGTTTGCATTTTACATTTTATGTTTTTTATGCTTTTATACATTTATGTTTATTTTTTTTCTTGTTTACACAGGCCCTGCGTTATTCAACGCTCATGATTATTTTATGTTTTCTTTACTTTACATGCTTATGCTTTATTTTTCGTTATTTGGTGCAATTAAACGCCCAGCGATGACTCCCACACGCTCTTGTTTATTTTTTTTTTTATGTTTTGCAGTTTTCTACGCTTATATACATTTCTTTTCAGTTATGCTGTACTACGAGAACTGAACTCAGTTGTTCGTTTTTGTACCGTCCTTCTCCCCATATAAGGGGTTGGACCCTGGACCGTGTCCCCGCCTACGTACCATGGCCGGTATTCTAGAATTGGTGGAACTGCACCTGTTTGCCGCGCCACACCCCGTGACATGAAGAGGCTGGGGAGAAGGCTGAACGATATCCGAAAGCTGTCCGTCCCGCCTCCGGCGACCCGATGCTTCTCTCCCTAGGGTCTTCTTCATGTTTTCCACTTACTGTCGTCTAGGCACCACCGGCTAGCTGGCTTAAAGATGACGCTGCCGGTTGTGGGAAGGCCGGACAATCAGCCTCCTTCACTGTTTCGGGGACTGCCGGCAGCCAGGTTGCGGTGACACCGGTTCTTATCTGTACATATGTTATTTTACTTTTGTTTCCTTTTTATTTTACGTACAGTGCTTGGTGCCGCCCGCCGGATTATGTATGGTCATGTCTCCTGCTGTCATGAGCTGATTACTCATGACGGCTGCTGTCATTTTGGATTACTTTATTTTTTTATTTTTTGTTGATGTTACTAACAACTTGTTTGACTGTCCATGAGGCTCACTGCTTTTGCATTGACACCTCCATGGGCTTTAGAATTGTAGAGATTGACCATTACAGTACAGTCCTGTAGGCGCGCCCGCATACCGCCACCTAACACAGTATGAGGGGACATTGAAGGTCTAGATTCATTACATAAAATGTAGAGCCGTTTATTTAAAAAAATTAGATTCTTGCGAGAACTCCGAAGGGGCGACCATAAGTTGCCTATACCGGGGTGGGACAGTGGTGGGTACTTTAAAATGGGTAAAATAATGGTATCTTTCGAAATGTATCAGCAGATGAATACACAACTGAAATTCATTCGTCAACACATTCTGAACACAATTCTAGTTTTAATTAAGAGTGAATCTGTTTGTGAGTTATCAGCTTTAATTAGAATTACTCGCATTAATATACGTGCGGTTTTACTACGAATTGCGAAATTTGCAGCTTAAATAATATAACTATAGATATTTTAAATAAATAATAAAAAAGAGTTGGATTCGTAAACGAAAGTATCATAGAAAATTTTCAAATAATGATTTGAAATGGTTTAAATTTTTCCAAGATAATATTATTATTTATTGTGAAAATTTGCCGCCCTCCTTAAGAGTGCCGCCCAGGGCGGGCCGCCCCCCGCCCCTCCTCGCTACGCCACTGAGTTGGACACACCCTTAGCATAAATAAGAAAACTATAAAAATGTAAATAACTAATGTTCCCTTCAGCCCCGCGCTCGGTCTCACTTATACTCGCCTAATGTCAAAGATCTCCATCGAATTTAAGGTGATCTACTGGACCTGGAGAAATTCGACAACGGAATCCACGCCCCTTTTTGGGAGGGATTTAAAAATACTCGAGAAAAAGTTTTTGGATAGGTTGGAGAAGGCATTTGAGAGTTGTTTTTCATGGGTTGATTTCGTAAAGGCCTGTAAAATACATTAACTCCTGTTTTACGCATTGTTTATTTTAAGAACAAGGAAATTTAAAATCGATTGCACGGAACGAAGCGACATGGAGTCTAAAGATGTCCACACACCTCCGCGTCTGGGAGGAGACTAAGATGGCATAAGGTTGAAATTCGCAATTGGGTAACGCCTCTTTTAATCCATTGAAAAAATATCGCCAAAATTCATGTTTTATTTTATTTTCTGAAGTTCAGGTATAAATATATATTTTTTTTGCAATAAAACCATATAGAGGTTTATAAGTAGGAGAATTTGCACTTGAAAGTGTTTTTTATAGACCGAATACTCTATTTTTTTGCAATAAAACCATATAGAGGTTTATAAGTAGGAGAATTTGCACTTGAAAGTGTTTTTTATAGACCGAATACTCTATTTTTTTGCAATAAAACCATATAGAGGTTTATAAGTAGGAGAATTTGCACTTGAAAGTGTTTTTTATAGACCGAATACTCTATTTTTTTGCAATAAAACCATATAGAGGTTTATAAGTAGGAGAATTTGCACTTGAAAGTGTTTTTTATAGACCGAATACTCTATTTTTTTGCAATAAAACCATATAGAGGTTTATAAGTAGGAGAATTTGCACTTGAAAGTGTTTTTTATAGACCGAATACTCTATTTTTTTCTAGGCTTATTAAAAGACTTATATAAAATAAGATCGACATTTTGAAAGGCCAAGATGTGTTCTATAGATGTAGATACACATATTTATATTGTTTGGTTTTCAACTTTTAACCGTACCGGTTTTAGACGATCCGTTTATCTTCAATATAGTTTTCATGCAGAATGTATTTATATACATTATTAAAAGGTAAATTATAACGACGCTTGAATTTGCGTTGTGATGTAGATGCATTACTTTTACCCTTACTTTTACTTTAGGCAATTAAAAAAAATATTTCAACATTTAACAAGTGAAATATAAACATTCAAAGGGGGTATAAAATTCTGTTAAATCTTTTTCTTTATGTCAGCGAAGCACTCCTGAATTCCTTATGTTTTGTCATAAAAGATTTTAGGCTTCCAGAAACCAATTTATCGGGAACACAAAACAATGTTTAATAAAGATTTTAATATGTTCAATGAACTCCCTGTAAACGTTAAAAAAGCTAAAAGTTGAAGTTTTTCGTGAATTATGTCTCAATGTTGTGAAGTCGAGATTTTAAGTCGTTAGTAAATAATATAACAGTATTAAAATTGAAATTAAAACACTTTTTAACATTCTATTGACATTCTTTTGATCCATTTAAAGAATGTCAATTGCCAGCCTGAAGATGTCCATAATAGGATGAAACCGGTACTGGTGAAATAAATAAGTGGAAATAAGTTAAAAAGTGTTTTAATTTCAATTTTAATACAATATAATTGCACCACGTATAACAGAACAATAAATAAACTCATAATATTACAGTAGTTTTGGAAAATAATATATTAGATATAAGATGTAAACCTTTCACAACTATAACTATAACTAAATAAAATATATTAAAAAAAAATTATAATCTCTTCACTTTTCCGACCATACTTATTTATTAAATTTATGTTTTATTCATTGGACTTTTTTTGTTTGTTATCTGAAAAATATTATTTTCACATCACGGGTACTGATTTACTTAAAAAAATTTATGAACGCTGTTCAGAATAATATGTTATTTTTATGTAGCTACCTAAATTTAAAAGCAATTTCTGACAACACCGTTTTAAAAATATGATACTACCATCCGCAATTTTGTTTTACATTTTTTGATCTCCTTTCAGACATCGCGTATGCATAATATGAAAATATACAATAAATTTAAACATCTTAATCCAGTAAATTTAAACATCTTACCTTGCATCAAATGGTGTAGTTATGATTATTTGGTATGTTGTACATGACGGAGGCCTAGTGAAAAAAACAATTCCTGACTCTTGGTCAAAAATCCTAAAAAAACAGCTCTCAAAACCGCTGAAATTGACAAATTATGAAAAATTTTGGTAATTTTGAACGTTTTTCAACTTAAATTTTGATTTTTTTTTTAAATTTTGAAATTTCAATTTCAAAATTTAAAAAAAAACCGGTAAGTTAAAAGATATTGTTTAATAAATTCAACAAATATGAAATTAGTCTACTGCAAAAAGTATTGAACATTCTTTGCAGAAAAATCAGACACTGGGAGTAGGGAAAGCAAATCGCGAGATCTCGCTTAAGCCCCAATCTCGCGAGTTTAGAATAACAATACCGCGAGATCTCGCCAATTTCGAGATCTCGCGAGATTGGCAGTTTTGTGTGTCTTTTTGCAAATAATCACAATATTTGAATAAATTAGGAAAAAATAATAAAAATTATAAGTATTATAAGATAAACATTTAATTTCACGAATTTTTCAATATTCAGAATTCGTCAAACATTGTTTGACGTATTTGTCTATATTTTTTTTTAAAACTTCGTAGTAAACTTTGACGTACGTATCTATCTAAACTAAATGCCTTGCTCCAATCTTACGAGGAACGACTCCAATATTTTAAGTTTACAACTCTGGAAAAAAGAAGATAAGTTGCTGACTTAATGAGTCTATACAAAATCATTCATGATAAGCTTGAAACAACTCAATGTCTGAGCAATATTCTTATTAAGGCCCCCAATAGACGTAATTTAAGGAGTCAGAATATATTTCATCTCGAATTATTTAAAAACAATATTGCATACTTCAATCCCCTGTCTCGAATGAGTCGTCTGTATAATTCCATTGAATGTAACCATATAGACATCTATGCAAATAGTCTCGCTTACTTTAAAAAGCAAATTAACAATAGACTAACGGCCAGGGGTCGGCAAACTTATTTGCCAAAGAGCCAAATATGTACTTTACTGCAATTAAAAAAAAAATTGGGAGCCAAATCTGTTTATTCATTTAGAAAACATTTATTATTCGAGTAAAGTTCAGAATGTAAGTGTACTGTGACCAAAGCGGGCTGTATTTTTTTGTTTTTTGGTGGTTGGCCAGCATGGCAGGAACATTGTAGTACGTAAACTCACGTTGTAGTGTCCAGTTACGTGAAAGATGTCGGCAAAAATCCCGCCAAGTGCTGTGATCCGCTTTTTACTCACGGAAGGAATACACCTACAAGAAAAAACGGTGAGGATTTCTGAGCTCTATTGTGAATGGAGATGATAGTGGGTGACTTATTACACGCCTGGAAAAAAAACAGTCGTCAAAGTGGCGTCACACCAATTCCCCATCTGCCAAAAAATTCAAAACCACAATATTAGGCAAAAAAAAAAAGTCCGTCATCACACAGCCTTAGCCACCAATACGCTCTTGGACTCATTTGGTTGGGATGTTTTGAACCACTCCCCTTATTCCCCGACTTGGTGTCTTTCGATTATCATTTTTTCACTTCCTTGAAGGCATATATATGCCATATGGATTCATTCATTCATATGGATGAAAATAAATTTTCAAACGACGAGAAGGTGCAGAAAGATGTTCTGAAGTGGGGGAAGGAGCAGGCGGTGGAGTTCTTCGAGGAGGGTGTAAAGAAACTTGTGCCACGGCTCACCACATGCATTGAATGGTATAGCGATTATGTGAAAAAATTGTGCAACAAGTGAATCAACAAAGTTTGTTTGTGAACATCCCTTTATTTTAGCATTTCATTTAATTATGTTTACACTGAAAAAAAAACTTGATTTCACACTTAAAAAAGATTTTAATAATTGATAAAAAATAATATGTGATTAAGGAATTCTTAAATTTAAATCATGACAATGACTGGCAAACACTTAATGCGAATAACGTCCTTGCACCTCCTTGGAAAGTTTGAGTAAGTCAGGTTTATATATTGTTACTCTTAATTGTAGGCACGATTCCAGCTTCTCATCAATACGACGACTTCTCAGTTTACTCTTAATTAAGTTCATTGTTCGCATAATATGTAGAATCGAAAAGGGTAAGAACAGCAAACACGATTTTTTTCAGCTGATCATAAGAGTCAGGCTATTTCAGACGTTCAAGATGATACTCCTCGGTCTTCCATCTCCAGGTCTTTCAAGGTAGATCTGTGTTGTGAACTAAGCTCATATTTGATCTTCTCCAATATTTACAAATCAACACAAAGACGTTCAAATTTAGAGCTCCACAATTCCTTGTTTTTTTTTAAATCCAGCAACTGTATTTCAAAGTTACTAATGTCACAAACCAAAAGGAGAAAATTTCAAATCTGTTCTCTCTCTGGTTTCAATCCTGGGATTGGTTTGCAGCAATGTCATCTATTCGTTTCTTTCACTCTTCCCTGTCTTGTGCGGCTCTTTTGAAGTCTGCAGCAGGTCCTCCAGGTACTCTCGGCGTGGGCGTCCCCTAGCGTTTGTCCCCTCGGTCATACCCTCCATTATGGCACGTGGAGGCCTTCTTGTCTTATTACATGGCCGATCCATCTTGCGCGCCTTTCGGACAAGGTCCTGAGCAGGTACCTTCCTCCTTCGATTCTTTGGAGAACCTCTTCATTTGTAATGTGGTCTCTCCAGGAAATTCCTAATAGTCTTCTATAGAACCATATCTCAAAAGCCTCTAGTCTCCGTTTATCTCTTTTGGATAGGCACCATGTTTCGCAGCCGTACATCAAGATACTCCATACATAGGAATGATGAGGAGTATACTCAGTTTCAGGACTATATTATCCGATTCTATAATTTTTGATCTTTTATTGAATGCAAGCCTAGCCTGGTGTATACGGCTGTCGACCTTGCTCTTAGACCGACCGTCCCATGTTATTTTGCTCCCGAGGTAGACAAACTCCTTGGTGTTCTTTAGTGGAACTCCTGGCATCTCTACTCTCATCTGATGTTGCGTTCGGCCTACAAGTCAGCAGCTTTGTTTTGTCTTTATTTATCTTCATGTTGTAATTGTTTTGAAGAATGCTTTGCATGATTGTTAAGGCCTCTTGGAGTTCTTCTTCGCTTTCAGCAACCATAGCAATATCGTCAGCAAACCTTATTATATCCACCTTTTGCCCGTGTATCTTTACACCTTTTCTGTGACTCATTCTCTCTCTCAAGTCGTCGATCGCACTTTGTATATAAGCGTTAAAAAAAAAGGTGACAAAGAGCATGGAGTGCATTGTTGCACGAAGCTGGTTGAAATTTTGGATTCTTACAAAATTAACTAATTAATTAATTAACAAAATAAATAAATTAATTCTTATTTATTAAGAATCCAAAATTTCAACCAGCTTCGTGCACTCCATGCTCTCTGTCACCTGTTCTTTTTAACGCTTATATACAAAGTGCGATCGACGACTTGAGAGAAAAAATGAGTCACAGAAAAGGTGTAAAGATACACGGGCAAAAGGTGGATATGATAAGGTTTGCTGACGATATTGCTATGGTTGCTGAAAGCAAAGAAAAACTCCAAGAGGTCATGGTCAATCATGGTCTGTACACGAATCAATAAAAAACAAGCCTATAGAAAAATAAATAAAAACATAGTTTATAAACTTGGGGTCGGTCATAACTTCGGCCCTATGGAACCAAACCGACTGAAATTTTGGATTCTTACTAAGAATCATGGTCTGAACACGAATCAATAAATAAACCAGCCTAAAGAAAAATAAAACGTTTGTAAACTATGGGTCAGTCGTTTAAGCTCATGGTCATAACTTCGGCCCTATTGAACCGACCTGGCTTAAATTTTGGATTCTATCTGAGAATCGTGGTCTTTATACGAATTTATCAAAAATATTCCAAAATAATAATTTTACAAACATTCATCGCTTTTCGCTTGCTTTGTAACCACACATGTAGTCGGTCATAACTAAGACGCTAGTGCACCGAGCTGGCAAAATTTTTGGTTTCTTACTAAGAATCATTGTCGGTACACAAATTAATAAAAAAACCAGGCAAAGAAGAATTAAAAAAAAACATCATCGTTTAAATACTTGGGGTCGGTCGATTAAGCGCTTGGGGTCGGTCTTAACAATCGGCCTTATGGCACCGAAACGACTGAAAGTTTTGATTCTGACTAAGAATCATGGTCTACAGACACATCATGTAGATACGAATCAATAAAGAAACCAGCCAAAAGAAGAATAAAAAAAACATCATCGTTTTAACACTTGGGGTCAGTCGTTTAAGCACTTGGGGTCAGTCATAATTTTGGCCCTATGGAACTGAACCAATTTTGGATTCTTACTTAGAATCATGGTCTGAACACGAATCAATAAATAAACCAGCCAAAAGAATTATAAAAAAACATCGTTTTTAAACTCGGGGTCGGTGGTTAAAGCACTTGGGGTCGGTCATAACTTTAGCCCCATGGAACCGAACCGACTGAAATTTTGGATTCTTACTTAGAATCATGGTCTGTACACGAATCATAAAAAAACCAGCCTAAAGAAGAATTTAAAAAAATCATCGTTTTAACATGTGGGGTTAGTCGTTTTAGCTCTTGGGTTGTGTCAAACCTTCGGCCATTATGCACCGAACCGACAGAATTTACGGATTCTTACAAAGAATCATGGTCTTTAAACAAATCAATCTAAAAATATTCCAAAGGAAGAATTTTAAAATAATTCATCGTTTTTCGCTGGCTTTGTAACAACACTTGAGGTCGGTGTTGCACCGAGCTGGCTGAAATTTTGGATTCTTACTAAGAATCATGGTCTGTGTATAAATCAATAAAGAAACTAGACCAAAGAAGAATTAAAAAAAACATCATCGTTTTAAAACTTGGGGTCGGTCGTTAAAGCACTTGGGGTCGGTCATAACTTCGGCCATATGGAACCGAACCGAGTGAAATTTTGGATTCTTACTAAGAATCATGGTCTGAAAACGAATCAATAAATAAACCAGCCTAAAGAAGAATAAAAAAAAACATCATCGCTTTAACACTTGGGGTCGGTCGTTTAACACTTGGGGTCGGTCGTTTAACACTTGGGGTCGGTCGTTTAAGCACTTGGGGTCGGTCATAATTTTGGCCCTATGGAACCAAAACGACTGAAGTTTTGGATTTTTACTTAGAATCATGGTCTGAACATGAATCAATAAATAAACCTGCCCAAAGAAGAATAAAAACACCGTTTTTAAACTTGAGGTCGGTCGTTTAAGCACTTGGGGTCGGTCATTACTTTGGTCCTATGGAACCGGACCGACTGAAATTTTGGATTCTTACTAAGATTCATGGTCTGTATACGAATCAATAAAGAAACCAGCCCAAAGAAAAATAAAAAAAAACACCATCATTTCAACACTTGGGTCGGTCGCTTAAGCACTCGGGGTCGGTCATAACTTTGGCCCTATGAAACCGAAACGACTAAAATTTTGGATTCTTACTAAGATTTTTGGTCTGTACACGAATCAATAAATAAACCAGCCTAAAGAACAATTTAAAAAAAAAATCATCGTTTTAACATGTGGGGTTGGTCGTTTTAGCTCTTGGGTTTGGTCAAACCTTCGGCCATTGGGCACCGAACCGACAGAATTGACGGATTCTTTGTCTTTATGATCATGGTCTTAAAACAGATCAATCTAAAAATATTTCAAAAGAAGAATTTTAAAAAAATTCATCGTTTTTCGCTGGCTTTTTAACAACACTTGAGGTCGGTGTTGCACGAAGCTGGCTGAAATTTTGGATTCTCACTAAGAATCATGTTCTGTAGACGAATCAATAAAAAACAAGCATATAGAAGAATAAATAAAAACATAGTTTATAAACTTGGGGTCGGTCGTTAAAGCACTTGGGGTCGGTCATAACTTCGGCCATATGGAACCGAACCGAGTGAAATTTTGGATTCTTACTAAGAATCATGGTCTGAAAACGAATCAATAAAGAAACCAGCCTAAAGAAGAATAAAAAACATCGTTTTTAAAGTCGGAATCGGTCGTTTAAGCTCATGGGGTCGTTCATAACTTCGGCCCTACTAAACCGAGCAGGCTAAAATTTTGGATTCTATCTGAGAATCGTAGTCTTTATACGAATTTATCAAAAATATTCCAAAAGAATAATTTAAAAAAAATTCATCGTTTTTCGCTTGCTTTGTAACAACACATGTAGTCGGTGATAACTAAGACGCTAGTGCACCGAGCTGGCAAATTTTTTGGTTTCTTACTAAGAATCATGGTCGGTACACAAATTAATAAAAAAACCAGCCCAAAGAAGAATTAAAAAAAAAACTTCGTTTTAATACTTGGGGTCGGTCGATTAAGCACTTGGGGTTGGTTTGTACAATCGGCCTTATGGCACCGAAACGACTGAAACTTTCGATTCTGACTAAGAATCATGGTCTACAGACACATCATGTACACACGAATCAATAAAGAAACCAGCCCAAAGAAGAATTAAAAAAAACATCATCGTTTTAACACTTGGGGTCGGTCGTTTAAGCACTTGGGGTCAGTCATAATTTTGGCCCTATGGAACCGAAACGACGGAAGTTTTGGATTTTTACTTAGAATCATGGTCTGAACATGAATAAATAAATAAACCAGCCTAAAGAAGAATAAAAACATCGTTTTTAAACTCGAGGTCGGTCGTTTAAGCACGGTCGGTTTGGGGTCGGTCATAACTTTGATCCTATGGAACCGAACCGACTGAAATTTTGGATTCTTACTAAGATTCATTGTCTGTACATGAATCAATAAAGAAACCAGCCCAAAGAAGAATAAAAAAAAACGTCATCGCTTTAACACTTGGGGTCGGTCATAATTTTGGCCCTATGGAACCGAACCGACTGAAATTTTGTATTCTTTCTAAGAATCATTGTCTGTACACGAATCAATAAAGAAACAAGCCCAAAGAAGAATTTTATAAAACATCATCGTTTCAACTCTTGGGTCGGTCGCTTAAGCACTTGGGGTTGGTCAAAACTTTGGACCTATGGAATTGAACCGATTGAAATTTTGGATTCTTTCTAAGAATCATGGTCTGTGCACAAATCAATAAAAAATCAAGCCTATTGAAGCATTTAAAAAAAACATCATTTATAAACTTGGGGTCGATCGTTTAAGCATTTGGGGTCGGTCATAACTTCGGCCATATGGAACCGAACCGAGTGAAATTTTGGATTCTTTCTAAGAATCATGGTCTGAAAACGAATCAATAAAGAAACCAGCCTAAAGAAGAATAAAAAACATCGTTTTTAAAGTCGGAATCGGTCGTTTAAGCTCATGGGGTCGTTCATAACTTCGGCCCTACTAAACCGAGCAGGCTAAAATTTTGGATTCTATCTGAGAATCGTGGTCTTTATACGAATTTATCAAAAATATTCCAAAATAATAATTTTACAAACATTCATCGTTTTTCGCTTGCTTTGTAACAACACATGTAGTCGGTCATAACTAAGACGCTAGTGCACCGAGCTGGCAAAATTTTTGGTTTCTTACTAAGAATCATTGTCGGTACACAAATTAATAAAAAACCAGGCAAAGAAGAATTAAAAAAAAAAACATCATCGTTTAAATACTTGGGGTCGGTCGATTAAGCGCTTGGGGTCGGTCTTAACAATCGGCCTTATGGCACCGAAACGACTGAAAGTTTTGATTCTGACTAAGAATCATGGTCTACAGACACATCATGTAGATACCAATCAATAAAGAAACCAGCCAAAAGAAGAATAAAAAAAACATCATCGTTTTAACACTTGGGGTCAGTCGTTTAAGCACTTGGGGTCAGTCATAATTTTGGCCCTATGGAACTGAACCAACTGAAGTTTTGGATTCTTACTTAGAATCATGGTCTGAACACGAATCAATAAATAAACCAGCCTAAAGAATTATAAAAAAACATCGTTTTTAAACTCGGGGTCGGTGGTTAAAGCACTTGGGGTCGGTCATAACTTTAGCCCCATGGAACCGAACCGACTGAAATTTTGGATTCTTACTTAGAATCATGGTCTGTACACGAATCATAAAAAACCAGCCTAAAGAAGAATTAAAAAAAATCATCGTTTTAACATGTGGGGTTGGTCGTTTTAGCTCTTGGGTTGTGTCAAACCTTCGGCCATTATGCACCGAACCGACAGAATTTACGGATTCTTACAAAGAATCATGGTCTTTAAACAAATCAATCTAAAAATATTCCAAAGGAAGAATTTTAAAATAATTCATCGTTTTTCGCTGGCTTTGTAAGAACACTTGAGGTCGGTGTTGCACCGAGCTGGCTGAAATTTTGGATTCTTACTAAGAATCATGGTCTGTGTATAAATCAATAAAGAAACTAGACCAAAGAAGAATTAAAAAAAACATCATCGTTTTAAAACTTGGGGTCGGTCGTTAAAGCACTTGGGGTCGGTCATAACTTCGGCCATATGGAACCGAACCGAGTGAAATTTTGGATTCTTACTAAGAATCATGGTCTGAAAACGAATCAATAAATAAACCAGCCTAAAGAAGAATAAAAAAAAACATCATCGCTTTAACACTTGGGGTCGGTCTTTTAAGCACTTGGGGTCGGTCATAATTTTGGCCTTATGGAACCGAAACGACTGAAGTTTTGGATTTTTACTTAGAATCGTGGTCTGAACATGAATCAATAAATAAACCTGCCCAAAGAAGAATAAAAACACCGTTTTTAAACTCGAGGTCGGTCGTTTAAGCACTTGGGGTCAGTCATTACTTTGGTCCTATGGAACCGAACCGACTGAAATTTTGGATTCTTACTAAGATTCATGGTCTGTATACGAATCAATAAAGAAACCAGCCCAAAGAAAAATAAAAAAAACACCATCATTTCAACACTTGGGTCGGTCGCTTAAGCACTAGGGGTCGGTCATAACTTTGGCCCTATGAAACCGAAACGACTAAAATTTTGGATTCTTACTAAGATTTTTGGTCTGTACACGAATCAATAAATAAACCAGCCTAAAGAACAATTTAAAAAAAAATCATCTTTTTAACATGTGGGGTTGGTCGTTTTAGCTCTTGGGTTTGGTCAAACCTTCGGCCATTGGGCACCGAACCGACAGAATTGACGGATTCTTACTAAGAATCATTGTCTTTAAACAAATCAATCTAAAAATATTTCAAAAGAAGAATTTAAAAAAAATTCATCGTTTTTCGCTGGCTTTTTAACAACACTTGAGGTCGGTGTTGCACGAAGCTGGCTGAAATTTTGGATTCTCACTAAGAATCATGGTCTGTAGACGAATCAATAAAAACCAAGCCTATAGAAGAATAAATAAAAACATAGTTTATAAACTTGGGGTCGGTCGTTAAAGCACTTGGGGTCGGTCATAACTTCGGCCATATTGAACCGAACCGAATGAAATTTTGGATTCTTACTAAGAATCATGGTCTGAAAATGAATCAATAAATAAACCAGCCTAAAGAAGTCAAGGTCGGTCGTTTAAGCTCATGTGGTCGTTCATAACTTCGGCCCTATTAAACCGAGCTAGCTAAAATTTTGGATTCTATCTGAGAATCGTGGTCGTTATACGAATTTATCAAAGATATTCCAAAAGAATAATTTTTATAAAATTCATCGTTTTTCGCTTGCTTTGTAACAACACATGTAGTCGGTCATAACTAAGACGCTAGTGCACCGAGCTGGCAAAATTTTTGGTGTCTTACTAAGAATGGTCCGCGCACAAATTAATAAAGAAACCAGTCCAAAAAAGAATTTAATAAAACATCATCGTTTTAATACTTGGGGTCGGTCGTTTAAGCACTTGGGGTCAGTCATAATTTTGACCCTATGGAACTGAACCGACTGAAGTTTTGGATTCTTACTTAGAATCATGGTCTGAACACGAATCAATAAATAAACCAGCCTAAAGAATTATAAAAAACATCCTTTTTAAACTTGGGGTCGGTCGTTTAAGCACTTGCGGTAGGTCATAACTTTGGCCATATGGAACCGAACCGACTGAAATTTTGGATTCTTACTTAGAATCACGCTCTGAACACGAATCAATAAATAAAGTAGCCTAAAGAAGAATAAAAAACATATTTTTTTCAACTCGATGTCGGTCGTTTAAGCAAATGGGGTCGGTCATAACTTCGGCCCTATTGAACCAAGCTTGCTGAAATTTTGGATTCTATCTGAGAATCGTGGCCTTTATACGAAATTATCAAAAATATTCCAATATAATTTTTTTTTAAAATTCATCGTTTTTCGCTTGCTTTGTAACAACACATGTGGTCGTTGAAACTAAGACGCTAGTGCACCGAGCTGGCTGATATTTGGATTCTTACTTAGAATCATGGTCCGTGCACAAATCAATATAGAAACCAGCCCAAAGAAGAATTAAAAAAAACCTCATAGTTTTAATACTTGGGGTCGGTCGTTTAAGCACTTGGGGTCGGTCTTAACAATCGGCCTTATGGCACCGAAACGACTGAAACTTTTGATTCTGACACGCAATCATGGTCTACAGACACATCATGTACACACGAATCAATAAATTTACCAGGCCAAAGAAGAATAAAAAAAAACATTATTTTTAACTTGGGGTCGATCGTTTAAGCAATTGGGGTCGGTCATTACTTTGGCCCTATTGCACCTAGCTGGCTGAAATATTGGATTCTTACAAACGAATTCTTATATACGAATTTATGAAAAAATATTTCAAATGAATAATTTTTTTAAAAATCGTCGTTTTTCGCTTGCTTTGTAAAAACACATGTGGTCGGTCATAACTTAGAATCTAGTGCACCGAGCTAACTGAAATTTTGTATTCTTTCTAAGAATCATGGTTTGTACACGAATCAATAAATTATCCAGCCTAAAGAAGAATAAAAAAAAACATGATTTTTTATTTGTGGTCGGTCGTTTAAGCACTTGGGGTCGGTCAAAACCTTGGACCTATGGAACCGAACCGATTGAAATTTTGGATTCTTTCTAAGAATCATGGTCTGTGCACGAATCAATAAAAAATCAAGCCTATTGAAGCATTTAAAAAAAAACATCATTTATAAACTTGGGGTTGATCGTTTAAGCAATTGGGGTCAGTCATAACTTCGGCCGTATTTATTTATTTCAAAACATACGGCACAACATGTGCCATTGACATAATTATATTTATATATATTATAATACAATAACATAAGAAAGTGACATATAAATGTAAAGTTAAATATAAAAACAAAGGGTAAAAGAAAGGAGTTAAGGTAATGAGTAGTAAATAGAATTATGATGTATAAAATGAAAGTATAAAGTAAAAGTGTAAACTATAAAATATAATGTATAATGTAAAAGTAAAAAGTTAAGATAAAAAGTTGAAACGCAGGAAATAATATAAACTATAAGTTACCTTTGTAAATAATATAAAGTACAAAAGTTATAAATATAAAAAAAGTATGATAAGTAAACAGTAAGAAATGCTCTTAGGAGCCAAATATTGAAGATAACCAAAATTTAAAAAAAAATATATAATAAATAAATGGAAGGTATTACGGAGTAAAGAAAGCGATATGAAAAATAGGTACCTTTGATATGTTTCTAAGCCATAGGTATTATAGTGCATACTGGTAGGACATAATATTATGGTTACATGATTATACTTATTATTTATTATGTAGTACTAGCAGATAAATTTTGTCTAATGCATCTTTTGTATGATGACAGACTTTCGGCATGATCGATATGAGCAAATTCATTACCTAAGTGTGTAAACGATGTATTATTGAATTTTGTTCTGCATTACTGAGAGTGTTGTTGCAATAATAAGGTGTTTTGAGTCGAGTTGTTCTACTAGGTACATGATAATTTATTAACGATACCAATTCAGGGGAGTCAAACCAGTTATTGTTTATTTTAAATAAAAAAATAAGATCATTGAGTATTCTTCTATCTTTTAACGATAAGAGTCGCATTTTTTGTAATAGAGAATCGTAGTTTATGTCATCCGCGGGAATTCCTAATTTGAAATTAATTGATCGGAGAAATTTGCGTTGGATTTTTTCAATGGAGTTTGCGTGGCTTTTGTAGAGAGGGTTCCATATGGGGGAATTATATTCCAAATGACTCCTAACCAGAGTTGTATATAGTAATTTAAATGTATGAATGTTTTTTAAATCTTTACATAGTCTTAGAATGAAACCCAGCATTTTCATAGCTTTATTAGTAATGATATCAATGTGGTTGATAAATAGTAGTTTAGTGTCGAAGGTTATTCCGAGGTCCCTTATTACAGGTACTGACATTAAACTGTGATTGTTAAGTGAATAACTGTATTTGATGGGGTTTTTTATTCTAAAGAAACTCATGATTTGACATTTTTTAATGTTAAGTGTAAGTTTGTTAATGGTACACCATTCTGCGAATTTTACAAAATTGGATTGAAGGGACAAGCAGTCGTATATATTTTTAATGATTTTATAAATTTTCATGTCATCTGCAAATAATAATATGTTAACATCAGAGAATATGGAAGTGACATCGTTTATAAATATTATAAACAATATTGGACCAAGGTGCGAACCCTGAGGCACACCACTAGTTGCTTCAAATTCGTAAGACAAGTGTTCTTTAATAGAGACAGTTAGTACACGTTTTGATAAATAATTCCTAATCCAGCATAATAATTTACCACTTATTCCTAGTTTAGACAATTTATTTATAAGAATTTTAATGCAAACCTTATCAAAGACTTTACTAAAATCCGTATAAATTGAGTCAACTTGTTCTCTATTAGCAAGAGCACCTGAGATAAAATTTTCGTACAGTGTTAGGTTAGTTAAAATAGATCGTCCAGAGATAAAACCATAATGAAATGATGAGATATTAAATTTTATGCAAGAACATATTTTTCGAAGAATTAACTTTTCAAAAATTTTTGGTATCGACGATTGTAATTTTCAACTAAAGACTTGTCTCCGCTTTTAAATATTGGAGTGAGAAAGCTATTTTTCCATATTTGCGGGAACTTGCCTGATAAAAGTGATTGATTAAATAGTAGGTACAGTGGGTAAGAGACACTAGCCCCGCAGTTTTTAAGAAATACGGGGGGAATTTTATCTGGCCCTGAGCAAGATTTAGGTTCCAGTAGTTTGATACATACTGCAATTTCTTTAATCTCAATATGTATCTGAGATAGTTGTAAATTTATATCTGACTCGAAGTTTGGAATGTCATCATCAGGGATATCGGTTTCATACACATCCAAAAGTCTGCAAACAAATTGACAATTTCATTGATTTTACAGGAAGTTTTCAGTTTGTAGTGCATAGTTTCAGGTATGCCAAGGTTATTATTATTTTGGGATTTACAATAGTTAAAAAAATGTTTTACATTGTTAACAATCGAAAATTCAACATTCTTAATATAATTATTATAACTTATAACAAATGTTTGATAATTTATTACAATCTTTTCGAAACTTGCTGAAAATTGTAAAATCAGAAAGACTTTTTGTTTCTTTGTATATTTTATGGGCTTTTTTCTTCTCAATTACTATGTTAATGAGGTCCTTGCTAAACCAGCTAGGGAAATTTGAAGATAATTTATAACTAATCGGAACAAATTTTTCTATGGCTTTATATAGGTGATCATAAAAGACTTTAATATTTTCATCAAGGTTTCCTCCTTCTAATATAGACCAGTCAGTGTTATGTAGATATCGCGTATTGCAACATAATTGGCTTTATTAAAGTTGAGAAATTGAGTCTGGTTTTTAATTTGGCATTTTATAGGGTTACATAGTATAGTAATGTCAGGAGGTGGGTGATGAGAATCAGGGGTAAGAACTGAGTCGAGTGACTTACCAACCGCAGTTGCCATGTCGGTACAAAGAACAAGATCTAGTAATCTATTATTGTCATTTTTTACATTGTTTAATTGAACTAGGTTAAGGAAATCGCAAAATTCAACTATTTCTTTTTCTGTTTCAGATAAGCTTGAGTTTTGTGATACTGTAGAATTGTCACGGGTGCCCCAATTAATTTTTGGTAAATTGTAGTCACCGATGATAGTGATTTTACTGTTTGGAAATTTGTACGACAGTTGTTCAATATCCTCAAAATGACTCTTGTATACACTTATATCCGATGAAGGTGGAATATAAACACTGCCTATGATATTTTTTTGATTTTTACCGTTTAGTAAGATGTAAACTTGCTCCACATTACAATTTTTGGTTTTCAGAAGTTTTGAAGGATGTGCCTTGTTGACAGCTATCATGACACCACCGCCTCTAGATTTAGATTTAGAGCTGGTATGTTGACTTCTGTCAGACCGGTAAATATGATGGTGGGGTAGACCAAGCTCAGCAGAGTTAATTGATGGTTCCAGCCAGGTTTCCGTTAGAATGAGAATATCATGTTGCAGTGTCGGGGCATGTATTTTGAATTCCTTAAGTTTAGTTTTCATGCCTCTGACATTTTGATAATAGCACTTCAATTTGTTTTGGTTGTGTCGTTTTTTGGAATAGTTGTAACAATAGTTGGTTTGGAGTTTATGTACTTTATAGCAAGGTTTGGTTCACCATTCTCTTGACGGTACAATAATTGCTTTCTCAGCTCCACCAATTGGTTACGTTGGAGGATAGTTAAGTCATTACTGGCCTTGATGCCGTCTTTAAATTTTATGCTATTACGTAGGAGAGTTCTCGGTGCGATATTGTCAGAAAATTCCACTTTAATTGGACGATTTTTGTTAGCAATTTTTTTGGCACCCAGTCGGAATATTTTGACGTTGATTAGATTTAATGACGGGTCGATGGTTTTTATAGCCGAAGAAATTTTCTCTCTATCTTCAGTAATGATGACAGCCTTTTCATCTGACAAGCTCTCAGGAACGTTATACAATATGACGTTTTTGGATCTGATTGCCCTCTCTTCCATCTCGGTAACAATATCACACATATTTATGTCCTTCGGATTGGTCCCGATTGGCGTCATGAGTTGCGTATTATTTTTCATTGAATTCAATTCGCCTTGCATTACTCCAAAATCAACTACCAATTCACCAATGGTAGCCATTAGTTCGGTAGTTTTTGGTATTATTTTTACGATATTTTCTTTCGAAAATTTATTGTTTGGATCATGAACAATTGAGATCAATCCACTGATTATGGCATTTACTTTGGTAATGTACTGTGAAGCTTTGTCACTTAGAGCCATTTAAAAAAAAAAAAAAAATTTTTACTTCGATTAAAACAGTTGTATACCCCTGGATTTTTGGTAAGGCGTGTAAGTACTGTCGCCGGCTGCGGTGTAGGTGCGGGCGCGGGGGGGGGGGGGGGGGGGGGGGGCTTATAAGAACTGTCACTTGATTGCACTAATCGCATTGCAATCGTATTGCACCAAGCTGGCTGAAATATTGCATTCTTACAAAGAATCATGGTTTTTATACGAATTTATCAAAAAATATTCCAATATAATAATTTAAAAAAAAATCATTTTTTTCACTTGCTTTGTAACAACACATGTGGTCGTTGATAACTATGACGCTAGTGCACCGAGCTGGCTGATATTTGGATTCTTACTTAGAATCATGGTCTGTGCACAAATCAATATAGAAACCAGCCCAAAGAAGAATTAAAAAAAAAACCTCATAGTTGTAATACTTGGGGTCGGTCGATTAAGCACTTGGGATCAGTCTTAACAATCGGCCTTATGGCACCGAAACGACTGAAACTTTTGATTCTGACTAATAATCATGGTCTACAAACACATCATGTACACACGAATCAATAAATTAACCAGCCCAAAGAAGAATAAAAAAAAACATTATTTTTAACTTGGGGTCGATCGTTTAAGCAATTGGGGTCGGTCATTACTTCGGCCCTATTGCACCGAGCTGGCTGAAATATTGGATTCTTACAAAGAATCATGGTTTTTTATACGAATTTATCAAAAAATATTCAAAAGAATAATTTTTAAATAATTCGTCGTTTTTCGCTTGCTTTGTAAAAACACATGTGGTCGGTCATAACTTAGACTCTAGTGCGCCGAGCTGGCTGAAATTTTGTATTCTTTCTAAGAATCATGGTTTGTACACGAATCAATAAATTAACCAGCCTAAAGAAGAATTAAAAAAAAATTTTAACTTGTGGTCGGTTGTTTAAGCACTTGGGGTCGGTCAAAACTTCGGACCTATGGAACCGAACCGATTGAAATTTTGGATTCTTACTAAGAATCATGGTCTGTGCACGAATCATTAAAAAATCAAGCCAATTAAAGCATTAAAAAAAAACATTATTTATAAACTTAGGGTCGATCGTTTAAGCAATTGGGGTCGGTCATAACTTCGGCCCTATTGTACCGAGCTGGCTGAAATATTGGATTCTTACAAAGAATCATGCTTTTTATACGAATTTATCAAAAAATATTCCAAAAGAATAATTTAAAAAAAAATCATAGATTTTCGCTTGCTTTGTAACAACACATGTGGTCGGTCATAACTTAGACTCTAGTGCACCGAGCTGGCTGAAATTTTGTATTCTTTCTAAGCATCATGGTCTGTACACGAATCAATAAAGAAACCAGCCTAAAGAAGAATAAAAAAAACATCATCGTTTTAACACTTGGGGTCGGTCGTTTAAGCACTTGGGGTCGGTCATAATTTTGGCTCTATGGAACCGAAACAACTGAAGTTTTGGATTTTTACTTAGAATCATGGTCTGAACATGAATCAATAAATAAACCAGCCTAAAGAAGAATAAAAACATCAATTTTAATTTTTTAATTTATAAACTAACGTTTAGACAAGATTTTTATGCATAGCACAAAGGGTAACAATTGTTACAAGCAATAATTGTCAGCCTGAAACACTCATTTACATTGAAAAAAAAAAATAATAATAATTAATATTTAACAAGTTTAAGTATTTCCCCAATAAATGCAGACATAATTTGTCTCGACGCCACCTAGCGAGGGATTTAACACTAACAATGTCTTCCTCGCAAAAATAAAGTTGGTTGTTTTCAGGTGGAAAAAATATAACAAGCAGTAATTGTTGAATGAAACACTAGTATATATTGAATTATTTGGCGGGTATTTGATAAGCCGCCATAGCTCAGTGGTCAGAGCATTCGACCGGCAATCGGAAGGACACGGGTTCAAGTCCCGTTGGCGGCAAGTATCTTTTCTCGGAAGATTTTTCAATGTAAATGAGTGTTTCAGGCTGACAATTATTGCTTGTAATAATAATCAAAACATCGTTTTTAAACTCGAGGTCGGTCGTTTAAGCACTTGGGGTCGGTCATAACTTTGGTCCTATGGAACCGAACCGACTGAAATTTTGGATTCTTACTAAGATTCATGGTCTCTACACGAATCAATACAGAAACCAGCCCAAAGAAGAATAAAAAAACGTCATCGCTTTAACACTTGGGGTCGGTCATAATCTTGGCCCTATGAACCCGAACCGATTGAAATTTTGGATTCTTACTAAGAATCGTAGTCTGTGCACGAATCAAAAAAAAAAATCAAGCCTGATGAAGCATTTAAATAAAAAACATCATTTATTAACTTGGGGTCGATCGATTAAGCAATTGGGGTCGGGCATAACTTCGGCCCTATTGCACCGAGCTGGCTGAAATATTGGATTCTTACAAAGAATCATGGTTTTTATACGAATTTATCAAAAAATATTCCAAAAAAATAATTTTTAAATAATTCGTCGTTTTTCGCTTGCTTTGTAAAAACACATGTGGTCGGTCATAACTTAGAATCTAGTGCGCCGAGCTGGCTGAAATTATGTATTCTTTCTAAGAATCATGGTTTGTACACGAATCAATAAATTAACAAGCCTAAAGAAGAATTAAAATAAACATGATTTTTAACTTGTGGTCGGTCGTTTAAGCACTTGGGGTCGTTCAAAACTTCGGACCTATGGAACCGAACCGATTGAAATGTTATATTCTTACTAAGAATCGTAGTCTGTGCACGAATCAAAAAAAAATCAAGCCTGTTGAAGCATTTAAATAAAAAACATCATTTATTAACTTGGGGTCGATCGATTAAGCAATTGGGGTCGGGCATAACTTCGGCCCTATTGCACCGAGCTGGCTGAAATATTGGATTCTTACAAAGAATCATGGTTTTTATACGAATTTATCAAAAAATATTCAAAAGAATAATTTTTAAATAATTCGTCGTTTTTCGCTTGCTTTGTAAAAACACATGTGGTCGGTCATAACTTAGACTCTAGTGCGCCGAGCTGGCTGAAATTTTGTATTCTTTCTAAGAATCATGGTTTGTACACGAATCAATAAATTAACCAGCCTAAAGAAGAATTAAAAAAAAAATTTTAACTTGTGGTCGGTTGTTTAAGCACTTGGGGTCGGTCAAAACTTCGGACCTATGGAACCGAACCGATTGAAATTTTGGATTCTTACTAAGAATCATGGTCTGTGCACGAATCATTAAAAAATCAAGCCAATTAAAGCATTAAAAAAAAACATTATTTATAAACTTAGGGTCGATCGTTTAAGCACTTGGGGTCGGTCATAACTTCGGCCCTATTGTACCGAGCTGGCTGAAATATTGGATTCTTACAAAGAATCATGCTTTTTATACGAATTTATCAAAAAATATTCCAAAAGAATAATTTAAAAAAAAATCATAGATTTTCGCTTGCTTTGTAACAACACATGTGGTCGGTCATAACTTAGACTCTAGTGCACCGAGCTGGCTGAAATTTTGTATTCTTTCTAAGCATCATGGTCTGTACACGAATCAATAAAGAAACCAGCCTAAAGAAGAATAAAAAAAACATCATCGTTTTAACACTTGGGGTCGGTCGTTTAAGCACTTGGGGTCGGTCATAATTTTGGCTCTATGGAACCGAAACAACTGAAGTTTTGGATTTTTACTTAGAATCATGGTCTGAACATGAATCAATAAATAAACCAGCCTAAAGAAGAATAAAAACATCAATTTTAATTTTTTAATTTATAAACTAACGTTTAGACAAGATTTTTATGCATAGCACAAAGGGTAACAATTGTTACAAGCAATAATTGTCAGCCTGAAACACTCATTTACATTAAAAAAAAAAATAATAATAATTAATATTTAACAAGTTTAAGTATTTCCCCAATAAATGCAGACATAATTTGTCTCGACGCCACCTAGCGAGGGATTTAACACTAACAATGTCTTCCTCGCAAAAATAAAGTTGGTTGTTTTCAGGTGGAAAAAATATAACAAGCAGTAATTGTTGAATGAAACACTAGTATATATTGAATTATTTGGCGGGTATTTGATAAGCCGCCATAGCTCAGTGGTCAGAGCATTCGACCGGCAATCGGAAGGACACGGGTTCAAGTCCCGTTGGCGGCAAGTATCTTTTCTCGGAAGATTTTTCAATGTAAATGAGTGTTTCAGGCTGACAATTATTGCTTGTAATAATAATCAAAACATCGTTTTTAAACTCGAGGTCGGTCGTTTAAGCACTTGGGGTCGGTCATAACTTTGGTCCTATGGAACCGAACCGACTGAAATTTTGGATTCTTACTAAGATTCATGGTCTCTACACGAATCAATACAGAAACCAGCCCAAAGAAGAATAAAAAAACGTCATCGCTTTAACACTTGGGGTCGGTCATAATCTTGGCCCTATGAACCCGAACCGATTGAAATTTTGGATTCTTACTAAGAATCGTAGTCTGTGCACGAATCAAAAAAAAAATCAAGCCTGTTGAAGCATTTAAATAAAAAACATCATTTATTAACTTGGGGTCGATCGATTAAGCAATTGGGGTCGGGCATAACTTCGGCCCTATTGCACCGAGCTGGCTGAAATATTGGATTCTTACAAAGAATCATGGTTTTTATACGAATTTATCAAAAAATATTCCAAAAAAATAATTTTTAAATAATTCGTCGTTTTTCGCTTGCTTTGTAAAAACACATGTGGTCGGTCATAACTTAGAATCTAGTGCGCCGAGCTGGCTGAAATTATGTATTCTTTCTAAGAATCATGGTTTGTACACGAATCAATAAATTAACAAGCCTAAAGAAGAATTAAAATAAACATGATTTTTAACTTGTGGTCGGTCGTTTAAGCACTTGGGGTCGTTCAAAACTTCGGACCTATGGAACCGAACCGATTGAAATGTTGGATTCTTACTAAGAATCGTAGTCTGTGCACGAATCAAAAAAAAATCAAGCCTGTTGAAGCATTTAAATAAAAAACATCATTTATTAACTTGGGGTCGATCGATTAAGCAATTGGGGTCGGGCATAACTTCGGCCCTATTGCACCGAGCTGGCTGAAATATTGGATTCTTACAAAGAATCATGGTTTTTATACGAATTTATCAAAAAATATTCCAAAAAAATAATTTTTAAATAATTCGTCGTTTTTCGCTTGCTTTGTAAAAACACATGTGGTCGGTCATAACTTAGAATCTAGTGCGCCGAGCTGGCTGAAATTATGTATTCTTTCTAAGAATCATGGTTTGTACACGAATCAATAAATTAACCAGCCTAAAGAAGAATTAAAAAAAATTTTTAACTTGTGGTCGGTCGTTTAAGCACTTGGGGTCGGTCAAAACTTCGGACCTATGGAACCGAACCGATTGAAATTTTGGATTCTTACTAAGAATCATGGTCTGTGCACGAATCATTAAAAAATCAAGCCAATTAAAGCATTTAAAAAAACATTATTTATAAACTTAGGGTCGATCGTTTAAGCAATTGGGGTCGGTCATAACTTCGGCCCTATTGTACCGAGCTGGCTGAAATATTGGATTCTTACAAAGAATCATGGTTTTTATACGAATTTATCAAAAAATATTCCAAAAGAATAATTTAAAAAACAATCATAGTTTTTCGCTTTGTAAAAACACATGTGGTCGGTCATAACTTAGACTCTAGTGCATCGAACTGGCTGAAATTTTGTATTATTTCTAAGAATCATGGTCTGTACACGAATCAATAAAGAAACAAGCCCAAAGAAGAATAAAAAAACATCATCGTTTTAACACTTGCGGTCGGTCGCTTAAACACTTGAGGTGGGTCATAATTTCGTCCCTATGGAACCGAACCGACTGAAATTTTGGATTCTTACTAAGAATCATGGTCTGAACACGAGTCAATAAATAAACCAGCCTAAAGAAGAATAAAAAAACATCGTTTTTAAACTCGGGGTCGGTCGTTTAAGCTCATGGGGTCGGTCATAACTTCGGCCCTATTGAACCGAGCTGGCTAAAATTTTGGATTATATCTGAGAATCGTGGTCGTTAATTTATCAAAAATATTCCAAAAGAATACTTAAAAAAAAATTCATCGTTTTTCGCTTGCTTTGTAACACCACATGTAGTCGGCCATAACTAAGACGCTAGTGCACCGAGCTGGCTGAAAATTTGGTTTCTTACTAAGAATCATGGTCCGTGCACAAATTAATAAAGAAACCAGCCCAAAGAAGAATTTAAAAAAACATCATCGTTTTAATACTTGGGGTCGGTCGTTTAAGCACTTGGCGTCGGTCTTAACAATTAGCCTTATGGCTCCGAAACGACTGAAAGTTTCGATTCTGACTAAGAATCATGGTCTACAGACACATCATGTACACACGAATCAATAAATAAACCAGCCTAAAGAGGAATTAAAAAAAACATGATTTTTTACTTTGGGTCGGTCGTTTACGCACTTGGAGTCGGTCATAACTTTGGACCTATGGTGCCGAACCGATTGAAATTTTGGATTCTTACTAAGAATCATGGTCTGTGCACGAATAAAAAAAAATCAAGCCTATTGAAGCATTTAAAAAAAACATCATTTATTAACTTGGGGTCGATCGTTTAAGCAACTGGGGTCGGTCATAACTTCCGCCCTATTGCACCAAGCTGGCTGAAATATTGGATTCTGACAAAGATGCATGTTTTTTATACTAATTTTTCCAAAAATATTCTAAAAGAATAATTTCTAAAAAATTCATAGTTTTTCGCTGGCTTTGTAACAACACATGTGGTCGGTCAAAACTTAGACTCTAGTGCACCGAGCTGGCTGAAATTTTGTATTCTTTCTAAGAATCATGGTCTCTATACGAATCAATAAAGAAACCAGCCCAAAATAGAATTTTAAAAAACATCATCGTTTTAATACTTGGGGTCGGTCGTTTAAGCACTTGGGGTCGGTCTAAACCAGGGGTCGGCAAATTTATTAGCCAAAGAGCCAAATATGTACATTACAACGATTCAAAAAAAATTTGGAAGCCAAATCTGTTTATTCATTTAGAAAATATTTAGTTTACAATGGATGTTCAAAAAGTAAGTGTACTGTGACTATAACGGGATTTTTTGTTTTTTCGGCGTTGGTAGCACTGAGTGGTAGAGGGGGTCTCCCTACAAGAGCGAGCATCGCAGGAACATTGTAGTACGTAAACTCACGTTGTAGCCAGTTGCGTGAAAGATATCGGTAAAAAATATCGACAAAAAGTGCGCTGATCCGCTTTTTACTCACGGCAGGAATAACACACCTAAAAGAAAAAAGGTGAGGATCTCTGAGGTTTGTTGAGTATGGAGATGATAGTGGATGACTCATTGCACGCCTGGAAAAAAAAAACTGTCGTCAAAGTGGTGTCACACCAAAAAATACAAAACAACAATTTCGATCAAAAAAATCATGGCTTCAGTGTTTTGGAACCATAAGGCATCATTTTGGTAGAATTTCTGCCTCAGGTGGAGACCATCAGTGTACAACGATATTGTGATACTTAGTGATAGCACTTGTGGTCGGTCATAACTTTGGCCTCATGGAACCGAACCGACTGAAATTTTGGATTCTTACTAAGAATCATGGTCTTAACACGAATTAATAAAATAAACCAGCCTAAAGAAAAATAAAAAAAACATATTTTTTAAACTCGGGGTCTGTCGTTTTAGCACTTGGGTTCGGTCATAACTTTGGCCCTATGGCACCAAAACGACTGAAAGTTTTGATTTTCACCGAGAATCATTGTCTAAAGACACATCATGTACACACGAATCAATAAATTAACCAGCCAAAAGGAGAATTAAAAAAAAAACATGGTTTTTAAACTTGAGGTAGATTGTTTAAGCACTTGGGGTCGGTCATATCTTGGGTCTATTGAACCGTGCTGGCTGAAATTTTGGATTCTTACTAAGAATCATGGTCTGTACACGAATCAACAAAAACAAGCCTATAGAAGAATAAAAAAAAAAAAAAAAAATAAAAACACATCAACAACATCGAACATGAAAGTTTTGATTCTGAATCAGAATAATCATGTTCTACAGACACATCATGTACACACGAATCAATAAATAAACCAGCCTAAAGAGGAATTAAAAAAAACATGATTTTTTACTTTGGGTCGGTCGTTTACGCACTTGGGGTCGGTCATAACTTCGGACCTATGGAACCGAACCGATTGAAATTTTGGATTCTTACTAAGAATCATGGTCTGTGCACGAATAAAAAAAAATCAAGCCTGTTGAAGCATTTAAAAAAAACATGATTTATTAACTTGGGGTCGATCGTTTAAGCAATTGGGGTCGGTCATAACTTCGGCCCTATTGCACCGAGCTGACTGAAATATTGGATTCTTACAAAGAATCATGGTTATTGTACGAATTTATCAAAAAATATTCCAAAAGAATAATTTTTAAAAATGAAATAAATTTTTTTCGCTTGCTTTGTAACAACACATGTGGTCGGTCATAAATTAGACTCTAGTGCACCGAGCTGGCAATTTTGTATTTTTTCTAAGAATCATGGTCTGTACACGAATCAATAAAGAAACCAGCCAAAAGAAGAATAAAAAAAACATCAACGTTTTAACACTTGGGGTCGGCCGTTGAAGCACTGGGGTCGGTCATAATTTTTGCCCTATGGAACTGAACCGACTGAAGTTTTGGATTCTTACTTAGAATTATGGTCTGAACATGAATCAATAAATAAACCAACCTAAAGAAGAATAAAAAAAACATGATTTTTAACTTGGGTCGGTCGTTTAAGCACTTGTGGTCGGTCATAACTTCGGACCTATGGAACCGAACCGATTGAAATTTTGGATTCTTACTAAGAATCATGGTCTGTGCACGAATCAATGAAAAATCAAGCCTATTGAAGCATTTAAAAAAAACATGATTTATTAACTTGGGGTCGATCGTTTAAGCAATTGGGGTCGGTCATAACTTCGGCCCTATTGCACCGAGCTGGCTGAAATATTGCATTCTTTCTAAGAATCATGGTCTGTACACGAATCAATAAAGAAACCAGCTAAAAGAAGAATAAAAAAAACATCATCGTTTTAACACTTGGGGTCGGTCGTTGAAGCCCTGGGGTCGGTCATAATTTTTGCCCTATGGAACTGAACCGACTGAAGTTTTGGATTCTTACTTAGAATCATGGTCTGAACATGAATCAATAAATAAACCAACCTAAAGAAGAATAAAAAAACATCGTTTTTAATCTCGGGGTCGGTCGTTTAAGCATTTGGGGTCGGTCATAACTTTGGCCCTATGAAACCGAACCGACTGAAATTTTGGATTCTTATGGTCTGAACACGAATCAATAAATAAACCAGCCTAAAGAAGAATTTTTAAAAAATCATCGTTTTAACATGTGGGGTTGGTCGTTTTAGCTCTTGAGTTTGGTCAAACCTTCGGTCATTGGACACCGAACCGACATAATTTACGGATTCTTACTTACAATCATGGTCTTTAAACAAATTAATCTTAAAATATTCCAAAAGAAGAATTTAAAAAAAATCATCGTTTTTCGCTGGCTTTGTAACAACACTTGACGTCGGTGTTGCGCGAAGCTGGCTGAAATTTTGGATTCTTCTACGAATCATGGTCTGTACACGAATTAATAAAAAAACCAGCCTGAAGAATAATTTAAAAAAAAATCATCGTTTTAACAATAGGGTGCAGTTGTTTTAGCTCTTGGGTTTGATCAAACCTTCGGCCAATGGGCACCAAACCGACTGAAATTTTGGATTCTTACTAAGAATCATGGTCTGTACAATCAATAATAAAACCTGCCTGAAGAAGAATTTTTTTAAAAGTTATCGTTTTAACACTTGGGGTCGGTCGTTAAAGCACTTGGGGTCGGTCGTTTTAACCCGTGGGGTCGGTCATATCTTTGGCCCTATTGCATTGAACCGACTAAAATTTTGGTTTCTTACTAAGAATCATGTTTTGTGCACGAATCAATCAAAAAATATTTCAAAGAATGATTTTTTAAAAATTCATCGTTTTTTTAATTCATGTATTACGGACGCTTTGTAAGAACATTTGCGGTCGGTCATTATTAGACAAAACTAAAAATCATGGTCAGAACCCGAATCAATCAAAAAACCTGCCTAAAAAGAATTTTAAAAAAAAACTATCGTTTTAACACTTGGGGTCGATCGATTTTGCACTTGGGTTCAGTCGTTTTAACACTTGGGGACGGTGATAACTTCGGCCCAATGGCAACCAACTGAAATTTTGGATTCTTACATGGTCTCTTCACAAATCTATCAAAAATCTGCCTATTAAGGATTAAAAAAAAATCATTGTATTAACACTTGGGGTCGGTCATTTTAGCACTCTGGATCGGTCGTTTTAACACTTTGCATAATATCTTCGGCCCTGTGGCACCGAAACGAATAAATTTTGGATTCTTACTAAGAATCATGGTCTGAACCCGAATCAATCAAAAAACCTGCCCGAAGAAGAAAATAAATAAAAAAAATCATGGTTTTATCACTTGGGGTCGGTCATTTTCGCACATGGGTTGGTCGTTTTTACACTTGGGGTGATCGGTCATAATTTCGGCCCCATGGCACCGAAACGACTGTAATTTTGGATTCTTACTAAGATGGTCTGTGTACGATTCAAATCTTCCAAAAGAATAATTTAAAAAAAAAATTATTGTTTTATGGGCGCTTTGTAACAACTCAATTAGGTGGGCGGGTATGTGTACCGCTGCCCTGTGAACCATTTATTTGATGACCAACACCTCTGTCATAGTGGTCACCCCAAGTGGTTCGCTACGTTTGGTGACTTAGCAGGGGTGCCCGGGTTCTTGGGGTAATGTTTATCTAGGTCTTGATGGCGGGTGCGTTGAGATTGGTCTTGATTGTGCTGGTAGATGGATTTTTTACAACTGGTTACCGCTATCCGGGCCGCTCGGTAGCATAGGGGCCCGACCCTCAGGCTCACGACTGAGGGTGGGCTGCCCCATCGACGAGTGTGAAAACCCCGCCGCTACCGTTATGCCGGTTCATGACCGGAGGGGACCCTGCAGCAGCGTTTGGGTCACATTGGTCGACCTCTCCTTTCCATCACCTTGCACCTTGGTTTCATTGGTCCGTCTCTCCTGGAAACTCTGATCCCCAGCATACTTCCCACCTCTCACACCTTTTCTCCCCCAGACCTTCCTTCCTTTTATATCATAACACTTAAAATATGCAACAAATAAAATAATGAATACACAACCAACAATAATTATTTTCCTTACAGCGGCGAGACGTAGGTGCCTAAACTACCTTTGATTAAAAAAATATTTTTTAATCAAAAGGTAGAGAAAATATCTTGTGCGGATAAATATGTTTTATTTTATTTATTTTTGTTTCAAATTATGAAATATTGATCTTAAAAAAATTAATTTCATATGATTTTGGATGCAACTTAATTTTTCATTTATTTGTTTTATTTCGTGGGCGTATTTGTTCGCCTTGATCGGATAGCAGACCCTTAGGCTTGGCGCATACATCACATTTTCCACCCAAATGTCTGATCAGACAACCGGAAGTCCTTCGCGCCATGAAATTTCTTATGAAAATCGGACACATCCGATTCGAAAACCGGATCGGTAATGAAAATAGACAATCGGATGGTAAAACCTGATGTGTGCGGCCAGCCTTACAAGTGATGATCAACAAACGCAAAACAGTATACAAGCCTAGCAGGATTTGCTAACATTGCACTGCTGCACGGGAGCAGTACAGCAGTGTAGTGAGCGGCTTTTTTCGGAAGCAGGTATAATTTATTATGAAATGCGTAATCGTTTGCTATCAAAAAATACTGAAAAAATGTTTTCATTCATCATAACTTAACACTGATAGATTTTAAGTATCAAATATGCTGTTTTTATGTTAAAATTTAAAAAAAACTTGTGAGTAATATTGGGCGTTTTTTTTCATGATTTGGTATTCGGTATTCGGCCGAATAGTTCGCAATATTCGGCTGAATACCGAATAGTTAAAAAAGTAGCCGAATAGGCCGAATACCGAATAGCAGCCGATTATTCGTGGCATCTCTATTAATAATAGTGTTATGGTATCTAATTTAGCCATAAAAAGAAGAAAACTCTAATAACGTGGTCATACTACAAAGAACGAAATATTCGAATGAATGGAAATATTGTGATGACGTAGCAGAGGAAGACGTCGATATAGGTAACTACACAGATCTTCGAAATTAAATGTATAATCTCTTGCAGATTATAATTGGTTGTGTTCTGTTTTATTACTTTTATTGTGTATTATTTTTTTTTATGAGCCCTAAATTTTGTCATATAAACTTGTGATGAAACTAGGAGACAGCTCAGGCAATAATAAACCAATTAAAAAATAATTAATAAGCAAAGTGAACGATGCTAAGTTATGTATGAACAATTAAATAATTCAGAGCGCAGTATTTTTTTTATGTAAAAGTTAAAACATGAAAATATATGAAATTATAAATATACAAAAATGAAAATATATGGCGCCACCTTGGTAAGATTGTTCACGGTTAAGGCAGGAACTACAGAAGATATCACAAATTTAAAATAAATATTATACAATAATATCAAGTTCTCATTTTTTTCGCAGGCATCCATCACCATAAGAAGCGTTTTAACAAAGTGAATAAATTATTATGTATTGGGTATAATCCACCGTAAATAATCACTAATTTCGTGCATTTTATACAGCGCTACCGCGTAGATATTATCCACGGTGATAGTGTGAACCACAGAAGATGTCACGTATAAATAGACAATCAATAACTAATTTTGTAGTTTCTGTTTTTCTCGCAGTCATCTCGTGCAACAAGCATTTCAGCAAAGATTCACACCTTTCGGGAAATGACATTCTGCTGGAGATCGTGATCGTTCTCACTTATTTACCACTAGATGTCTCTAGTGCGAGTTTGTTGTTTAAAAAATATATTATACTAGCTGGTACCGGCGTGCGTTGCTATGCCATTTTATAAAGAAATTGTTTCTCCCCGCGTGTCGTTTCCCATTTGTCCCGTTCCCCTTCCTCTCCCGTGTCCCCTTTCCCTCCGCCTCCTCCACCTTCCCCGTTCCCCTGTCCCGCAAACCTCCTCACGAGTTCCCCTAGCCCCTCCCAGGTTCCCCTCCCCCCACCCTGCTTCCCCCCCCTCCGGCGAATCCCTACCCGAGTTCCCCTCCCTCCCACCCCCCTCCTTCGTCGCGCATTCCATACATTCATTCCCTTTACATTCACTTTCAAACAGCTTGCCACCGATTGCAATTTTTTAATACAAATTTTATAATGCTTTAGCTCATCAGTAGTTTTATGCAAACCTTTTCCTGACAATAACGTGCTAAAAAAATATTCACTTTTTTGCAGTCTTTCTAAGTTATGCGCGTACGAACATTTCGGCGATACATTTTTATTAATGACGCCTGAAATAAAATTTCCCGCAAATATATCAACACGTTTCCACGACTACGATTTATTTTGCTTTTCTTCTGACGTTATCAATAACTCGCTTTTGTTAGGAACAGATAACATATAATAAATATAATATATTAATATTTATATTTTCATAACGCCAGAGCATACCATTATATACAGCCTATTTTACTCGAATATAATGTAGCTCTCTATTGTTGAAAGAATTTTAAACATCGGTTTATTGTTTAATGCGTGAAAGCGTATCAAACAATCAAACAAACACACACACTTTCGCATTTATAATAATAGTATAGATACCCAAGGAAGGTTCGCAAGGTTCGTAAAATATGCTTTTAACCACTGGAGCGCTTTTTGCCAAAATATGGCACAATTTAAAATACCTCGGATTGCGTTCCTGCCAATTTTGGCAAATTTTCCCTTATTTGTAAGTAATTAAGTAGAAAAATTGAAATTAAAACACTTTTTAACTTGTTTCCGCTTATTTATTTCACCAGTACCGGTTTCATCCTATTTTCATCCTATTATGGACATAATAGGATGAAACCGGTACTGGTGAAATAAAGAAGTGGAAACAAGTTAAAAAGTGTTTTAATTTCAATTTTAAAACATATATACATATACATTTTATATATATATATATATATATATATATACACATATTTAGTACTCGTATATCTACTACGGGGGCTTCAGATGAATTCTCAATGTTTGGTGAAGAGGCGCGCCCTGCCACTGGGCCACGGCCTGGACGAGAGTGTTCTCCGATCTTTGGTAGCGCTGACTCACCCCGGCTATTCTGTGGCGTATCAAAGCGGCGAACCCATGAACCCTTCCTTCTGCGAACATCTGCGAGGCACTGCATCGCCAAGGTAGGCCGATTAGCGCCCTATATGCGTTGTTGTATTGTACTCGAAGTGTGTTCATGACGCCTTGTGAGTATCATGTCCATAGTTCGCCGGTGTAAAAGCTCATGCAGTAGCTCTGGAATATTTGCTTCTTCACCGGAGAACTGCACCTGTTGAATCTCCTGGCGAGCATGTTGGCTCGCACGCTTAGTACTCTTCTTTGGCGTTCTATGTCATTTTTATCATTTAGGTCATCAGTGAGGACATGCCACAAATAGATAGAACTATAATCAGTTTGTATGTCTCCGAATTAAAAGTCGGAGGTATGATTTTTTTAATGTGGGCGGACAATATTCAATCACCAAAAAATCACCAAAAAAATGTCGAGCAATCGGAGAAAAAAGTTTTAAATTGCGCTGTTGCTCCAGAGGTTAACAAGGTAAGCTCATTCGGGCCTTTTTTGAAAAAAAAAACTCGTCTGGCCGCTGTCGAAATTTCGAACGCCTCTCGAAACAAATGATTTTTTTTTACTTGTATTGTAGTTAATTCAAACCTCTCAATTTTATTAATGAGCATTTTCCACGAACCTTGTTATATACCCACCAGACGAGGAAGGCCGATAAGCAATGCCTTATTATTTATAAAATCAATAATACTAAATTGAAAACTGTTTTTTTTTCAAAAATCAATTAAAATATATAGTTTAGGACAACTTTAATAGGTACCTACCTGTTAATCGTTTCCACCAGAAAGACCGGAAAAAACCCCACTGCCAATAATGTATTTTTAATTAAATTTTTAAAGTATGTACCTAGTTGCTATCATCACATTTGTATTTAATTTTTTTTATGGGTACTAAATTCAATGCTTTTTATCGATAAAAGAAGTAAAAATATTCGCAATAATATTACATTGCTTACCTTCTTTTTTTAGATAGGTATTTAGATATTCTGAGAAAAATTACAGTAATTAACAAAATATTGATTTAACTTTGTGTTCAACCTATAAGAACATAATAAATACCTATCTATATAGGATTATGATTAAAATCGCTTAAGTAGCACTGCTGATTAGGAATGATAAATAATATCGTTTAGTCACAACTTGTTTTATTGCCACGTTCCCGTCCAAGAAAATAAGTATTAGATATTATATTTTAAAATAAAACAATAACTTTGTTAACACCACTTTTATTTTTTACATACTTTATCCCGAACGGGTTTAGCTACAATCGTAGCTTCTTCAGGACAGTATAATACTCTCACTGAGACTACTGCCCTGAAGATGCTCCGGTTGGTGTTTACAAAGTTATTGTTATAAATTATAATGTCACATCACAATGTATCTACTTAAATTCAATTCAACTTATTCATTTTAAAAACATTACAAAATTAAAATTACAAAGCGTTTTTAAAAGAAAGAAAACATTAAAATTAGATAGGCAGATTTAAGCAATTTTAACATCAATGAAACACAAACAGACATACAGCAACAAGTGAGCTTGCCGTCTGAATTTTACATCATTGATGTTAAACATATTGGTATTCGAAGTAATTCTGTTTAGCAACAAGACAGCTCTCCCGATGACCATTGGCAAGTTAGTTCTGCAAGCCGGGAGAAAACAGTGTATGCTGTCGGTGACGGAGATAACCATCGAAATTAAAGCTCTCAATGACAGTGGAGTTTTTGAACCATCCGCGAATCACGAAATGCGTTACAGTGAGCATATCCCTTCGGCTCACGACGAGTTCATCGAAAACGAATTCATCGAAAGCAAATTCATCGAAAACGAGTTCATCGAAAACCAATTCATCGAAAATAAATTCATCGAAAACCAATTCATCGAATGATCAATTCATCGAATCGCCAATTCATTTTGTTGATATTTGAGAGAAATGTCGAGCGGACCGAGAAGTTTAAAAAGCATTGGTCAACCTAAACTAACCTAACCTAACCTAACCTGACCTAACCTAAACTAACCTAACCTAACCTAACCTACCCTAACCTAACCTAACCTAACCTAACTTAACCCAACCTAACCTAACCTAACTTTACCTATTTAACCAATTTTTAAATATTTTTTTATCATCACTCTTAATGACCTTTCTGAGTTGTGTTGAGTTGGTTTCATTATGGGTTGTCTGGTCACCGTTCCTTAGATATCCCTTTTTTGCAGTATCAGACAATCGAAAATCGAAGAGATACCTATAAATTTAACATTGTCACTACGATACTGACAGTTGATAAACACATTTAACTCAGTTAAACAGACCTATTTGGGTATTTAATTTTGACAGCTCAAATATCTACAAAAAAAATGTTTTTCGATGAATTGGCGATTCGATGGATTGATCATTCGATGAATTGATTTTCGATGAATTGATTTTCGATGAATTCGTTTTCGATGAATTTGCTTTCGATGAATTGATTTTGGATAAACTCGTTTTCGGTGAATTTGCTTTCGATTAATTGATTTTCGATGAACTCGCTGGTTACCGTTGGGATGGTTTCTGGTTTTTTCTGTGTCTTAGCGAATATAATAATTCATATTTCATCACTTCTTTTGGACAAATTTCTAACAGACACTTTTCTTCAAAAATGACATTTGGATGCGAAACCATTTCCTTTGCTTATTTCTATAAGCAAAATAATTTTCAGAACCATGTTAGTTGTATATCCGTAGATACATGTATGAAGAAATTCTAAAATTTTGTATTATACTTGTATTCCAAAATCAAGCTATACTTATCTTACACTAGCTGACCCAGCCACGCGTTGCTGTGGCTAATAAAACACAATGTCATCTACTGGATAGTTATCCAACCTTTATAACCACCGCCGTCTTCGAGTTTTTCACAAAGAGAGAGACAGATGCCGCGGAGGACTTTAATTTATAATACGTAGGGTTGGTGTGAAAGATTAAAATAATGTGCATGAAATGCTTGGGTTAACTAACGTATTTAAGTTAATAAGGATTAATACTGTATCCGTCTAAATAACTTTTCAATTACTGAAATGTACTTGACCATTTTTTTAGAAGATAGAATGGGTATAGTAAGCTATCCGTAAAAGATAGATATATGCCTTCGCGGACTTTTTGTAGATTTATAAAAGAGGAATATCCCACCATGCATTGTTTTGTTATATCCCAAAAGCATTAGGCAGCGTTTTCGATGAAAGCTACCAGGCGGCTTGACTTTTTCCGACACTTCTAACAATTATCGTTATGTTTCAACCAATTTACACATTGACAAATAACATACCTAAACCTTCCTCACGAAACACTCTATCTATTGGTGAAAACCGCATGAAAATCCGTTCAGTAGTTTTCGAGTTTATCGCGAACAGACAGACAGACAGACGACGCTGGGGACTTTAATTTATAATATGTAGAGAAGATGTAGAGAAGGTTCTAACACCACTTACACACTATCTATTTTGTTTGTATCGGACAGTTGATCGTTGCGCATTATAGTTCGGCACTTTGGTTGGATAGGGTTCTAACTCTCGCCTTACCATGTTCTGAGATTTCAAAATTTGCAAAGACGAATTTTCGTAATCTATTTAACAATTTTTGAAGGGCCTGGGCCGCAACCCGAATTTCTATCGATTTCTTACATATATCCCTTAAACACGTTAAGTTTTAAAGCTCTTAAAAAAATACATGTTATTCTTGAAGATAATATCTAGACATTTACCCGCGCCGAAACGCAAATTATATAAAATTCCCTCGATTGAAAAAAATCGCAAAGTATGCTCCAAAAATTAGTATAAACACGTTTCTTTCAGTTATTTTACATACTTGTAAATTACAAGTTTCTTTCAGTTATTTTACATACTTGTAAGTTACAACAGTTAGTTTCTTTAAATGCAGTTTACGACAATGCCCGCGAGATTTTTGCTCTATATTAAGCGAGTCGTGTTTAAACTCACATTTTAATCATTTCCGGCGAATTCGTAACTGTAGTAACTTTTTCATTCCAACAGACCCCTGGGGATGTAAGTTCTTTATATGTAAGATTAATAATAACAATACCTTACTATTAATATATTTTACGGACAATTATTTTAAAACTTTATAACCCGTTTTTTCAACTATAAAGTTAGCGGTTAGCACCAGACTTTATTTTTCTAGGCGATAAATTAATAACTTCGGGAGGGAGACATAGAGACACACTTTAAATATTTGTAACACGATCTTCAGAATTAATTAAAATGAACGCGGCGGAAAGGTCGAATCTCCAGGCCAGCCAGGGTGAATTCAACCGTATGTTCGTCCAATACGCCGTACCGCGGGCGCATATTTGTTTACACGCTTTCTTCACTTACGTCGTTAAGATTTCCACATTATTTTTCTTTTTCTTCTTTTCTTTGATAGGCCAAATTCGACAGTAGGTCTGTTCAATACACGGGTCGCGAGTCGCAATTTGTATATACGGCTTCTTTACTTACGTCGTTAAGATTCTGAATATATTTTAGGGTATATTGTCGTCGTAATTGAAAATATTTGAATAGGACGTGTCCCTAGCTTGAAATTGCATCAGAGAAAAATAATTAGAACCTTATGCAATGAATTATTATGCCCTAGCTGATTGCATATTTTTTTAAATGGTAAGTTTACGTCCTGTTTAACAATTTTAATATAAACGTGTTCAGTTAAAACAATACAAGATTCAACATCAACATTAGAAATTTGTAAATAGATTATTAGAAATCGTCTTTGCAAACTTCAGATCTCAGAAGAAGGTAAAGTGATAAATAATAATAATAACACTTGGCTAATTTATTCAGCGCGGTTTTTGTGAGAAATCACCTCAAGGGCGCTGTACAGTACAAGTAAATGTATAATAAAATTGGTATAACTAAGATTTGTAATTATAACCAGTGACTTATATCTAAGACGTGTAACTAGTGGCTTAATATAAGACTTACAGCTAGTGTTAGAACCCTATCCAAATTTGGTGAGGATTTTACTTTATACTATTACTTTTTACACCTGCACTAAACTCAACAGCTAGTTCACTTAATTGGCGTAGAAATACTTTAAAATAATCATATTTTACTACTTCTTGTTACGCCATTGTATTAGGCTGAGTTTAGACTCATAAGTTTTTTTTCTGTAAAAGTTTAGTTTACATTAGTAATTTGGCCATAAAGCGATTTATGGCCAAACTATTATTGTAAACGACACCAAAAGTCACTTAACGTAATTTATAGCAAGTTAGAGAACTTATTCTTTCGGAAGTTTTTTGGTCTAATCGCGCCCGCGCGATTTTCCACCCTTCTTACAGCTTATAAAATCAGTTTTATAAGCCAAGAGACTTACCGCAAGAAATAGTACCGAAATGCTCCGCGCCGTTGCGAAATGTCAAAAATTAAAAGACAATCGTTTTAGTTGGATTTTTTTCCTACAAAACTAGTATTTATTTCCATTTATTTAAGTTTTCTGGAAAATGAGCATCCTTCTATTCATTTATCGGTTCAATCCTTTCTAATCTTAATGTTTCTATTTTTAACATTTACGTATTTGAAATTTTGAATTTGAGGTCGGTTGCTGTCAGCGTCAGGTAGCTGTCATTATTGGAAAAAAACGAAATTAATTGCCGCCTTTGACGTCACAAAAGCGCGTGGACAGTTTTTAATAAAAGCCATAGTCTATTTCAACACTTTATTTGGGCCTTTTCGTCTTTATTAACAAAATCGCGTAAATTTGACAGTAGCGGGTCGTTGTTGACAGGAAGCCGTCTTACAGTAAATAAATTTACAGATGTAAATGGTCGCATGAGCATTTACACGGTCTAACTTCCGAACAACTTCCGTGACCATTAATTACCACAAGTCCGATGCATATTTAAACGCTCCTGTGTGTAACCTGTCTAAATCTTACGTTATCCGTAAATTTTAATTACGAATTTTAATTAACCCCAGCCTTACATAAACTATTGCGGTGCAAGGCGATGGGTCGAGAGAGTCCTGCTGGAGGGATAAAAAGATGTCATCGGTTTGCAGGCTCCAAGATCATTGAGGAATTGGGACTAACGTGCGGTATTCGCAATTTAAATTTTTTTCAAGATTTTTTTCTATAATCAAGTCTCAGACTATATGGCTGGGGCGAAGACGAAGGATGAACCTCGGACAGAATGACAAACATGTGCAGAGTTATTGTAAGAAAGGGTGCAGTTGAGAAGGCTGCCCTGCCGGGTAGAGGGCATAGAGATATACAATATCAATGGTAGAGGATGACCCTGGCTGGGAGCGCGGGGGGCGCGGGGCACGTTGTTCACAATGCTCTCGCAGGGCGGGGTGCAGTGGGGTTGCGGCAAGTGAGGATTCTCTCTTGGCAGACACCTAAACAAGGAATAATAATCTTTATGTTCTTTCGAACACTTTTTTTTCTGTCAAAAGATGTTTTTTACTGCATAACAATTTTTAAACCAAAATTTTAAATTAAATTCAAATATACATAAGCAAACAAAAAACAGATAGTAGAATAGATTTCTCATGTTATCTTCACCAAAATAATCGAGTAGGTTGCACAGAACTCTCTTGCCTCTCTTCAATAATATATAGAAACATTATTTTGTGGTTTGTTGTTTTCCTGCGGGTTTTTGGATTTCAAAAGTTTTTTGCCCCAAACTCAGTGTACCAATGACCCCTTTGGGGCTTAAGACGGCCCTCCTTAAGTGACAATAGAAGAGTTGGTATCTATGAATGTGAATGAAGCATGAACTGTGAGTCAATACAGAGTGATGTGGCATTCATTCACTCCGGTCTTCTTACCTCTGCGACGAAACAGTGTGATGTTTGGTACCTAAGTTTAATTATAGTTATTTAAGGTTCCATGCCAACTCTGAATGAAACCAACTCAGAACCACCTCAGTAAGGTCATTAAAAGCTATGAAAAAAATAATTTTAAAATAGCCGGTAACCCTAACCAAAGTTAACCTATTTAAATATATTTAAATATATATTTTATATTTTCAAATATTTTATATCATCACTCTTACCTTTCTGGGGTGGTTCTGAGTTGGTTTCATTCTGAGTTGGCCGGTCACCTCATTTAATAACCCTTAATAAATTAGCTCCTGGTAAAATGTGGGTTGGAAAATTTCTTCCAAAAAATACATAAAAATAAAGTATCTTTTCTGTGCATACACTGATAAAGCAAAAATAAGTAAGTAGAAACTTAGTTTGAACACTTTGGAATTTACAGAAGAACTTCCACTTAAGATAATTTCATTTCAGAATAAGTATCTTATCAATATCTACTATCAATATTTGTGTTAAACCTAATTGCTTCTTTAGGTATACTTCTTTCTAGGTAGTCTAGGTAGTTATCATATCGGTATGTGCATATCAGCGCAGCCCGGGAAAAAATTACCAGATATGAAATGTAAAGCAAAAATAAATGTTGTTTTTTAAATGAGAGAAAAAATAATATTTTTTTTACTAACTAACTAACTAACTAACCATCACGCCGTTTCCCCGCAGGGGTAGGCAGAGAGGACGGACCGCCAAACAACTCGGTCTTGGCACACACTCTTTGCCTTACTCACATTCATACATCGTCTCATACATTCTCTTCTATTATTCTGATTTTTGACATGACCCGACTCAAGTATCTGATTAACTTGATCGTGCCATGTCTTCCTCGGGCGTCCCCGACTTCTTCTACCATTCACATTCCCGTCGTATATTCTTCTTACACTACTTCCTTCGTTCATTCGCTCTACATGCCCAAACCATCTGAGGGTCCCTTTCTTAATCTTACTCATTATGCTTACATCAGCCTTATATTCTTTGCGGATATCCACATTTCTCACACGATCATACATTGTTTTACCACACATACGTCTCAGGGATTTCATTTCAACAGCATTCAGTTTACTTTCATTCTTCCTCTGCCAGTTCCATGCCTCACTGCCATACATCAGGGTAGGTACCAGGACTCCATTGTGGACTGCTAGCTTCGCTTTTTTTGACAGTTTTTTATTAGCGCCAACGGCATTCAGTCCACCATTAATGGAGTTACCGGCATTCACCCTTCTTTCAATATCTCTTTCAGCCTTCCCATCTCTCGTAATTTTTTTTATTGTTTCGTAAATGTTCATATGTTAAATTTTTTAAAAATTTACATACCCGTGTTGTGGTAGTCATACGTGAAATATTATTTTATAGTAACACCTAATAAAACATAAGAAGACGAAAGAAAAAACATATTTAGCGATAAAGAAACTAAATACAAATATAAACTAGCTGGAAAATAAAGAACAAAAAGATATTTTAAAGAAGATAGAAATAAAAATTTGTAGGTTTTCATCTACAAGAATACATTTTTATGGTCACATTTGAAATTCGTGCTATGAAAGAAATTGGAAAAATGGTGTGCTAGAGTAAGTATTTTTTTTTTATTTTTTTTTTTATTTTAACTTTATGAGTAAAACCTCAAATTGTAATATTTAAATAAATGAAGACAATATAAGCGAAACTCAATCGAAAATCTGGAAACAGAAAAATCAGAAAAACATATTGACAGAGGTGTCAATATGTTTTTCTGATTTTTCTGTTTCCAGATTTTCGATTGAGTTTCGCTTATATTGTCTTCATTTATTTAAATTTTTTTTTTAATAATGTTTGGAACTTATGTTTTGTTTGAAGAAAGCTCTTCCCCTTTCAAATGTGAAATTTTTTATACGGGTTGCAAAAAAGGGACTTAGAATTATTTGACTTTATGTCGGTACTCAATGCATTACATATTTTAGGAGCGATGAACCAGAAAATTGTCGTTGAGCGAATGAGGTTTTAATTTTAGGGACCACGCAACCCAGGTTTGATGAAAAGCGGGTGTACGAGTAAGCAAGATGTTGTGGAGCCATCAGTAGATAATTTTTCCGTATATAACATGCGCTTATCTTAGTGAATAACTGTCGAATATCTAAGACCGTGATTTTAGCAAAGAATTCATTTGAGGGATGGGTAGGTTAGGTTAGATGGGTAATAGTTGCCATGGCATGTTAGAGCAGAATATATGGCAGAGTTTACGGAGTTTTTATGTGTCACTGAATCGAGTATCCGAACGAAGTTGGTTGTCTATAATTATTCCCAAATATTCGAGTATCTTTGATGATACAAGGTAGAAAACTGCAATTAATATTAGGTGTGATTTCGGGAGTGTGCAAATCGATTGAACAAGTTTGGTTTTTGGCAGTTGTTAGGTATATTATTTTTGTGTATGGAAAATGTCATATATTGTGTTTTGTCGATGTTAAGGTGAGGAGGTTTGTGTCTAGCCAATGCTTTACTTTTATAAGGCCATTATTAGTATTGTTAATAAATGATTGCCATGTTTCATCTTCGAATATTAAGACAATGTCGTCGGCAAATGATAATATCTTATCTCCAAAATTCATGGCACAAAAATAAAATTGGACATAAGAAATAAAATTGGTCCTAGTATACTGCCTTGAGGTACACAACAGGAAACATATATTTTTTTGCGTATACGTATGTATTTTGTCAAAGTGGATGAGAGTTTGCTGTAATCGGTTTATTAGATAGTTTTAATACCATGTGTGGCCACTCCTGTTATTCCAACCTATATTAAATTTAAAAAATATAAACTATTTGCCTCGGCTGAGAATAGAACCCCGATCAACTACCTGGAAGACAACTGTGTTGACCATTACACTATCAGCAAACGAACGTAAGAACGGCGGCATAAATTCATTATATTTTCTAACCCTTTACTAATAACTTGTTTTAAATTTTGCACAACTAATAAACAAACATTTTGGTAAAAGGTTATTTAACAGTTGTTTAAATTTAAAATACGTTTATTATTAATTTATTATTAATAAAGGGTAAAACTATAAAGAATTAATATTTTTTTAAGTTTTAGAATGTTGCTCCATCACATTGTTCCGAAATTACGGATGATATATTGTAATAATAATTTTAAAGATATCCTGCTTTGACGACTTTTCACAATCTAGCGATATTTTTTATTATTTTACAATCACACTGCAACCTTTACGTTTTTTTTTGTTGTTGAACGCTTTGGCGTATCAAAGGTTTATAATATATGTTCACATTTTTAATGGTATTTTATATTTTGAAGAATATTTCTTTTACTACAGCCGTGAAACTGATGTCGGGTGGATACCGTATGCATAAAAATTATTTTTTAAATATATTTTTTTTTGGGAAAAACAAACATTCTCGGGAATCAAATAACCTGATTTAAAAATCTCCTACTTCTATCATTGTAAGCGGAAGATGTTGCTTGTGCAATTATGAAGGACATTACTGAGGAATTGAGTGACGCCTTGGCGGGGGAACCCCACGCGTCGTACCAGTGTAAAATTTAAACATAGAGGATAAATTTAAGTACAGGAGTGACTAACTAACTAACCATCACCAGTTTTTCAGCAGGGGTAGGCAGAGAGGATGGACCGCCAAACAACTCGGTCTTGGCACACATACTCTTCTATTATTCTGACTCAAGAGTCATGAAGCCAAGAGTCGGGCCATGTCAAGGCATGGTAGGTATTAGCACTCCATTGTGGACGGCTAGCTCCGCGTCTTTGGACAGTTTTTTGTTGGCGCCAACGGTGTTCAGTCCTCCTGGAGACCTGCATTTACCCTTCTTTCTTCTTTCAATATCTCCATCAGCCTTCCCATCTCTCGTAAACATACTTCCAAAATACACAAACTCATCCACCTATTTCAAATACAGAAGTAAAATAGTGTTATTTAGATATAAATTATTATTTATAACGTGTGTTTTTAAATAATAGACTTAATGTACAATAATTATCATAATATTCCTATTATAAAGTAAACAATCATAATAGACATCTGCAATTACACATCTGCCCTGATAAAGGACACTGTAATGCTATCCGAAACGTTGGCCAAAGAAGGAGGCAGCGCTACATGGCATAATACCCGAAAAATAAATCACGATAAAAAACAACAACTTTTCCTTTTTATTGATCTTTTTCTTTACAACAGCAAAGCAGTTCTAGATTCCTTGGGTTTTATCAAAAGTACCTAAACCGACATTTATTTTTTACACATCGTAATTAATGCGACATATTTATCTATTTATTTATTAAGATATTAATCGTTTTAATATTAAATTTATCACTATTAATGTTTAAATTATGAAATAAAGTAATACGTAATATGTGTAAGCGCTTTCATTATATTTATATCGTATTATTGTCATCAACACAATCATATTACAATATGACAATAACATTGTGTTCAACATTCATTCAATAACATTGTGCTTATCGGAATCGTGATTATATCGACAAGATAAAGGTGACTTAGAGACCGGAATTAATGCAATTTATGGTTTTGTTAATAATATAATGCAACATAATTAGGTATTTGTATTTATTATTTTTCATTTGTTTGGAAAATTTATTAAAATATATGTAGAGGATGTCAAATCAAGTTTTGGCAAAAAATTTAAATATTTGGTAACAAGAAAAATTAATTACTAAACGAAGAGCGTGTAGTGCGATAATTAAACATGGGCAATCACATAGCACTCTTTTTAGGGTGAATTGCCTTAAACAACAAAAAAAAACATGGGCAATTATTAAATCATGTTTTATGGAGCGTTTGAACTAATGGCTAATCGGATGGATATAAACAGGGAAGAAAACTATGTATAGATTATAGTTTTTACGATCTAAAACTATAAAACTATAAAAAGATTTTACGATCGGCCTACGACCTACTACATATACACCACTTATTTAAACGGAATGGTTTCTTCGTCCGGACAATACGAAAATTAACAAAAAAAGCAATAGCCAATCAAGTATTGACAAAAAAGGTCTTATAGACAAAAAACATTATAAAGATTGGTGATTAATTAGTTAAAGGTGTCATGAAAAGCAATTATATAAAATAAAATAAAAAATATTTTTTAGAATAGGTTTATCGTATACATAATAATATAATAATTGCATTTAAACGAGTATATTAAAAAACTTTTATAAATTAACACAAATAACCAAAGAATTACCAAGATGTCTAAATGACAAAAATAAATTATTATAAATTTAAGTATTAAAATCAGAAGTAAATAAAGATATAACTCTATTTTTTTAAAGAAAAACTATATTTTAGTTTTTTTTTTTAAATTTATGAGTAAAATCTCAAATTATAATATTTGATTAAATGAAGACAATATTAGCGAAACTCAATCGAAAATCTGAGACAGAAAAATCAGAAAACATATTTGCTACGCTGGGACTCGAACCCAGGACCCTTTGCTTACATGGCAAGAGCTCTACCGATTGAGCTACGGAACCCATATGAAATTCGGTCACTTTTAATTGTATCATACTTCGACTAAGAACTACCAACATTATCTTAATTTTTTAAGGCACATACGAGTATCATTGGCTGCAAATATGATTGCATATATGATTGCAAATATGATTGCAAAATTCAACTCGAACTAAATGCAATCTAGATAGTGTCTGGATATTTTTTATATATATAAAGATAGCAGCCAATAATATGTGCGTTAAGAAAATGAAGATAATGTTGGTAGTTCTTAGTCGAAGTATGATACAGTTAAAAGTGACCGAATTTCATATGGGTTCCGTAGCTCAATCGGTAGAGCTCTTGCCATGTAAGCAAAGGGTCCTGGGTTCGAGTCCCAGTGGAGCAAATATCTTTTCTGATTTTTCTGTCTAAGATTTTCGATTGAGTTTCGCTAATATTGTCTTCATTTAATTAAATATATTTAATTACTTTTGAAGCTCATTCCCAGCAATGTAATATATCATTGAAGAAGTTAACAACAATTGTCACAGTTTGAAATTATAATGCACAAGTATTGATGAAGCAAGCACACAATAATTAAGTTGGTTGCTACGTATCAATTCAAATTGATACTTGAATTCCTAATTGAAAATAGGCAGCCAGAGGGTCTGGAAGTTGGTTTCAACGTGAGAAGACATGTACTTCGGTGAGATCGCTATTACCTGAGAGCTATTACTTCGGTTAGTTTGAGTTTATTGATTTACCATTTAATATTTTGTTCTATTTGAACTGGCGCCCTTATAGTAATTTTAACATCTTTAGATCATTTTAAAAACACCACAAGGTATCGATTCATTTATTAGTTTTTTTTTTAACTATTTAGTTTCTTTTTCTAAAGACTAAACACAACCCCGAAGTAATAGAATATTATTATTATGTTTGAGTCTCATGTTTTGATTTTATTATTCAATAATATTATTTAATTGTTGCCACAACTCTTTTATTTATAGCTAATGTTTTATTAAGTGTACTTATTCATTGACGCAGCTGTAACAGACGTATCAGCGTCTTCACAAGACTGTAAAAAAGTACCGGGTCTCGTGCACGCCCTCCAGAGGTACACGCTGATGATGGTGGTTAGAGTTGGCTGGCCTCCCTACATCCAGTGGTAATGGTCCTGGATGCGCCTAGTTTCTGCCTGAGCGGTGCCTTGGCAGTGCCCAGAGTTAGGGCTGACTGCAGCGGTAGGCACCAGGTACTCGTTCAGGCAGAACTTCAGCAGGAGGCAGCAGGTGGAAGACTTCCAAAGGTAGGTGGTAGGAAACTTCCGAAGAATAAAGACAAGTTTGTTGAGTAGAGATGTGAACTGGAACTTGAACATAATTTATTTTTAAAATTCGTGGTATTTATTGGATGCGTCGAACCCGACGGCGATCGAGCATTGTTTTGTGCAAAATGTGGAGGGGATTCTGGCCCCGCTCCTCATTGTATAAATAGGGCGACATTTATGTGGCGCCCTCATTTTGGCGGTGTCGCCCATAAATGTGGTTGATTAAATTGTGTTGTATACATAATTATGTAGGTTACATTTATAATATATGTGTACATGTTTTAGTGTTAACATATTTGGGGGGGTAATCTTTATCCCTAGATTTTTAGTTTGGTGAGTTTAGGGTAATTTTTACAGTTTATTCTAGGTTTTTTTTGTTTTGGTTAATTGTGAGAAGTTTGTATAAGGAATCTACTATTTTTCCCAGGTCCCTCGCAAGACTAGCTACTGAAACCTGTTTGTTTCATCGTCTTGCGAGGTCCCTGGATTTTTAAAATGGGAAAAAACGGATTCTGTAAGGAATTTTTCTAAGTCCTTTGTTTGACCTAAAAAATGCCCTAGTGTTGAGAGTTTAAGGGTTAGAGGCTTAAAATCTCTTTCCCTGAATGCCCGGCAGGACTTTGGAATGAAATGTGTTGATTTCATCGTCCTGCGGGTTGTGAGAGTATAATTAAATGAGAGTATATAAAACATAGTCTGCTTCGCTCGCTTCCCTGTAGGGCCATAACCACAAGGAGAAGGAACAAGGAAGCATATTTTGCTTCGCTAGCTTTCTGTAGGGCCATAACCACAAGGAGAAGGAACAAGGAAGCATATTTTGCTCGTTGGCCTCCTGCAGGGCCATAACCACCGAACAAAGGAAGAACATTAAGTGAAGAAGCATATTTAAAATAATATGAGTTTAGAATGTCTCCCGGTGGCAACCTTAGCATGTAAGCATTTATTTGTCGCACCGGGGCATTGTACATAATAAAAAGGGAAATAAATGATAATATTTTACATAAATATTTCCGGCGAAAAGATCGTCGCTGGCGGCACGGTACTAACGAGCTTAGTGGCCAGAAATTTCGGAGGAAATTCCCAAGAAATGACCACTAAATGTAGAGGATGCCGCCAGCGATGACTTTTGCCGAAAAAACAAACGAGGGTACGTAACACGTCCGTTACACTCCCCTCGTGCAGCTTGGCTGCACTAGTCATCAGGACGTGTTTGAAGGATGAGTAGGCGAAGCTGCATCGGTAGGCGGGAACAGGATCCCAGCGAGCTTCACGGCAGGTCGGACGTGGACTGCGGGGCTCGTCTGGATTCGGGCGGTCCTTACTTGGCCATCTGCAGCGGGGGTGTCGTCAAAGACTCGGCCGCACGGTCGGGTGATGTGGAGCATCACGGGGTCCATGAAAACAAGCAAATTTTCACCTTTGATGGGGTTGAATGACTCCCCCCGTGTGAAGAGCGCCACCTTTTTGATAGGGGCATTGCTGGGGCAGGGCGGGCTCGCCTTCGCTGCGCCGACGAGGAGCACCACTGATGTAACAGAGGTACTGCTGGGGCAGGGCGGGCTCGTTGTCGCTGCGCCGATAAGGAGCATCACTAATGTGGTAGTGATACTGCTGGGGCAGGGCGAGCTCGTCTTCGCTGCGCCGGTGAGGAGCACCACTAATGTGGTCGTGGAATGCGGTTGGTCATCCATCTGGGCCAGTGCTTGGTACCTTTGTTCGCGCAGAGGTACGGATCCAGCAGGTGCTTTCTGCTGATCGGCTAACTGTGCAGAGCTGGCTGTCCGGTGGAGCCCGGGTGAGGGCGGCCCGGGGCCAGAAGGTCCAGGCGGCAGTGAATACCACTGCTCCGGCAGCGGTGCGGATCCGGCAGGTGCTCTCTGCTGGTCGGCTAGCTGCCTCTGATAGAGCAAAGGTAAGGGCGGCACGGGACCAGAAGGTCCAGGCGGCATCGTGATTGGGCCCCCTTGGTTGTAGTAAGGGTCCGGTGGCGCAGGGCCTCCTGGCCCCGGCTGCACCGGTGATGCGTACCTCTGGTCCATCAGAGGTACAGGTCCAACAAGCTCTCTGCGCACGGCTTCTCGGTACTTCGGAGGTACGGGCGGTGCGGGGCTAGATGGGCCAGGCTGCATCCAAATTTCCTGGAGTCGCCAAGGTTCTCCTAGGTCCGGAACTGAGCGTTCGGTTGGCTCCAGGATTGCACCAGCTTGGGCAGGCTCTGCTGCTGCTGGTGGTGCGTACCTCTGGTCCACCAGAGGTACAGGTTCGGCAGGCTCTTCGCGTACGGCTTCTCGGCACCTCTGTTTGAGCGGAGGTACGGGCGGTACGGGGCCGGCAGGACCAGGTTGGGCAGGAGCTGCTGCTGCTGCTGGTTGTTGGTACTGCTGTTCGTGCAGCGGTACTGGCTGCGATGGCCCAGGATGTGTCCACTGGGCGTACGAAGCTGGTCCCCCAACGTAGTAGTAAGGGGGCGGCGGCAGAGGGCCTCCAGGCCCTGGCTGCGCCAGCGATGCGTACCTCTGGTCCACCAGAGGCACAGGTCCAACGGGCGTCTTTCGTACGGCGACACGATGCCTCTGGTCCACCAGAGGTACGGGCGGTACGGGGCCGGAAGGTCCAGGCTGCATCCATCCTTGACCCTCATTGTGCTGAGGGGGCGGCGGCAGAGGGCCTTCAGGTCCTGGCTGCGCCGGCGATGCGTACCTCTGGTCCACCAAAGGTACAGGTCCAACGGGCGTCTCACGTACGGCGACACGATGCCTCTGGTCCACCAGAGGTACGGGCGGTACGGGGCCGGAAGGTCCAGGCTGCATCCATCCTTGACCCTCATTGTGCTGAGGGGGCGGCGGCGGAGGGCCTACAGGCCCTGGCTGCGCCAGCGATGCGTACCTCTGGTCCACCAGAGGTACAGGTCCAACGGGCGTCTCACGTACGGCGACACGATGCCTCTGGTCCACCAGAGGTACGGGCGGTACCGGGCCGGAAGGTCCAGGCAGCGTCCATGTCGGACTGCCTTTGTAGTGAGGGGGCGGCGGCAGAGGGCCTTCAGGTCCTGGCTGCGCCGGCGATGCGTACCTCTGGTCCACCAGAGGTACAGGTCCAACGGGCGTCTCACGTACGGCGACACGATGCCTCTGGTCCACCAGAGGTACGGGCGGTACCGGGCCGGAAGGTCCAGGCAGCATCCATTTGGGACTGCCTTTGTAGTGAAGGGGCGGCGGCAGAGGGCCTTCAGGTCCTGGCTGCGCCGGCGATGCGTACCTCTGGTCCACCAGAGGTACAGGTCCAACGGGCGTCTCACGTACGGCGACACGATGCCTCTGGTCCACCAGAGGTACGGGCGGTACCGGGCCGGAAGGTCCAGGCAGCATCCATTTGGGACTGCCTTTGTAGTGAGGGGGCGGCGGCAGAGGGCCTTCAGGTCCTGGCTGCGCCGGCGATGCGTACCTCTGGTCCACCAGAGGTACAGGTCCAACGGGCGTCTCACGTACGGCGACACGATGCCTCTGGTCCACCAGAGGTACGGGCGGTACCGGGCCGGAAGGTCCAGGCAGCATCCATTTTGGACTGCCATTATAGTGAGGGGGCGGCGGCAGAGGGCCTTCAGGTCCTGGCTGCGCCGGCGATGCGTACCTCTGGTCCACCAGAGGTACAGGTCCAACGGGCGTCTCACGTACGGCGACACGATGCCTCTGGTCCACCAGAGGTACGGGCGGTACCGGGCCGGAAGGTCCAGGCAGCATCCATTTTGGACTGCCATTATAGTGAGGGGGCGGCGGCAGAGGGCCTCCAGGCCCTGGCTGCGCCGGCGATGCGTACCTCTGGTCCACCAGAGGTACAGGTCCAACGGGCGTCTCACGTACGGCGACACGATGCCTCTGGTCCACCAGAGGTACGGGCGGTACCGGGCCGGAAGGTCCAGGCAGCATCCATGGGGGTTGTCCATGGCTGCTTGGCTGCGGGGCTTGGCTATCATGTGCCAGCCCTGAAGCATCACCGGGTTGTGCCAACCCTGAAGCAGCATGCGGTGGAGCGGGCCCTGTCGCACTTTTTTGTGCCGGCCCTTTTGCTCCACGCGGTGTCAGTCCTGCAGGCTGAGGTAGAGCTGACCCTGTCGCACCATTTTGTGCCGGCCCTTTTGCTCCATGATGTGTCAGTCCTGTAGGATGAGGTAGAGCGGGCCCTGTCGCACCATTTCGTGCCGGCCCTTTTGCTCCATGCTGTTGTGGTTGCAGGGTTTCCGTCAGCATGTCAATAAGCTTCTGCTGACGGCGCAGCTCTCGTCGTAGTTGTCGCACCATGTCCTCAATACATGTAGAGGGCAGTGCTTGCTCGTTGTGGCTCTCTTCTGTTGAGCGCGCCATCTCAGTTGTAGGCGTGTCACGAGCGTGGGTATGCATGGCATCAGGCGTGACGTGGCGTCAGGCGTGATGTGGCATCGGGTGTGGCATCAGGCGTGGCGTCAGCCCTGACATGGGGCGTGGCGTCAGTCCTGGCATGAAGCGTGGCGTCAGTCCTGGCATGAGGCGTGGCGTCAGTCCTGGCATGAGGCATGGCATCAGGCGTGGCGTCAGGCGTAGCTTCAGGCATGGCGTGTCAGGCGTGGAATGTCAGGCGTGACGTAGCATCAGGCGAGGCGTCTGGCGTAGCGTCAGGCGTATCGTCCAGCGTAGCGTCAGGCAAGGTATGTCAGGCGTGACGTAGCATCAGGCGTGGCGTCAGGCGTGGAGTCTGGCGTAGCGTCAGGCGTGGCGTAGCATCAGGCGTGACGTTAGGCGTGGTGTCTGGCGTAGCGTCAGGCGTGGCGTAGCATCAGGCGTGGCGTCTGGCGTAGCGTCAGGTGTATCGTCCAGCGTGGCGTCAGGCAAGGTATCTCAGGCGTGACGTAGCATCAGGCGTGGCGTCAGGCGTGGCGTCAGGCGTGGCGTCAGGCGTGGAGTCTGGCGTAGCATCAGGCTTGGCGTTGCATCAGGCGTGGCATCAGGCGTGGCGTTAGGCGTGGCGTCTAGCGTAGCGTCAGGCGTAGAGTCCAGCGTGGCGTCAGGCAAGGTATCTCAGACGTGACGTGGCATCAGGCGTGCAGCTGATCCGGCTCGAAGGACCACTTGTAACAGACGTATCAGCGTCTTTACAAGACTGTAAAAAAGTACCGGGTCTCGTGCACGCCCTCCAGAGGTACACGCTGATGATGGTGGTTAGAGTTGGCTGGCCTCCCTACATCCAGTGGTAATGGTCCTGGATGCGCCTAGTTTCTGCCTGAGCGGTGCCTTGGCAGTGCCCAGAGTTAGGGCTGACTGCAGCGGTAGGCACCAGGTACTCGTTCAGGCAGAACTTCAGCAGGAGGCAGCAGGTGGAAGACTTCCAAAGGTAGGTGGTAGGAAACTTCCGAAGAATAAAGACAAGTTTGTTGAGTAGAGATGTGAACTGGAACTTGAACATAATTTATTTTTAAAATTCGTGGTATTTATTGGATGCGTCGAACCCGACGGCGATCGAGCATTGTTTTGTGCAAAATGTGGAGGGGATTCTGGCCCCGCTCCTCATTGTATAAATAGGGCGAAATTTATGTGGCGCCCTCATTTTGGCGGTGTCGCCCATAAATGTGGTTGATTAAATTGTGTTGTATACATAATTATGTAGGTTACATTTATAATATATGTGTACATGTTTTAGTGTTAACATATTTGGGGGGGTAATCTTTATCCCTAGATTTTTAGTTTGGTGAGTTTAGGGTAATTTTTACAGTTTATTCTAGGTTTTTTTTGTTTTGGTTAATTGTGAGAAGTTTGTATAAGGAATCTACTATTTTTCCCAGGTCCCTCGCAAGACTAGCTACTGAAACCTGTTTGTTTCATCGTCTTGCGAGGTCCCTGGATTTTTAAAATGGGAAAAAACGGATTCTGTAAGGAATTTTTCTAAGTCCTTTGTTTGACCTAAAAAATGCCCTAGTGTTGAGAGTTTAAGGGTTAGAGGCTTAAAATCTCTTTCCCTGAATGCCCGGCAGGACTTTGGAATGAAATGTGTTGATTTCATCGTCCTGCGGGTTGTGAGAGTATAATTAAATGAGAGTATATAAAACATAGTCTGCTTCGCTCGCTTCCCTGTAGGGCCATAACCACAAGGAGAAGGAACAAGGAAGCATATTTTGCTTCGCTAGCTTTCTGTAGGGCCATAACCACAAGGAGAAGGAACAAGGAAGTATATTTTGCTCGTTGGCCTCCTGCAGGGCCACAACCACCGAACAAAGGAAGAACATTAAGTGAAGAAGCATATTTAAAATAATATGAGTTTAGAATGTCTCCCGGTGGCAACCTTAGCATGTAAGCATTTATTTGTCGCACCGGGGCATTGTACATAATAAAAAGGGAAATAAATGATAATATTTTACATAAATATTTCCGGCGAAAAGATCGTCGCTGGCGGCACGGTACTAACGAGCTTAGTGGCCAGAAATTTCGGAGGAAATTCCCAAGAAATGACCACTAAATGTAGAGGATGCCGCCAGCGATGACTTTTGCCGAAAAAACAAACGAGGGTACGTAACACGTCCGTTACAGCAGCATTACATTTATTAGTAAAGCATTACACAATAGTAATCTAAACGAAAATATGGAAGAGAAAAAGACACAGAAGAATATAAAAAGATAATGGTTGCAACTGGGACTCGAACCCAGAACCTGTGTTTGTATATAAAAATTTTACCTTTTTATTTATATATATATATATCAAAAGAATGATTTGTTTCCAAAAAGTGGTTGGCAAATTCAGAATAATAATTTTTATTCAAACACCTTAGGTGCTACTTCTCCAGTATCAAAATTTCTACAAATTCGATAATCCCTGTATGAAAATTAACAATCGTTACAAATTAATTTATGAACCCCACATTTTATTATTTCTCAAGCGATATAAAGATAGGGCATTAAGCCCGATATGTGCAATGATAATACATTCTCCGTGAAATAAATTGCACTTGAAGAATAAATGGAATGCACGTGTACAACCTTGAAAATTCGCATTTTTTGTTGTACATGGGTGCGAAAGAAACCATTAAAAAGGTAATGTTTCCCAGATGTTTTTCTTTCTTGCTGGAATTCCATTACATGAATTTATGATTAAACACCGACATAATATGTAAACAAGAATGCTGTAAAGGTTTTGTAATCTTCATTAAATTATACGTTGTCTTTTTTTTCTCTTTTTACCGGATTTTGACTACCACCCTAAGCAGATGCCCGTATTATGGAATGGTGGTAGAATTAGATAGAGCCTAGCGCTGTTGCGGTGATTTTTCACTAAATGTCCGTATACGCAGGGAATTGCAAGCGCAATTAGTTAGCTAGCAAAAACACGGTACACTATTCTAATAGATTATTATAGATTTGCGGATTTTGTTTGCAGTGTTATATATATGTTGCTTCCAATTTAGGTGCGTATCAAAGGTTAATCCTAGATATTTGATAATGTTTACTTGCTCTAGGCATTGGCAGTCACAGTTCCGGTTTAGAGATGAATTTTTACATTCGTGAATTTTTAATGGTGGGGTTAGTTTTGACTTTGGGATATTGGAGAGACAGCAAGTATTTTGTTTTCTATACATTTAGAGTTAATGTGTTCGAGTGTAGCCAATATTTCACCTTTTGAATTCCTTCCTCCGCTTTGGAATATGCGGTAGGCCAGTCTTTCGCTTGGAAGAGTAGAACAGGGTCATCGGCGAAACTGACAATATTTGAGCAGATATCTAGGTTACATAACTCGTTAATATATATTAGGAAGAGCGTTGGACCTATAACACTACCTTGTGGGACCCCGTAACTAATGGAATTCGACAAATTCTGACTCTTTGTTGTATTGATTTTAACGCATTGGGATCTGTCAGATACGAAGCTGGAGAGGAGACCTAATTATTTGTTCCTAATACCTATATTGAACATTTTGCGTTCTAATTTGATGTGTAAGATTGTATCAATTGCTTTGCATACGTCGAGAAATACCGATTGACATTTCGAGCCCTTATTCAGGTGGCCAGAAATATGGTCAGTGACCGTGGCTATGGCATCGTTGGTGCTTTTATGGTATCTGAATCCAAATGCCGCGGCGATATTAAGTTGTTGGTTTCCAGATATTCCATGAGACTATTATTGACGATCTTTTCAAATACTTTGGACAGGGAATTAAGCAAAGTAATAGGACGATAATTACTAATATCAAGTTTCGAGCCTGCTTTGAAAATAGGGATAGTGAGACCTTGTTTTAGAATGGTGGGAAATAGCTCTTGGCGTATGCTAATATTAATCAGATGCGTTAATGGTTGAATTATACGAGGGGAAATTTTTTTAAGAACATTGTTTGGTTTTTCATCAATGCCGGTGGATGAAGAGTTTTTGAGCGATTTTATTACTATAGAAACTTATTTCTCTGTAATCATTTTAAGAACAAAACGGGTTAGGAAATCGTCATTGTTTGCGTGGTCACTAGGACCAAGCGTATCGTTATTTATTTGGATTTATTTGTTAGTCCCGGATCTATGTTTGCAAAGTAATTATTGTATTTGAAAAGTAATGTAAAGTCTTCAAGGTGTCTTGTAGATAGTTAGAGAAGTAGTTCCAGGCCTCCTCTATGTTAGTTATATTACAGAGCATGTCCCAGGATTTGGAATTAATCGTTTTGTTGAGATTGTCATAGTTAATTGTTTTCTTGGTTATTTTAGATGAAGGTTTGCTTTGTACGTTGTATTTGGAACTCATTGTGAAAGAGTTGGTGTAGTGATCTGTAATTGATGACATGTGGATTTCGAAGGTGCATTGGTTGGTTGATTTAACCATAATATGGTCGATGCAGGAGGAGGAGATTGGCGTACTGCTGAATTGATTGTGCTTACCATTCCGTGGAAAATTATTGTGTTTAAATATTCTTGGCACTTCGTTGTTTTTTAAAATGTTAATTTTAAGGTCTGTTATGAAAATAATTTAATAAGGAAAATAATGTTCTAAATTACCCCGGAGTTATTAATATTTGTTTATATTAATTCAATTCAATTATTTTACTGGCCACTAATAATTTCACTTTTTCTTCGATTACTTAAACTTTTGAACGTTAGGGGGATCATGATCGATTTCCTTCACTTCTTGGATTCGCATCTTTAGGGCAGGATGTGAATCCGACAGTCAACAACAAGTGGATTTTAAATTATAATGTAAATTGTTTAATCGGCGGGTTGTTTCAAGTTTATCTAATATGTGAACGATAGTTTCCTTAAAATCTCAGCCGATACAAGGTTATCGCGACTGGAGAATTCTTATTTACGGGTGTTCAAGTGTAGAATCCCGTTGTGCAATAATGGCGGCTTGAACGCCAAGTTAAATCATAATCTTCGATTATATTTACCATCCGTCATTCGACGAGATGGATCATCAATAATACAAAGGCACACAACCCGTCCGCCTTTTCCACGCTATATATTTTTAACCTGATGGGACCTGAATCATATAATGGAGGATGCCAAGGGCATGGCGTTCCCATACTCCACAACTACCCAAGATGGATGGAGAAGCTCACAAACCTGGCGCTGATGCAACGTGAGGGAGATACGGTCCCCTCACTGTGCAATACTAGGCATCTGGAAATCGTCGCAACAAACGAAATAGGTTTTCGCTAGTAGCTTTATATGGTCCACAGGTATGCATAAACTTTCAATATAAATCTTTGTTATACATCCACTCTTTTATTTCATATTTCCAAGCATCACAACATTGAATAAAATAACAGTGCCCACGCTCTCATGGGAGTATTTCATGCCTACGGACACAGTCAGCATATCTCGTACCTACGAGATTTGGCGTCCAAGATCCCATGGGATTAAAGCTGATAACTGTGTATCTTTATGTACAACCCCTGATACTATAACATTTAATACACCCACTCAATAAGAGGTGTAAATGTCATAACTGACCACAAACTAGGTACAAATCACAACACATCACTTCCAGTGGCATTTCCCTTTTAACATAATTACCCTGATATATTAAATACCCTAACGAGATAACCCTTATTAAAACCCTACTTCAATCCGTACTACCATAACAGGTCTCCTATTAAAATTAAGTTCTTTATTTTGTTTAGATCAGTGAGATAGCAATTTAAGTGGTGCAGAAAGTAGGAGATGTTAGGTTTAGAAAGAGAGAGGTAAAGTGCAATAATACATGTGTTGACGTTGTATGTTATTTGAAGACAGTTTGAGATTGTAATGTGAATTTCTTTGACGTTCAATGAGTTGAGAGTGTTGTTTAAGATATATGCTACTATGCCATCGTTGTGTTGTAGTGATTTGAGGTTTGATGGTGGGTACAATTGGGGATGTTTTTGGGAGTATAGTGAGGTGTTAGCCAACATTCTGTCAGGATAATTGGGTCATATTTTTTTTATTTTTTTTTTTTATTGTACGACAGACAGGTGAGTCCAATTACGGTACAATTTTAATTTTCTTATAACTAACAAAACATGTATATAGTTTTTTTAAAACATGGTACGGTGATATCGAACACATCTATATCCGCTGGTAGGGCATTAAGCAATGCCATACCTCTTGTCATGCTGTGTTGAGCCATGACATCTGTCCGACCCTGCGGTATGTGGAATAGGGCGTGGCTACGAGTTCGACAGTATTTGGCAGGAGCGAATAAGCCACAGCATGACAGGAGATATGGAGAATCAATAAGGTTTTTTATTAACTTTAATTCGAATACCATGAGTCCGGCATTACGCCTGGTCTCTAGGCTTTGATAATTTGTCTCCTTTAGCAGTTCCACGTGATGCATGAATTTCGGATATATTCCGTAAGATCGCATGTAAACATACCTTAGGAATTTTTTTTGAATTTGTTCAATCATATTTATGTATTTAAGTTGATATGGTATCCAGACAGTACTAGCGTACTCCAGCTTGCTTCTGACCACTCCGTTGAACATGGCGGTCATTGCTTCTACGTTACTGAATTGTTTGCAAGTTCTAATTACAAAACCAAGCATTTTGGAGCAAGCCGAAGTAAGCTGCACTATATGATTTGAAAATGTTAGCCTGGGATCAAAGGTCACCCCAAGATCCTTGATGATATTTACGCGTGTTAGTATTTCTCCATTCATTCTATACGGGTATAATAACGGATTTTGTGAACGACTATAATTCATAACGACGCATTTTTTTATATTGAAATTAAGTTTATTTTCTAACGACCATTTCATGATTGAATCGAGGTCTGCCTGCAGTTTGGAATAATCGTCATCTGATTCGATTTCCATCATCAGTTTCATGTCATCCGCGAATAGGAGACATGAGCTATGACGTATGCAGTCCTGAATGTCATCTATTAGAATAAGGAATAACATGGGACCTAGATTCGATCCTTGAGGAATTCCTGACAGAGCTACGAACTCATGGGAGTCGTATCCATTTACATTTACAAACTGGCTTCTATCTTTTAAATATGACGCAAAAAATATCAGTAAGGGTTGATTAAAACCTATTTTGTGCATCTTTCTTAATAGAACGTCGTGATCTACTCGGTCAAATGCCTTTGCAAAATCCGTGTAGATTACGTCCGTCTGATGCTTACAGTCTAGGCCTTTTGCTACCCGTCGAGAAAAAGAGAGTAAGTTGGTTACCGTTGATTTCCTCGGTAAGAAGCCATGTTGATTTTCTCGTAAGAAAGGCGCGATTTGCGGACTGATTTTATCACAGATAATCATTTCAAAAATTTTTGGAATTGTTGACAGTATTGCAACTGGTCTATAATTTCTGACATCAGTATTTTCATCGGTTTTGTGAATAGGGCTGACCCTCGTTAATTTCCAACACTGTGGAAACGTGGATGACATGATGCAGAGATTAAATATGTAAGCAAGGGATACACAGATATTGGGAGAGATTTTTATAATTATCGAAGGAGGAATACTGTCCGGACCAGTAGCCTTGTCAGGTCGCATATTCCGGATACAGGCTTCTATTTCCTGGATGTTGGTCAATCCGAGTGAGATATCTCCAACATTCCAGGGTGATGCTGTTGGGAAATTGGTTTCAAGTTTCGGGGTTACTTGACTATAAACGGAATGAAAATAGTCAGCAAACTTATTAGCAATTGTGTCAGGGTTAGTAAAAGTTACGCCTTCCTCAGTCAAGCATGTTGTTGAGGTTGGGTTAACTTTTTGTGACCTAATATAATCCCAGAAAAACTTTATATCGTCTTTGATCCCATTCTGAACATTTTTCATGTATTGTTTTTTAGCACAATTTATTTCATATTTTAGCTCGGATCTACTCGCTGAAAATGTTAGATAATCGGATTGCTTTTTGTGCAATAGATATCTTTTCCGGAGCGTTTCCTTTCTTTTCAATTTATCTATAATACTCTTATTGAACCATATCGGATATACATCGTTTGTGATGTTGGGTTTCTTAATAGGTATACATAATTCAAAAACACTGAAACTGAATTTGTTTTAGTAAGGTCGAGTTCGATGAGAAATTGGTCAAAGTTTTTGTTTATGGATCTGATATTTTGGTGGTACATTGATAGGTTTGAATTATTAGATGTTATGTTAGTAGTTAGAGAATCCATTTTTGTGTGATGAGTAGATTGTCGAAATATGAGACGATAATTTCCCGATACTTAGTTAGTTTTTTTAAAGTCATGTTGAAGTTGGAGGAAAAAATCGTATTGGTGGAAATCGTGAAAATCAATTTTGCAATATCGCACTCGACGTTAAAAGGTAAGGTTCACAGAAAACTTATTTTCAACTTATTTAAAAATCTGAACATTCTGACAGTTACAGACACATATATATATATAATAATATATATAATGAAGTATATATATGAAGTTATGCATGTTAGTGCGATCATTTATAGTCAAGTTCCCACAGAAAAAAAAACTCAACACATAAATACGCTACAAGTAGTAAATGATCGCGCTTATATTCATAACTTCATTATATACATATGTCTGTGACTGTCAGAATGTTCAGATTTTTAAATACAGGTCTACCTGAATCCAGACGAGCAGAGTTTGTAATTTTTCTTATGCATCTTTTTTTGATGATGAAACATATTTGGCGTTTACTGAGTTTCCCAAAAAAATTATATCTTATTTTATTATTGAATATACATAACGATATTATGCGGATATTACTGATTCGATGTTTAATATTTTTCTCAGTATACCTAGAACAAAAGAAAAGCTACTGATTTTTGTTACTATTTTTGATAGTGTTCTTTCCAGTCTAAATCGTCTACGAGAAACATTAACTCCATCATATGTACATCAATATGGATTCGTCCCAGGTAAGTCCACGGAGCACGCCCTTATGACTGCGCTTGCCTGGGTGAAGGTCTGCACAAAGAGGTACGTAATCGGTATCTTCTTAGATATAACTGGTGCCTTCGACAATGCATGGTGGGAGATGATTTTAACTACATTAAAGAATCGTAATTGTCCAAGAAAACTTCTTCAAATATCTTGCGATTATTTTAAAGATAGAAAAATTATAATTTCTTTTGGTGATTGCATCATTGAAAGAGATGTGGACATGGGTTGTCCCCAAGGTTCTCCCCTTGCACCGGATTTCTTGAATATTTTATTCGATGACTCCTCCAGGTAACCCTTACCTGAAGGCACTATTGCGATTGATTGACAAATTGTATTTGGTCTCTGGGGACAGTAGAAAAGAAGTTGAAAATAAAGCTGAAGAAGGTTTGAATATGATTCTTAACTGGGAAAAGGAAAACAGACTGACTTTCGCTCCCCATAAGACCGTTGGTCTCCTTATGAAAGGCTCCCTCAGTAGAGGTAGAAACCCTTTCATAAAGATGGGAGATACTGCAATCCGTTTTGTAGAGAGTACTAAATATTTAGGCGTTACATTAGACAGATCATCCTCGTTCTTGACTCACGTTAAAAGCGTTTCTAGTGAGGCTTTTTTTTTTTTTTTTTTTTTTTCTTCTCTCTTCTTAAAACTGAGAAGAATCTCAACTGCTGAATGGGGTTTACGTTTCCCTGCGCTCCGTCTGTTATACAGATGCGTATATGTCGCGCAAGTTTCATATGGTGCATTATTAATGTATGGAAACATTGACTGGGTAATTCACTTATTCATTCAGCGCTTAAGAGGGGCCAGCGAATTCCCTTACTGGCGCTTTCAGGAGCCTACAGAACAGTATCATCGGATGTTTTGCCAATTTTGGCCGGAATTTTGCCGATTGATTTAGAAATTAGGGAAGTTTTGACAAAGAAGTGTCTGAAAAGAGGAAGACCTGTAAACCACCTTGGTATTGAATTAATACCTGGTGGAGCATTGCCTCTCCCTGAACTTCTAAAGATGATGAGAATAAAAACGCTGAGTGAATGGCAGATGAGATGGGATAGATCGAATATGGGAAGATGGACCTTCTCCTTCTTTCCATCAGTTAAAATCAAAATGGAAGGGGCATATCTTTTAATGGACCACTGTATCACCCAATTGCTTTCTGGGCATGGGGAGTTTAGAGGTAGACTTCACAGACTGGCTTTATCATCCCATCCCAATTGCGCTTGTGATGATACCGAACAAACAGCCGAGCACATTTTGTGGCACTGTGAGATTTTGACGGATGCTCGAGACGAAATGATTGATGGTTTACAAGTTATTACGAGACCTGCTTTAAATACAGATCTCGTCTCGAATAAGGTGAATTCTGAGTGCCTGAGGAAATTCACGAAAGTCTGGGTTGAGAGATGACCTGTTCTTAGAGTCGCTGAGTAGCTGTAAAATAACTTAGGTACCAGGTGTATTTTGCTTCTGAATTCACGGACACTCTTCATTATTCCTTTACATTTACCGCTTGGATTTATTTTTTATGATTTTTGTGTTTTGTGTTTCTGTAATATGTTATTTCTTTTATTTTATTATTCATTATGAGTTATATGTTATATTTTACATTTGCGTTATGTTATTTTGTTCATTATATTTTCAAAAATGTATATAATTGCTTTGCGATTTGTTTTGTTTATATTTACCATACTACCTGTTAGTTTATGCCATGTTCCTTGTTTTGTTTTGTTTGTCTTTAACTATTTCAATGTTTTTTGGATGAACTGAACTTCAAAATTATTTTTTTTCCCTATCCCCATATTGGGGTGTGCTGGACCTCGTCCCTGCTTCATCTTTAGTTACATTATTGATTTTGCAGATCCTTCTCAAATCTGTCTGCGCCTCCCCCAATGACATGTGCAGGCTTGAGGTTTGATCAGATGACCTTGACTGTCCTTTGTCCTGCCTCTGACTACCCAACGCTGAATTTTCTTTTAGTCTTCGGGTATTTTACCCCAAATATTCAGTTAACATTCTTTGAGGCTTCACTGAGTGGTTGGCTAAGGAACACGGAAGCTAAGTGTAGTTTATGGTCAGACCGAAAGCCATTCACATTTTTTGTTGCTACTTGCCAATTGATTTGAGATTTATTGTATTTCTTATGTTCTCTATTTTATGCAGGTGCTTGCAGGTTTTTTACAGATGCAATGCCGCGTCCTGGAGTCTCATGAATGAGTTTTTCTTTTGCCCTGTTTAATTTATCTTTGTCTTACTAATCTATTTTTTTGCATTTTGTTTTTCCTGTTAAGCACTTGCATACTGCTTACTAACAACGTATGCATGGATACTGGAAGTCTAGATTCGTTCAAAATAAATAAATGTAGCTTCGTTTAATCAAAAAATTAGAATCTTGCGAGAGCCTTGAAGGAGTAACCATCAGTTACTTATACCAGGGCGGGTAAGAGGTGGATTACCTCCACTGTTCTTTCCAGTTTATATTTGTATCTCAATTATCTAGCTTAGTCAGCAACGTAATTTAAATCACGACGCCTGGACTCCTGCTCCTGGTTCCCACTAGAATCATTTTTACTCAGCTAACTAACTAATCATCACGCCATTTCATCGTAGGCAGAGGATGGACCGCCAAACAACTCGGTCTTGGCACACACTCCTTGCCTCTTTCACATTCATACATCGTCTCATAATATACTCTTATGTTATCCCGACTCTTGACATGGCCCGACTATAGTATTTAGTTTACTTGATCATGTCATGTCTTCCTGGGGCGGCTCCGAATTTTTCTACCTTTCACATATCATTTAAACGTTCCTTTCTAAAACTTTCTCATTACGCTTACCTATTACCGATGTAATAACATTTTGCCATATTTATTGCTTTGCGTTAGAAAACACAACGATTTTATGTACGTTTTCACCTTTATTTGGAAGAAATGAAAAACTATTCATATCCCCCGTAAAAATGCTCTTTCCGTATATACAAGGTAAAAGCCCGTACTACGGTGTATCTTAAGATTTTCCAGAAAATCCTGAGATTTACCAACTTTTAATGTTTGTAAATCCTAAGATTTACTGGTAAAATTTGCTTTTACAGTAGCGTATACACCAACTAATAATACCGCTTCTTATCGAATGTAATGTTAATGTCGAACGAATTTTAGAGACAAAGATAAGCGCAGAATGATAAATAAATGATATAACTTTTGCAGAATTTTCTCTAAATGCGCGAGCTTAAGCTTAGCCATAGATTGGTTGGTGATAAAAAAAAAACATCGGTGACGCACTCCACTTAGAGATAATATATGACGTTCAATTAATTAGTGGATGGTGTGGTGTACACCATGTGTTATATTAGTCAATGACAGTGGTGCCTAATCTTTTGGATCGCTGAACAGCTGAATGACATCACACCAAAATTAATACTCATAACTGGAGGTTTTCCGTTTCACGGGGTGAAAAAAACTTCTTCAAATTTGATGAACAGTCTATCAACAAATGTATTGTAGATAAAAATGGAGGGCGCTGCGATAATATAAATGGATTTTAAAAATGATTTTAAAATTAATTTTTAAAAGAAAGACAAACATTTCCGGGTTACGAATAAACCGACAATATTTTGAAATCTCCTACTACCACCACAGTAAGCCGAAAATGTTGCTTGAGTCGTGATGGAGGGCTTAGCCAGCCGAGAAATCGAACATGGAACGCCTGGGTGGGACCCAAACGCGATGCCCACTCAACCACCGGTCATGATAAACATCCAGATGGTGGAAAGGGAAAAACTTTTGGAAGGAACTTGGACCTTTCAAAAGGTATATTTTCTACATCTATTGATGATCAAACGGTATTCAGAAATTAGTGGTAGTTACTTTCTGAAATTTTGCACCATATTCTAAGGATAATGTAAGAGTTGTTGTATTTTTTAACACTTAGCGAGATAATTGTTGAGAGTCCGGTCAATGGTTGAGTGGGCATAGCGCTTGGGTCCCACCCAAGCGTCGCGTGTTCGATTCCTCGGCTGGCTAAGTCCTCAATCACAACACAAGCAACATATTCGGCTTTCTGTGGTGGTAGTAGGAGATTTTAAAACATTGTTGGGTTTTTCGTAACCCGGGAATGTTTGTCTTTCTTTTTAATTTAAAAAATAAAAACATGCATGGAAATGATTTTAAAAATTACTACGAAAAAAACATTTTAACTTTGCTTACCATGAAATTTTTTGTAAAAACGAAGAAATGTGTGAAAGAAAAAGAAATATAAAAATTTAAAAAATGATGAAATTGATTTATGCCATTTTCCCAGTCCTTTATCAATTAATATTAGACTGGTGCGCCTCAAACGTCATGCATATGCCTGGTAATGTTATATTATCGTGAAAACGAGCTTATGGGTCTGAGTGGTTAACAAACTTATGGGTCAAATAAGCTCATGGGTCAGATTCAGAAGTTATACACAACCCCACATTTGAATCAACTATATTTTATTCTAAAATCGATTTATCAATCTTTTTATAGAGCCATTTTAATAATTTTTTTATTTTTTTAGCAAGGCTGTGCCCGACTTTTGGCGCCTATGAAGAAAATTTTGAATACTCACAATCTCTTTTACCAATGATTACTGAGCAAACGCTGAGATAAATAAAATAAAAATCTTAGCCGAAGATTAATAGAAAAATAACTAACTAGCTAACCATCACGCCACAGGGGTTGGCAGTTGAATGGTCACCCATCCCTGTCTCCCCCCATATCTCTGCCTCGACAAAAACTCTTTGCTTCATTCACATTCATGATATATCGTCTCAAATACTCAAGTGTTTGTTTCACTTGGCCGTGCCACGGCTTCATCGGGCGGATCTTAACCATTATTTTTTAAATTTTTTTATTTTTTAAATTTTTTTTTATTATTTTTATTTTTATTTTTTATTATTTTTATTATTTTTTTGTTATTTTTTTTTGTTATTAGTTTAGTAGATAAGTACTAGCATCACCCCTAACTATTACACATCTGCCCTGATGATGGACACTGCAACGCTGTCCGAAACGTTGGCTAAAGAAGGAGGTAGCGCAACACGGCATAATACCCCAAAAACTAATAACAAAATAATTTTTGGCCGTGAAAATCTAAAAAAGTATATTATTTTTTTTCTTTTTCGTTTAAATTTATGTATATCTTATGTGTATTATAATAGGATAATATTAATCTGTAATGCACAAAAAAAAAGCTTGGGAGGAAAAACGGTCGCTAATAAATTTGTATAATTGGTATTTTACCAAACTGTTGCTGTCACTGTCGCTATTACTATTAGTTTTATCAACTGTATTGGAATAAAATACTCTATGTCTATACGTTTCGCTTTTTTAAAACCTACATTTTCTATTTTGCATACTGTACGTCTGTTGATGGCGTTCAAAAAAGCTAATTTTAACGATTTTCGGAGGGTCCTAACTCCTCTATGAAGTAACTTTAAAAAAAGCATAACGTCATTAGATTAGCATTAAGATTAGTTTTCCCTTCTCTTACTTAATCCCAAACTATGAACCCAAGAACCAAAACCATTTTCTTATATTGGGTATAATTAAAAAAAATTATCATAAAAAATTCGAGTGTGTTTTAGACCACACGACTGAAGTAAAACTTCACTAATTTATATCTCCCTCTCAACTTCCGTTCGACCGTTCGCCTCGCCCGATCACACTTTTCGTAACGCTCTCGTCACGCATTCACCAGTTTACTCCCCAAGTCAAGCGTGCGTAAAGGCCCGACCGTTCGCCTCGCCTGATGATACTTTTCGTAACGCTCTCGTCACGCATTCACCAGCTTACTCCCCAAGTTAAGCGTGCGTAAAGGAGTTTTCACTTCAAAAAACCTATTTCAGTATAAGTAGGTATATCAAAACATGGCGAGAAGAAAACATGTTAAATAATCTGTAACGATTAGTTATTGAAATGCATTATTTTCCATTCCACTGATATAGTAGTTTCTCATTTAGCCATGAGGCCATGAGGAAAACGATTTATCTCAGGACTTGTGTTATCTTTGGGGATCCTGTGTGGAGGGTATTTTTGAGCAAATGAAGTGGAGGAAGTTTTGGGAAGGATAAACGTATGAAGGGTTGAGGTTAAGGAATCTGGTTTTCTGTGTGTCCATTGATCCATTCCTCCCACTGCGCTGCAAGCTGATGGGTCGAGAGAGTCCGGCTGGGGAGTTCAAAGGTCTCCCTCAACCAGTCAAACGCATCCACCGCCAAGACCTAGACAAGCCTCATCCCTTGAAGCCAGACTAAGTGTTAAGTCGCCAAACACGGCGAACCAATTGGTATGATCTACGGCAGGTAGGTTATCAAATAAATGGTTCCCGGGCGGCAGTATCCATACCTTCCTCCCAAATTGTTAGAAAGCTTATACAAAGTGTTTTAGAAATAAAATGTATTGTGCTCATCAAGCCTGTGCAGTGTACAGTGTATCTGGAGAAAGAATGTTTACCTACCACTGCCGTCTACTGGTCTATGACCGGATTAGAGGGCTGATAACGTCGTTACCAAGTCCTTTCCCAATATAATCATATATTTTGTGATGTTTTAACGTTATTAAAATACAAGCCATAAACGTGGATGATTATTACATCATAAGACACATATAATATTAAGCTTGTTTAATTCGATATGACGAAATAATTTTACAGTTGTCATGTAGGCATGATTGTAATACAGTCCAGATAATAGAGTAAATGAAAAGAAGAAATTATGTCAATAGTCCCAATAAAAATATTAAAACGGGGGCTATTCGGCATGATCTAAATGGATTAACTAGCAAAATCCATTTAGCTTCAGTTGAGACTGATTCAGGGTAGGACAGTCGATTTCGCTTAATTGGGACACATATTAAGAAAAAAGATTTAAGAAGGGTCAGAATGCGGTATGCGGCGCGGATGAGAGAGGATTCCAATTTTCGGGATTGAGTTACAAGTAATTTATTATTAATGTGAAAAAATTATATTTAGAGGAGAGGGAAAGATAACAAATTTGAAACAGAAAAATGAAAGTGAATCTTCGAGTACAATATAGCAATAATTAGCATATTTTAGACAAAATGTTTGGATCCAAATTCCGACCCTTCTTAAATCTTTTTCTTTTTTTAACTCTTGTAGATCTAACTTTGTCCCGATTAAACGGAATCGTGTCCCAGAAATAGGGATGCAACGATATATCGGAAAACCGATAAATATCGATATATCGACCCCTAAAAATATCGATATATCAATATCGAAAAACTCAATATATCATATCGAAAAATCGAAAAACCCGCCCAAATTAAAATACCCACAAAATCGGATAAAATGCTTTACAAAACATCTTTCTGCTCCTGTAAATACTCTAAAAGTAGACATTCTTGAAAGATGGCAAGAGATGCAAGGTGTTTATCCCAATCTTTTTAAAGGCAAGGAGTCATCTTCCAAATGTGGCAACAAGTGTACCTTCTGAACGTCTTTTTTCAAAGGCAGGAGCCACTATAACTCAAAACAGAAACCGGCTTCAAGGAAACAGATTGTCAAAGTTACTATTTTTAAGTTTGATAGCTGGTACAAAATTCTGGAATAATTTTTTTTAAATAAATTTTTGAAAAAATAACACATTTAATTTAGCTATCCAAATTTTGTGATTATTCACATAGGTAAGTATAAAACATTATATACATACATAATCGATAAACGTTTGATGTAACTAAAACTACATTGGATTTCTACAAGCGTTTAAAAATGAAGAAATATCGACTTAATATCGATATTTTTAAAAACCTGTATCCCTACCCAGAAAACTGAAGTAAATTAGTATTAGTTTCTTTATTTGGTTTCCGTTGCTTGAGTTTCGTCCCAAGTAACCGGCTGTCCCGATAAACCGGTGTACCAATTATGCGGAACCGACTGTATTATTAAGCGAGGAATTTTGAAATAAGGATTAGAACATTCGTGTTAGGTCAAGTAAAATAGTCAATATAATTCTATAATTTATTTTTTCATTTGTTTTTTTTTTTTGTAGTAGTAGTAGATATGTTGAGTTATAAAATATACATTTCAAATTTACTATTTGACTTTTGAAAACCTACTTTAACAATAAAATTACATACATACTAATATTTGGATTTCACAAAATCGAGACAATAACCCTCGAAAAATTGCAAGGCCTAGCTACATTTTACAAATAATGAAATGTACAAAGTGCAAGCCTTTTGCAAACATGTTTTTTGCGATAAGTCGACGATAAGATATTTAGTATTATATGTAAGACTACTTACTGATATCACTTAAATGTTCAGCGCTTAAAGTTGTTAAAAATAAACGATTTTATCAAAATCTCTTCCAGAAAGAATATCTGAAGTACTTTTATTTTTCAATGTGATAATGCAGAAAAGTCCCAACTGTTCGCTACCGTCAGTGGTACTATAGTGTCTCCAAATGAGGTATTTTGTGAGGCAGAAGGGGAAGGACACCGTAAGATGAAGATAGGAAAGTACAAACACTGCTAAAGCCATTTAAGCGTCGCTCAATTCCAAATAGTGGTCTTCCAACAAGACGATACTGGAAGTATCTACCACGAAGATTAAGTAAATATACTTCATTACATAGTATAAAATGAAGTCGCTCAAAATATAATTTAGCAATGGTAATTTAGCAGGGGTGCCCGGGTTCATGGGGTGAGGTTTGTCTAGCTATTGGAGGCGGATGACCAGGACACACTGAACCTCAGATTGCTACCCACCCCGTAAACCCTTTTCCTTCCCAGAACTCTCCTCTCCTTCCTTTCCCCAAAAAACCCCTCCACACAGCATCCCCAAAGATGACATAGGCCCTGAGGGAAATTATTTTCCTCAGGGCCTCCTGTGTGGAGCTCATGTAAAAAAAAAGAAGTCGAGAAATTCAAATATTCAATTCAAGCAGCGGGCAGCGGGCAGCTGGCAAGCGGATAGTGTGGATTTTATAAAGGTCGGGTAATGGCGTTGTGTTTCGTTAGCCACAGCAACGTGTGGCCGGGTCTGCTAGTTATACATAAATGAATTTATTATGAAACAACACAAATTAATCACATCAAATGTACTTGCGTACTCCGGGAGATAAACCCGGATTCGTAGTCGAGAATCTTTACAACTCAACCACAGAGACCATCCACCTGTACTGTGCCTCATCTAAGCCAAAAAATAACACTAATTTAATAGGTAATATTACCTGACAGAGGAGTACGGGTAATATTCAGCTCCTTCGCTGAAGAGGTCTGTTGAGAAATGCGCAATTCTTAACAAATTTCCAGTAAGCGATCAAATATCACATTTTTGTCATATAATCACATTATCTCTTAGTAACTAATTTATTTTGACATTAATATTTATTCATTAATATTATCTTTTCATTTAACACGCGAACAAAAATAAATAACTGCTAATGATCAACGATACAATCCACTAACCCTATAATAGAACATTGAACAAGTAACTTAAAAATGTAAAAGGTACAATACAAAAACAAAGCTGATTACATTACGAAGATTTTTTTAAATATTTACTCCAATTTTAATAAGCGGCATTTTTCGAAAAAAAAAAAGTTTTTACAAAATTATTATCATACGGCTTTGAAAATACTTTTGGAAATTGATTATAAGAGAATAAAAGTAAAACAAAAAATAGATCACGTCACCAAATCCGTATAGGCTCCATGTCGTCTAGCATGGTTGATCGATAAATAATAATGTTCATAACTCGTCATCGTTGCCGAGCACGACAGCAGATCGCTAACATGTAAACAAAAGTTCACTTCGAATAAATTAAGAACATTTAGTCGTTGCAAACTGTTGTTTGATCCTTGGCGATCTGCAGTCATGCTAACGAAGACATATTACCTATATTCTCGCTAAAACTTTTGCCGATCGACCCTGCTAAATATATAACCTAGGTAAGTATTCTCCGTTCCAAAGTAAGGTAGTTTTTGTTCGAAAAAGAAGAACCATGAATAATTTTGACTGGAATCTTTTTGTTTTGTGAAGGTTATTGTACTAATTGAGTTAAGTTTAGTAAAACAAAAAGACGAGAAGAGCGACCCTGAATCTTTTGCGATAGCGTTATGCGTCTTAGAACTGCCGTATACGATACATTTTGACATTTTTCTTAAATGCGGTATTTCGTACTGAGCTAAGGAGCTGAATACAGCGCTTGTTAACACAAAAAACGAACAAAAACAAAGCGGGTTTCGGTTTTCAGATTAATGGCGCGCAGTGCTCGGTTCCACCGGTGGCAGTTGACGCCGAGGTGTGGATAAACAGAACGCGGATAAAACCTGCGCTATCTGCGCGGTAACCTGACAGCAGCTATTAGTTTTTTCGAAATGTCGAATTCGTCAGATGACGAATTTTTACTCTTGGAGAATCCTTTCTTGAAATTAAGGAATAAAAACAATTGGTATTAGGTAATTGGAATCTTTATTTATTTATTTATTTATTGTTTTGGAACATTTACAGAGTATTAACAGAAAAAAGTCATTGGATTAGCATTGTAAAAAGCGTACATGTTAATAGTCCACTTAAAAATGTTCACAGAATGCACAGTTTAATAGTTGTTAACAGAAATTAGGAATATCAAAATATAAACGGAGGTATAAAAAGAGATAACAAAAATAGTGATGATACAATATAGAGATAACAAAGATAAAAAAAGATCGATATACGATGTAAAAAAACAGAAAAACAAAAAAAGTAAAGTACAAATAGAGTGAAGAACAGCCATTCACATTCAAGTTCAAGATAAGTATTAAGATAAGTATTTTCAATTCTCAATTACATGTTAGGTTAGTCTATTGTTAATTTGCTTTTTAAAGTAAGCGAGACTATTTGCATAGATGTCTATATGGTTACATTCAATGGAATTATACAGTCGACACATCCGAGACAGTGGATTGAAGTATGCAATATTGTTTTTAAATAATTCAAGATGAAATATATTCTGATTCCTTAAATTACGTCTATTGGGGACCTTAATAAGAATATTGCTCAGGCAGTGAGTTGTTTCAAGCTTATCATGAATGATTTTGTATAGACTCATTAAGTCAGCAACTTTTCTTCTTTTTTCCAGAGTAGTAAACTTAAAATATTGGAGTCGTTCCTCGTAAGATTGGAGTAAGGCATTTAGTCCAAGTTTAAATGATAATAATCTCAGAAATTTTTTTTGCACAGATTCAATAGTTTTTGAATATTTTAAGTAGTGTGGATTCCAGATAACACTAAGTATGATATAAACCTTTTGAGAACATGATAATATGTTATGTACAATGATTTTTTTCCAGCACTTGTCAACAACATTTCTCTTGCTATGTAATGTATTTCTTTTATCCCAGATTAACGGTTTGTTCAAAACAGGGGCAATTAATAGGTCGATCATTTTGGTATCAGATTCTGACGGGCGTCACCGGCGAGCAGGAATTAAGAATTAATTCTGGTAAAGCTTATCGGGGCTGCCTCGCGCGGACACAAATCTGAACCTGCCTTCACTATGCTCGGTCTGATACGTTGACATGCAAACATTCTTGTCGGCACGCCTGCGCCAGTCGGCCGCCCATGCGCCGACTAATCAGAAAACCGAAACCCGCTTTGTTTGTGTTCATACACATAAGTACCAACTCTTAAAAGTAGTTAAGCTACCGTCAGAGATGACGGCGCGTTTGCCGCATAATCCTTGTTAAGAGATTTTAGTAGCGGGAAAACTAGCGAATCGAATGTTATCTCGTACAAACATCAAAATTATACGACAAACGGAAAGTCATTTCTGAACGCCTATTAAACTAATGCATTGTAATTCGTGTTTTAAGTAGGTAATTAATCTACACCAACTGACATCAACATATGACATACAATAGACAAGCTATTGAAAGCCATAGAAAATCACAGAAATTTGACAGCCGCTAATGCACGACGGACGTCTTCTAACATCCGACGGATTTTGCCTTTTTAAAATTGTCAATTAAACTGACTTAACACAAAATATACAGATTCACCCTTCAGAAGAGAGAGTGAACATGCACGCCAGAGGCGCAGATGCGTTGGCTTATAACAGTCGCAGAAGTGGCAGCAGGGTGATGGCCGCGAGCAGCCAGACAGCTGGACGGGACAGAACAGCCAGATTACACAAGTCTTTATTGCAGCTTTTGCATTCTTCGATCTGTTCCTTTTCACGATCAGTGAAGGTAGCGCAAATGTCTTCCTTTGTTATTTCATCAACAACTTTTTGGCAGCCTCGTTTAGTCTTAGTCTTGCCGCCATCATCTGAAAATCGTTTGTTTTTTTAATAGCTAGCAAAACTTTAAAAAAGGTAGAGAAATTATTAAAGAAGTTTATTTTAGGAATCATTACGATTGAATGCTATACAGGGATATTTATATTGAGGATGTAACATCATGTTCCCGAAAGATTGTAACCAGTTATTACTGAGCATATTTGAAGTTAAAAACGTAGTAGGTATGTCATTTTACTGTCCGACGGTAAATTATTTCAATTAAAAAATTTCATCACAGTTTGCCATTGGATAGTTGGGTACACAGTTTAGCAGGTCGTATGATACGCAATTCATCACGTTCCAGCTGTATCGCGACGTGTAGCAAGGTCAACGGTGATGACGTGTGATAGAAAAAAACTATTTTTTTAAACTTTAAATAAAATAAATCCCTTCCGACAGTAAAATGATATCTACATTTTCTTCTTCTAATATGCCAGGAATGTGCTTGTTACACACTGTATATACAAACAAAAAAATATCTACATATATAAAAATCAAAATATGCATGCTTGGGGATATATATTTATATGAATATATGGGAATATGAGTATATGAAATGTCTATGCGTTGCTAATTCATTATTGCGATGAAACTTTGGGAATTTGATGTGCGCATGCCCGCGATGATTTATATATACATTGGAGGGGACCCACCACTTTCCCAACGGCGTTATAAGGAAACATATGGTTTCCTCCTTCACCGCAAACGTCAAGACTCTACTTTTTAATTGAACGACTCTAGACCCTCCAATGTCCATGCATACGGGGTTAGGATTTATATTTTTTTTTATATACATACAGATTTATATATACAATAGTGAGTTCTGGCTTCATGAAATTAGGCGTTGCTAACCATTCATTAAATTGCGATGAAACTTTGGGGATTTGATGTGCGCATGGCCGCGATGGTTTCTATTAATATTTGTATTAAAAAAATGCAATAAGTGGCAGGCGAGCTGTTTGAAAACTGAATGTACCGGGACTGAATGGTGAGGAAAGGCGGAGAAGGCGGAGTGGGAATGCGTAAGGGGAAGGGGACACGGTAGAGGAAGGAGAGGCGGAAGGGGAATGGGAGCAATTGGAAAGGAAAAGCAATGCGAAAAAAATCTTTATTAGGTAGCAATGTACGTCGGAAAAATACAAAACACAAAAATATATAATACCTGTGTAAACAGCTTTCACGCAGCGGTAGTTTTGTTCATTGGCTTGTGCCAGCCTCCTTCCCAAAAACCTGGGGAATTTTCTATTATAGTTCAAATCATCTACACTTATTTGGTTTCGGAAGTCTAAGATTCTGCTCCCTGGGCCCCCTGGATTGTCTTCGGGGAATGTAGTGTCACCTCCAGGGAGAGTTTTGCCGGTAGAAGGTTTGGATTCCGTTGTGCTTTCGGTAGTAGGTTCGGATTCCGTTGTGCTTTCGGTAGTAGCTTCGGATTCCGTAGTGCTTTCGGTAGTAGGTTCGGATTCCGTTGTGCTTTCGGTAGTAGCTTCGGATTCCGTTGTGCTTTCGGAAGTAGGTTCGGATTCCGTTGTGCTTTCGGTGGTAGCTTCAGATTCCGTTATGCTTTCGGTGGTAGCTTCTGATTCCGTTGAGCTTTCGGTAGTGGCTTCGGATTCCGTTGTGCTTTCGGTAGTAGCTTCGGATTCCGTTGTGCTTTCGGAAGTAGGTTCGGATTCCGTTGTGCTTTCGGTGGTAGCTTCAGATTCCGTTGTGCTTTCGGTAGTGGCTTCAGATTCCGTTGTGCTTTCGGTAGTAGGTTCGGAATCCGTTGTGCTTTCAGTAGTAGCTTCAGATTCCGTTGTGCTTTCAGTAGTAGGTTCGGATTCCGTTGTGCTTTCGGTAGTAGCTTTGGATTCCGTTGTGCTTTCGGAAGTAGGTTCGGATTCCGTTGTGCTTTCGGTGGTAGCTTCTGATTCCGTTGAGCTTTCGGTAGTGGCTTCGGATTCCGTTGTGCTTTCGGAAGTAGGTTCGGATTCCGTTGTGCTTTCGGTAGTAGCTTCGGATTCCGTTGTGCTTTCGGAAGTAGGTTCGGATTCCGTTGTACTTTCGGTGGTAGCTTCAGATTCCGTTGTGCTTTCGGTGGTAGCTTCTGATTCCGTTGAGCTTTCGGTAGTGGCTTCGGATTCCGTTGTGCTTTCGGTAGTAGGTTCGGATTCCGTTGTGCTTTCGGTGGTAGCTTCAGATTCCGTTATGCTTTCGGTGGTAGCTACTGATTCCGTTGAGCTTTCGGTAGTGGCTTCGGATTCCGTTGTGCTTTCGGTAGTAGGTTCGGATTCCGTTGTGCTTTCGGTAGTAGATTCGGATTCCGTTGTGCTTTCGGAAGTAGGTTCGGATTCCGTTGTGCTTTCGGTGGTAGCTTCAGATTCCGTTGTGCTTTCGGTAGTGGCTTCAGATTCCGTTGTGCTTTCGGTAGTAGGTTCGGAATCCGTTGTGCTTTCGGTAGTAGCTTCAGATTCCGTTGTGCTTTCAGTAGTAGGTTCGGATTCCGTTGTGCTTTCGGTAGTAGTTTTGGATTCCGTTGTGCTTTCGGTAGTGGCTTCGGATTCCGTTGTGCTTTCGGTAGTAGGTTCGGATTCCGTTGTGCTTTCGGTAGTAGCTTCGGATTCCGTTGTGCTTTCTGAAGTAGGTTCGGATTCCGTTGTGCTTTCGGTGGTAGATTCAGATTCCGTTGTGCTTTCGGTAGTGGCTTCAGATTCCGTTGTGCTTTCGGTAGTGGCTTCAGATTCCGTTGTGCTTTCGGTAGTAGCTTCGGATTCCGTTGTGCTTTCGGAAGTAGGTTCGGATTCCGTTGTGCTTTCGGTAGTAGGTTTGAAATCCGTTGTGCTTTCAGTAGTAGCTTCAGATTCCGTTGTGCTTTCAGTAGTAGGTTCGGATTCCGTTGTGCTTTCAGTAGTAGGTTCGGATTCCGTTGTGCTTTCGGTAGTAGCTTGGGATTCTGTTGTGTTTTCGGAAGTATGTTCGGATTCCGTTGTGCTTTCGGTAGTAGGTTCGGATTCCGTTGTGCTTTCGGTAGTAGCTTCGGATTCCGTTGTGCTTTCGGAAGTAGGTTCGGATTCCGTTGTGCTTTCGGTGGTAGCTTCAGATTCCGTTGTGCTTTCGGTAGTGGCTTCAGATTCCGTTGTGCCTTCGGTAGTAGCTTCGGATTCCGTTGTGCTTTCGGAAGTAGGTTCGGATTCCGTTGTGCTTTCGGTGGTAGCTTCAGATTCCGTTGTGCTTTCGGTAGTGGCTTCAGATTTCGTTGTGCTTTCGATAGTAGGTTCGGAATCCGTTGTGCTTTCAGTAGTAGGTTCGGATTCCGTTGTTTTCTCGGTAGTAGGTTCGGATTGCGTTGTGCTTTCGGTAGTAGCTTCGGATTCCGTTGTGCCTTCAGTAGTAGGTTCGGATTCCGTTGTGCTTTCAGTAGTAGGATGGGATTCCGTTGTGCTTTCAGTAGTAGCTTCAGATTCCGTTGTGCTTTCGATAGTGGCTTGGGAATCCGTTGTGCTTTCGGTAGTAGGTTCGGATTCCGTTGTGCTTTCGGTAGTAGGATGGGATTCCGTTGTGCTTTCAGTAGTAGGTTCGGATTCCGTTGTGCTTTCAGTAGTAGGTTCGGATTCCGTTGTGCTTTCGGTAGTAGCTTGGGATTCTGTTGTGCTTTCGGAAGTATGTTCGGATTCCGTAGTGCTTTCGGTGGTAGCTTCTGATTCCGTTGAGCTTTCGGTAGTGGCTTCGGATTCCGTTGTGCTTTCGGTAGTAGGTTCGAATTCCGTTGTGCTTTCGGTAGTGGCTTCAGATTCCGTTGTGCTTTCGGTAGTAGCTTCGGATTCCGTTGTGCTTTCGGAAGTAGGTTCGGATTCCGTTGTGCTTTCGGTAGTAGGTTCGGAATCCGTTGTGCTTTCAGTAGTAGCTTCAGATTCCGTTGTGCTTTCAGTAGTAGGTTCGGATTCCGTTGTGCTTTCAGTAGTAGGTTCGGATTCCGTTGTGCTTTCGGTAGTAGCTTGGGATTCTGTTGTGCTTTCGGAAGTATGTTCGTATTCCGTTGTGCTTTCGGTGGTAGCTTCTGATTCCGTTGAGCTTTCGGTAGTAGCTTCAGATTCCGTTGTGCTTTCAGTAGTAAGTTCGGATTCCGTTGTGCTTTCAATAGTAGGTTTGGATTCCGTTGTGCTTTCGGTAGTAGCTTCGGATTCCGTTGTGCTTTCGGTAGTAGGTTCGAATTCCGTTGTGCTTTCAGTATTAAGTTCAGATTCTGTTGTGCTTTCGGTAGTAGCATCGGATTCTGTTGTGTTTTCGGTAGTAGGTTCGGATTCCGTTGTGATTTCGGTAGTAGCTTCTGATTCCGTTGTGCTTTCGGTAATAGGTTTGGAGTCCGTTGTGCTTTCGGTACTGGGTTCTGATACCGTTGTGCTTTCGGTAGTACTTTCGGTTTCCGTTGTGCTAACTGCAGGAACTGGTGTGGTTTCTGAAGTAGAAGATATAAGAGGTGTAGTAGGTGCCTCACATGTTTGCACATCTGTTTCTTCACTTATGTTTTCGCAATCTTCGCAAACATAACACCGCAAAGTGCTTCCTGTAATGAAAAGAGAATGATCAGCTTTTATTGACCCCTTTTAGGTCCCTTTCGTCCAATATTAATTACAATATCTTGTTATAAAATTATGGCATCTGTAAACCATAGGTCTATGCGGAAAATTGGTGATTATAGGTATAGGTAGTTACCGGTAGGTACAGCTACGGGATTAATCAACCAAAAATAATTATTAGTAAATGTATTTGATATTATTTCTGTAATTCAAAGTTTCTACAGTTATTGTGTTTTCGGTTAATAATGTATATGCACATTTTTAGTATTTACCGTTATTGCTTATTAGTTTTATTACCATAACCGACATACAACAATAACATTACTTGTAAATGCTGTCAAATTTTTAATCTTGCATTATTCTTTATTAAAATAATAAAATAACAATCAATTTTATAACTTATTATTATAACAAAATATTATACTGAACAATAATGACAACGCGATCAAACTCTAAGTCTGGAAGTAACCTAAATACGAAACTTCTACAACTTTTGGATATCAAGTTTGAAGACTTCAAAATTCATTTTCTAGAGAAATCATTTGAAGAATTCAAAAACAACATAGTCGAAGTCATAAAAAATTAATTCAAAGAAGAAATTAATGAGCTAAAAAAAAGTACACTTGGAAAAACAAATTGAAAGCAAGACCAGTTTAATCATTCTAATAATGTCATAATAAGTGGTATCCCCGAAACCAATGACGAAAATGTGTACGACATTCTTTCCAAGATTGCAGCCACAGCTGAATGCAATTTAACCCGACAAGAAGTGGATTTCGCCAGCAGAATAGGGTATTTTCACAAACTAGGGATACCGCTAAAAATATGTGGATGATTTAAAGATTATTTTTCTGATTACGATTATCGCATTAAAAAAATTTAATTTTAATATTTTCATTCATAATTATTGATTTCAAAATAGGCCTGACGGCCTATAACGGTAAACGGCCCATGATTGTTTGAGCGAATCATGACGTCACGCCCGTCAACGTTCAGAAGTTTATCACCGCGTTACTATCAAAAGTTTAAACATTCTCGACTTGTTGGCGGTTATTGGCGTTTTTTTTTTCATTTTTAAAATGCCCGTGTTATGTTCCTACAGTTTTATATTTTTTATTATTTTTTTTTTTATTTGTTTATTTATTTCAAGATTTTTGTTTATACATTACAATGATAATATATGCAAGATTACAAAATAATTCATGTTTTATTCTACTACTCCATAAGTTAATATAATATTGTTACATATAATATTGTTCAGCTGTAATGACAGAAAAATGTTTTTTAAGGGCGTAATCCGACAACTTGCCTAAAATAGACGCTACAATTAGAATGAGAACAGTAATTTTCTAAGCCTGAATTTCGGGATTTTAAGACGGTACTATAATAAAAACATTTTGTATGCACAAACTCTCATATTATATCCGTTGTATTATATTTGAACATAGAGTTAATTCTGGTCCTTTTAAATTATATTGAACAAAACAGCAAGTGACATTTTGTAACCTAACTTCCCTGCCATAAGATGATTAAAATTTTGACCATTTTACAAGTAAATTTCCCTTATTTTAAGTGAATATTGAAATAAACGTCCCAACTGCCCCCAACCATCTGGAGCCAGTTAGACTATGGCTTCCCCAATTGGGGTATGTTGTGAGGTTGAAGGTAGTGGGGAGAAAGGAGATGCAGAGGAGGAAGGTGGGGAAGTACCTGGCTTTTCAGATCTGGTCACTAATCACGGATAAAGCCATTTCACGAAAATTTCAGTTCGGAATGGTGGTCTACACCAGCGCGATACTGAAAGTATCTTTCGCTTTGGAACGTGCCGTAAACGAATAAATTGTTAAATGCAATACAACTTATCAAATACCGATCAGTGGCTGAGTTAGCACTGCGTTTGGGTCCCACCAAGCGTCGCGTGTTCGATTCCTAGGCTGGCTAGGTCCTCCATCATAACACAAGCAACATTTTCGGCTTTCTGTGGTGGTAGTAGGAGATTTTCAAATATTGTTGCGTTATTCGTAAGCCGGGAATGTTTGTCTTTCTTTTTTTTTTAAATGTATATTCCTACATTAAACATATATTGCTATTTACATACAAATATACTTGTTCACGCCGGGATTGCTATTCGAGAGCCCTACCCCTCGACCACAGAGGCCGTCATTATTGTGTAGATATCCATCTTACGACTGTAAGCATGGGTGTTTCCACGTTTAAATTATGAATGTAGGTAAATGGTCAATAACATTTTTTTTTAATGTAATGTTAAAATTCAAATCTGCAAAAAAGTAAGCCGGCTCCGTCGAAGCCAGAGTCAAGTTAGCTTCTCAGAAGCTGGGGGTATTGTACTATAGGGCCCACCGACACAGCAGATAGTTCACAACTTCTGACCCTGCACAAACCACAAGTCTGCCTGTTGAATTTGGCACCCACTTTTGGTCTAGAGCCCCAAAATACTAGAAAAACCCTTGATTCACAATGCAGAAACGTACGGTCCGTTCGATAAATCGAATCCCGGCGTGGCAAATAAATTTTATTTGATTAATTTGTGTATTTCACAATTTATTCATTTAAAATAATATATAGTATATTTGTGGCACGTTCCAGAGTGGAAGATACTTTCAGTATCGCCCTGGTGTAAGACCACCATTCAGAGTTGAAACGTTGCTTGAAATGGCTTCTGCCGTGTTTGGTGACCAGATTTGAATAGCCAGGTACTTCTCCACCTTCCTCTTCCCTATCTCCTTCCCCTCCCCACTGCCTTCAGCCTCACAACATACCCCAATTGGGGATGCCATAGTCCCACTGGCTCCAGACGGGAGCAGTTGGGACTCTTGTGCGGTATTCATGTAAAAAAAAAAGGATTGCAATGTTTAGCGCAAAGCCTTCAGGTGGGAATGGTGTCCTTGTTCTACCGGTATTTTAATAGATGATATTCCGAGGAACTAGCGTCATTGATCCCCTCGGCACTGGTGTCAAACACATTAAACGCACTCGCAACATTTGTATACGGTCGACATTTTTATCGCTTTAGAAAGGGTCGTTTAAGCATCTCATTTTGGGTTTTTCTTATAGTTTTTGTGTACGTGCGTACCAAACTATATGTTTCGCAAGTGGGAAGATATAGGATAAAAATAACGATTTAATTCGAGCAAACTAGAAGTAAATAAATAACACCAACTGCAACTTAAGAACTGACCACAAGATGTTCGGCGGCGGTGACGTCACGGAGCCATTGGGCAACCACAGGGCGCGAAAACATCGTTTTGGCGGCATTTTAAAAAGGCGTATTTCAAAATGTTATAGAAATTTTATTCGTCGTCGTAAAAATTAAGCAAAAATTCCGTTATTATCATAATTTTTTACTTAATTTTTTTCCATAATAAAAAACTGTGAAAATACCCTATTGCCTCCAGGACAAACCGTGAAGCAAAAAATGGAAAACTGAGGAACATTGTGGTCAAATTAACGCGCAGGTACCTTAAGGATGAACTTATAGCTGCAATAAAAAAGAGGAAAAAGATGCTTGCTTTTGAATAACAACTTCCTGGAACCAGTAAAATATACATTAACGACCATCTTACCCAGGGCTAGGCAATATTTGAATTACTTGTAATTGAAATACGTATTTGAAATACAAATACGAAATACTTCCTAAAAATGTATTTTGTAATTGGTATTTCAATTACCTGCTGCTGAGGTATTTTGTAATTTGTATTTCAAATACTTATGGTTTCAAAATACATTTTCAAATACATTTAGCGATCATAATAAAGATAATCATTTTTTTAATGATTATGAAAAATAAACTGACTTAGATAATACATAGACTAAACGCTAGAATCCTGTGCTATTGAACGTGCCGCAAATATACTATATATATTATTTTAAATGAATAAATTGTGAAATAATACAAATTAATAAAATTTATTTGCCACGCCGGGATTCAGAGCCTTACCGCTGGACTACGCTGGCCGTCGTTATGGCGTAACCAAGGTTGTTTTCCTTGGTCACGCCATAAATTCAGAACGACTTTACCTATTTCATTAATTTTTTTAAAGTTTTCTAATACTTTGTAGAAGGTTCTTACGGAAAGAAAAATTAAGTAAATTTCGCAGAAAATTGGATAATTTCAGAAAACTTAACGACTATTTTAACTTCGCGCGTTTGATGAAATTGAATTTAGCAGGCAGCTGTTTTTTTGTAACAAGAATTGTCCATGGATTTTTTAAATTAAAGATATTTTAAATAGGTACCTATGTTAGGTACCGGATTTGATTGATTGTTCTTATAATAAACAAAAATGAATATTTGTAATATGTGAAAAATGAAAAGTTGAATAAAAAAATTGTAATAGCTGGCACGTGAGTTGTTTGAAAACTGAATGTACTGGAACTGAATGGAAAGCGGGAGGGGGGTTGGCGGGACGGTGGAGCGGAGAAGGTAGGCGGGGAAGGTGGAAGGGAAACGCGGGAGGAGAAGGGAACGGGGACGCACGGGAAAGGACATGAAGGGAGAAACACTTTATTTCTTTGAATATGGCATTGCAACGCATGCCGGGAACCAGCTAGTATAATAATAATAATAATTATTATTATCTAACACCTAAGAGGTTGTTTATTAATCACGTGAGGCTCGAAAGGGGGGCGGGAATAAATCAAGAAATATCACGAGGGGGGGGGGATATAATGAGATATCAGGTGTATTTATTTTTCGCTGAACGCACGGATAACATTCTGAGAATTTCAATATACTTTGTACTAAAAAAATACAAGTGATTTTGGGTATGGGAGGCCTCAACACAGGTGAGCTACCCAGTGAGGCCGACATTGCTGAATTGTATTTAAAAATGTTAGATATTATGTCAAATAAATCATTGGAAAATTCAAAGGCGAAAATGTGCTTATTCCAAGAATACAACTAATGCCAAGTTACTTTCCTTTTGAATTTACATACAATTTACATGTTCCTTTAATCCATAACCTACCCCATTTAAAAACATGAAAGTCCTTCTTACTCTGAACATTTGAAACTCTATATTATACTGTTTTGTAGGATTTAAGAATTATAAGTTACTCGTTATTTACAAATAAGTGCCAATAACCTGACAATTCAAAAAACTTTTGAAATGAGAGGAAAGACCTGAAAACCTATTAAAAAAATCCGGGATCTAGGTTAGGTTTCAGGCTCTTTTACCATTACATTATATTTGAATATTTGAATCCTGTGGTGTCAGTTAGAATGCAAATATCAATTGTCTGTATTTTATTATTTGATTGTAAAATTTCAGTTAGTTAGTTAAAAGAAACCATACAAGGAAAGTGGTATAAATAAACATAAACGTCGTTTCTTTGTTAAAAAAAAACTTTGCAACACAAGTGTTTTATTTGTTAATTAATAAAAAAGGAATTAAACCTCCACATACATTACAGAACGACATTTTTCGTTATACACCAAAAATGAAGAAAATTCAATTCGAATTTACGCTATTATCTGGAAGCGATGGCAGGTAAAATATTATTAGCATAACAAAAGTAGTCACAAGTGAAGACAAAGTGTTTACAATACCAGCCAGCCATCTCAAAAGTAGTCACAAGTAAAGACAAAGTGTTTACAATACCAGCCAGCCATCTCAAAAATAATATGAAAAGTGATGATTTTAGCAAAGTGAAAAAAGTTTAGAAAAAAGATACCAGGTTAGAAGGGTCTGGGTTACCATTACAAAAGAACTGAAAAAAACCTATGTAGACGAAGATGGAAAGCTACAGTTCGGAGACCAACACCTCGAAGAATTGCAAGAAAAAAGTTTCCCAGTAAATAAAAAAGAAGAAATAAGTACATTGAAAAATTAATGAAAGAAAAGCATTGCTGAGAAGTTTGTTATGTAAAAATTCTGTACTAAAAATACAAATGCAAGCCAGTGGATGGAAGTGTTCGAAAAAGGATGTTGGTTAAATGTGACCACGGAAAAAAAAAGAAATACTCAGATTGTTATTGGTAAAATTTTTGTATAAATTGGTACAGTTCCATGATTATAAAACTAACAATGAATTCTGAGTGGGCAATATGGAAAAACAAATTCTGTGAATCATTCGTAAACAAAGAATGGAACCCTGTCACAAAATTTCTATTGAATATTTATTTATTTATTACTAGCTGACCCGGTGAACTTCATACCGCCATTTTTTTTTCGTGTATATTTTTGAAATTCCTGAAAGACTTGTTTACTATTAAGCCCGCCTCGGCTTTACACGGGTGGTGTACAGTCGCGGACTAAGGAAATGTAAAACTTCCGGTAAATTCAAATCAGTTGGATTATTAATAATTCCATATGTCGAATGTTACACGTTATACTTCATGACAAAAAATGAGACAAAATCTTCCGTTTAAAATAGGACCGTGTAATGAAATAAAATTACAATTAAATAATTCGACCATAACTGTTGTAATGCCTTGTAATGAACAATATTTTTCGTTTTCCCTTCTGGAGAGAAAACCAATAACGCCGATGGTTTGCCGACTCCCGAGTATGCAACGTACAACTAACTACCCATGCGAAAAACATGGCAATTCAAGGTTTATTCCACACACTTCTAACTATTGGCCTTGGGATTTATTAATTGGGCGCAAGGCGCACTGGAAACTGGACATGTTTAAATTCAAAAGGAAAGTCAGTTGGCATTAGTTGTATTCTTGGAATAAGCACATTTTCGCCTTTGAATTTTCCAATGATTTATTTGACATAATATCTAACATTTTTAAATACAATTCAGCAATGTCGGCGTCACTGGGTAGCTCACCTGTGTTGAGGCCTCCATTTAATTTTTTTTTATAAATAATAATAAAAAAATATAAAAATAATGCTGCTTAAAAAAAAGCTAATATTAAACTAAAAATAAAAATTTATAATTTAGGTAAAATATATTTTTTTAAGGATGTGTTTTATATTTATTTTTGTGTATGTGTTTTATTCTTATTATGTAATGAGAAATATACAGTAGCTTCAATCAATTTTTTAAATAATTTTTAACAGCGAGTCTTGTTCCGTTGCACAATTTTGGCTGATTCAGATGCATAACGTAATTATCACAAAGCCAACCTTGAGTATAAATTGTGTGGCAGTAATCCTGGCAAATCCAATGAATTTAGGAATTCTGAAGGATAATTGACTTCTTCATTTGGATCGATAATGGAATCGATCGACTTAAATGAATGCATTTGTCTTGACTCTGAATTTTTATATTTAAATCTTCTACGTCTTTATTTTTCGCTGCTCAAATGGTTTGTTCTCTCAACCAAGCATGGTTTTTATATTCACACCAAATTTTGGGAACACTTTCGATGTTAATTCTTCCTTTGACGCTGTGAATTGAAAAAAAAATCGGTGGAAACGAAATGAGGTCAGTTGAAGTGTCAACAGGAATTTTCCCATTGCCAATGTCTACTAATGCATTTGCAAACGCTTCCGACGATATGTCATTTTATGACGCCACTCGCATATTCATTGTTAACTTGAGATTTTTCACGTATCTCCATAAATTTCATGCCTTCAAGCAAGCATTTATTTCATCAGCAGTTGTTGATCTGAGTATAACTAGCAGCGTTTGGCGAAAATCTCCGGCCAGTAAAACCATCGCGCCTCCAAAGAGGTTAAAAAAAAATCTGTTTGATTTTTTTATATTTTTCTTTACAAACCTTTTGTCAATATATTGAAGACCTCTCACAGTCTTCTATCACTTCATTCACGCACTCAATTTCCATATTATGACATTAAAAAAAAAGTTTGATTTTTAAAAAAATTTTCTTTCATTCAAACCTTGTCCTGACAATAACGAACACAACAAAAAAAAATAATTATCCAATTTGGTGCAATCGTTCGGAAGTTATGCGCTTACATACATTTCGGCGATTCATAAAATATTAAGAGCGTTTAACCAGCCAGCGGCCGAAAATCCACATTTCGTCGAAAGTTGTTCTTACGATCGTGCAGGGCAGTTACAATGAGAAAGATTAATTAATCTCCGTATCAGCTTTTTAAAATTATAACTTAATATCGATTTTATTTCATTCCAAATTTGCTTTAATTTATACCTACATCCAGAAATGCTGAAAGGCGTGATCATAAAACTATTAAAATTATGTACTTTTTGTAATTATTTTTTGTTTATAAGTATTTATCATTTTTCAATAATGTCTTAAATAAGAGTGGAAAAAAAAATCTGAAATAAATTAGTTTGTAAGTGCGCAAATAAATACACAAACGGACCAATTTTCGTCAAGAAACACATGTACGTATATATTTTTTAATGATTTTATTTAAACTAAAATTAAAATTCTAAAACATGCGATACCTAGATAATGCATTGATTTATTTTACTGCATGATTATATGATTTGAAATGGGTGTGGTATAATACAAAATCTTTTTTGAAAATTTAAAAAATCTGCCAACGACCTATGGTATTACCTTATTATACTAAAAATAATTTTTTTTTCTAAAAATTAAAAACATGGGAATGCTAGATAAAAGAACAATTTTTTGAAATCCATTTTTAATTTTTTGTGGAAAAGAGTCAATACGCCTAAAATCTGATTTAAAAATTACATATTTCTGGTTTTCTCTGGTAGTACCCTCTTAAGCGGTATTGCGATGCTTACCTTTTGTAAAATATATTGAAGATCTCTCACACTCTTTTATCACATTCAATTACTCACTTTTCATATTTTATGAGATTAAAAAATAAACTTATGAGATAAAAAAAAATTCAGTTTAATTTTTTTAAATTTTTCTTACAAACCTTTTGTCAATATATTGAAGACCTTTCACAGTCTTCTGTCACTTCATTCACGCACTCAGTTTTCATATTATGACATTTAAAAAAAAAAAAGATTTTTTAACTTTTTTCTTTTATACAAACCTTGTCCTGATAATAACGAACACAACAAAAAAATAATTATCCAATTTGGTGCAGTCGTTCGGAAGTTATTTTATAGAAGATAGATAGATAGATGAATTAACGCCGATTAACGGCTTTTATATAAGAACTACAATAATTTGAAATGGACAAAGATTATGCATCGTTAGGAAAAAAAATATTCATATGACAAAAAATTTAAAAGTACATATTGAAGTGACAGCATAAAGTACAAATTAATATTAAGCTATTATAAATACAAATATGAAGAAAAAGAAAACCTCATATGCATGTACATAAAATATTTTGAACTAAAAAAATAACTACGTAAAATACGTAATAAAAATAAATTTTAAAAATCCAGAAGTAAACATTGATGAAGAATTTAAACATTTAAAGTACATTTTATTATAATCCAACTGAGAAGCACTGACAAACAGCTTTAATTAAATAATGTTTGTGTTGATAATCTTTCAATATTTATCACATCATCAACAACATTTTTATTACCAAGCATACGCGGGCGATTTATAATGGAATAAAATTCAGCATTTGATCCTATATTGTTGCAATGATAAGGTAATTTGTGACGAACTGATCTACTCGGTACCTGAAAACATATCAACAAAAGAAGTTCAGGGGAGTTCAACAAATTATTAACAATTTTTAATAAATAAAATAAGTCGGAACAAATTCTTCTTTCTTTCAATGTATCTAATCCGAGTAGTTTTATCAGAGATAAGTAATTAATGTTTTCAATTAATGTTCCCAATTTAAAATTAATGTGACGTAAGAATTTATGTTGGACACGCTCAAGGGAATTTTCATGTACGCTGTAATACGGATTCCAAATGGTGGAGTTAAATTCTAGTTTGCTTTTGACAAGAGAAGTGTATAGTAATTCGATAGTTTTAAAAATTTAAAAATCATTCGTAATCCTTGCAAATCATTGGATATGAGAAGATCAATCAACATCAGTGCTTTGATAGATCTTGTTGCTTCCGGACAACTAAAATTCATTCTTAACAAGATCGATAGAGAAGGATTACAAGATACTGTGAATTTGTTTAAAAAAGTAAACAAGTATGAACATATGGTCAACAAAAAATATTCTTGAATAAGAGAAGAGGATAAAAATCAGGATAAAAATCCATGTAAAATTCGTGATAAATTAAAAGTCTCTTCAAGACCCATGTTCACTCCTTCCTCCTTTCAAAAAGACCCTCCACCAGCATCTTCAAAGATGACGTGGGACCTGAGGGAAATTATTATTTTTATTTTTTATTAACGGACTTTTTTTTTTTTTTTTTACATGAACTCCACACAGGAGGCCCTGAGGAAAATAATTTCCCTCAGGGCCTATGTCATCTTTGAGGATGCTGTGTGGAGGGTTTTTTTTAAGGAAAGGGAGGAGAGGAGAGTTCTGGGAAGGAAAAGGGTTTAAGGGGTGGGTAGGAATCTGGGGTTCAGTATGTCCTGGTCATCCGCCTCCAAGACCTAGACAAACCTCACCCCATGAACCCGGGCACCCCTGCTAAATCACCAAACGTAGCGAACCACTTGGGGTGACCTATGACAGAGGTGTTGGTTATCCAATAAAGGTTCCCGGGGCGGCGGTACCCATTCCCGCCTCCCAAATTGCGTCCAATTTACAAAAAGTAACACGAAATTTGTGAAAATGTAGATTGTAAGAATAAAGGATGGTATATGAAAGCAAAAACAAAACAGGGATAACATAAGAAGATAGAAGTGTTAAGTCAAGTCAAGAATTTGCTAAAATTAGAGTAAATATAAAATATCTTCAATTGTTTAAGCTTATACCAAAAAAATCAAGGACTTGACGTGAGTTGACCATTCTACACATTCTGGACAGTGGTGAATTATAACCAAGATTAGTCGAGTATATCATGTGATACTATGAAGGACGCGCTAGAATTTGTTGAACAACAATAACAGTCAATGATAGATGTCAAGTAAAATTTTGCTCCGTGTAAAACAGTGAAATAAAATGCAAAAAGTATATTTTTATCAACACACACTTTCTAGTGTAAAAGTGGCACAACAGTGCTGCGGTAATTCTGGAGCGAATATTATGTATTTACTGAACCGTATTTTATAAGAAAAACTCATTTTAAAAAGTTGAACAACTGTGATATTTAACAATTCTGAATGCTCTACCTACATGTGGTATATTTATGCTACTCCTCCATAGATGGCAGTAAATACCTACGTGCAATTGAACAGCAGATGGCAATGCGTGCATAAATTGTGAAAGAAAATTTTATTTGAGTACAACTATTGCTCAATAGATAGTAATAGTTTTTATAAATTACAAAGCATATTTTTCTTTTATAAATAAAAGTAAACAATGTAAAATGGCTTCTTTAACACCAGAAGAGAGGCTTAAAAATGCAAAAGTTCTTGTGAAAATTTTTAACAAAACATTGACTTCGAATATTTTGTCAAAATATCAAAAGACCTCCCTAACGGAAGCAATGTGCGAAATGATGAGTCATATTGAGGCTATGGTACAAGAATGCAAGGCACCAATAAACAATGAGAATGAGGGACTTAACAGATTGTTTCAATCGTTATCTAATATAGATAAGAACACTGAAAATCTTAAATCAAGTATTGTTTCTAAATCGTATGCTGAAGCAACGAAAAATGGTAAAATTAACGAAGAACAAACAAAACGTAATAAACATAAACCTATCGTCATCATAAAGCCAAAAGATAAGGATAAAAAAATACAGTTACAAAAGATGAAATAAAACAAAATATAGATCTTGTAAATTTTGGTGTGACCGGAATTAGAAATTTCAAACAAGGGGCGGGAATAGTAGAATGCAAAAATGTAGCTGCAACGAAAAAATGGAAGAACAAGTAATTTCAAAGATGGAAAAAAAATGATGTGATTACCCCAAAACCTAAGTATCCCAAACTAAAAATTATTGGTTTATCTGATAAAAATACCCCAGAAGAAATTGTTTCAAAAAATTAACATGCAAAATGATTACTTAGAAATAGTTGAATCTAAAATTGAGGTAAAATTTATTAAAGAAGTGAAAACCAAACGAGGTGACGTTAATTACACCATTTTCACGGAAATTGATGGAAAAACATACGAGAGAATGTTATATGAAGGTAAAGTTAGATGGGATAGATGTAGGGTTTTCGACAACATCTCTCTTCTAAAATGTTAAAAGTGCAATGGCTATATGCATAAAGCATAAGACTGCAGAAGTGAAAAAGCATGCACTCGATGTTCTGAAGCACATGACAATGAAAACTGTAAAAATGATATTCAGTGCATTAACTGCAAAAAACTTAACCCATTCATGACGAACTATTTTTTTCTCGAATTTCGTGCTGAAATTTCACAGTTTATTAGTTTTGACCATAACGTGATCAATGCATGATGTTGATTCATTAGCTATTCTTGTTGGTGTATTGATGGTACTAATTAATCCATGGAACTCTAACATGTTCAGATAGTCGTGGCATTGATGGTGTGGGTTATTTGGAAGTATGTTGATATTTAAATCTCCCATAATTATTATGTTTTTAGTGTAGGAAAGATTTGAGAGTATGCTATTTAGACTGTTAAGAAATGGTGTTATATTACGAATCGATGGAGAGCGATATTGCTAGAATGCACGTATCATTATTATACATTATTTGCATACAGCTCGCGTCAATAATGTTTACTTCCGTTACAACACAGTTTAGGTCGTTTTTTGTGTATACCACTACTCCATCGTTCTGACTATTATGTTTTGATGAGTTGAATGAAGAGTAGTGAGTTATAAATTTTGGTGTGTAAATATTTGTCAACCAACATTCTGTAAGAATAATAACATCAAATTTTATATTAAGGTGGTTAAGCTGTATCTGGAGTTCATCAAAGTTTTTATTAATTGACCTAATATTTTGGTGCATAATAATAGTGTTTTTTGAATCGGTTGTTACGTATTTGCATATTTTTGCATCTGATGTTATAAACAAATTGTCTTGATCACCTAGTTCTTCATATGTATTATTAATGGTAATAGCCATATTAAAATTTATATTACAAAAAAAATAAATTGTTTATTTCCCTTAAATAAGAGAAACACTAATCCATAGCCATCACTGGGGATTACAACCTTTCATTGAAAGTGGTAGAGGTGAATTATTGTTGCAATTTGAAAATAATAGTATACAACATGACTCACCGAACTGAGGGGAATCGACCCAGTGAATGACCGGTAAAAGTGAGACTCTCAAATAGGAAAATTAATCAATTTTTTTAAGGTCATCAGAGTGTTTGATATGTATTACTCTGTCATTTTCATTTTTTTTAACCATCACTTTACATTCTTTGTACCAGACATATTTATATCCCATTTCTTTCGCCTTAGTCTTCGTCCTCCACAGAAGATCTTTGAAATAGGCACCAAGGATTTCGCTAATAAAAATCTTCTGGTATCCGTTTCCTTGGGTTGTGGTAGGGTTGAGTAGCTTCCTGTTCAGTAGAATCTGTCGCCTTTTTTGGGGATTAGTGAATTTAACGTGAAATTTTGGGGGGACTCCTGGTCGTCGGTCTGGAATTTTCTTGATATCGAGAATATCATCGCCTTTTAAGTCGACACCTGTCACTGTGACCACTCGTTTAATTATTTCTGCTGGCTGTTCTCCCTCTTTTTCTGAAATTCCAGATATAGATAACCATTTACGCTGGGAGGCCCAAATCAACTCCATAACAAAGAGACTCCGTAAGTTATGCTATATTTTTTATTCTATTCGATCAATCCTTGACATAAAAACACTCAGAAGTGTTTATTTTGCTCTGTTTCAATCTATAGCAACATACGGCATTATAGGATGGGGAGGTTGTGCAGCATCCATTCTCTACCCTCTAGTGACCATTCAAAAACTTTTGTTAAGGATCATCTTCAAATGTTCCCCTTCTCATCCATCAGAGCCACTCTTCAAAAAACTAGCTGTCTTAGACATTCGCCAATTGTACATTAAGATAGTTCTCATCCATATCTGGAAAAATGGTTTGATAAAATCCACACAAAAAGATATACATACTCGTTACTCAACTCATGCAAAATGCACAATCCCTACAACAAAAACAACTTTTTCACAAAGGCAATACTCATACATCGCACCTAAAATATACAACGAACTAAATAACAACATCAAAAAATCTAGTACACTTACTCACTTTGCAACTAGTGTCCAAATATGGATATCCGTAAAGGGTCGACAGTTTTTTAAAGAATTTCTTTAGAAAATTTATTTGAAGAGAATTATGTCATTGCCAAATTTTGTTTTATTTAAATATAAGCTTGGTGGGAAACAAAGGTCACGTGTCATTATCCGTAATTCAAATTTAATTTTGCCTTAGCATTACATTATCGTTTTCTAATATTTTCTGCTAGAACAGGGATAGATATTTAATCCTTTTATGAAGATCAACTTTTGCCTAAACCGCTTTTGCAATATGTTAGCAGCTAAACTGCATTTGACTCGATAATATGATATATTCAAATCATAAAAAATACTCCTAAGTACTAGCACACTAAAATTTTTTCTTTTTTTTCCACTTGTTAAGGAAAAATATTTTTTAATTATTATTTCACTTATTGTCCTCTTCTCGTGCATACATATCTACTTATTTTTTCTGTGAAAATGTGTTTTTGCCATTGTGAAAACATCATCTGCAAATTATTGATATTTGTAAAATATAATATCTCATTATTACTTCTTTTATCTGGAGGATAGCATCACTTTATTTTATTTCCATTGTGGAAATATAATAAAGCTTTCAACTTTTTTATAAAATGTGGGAGAAGAAAAGTTTTTAGTAATATTTTGTAAATAAAATTGATATCGGTTTATATACCGCTAATAAATTTTTTTGGTTGTAATCACTATAATATAAATAGCCAAAAGTTTAAATACTTTTAAAAACTAATTCTTTAAAACTGTTTGGCACCACTGTGTACTAGTGCCTATATCTACATGTTTATGTACTCGGAGCCCAGTGCCACCAGAAAATCACTGTAACAATAATAATTTACTCTAGTGACCAGTGTAATTCGGCGGACTCGAAACATAAATTTATTCCAAAATTTATTTGTACAAAAATTGGATTGAAATAATGTACCTACCAATATTACCACGTACACACAGATCTTCATTAAAATCGTTATCATTTCTTATTTGCATACTCTACAAAGTACTTACTTCGACTTTATATATTTTATAATTATATCATTTTTATATTCTTTCATGTATTGCCTTCTATGTTCTATACTTTTCATATTATTTTTATATTCTACTATATTCTTTCATACTCTTTTATACTCTATAGTAATTTATTGTTTCCATACTCTTTAGTTATTTACATTATTTTATATTCATTTGTTTTCTTTAAATTTCTTTAATATTATTATATATAATATGTATATTTATATATTTTTATTTTATTTTTTATATTCTTGCACATTTCTTTATATTGCATCTTTTAATATACTGTATATGAAAATCGACCACCACAACACAGGCATGTGCCTAGTATGGATGGTCGAAAAATCCCCAATTCATGTAATGAATAATTCAAAGAATAAAGAAACTTAAAAAAAAAAAAAAAAAAAAAAAATGCGGGACGGAGGTGTCATACTGAATCGCCGTTTGACCTATTTTGGCGAGTTTGTCGGGTGCCTTGAAGTGGTTCTTGGTAGCATACCTCTCGCAATAATGCTATGATATCTCTTAACGGAATCCCAATTGTCCCAATTTAAAATTACTTGTGGCTTTGCACTTCAGAAGCCAGCAATTCTGAATTGTTACTTCAATGACCCAGGTAAAAAGGGACCACCACCATTTCTATTGACAAACAATGCGGTAATACAGAACGTTTTGGTCCATTCTATCAGTTTCGCCCAAAAGGAGGTTCCTTGGTTCCCTGAAGGCCCCACGAGGGAAGAAAGCCTCATTTCTCCTCTCCACTCCTAAGTTCCCCGAAGATTCCACAACGGAGAGTTCTCCTCCCTTTGGTTCCTTAAAGGCCTAACAAGGGAAGAGTCCACTCCACCTTGGTTCCCCGAGGACTGCAGAAGGGAAGAGGACTTCATCTTCACTCCTCCGTGGTTCCCTAAAGCAACCACCAGGGAAGAGCTCACAGAGGTGGCCTCATTTCTCCTCTTCACTCCTACGTGGTTTCCTGAAGACCTCACATGGGATCTCTCTACTTCACTCCTCCTTGGCTCCCCGAAGGCCCCACGCCGGAAGAGTGCACTTCCCCTTGGTTCCCTGAAGGACCCACAAGAGGAGAGGTCATGGAGAAATGTTTGTAAATAGGCAGAAAATTTCATTCTCTACAAATCATATTCAGTTTTGGAGAAAAAAATCAAATCTACTATATAAATTTAATGGATTACTTACTGCACTTGTTTTGAAATTTCGAAAAAAATGCACTTTTTTCTAACTCAATAAAGACACGTCTGTCCACGTTGGCACACACAAACGAACTGAACGCAACCAAGACAAACGTGTTCATACATGCCTGTAGACTATAGGCTTGGAGTGATGAATGTTCAGTACATTTAAGAAAAATTGAAGCAGAAAAAAAAGAGAATCGATTTTTTATGTCATTAAAAAGCTCCACCAATAAACATTCACACTCTCCTACTTTCTTAAACAACGTCATCAAATCAGTAAATCAGAGGTCAAATCAGAAAAACAGAAGTCATAGGATAAAACTAAACAAATTGAAAATGTACTACCAGAATGTCAGAGGCCTTAAAACAATATTGAATTTTCTTCAGTCTACAATACCAATGTTAGAGCATGACTTTGTACTACTCTCTGAAACGTGGTTAGAGCCAAATATTCATTCTAGTGAATTAGGCTTTATAAAAATCATAATAAGATATAAATACATTGACACAGATTAGATAGAAATACATTGACAAGTGCTAAAAGCAGAGGTGGTGGTGTTTTAATCGCTATCAGCAAAAAATATAAAGCAAACTTAATTACAACAAAACACAAACAACTTGAGCAAATCTTCCTTCAAGTGAATGTTGCCAGGAATAAAAAGATTATTGTCGGCTGTATTTATATCCCACCAAATTCAAGCAATGAAGTATACAGGTGCCAAAGTGAGGATGTGGAAACTATTTTAAAAACGAATCCTAGTGCAACATTTTTTCTTGCTGGTGATTATAACCTTCCAAAAGTGAACTGGGTGAACAGTGACAATAATATCAGTATTAGTGAGTCTGAACGCATTATTCTAGACATGGCGTTATTCCTAGGTCTGAATCAGGCAAATACTCTACCAAATGAAAATAATCGTTCTCACTTATGTTTTTCTAACTTAGAGTCACTAGTAATTGAAGAATGTAGTGAGCCGCTGGTGCCCATTGATGCTTATCATCCTTCACTAGAAGTTATTATTTCTAATGTACATCTTGTAAACTGTCTTTCAGTTACAATTTTTTTTTCATAACTCATTACGAGAAAATTTGTAATTATCTTCTCTCTTTTGATTGGTCATCTGTGCAATATGATGATATCAACACAGCTACCAATAAATTTTATTGTGTTTTGGAAAAGGCTATTAGCACGTATATTCCAACCATGAAATTTAAGCCAAATACCTATCAAAAACGGTACTCCAAAGAACTTATAAATCTACTTGTCACCAAAAAACTTAAACATAAAGAATAAAAATTATTTCAAAAATATATTTCTGATTACATTGAATTTAAAGATTTAAGAACTTCATGTAAAAAAATGTCTATGACCTGCTACCGTAACTATATAAATGAAATTAAAAATTCCATAATAAATAATGTTAGTTATTTTTGGAAATACTCGAAATCTCGTAAAGAAGATGATTCTGATTTTCCGAGCATTATGCACCTAAATGGCAGCCATAAAAATAATACTGATGGTATTATTAACTTGTTTGCAATTTTTTTAAAAGTGTTTATACAACAGACTCAAATAATGCTCCGTATCCAACAACAACTCTAGATGAAACTCTTGATATTTCACAGTGTACCATAAGTATCTCTGATGTAGTTACTAAAGTTAAATCCTTAGACATCCACAAATCTGCTGGGCCGAATAATATCCCTACAATATTTATCAAAGAATGTATCAAAGTAATTGCTCTTCCATTAACCAAACTTTTTTACCTATCTTTATCCAGTGGAATTTTTCCCGATAGATGGAAAATTTTGTTATTTGACTCCAATTTTCAAAAAGGGTGATAAAAGTGACGTTTGTAATTAGAGACCAATATGCATTCAATCCACCATACTGAAACTCTTTGAAAGCCTAATACTTGACAAAATAAAATAAATAAAATTAAAGGAAAAGGGAATGAGGGGTGGGTAGGAATCTGGGGGTCAGTGTGTCTAGGAGTGACGGACGTGTGAATCCATCCTTCCCACTGCCGTGGAAGGCGGTGTTCCGAGAGAGTAGGTACAGCTGGAGAAGTCAAAGGGACTCCCTCTCAAGCATTCTCTCACGATCCGGCCTGCCACGCAGAAGGTGGGCAGACGCATCCGTTGCCAAAACCCGGACAAACCTCACCCCATGAACCCGGGTACCCCTGCTAAGTCACCACACATAGCGGACCACTTGGGGTGATTTGTCGCACAGGTGTTGGTTATTCAATAAATGGTTCCTGGTGCGGCGGTACACATACCCGCCTCCCAAATTGTAAAAATTATTACAATGGCTTCATAGTTGGAATGCTATCGTGCCGCGACTCCTTAGCGTGCCAGGGGGTAAAATTCCAGTCGCCCGCCGCACGACGCGACGCTATCATCATTTTCTTAATAACATGCTTATTTTCTACAAAATATTTTGTTTGTTAATTTTACCACCTTACGAGACATTTTAAAAAATTATTTAAAAAAAATGATGTTTGTTGTATGTATGTTCCCAGGGATATAATTTTTTTATCTTTACTGTTTAAAAATATAAATTCAATAAAGAACTACGAAAACCTACTCAGATTTCATTGCATTTCCCGGTAAAACTGAATAAGTGTTCTCCACAATAAAAATAAATTGTATTTGTTTTTCTTAAAAGAAAATACAACACGGCTATGAAAATCTGAAATATTTTTGACTTTCACCAATATAAAAATTAAAAAATCAGAATAATATTTTTTCACGTTTTATATCCTTTTCAGGTGAATAAAAAATATTTCATCGTGCCATTGTGTTACAAAATACAATAAAACCGGGGAAATTTGGTGAACTACTAGCGAATTCGTCGGCACACTAAGGATACAAACGAAAAGAAATCCACGGTGGATTTCTGTGCACACTTAGGTTTAACCACGGCTTTACATAAATATAGAACGGATAAAACAACCCGATTCAGATGGTTAAAAATCCCTACAAAAGAGTCATCATCATCCTTAGTTTTAAAGTGGTTACAAAACAACTAATTCGTTTAACTTATATGTGTATAAATTAATCACTTTAAAAATGAGTACAAAATTTGTTACTTGCTTGTGAAAACCGTACGTAAAAATGTACCATTGGTTAAGAAAACCAGTCAATTAGGTTACTGTTTAAGAAAACTATTAAAATAGGTATCGGTTTGAAAGCCATTCAAGCGTGTCATTGGATAATAAAACTATTAATATAGGTCTCTGGTTAAGGAAACATTAAAATAGGTCACTGTTTAATAAAACTATTAAAAAGGTCACTGAATAAGAAAAATTTAAAAATAGGTCACTAGTTCAGAAAATCATTAAAATAGGTCACTGTCATAACCTGAGGGAGCCAGGAGAAGCACCAACATCAGTGCGGCTGGGAACAGCCTCATGGTTGTAGCACTTGACAGACAAACTTTCACGGCCACTTTAAACCTGACAATAACTCGCGTCACGTACAAGTCATCTGCTTTTATTGATTGTAAAATCCCTTTATCGCTCGTTTTCACATCACTTTATCAGCGGAAGAGATAATACATCCTTCGGATATCGGCAGTTCTCGTTTTACTAGGTGAGTATGGAGACCGTCGCTTGAGAATCTTTATTGTATAATTGCTCCTGACACCTCTGCCAAATGGTTTACCAGCTTAGAGTACTGTACTATACTCCCTACTATACTCCCTCTCAATTTGCTACGCGCGTTGAGTGGATGGCGCCCGGATTTGGATTCGCGGGGGAGGTTTGTTCGGGTCTTTGCGACGAATTTACGCCGGTCCAGTAGCGCAGTGGTCCCCAATCCCCGGGCCGTAGGCCAAATGGTACTGGGCCGCGCAAGGGCCTGCTTAAAATCAAAATTACTTAAAAAAATTGAACATACACAATAAAAAATTAAATAATTATCCACAAAAAAATACAGTGGAACCTCTCATGACGAGCACCTTCCGTAACGAGTAATTCGCATAACGAGCAAAACAGATTTTGAAAAAAAAACGCCTTCCTTTTCGCATAAATCAAGGACATTTCGAATAAATCAAGGATAAGTCCCATCTTCGCATCCCTCACTTGTGAGCCGGGACTCATTGCACTAGCACATTAGTATCGCATGTGCTCATACATTAATCCAAATTTTTTGGTTTTTTGAAATTTGTATTTTTTTTTCATTATTTGTAAAATTTCGGAATACGAAAAAAGTTTTTCTCCCCAGTGAGTCAGCATGTGGAATTTAAATTGTCACTTTCGAGAACACGAATAGTCGCAGTCGGAACATGATAAAGTTTTTTCCCCACTGTGAGACGGCTTGTGGACTTTTAAATGTTCCTTTGGAGAACATGAATAGTTGCAGTTTCTTAAATTTTAGGTGTAGATTAAAACGGTAGACTTCTCGCATACAAATTCACTCTTAAATTAAACCCGTTTCGAGAAAAGCTTTGAGAAAAATCATCTGAGTCTTGATGAGCGAAACCCCCTCCCCCACTGGGCCGCGGTTAAACTATCGTGTCGGTATCGGTTCGTGGTGATAAAAAGGTTGGGGACCACTGCAGTAGCGGTTCAGACCGGAAGACGTGGTTGATGGAGACCTTTTACTACTGGTTACCACTGTCCGGGCCGTATAGTTTTGAAGTAAATACGTAATTAATTAATAAATATATTTAACTATTTCTATAAATGCTATGTTCCACTCTTATACCGCGAAAATTTGGGGGTGGGTATTCGTGAAAATGTAAGAAAAAAAATTTAAACTAAGCGTTTTAAATTAGCAAAAATATTGTTTACTTTAATTGTTCGCATAACTTAACTGCCAGCCTCACATTTCAAATTTTAAATGACCGAGTAGGGAGAAATAGTATTTGTAAAGGTGTGTTCGAATTTTGAACATCTGGCTGTCATCACTTATTGCTGTAGAAAAAAATTATCTTTTCTTTTAACTAATATTTTTATGTTTTCTGGTCATTAAATTAAAAGTATAGTGTGTTGTACTTTAGGATTCTTCTCCACTCTGATCTTCCAGGAGTCACTTTTCGTTGCTGATTTCCAGATATTTATAACCTTTTTTATTTCTGTCACTTTCTATACATTTTTTTTGTTTGTAATTTTGTGAACAATGGAGGAGGATTTACCTCCCGGACACCCTAAAAAGCCCCCAGATCCTCCTCCTTTCCCCACAGATGGTGAAAATATAGTAATTTCGGACAGTGAATCTATCATTCTGACTACCAAAAAAAGGAAGTTTATTCCCTCTTTCTCAATAAAGCATGACTCCCCTTCTTCTTCTCAGTCTTCACCTGCTCTTCCTCAATCTCCTCCTACAAACTTTTATTCTCATCATTCCTGTGGCCCGTATGAACGGGCCACAGGAATTTTTGTGTACGCTCGAAAAACTGAGCAAGGTAAAACCATCCACCCTCTTGAATTTGGTAAATTCCTATCATTGGAGGGGACCCACCACTTTCCCAACGGCGTTATAAGGAAACATATGGTTTCCTCCTTCACCGCACACGTCAAGACTCAAGCAAGTATGCAAGTACTTACATTAACGTTATACAAAAGATAAATAGAAGTAGCAGCCCGTGGAATAATTCTTCTGAAATAGGTAATAGTAAAAAGAGATAATAGTGTTAGTAAAAGAAAAAGAAAAATAAAAATAACGGCTTTGACCAGTCGAAGAAACCTTCTGTAAATAAAATAAGTAATGAGGAAAAAACAGTTATATGATTATGTTATAATGTATATAGTAGCGGAAATAAAATAAAATATATAAAAAAAGCCAGAGAAAGTATTCCATAAACCACCGGGCAGTCCCAATGAGAATGCGTATAGCTATCGGCCCAACCGCAGACGATGCTCGAAGTCCGCGTCCTTTAGCCGGTTCCCCGATTTAGCCCCGAAGAAATGTACTTGGGAGAGAAGGAGAAGTTTTTGAAGACCTTGAGGAAAGTTGAGTGTCGGGTTACCGGAGGGGGGACGGAAGGACATCGAGACCGCACGGTTACGCCTCAGGCCAACGCATGTCCTTGGGGGAGGCGCGGGCGGATCGCGGGAAGACCGCTCCGGTGTGTGTTTGCCTGGCAATGTGCATGGACAGGGTCTATCCCACCTCTTTCTATTGGGGAACGATGATACATAACATGCACAGTTCAGTTGAGCCACCAAAGAATGGAAACCAAAACTAATCAAGAAAAATATAAAATAATAAGAGCATTTATACATGTAAAACATAATTACAGAATCAGTACAGAGTGATAATGTATCAAGCGATAGTGTCATCACTACCATCGCTCACCAAGATGACCTGTCGAGGTAAAAACATAAATCATTGTTATCAGAGACCAGAGAAGAAAAAAAAATAGTCGAACGTAATCAGTAATTTATAGGTCACATAAGTTACATTATAGATAGTTCAAAGCATATTCACTAAATAAAGAGTAATAGAGGAGGACCGAAGAAGACGGGAGCAATACGTGTAGTACCTGAAACAAAGATGAATTTAGTCTAGGTCGGCGACTCTAAGTACAGGCCATCTCTCTACCCAGGACTTGACAAACTTTTTCAAGCATTCGAAATTCTCTTTGTTCGACACAAGGTCCACATTCCACAAGGTCAAATTCCTATCAAATAGCAAGAACCTTTCGATTAAGCCTGCAAGTGTAAAAGCCGAGGGTCACTTCCGAATCTCTGTTGAATTCCTCTCAGGTTCAGCCGCCAACAACTTTATCAAAAACATATTTATTTCATCAAAAAAAATTCTAAATTCAAGGCGTACATCCCAACTTTCAATGTCACTCGAATGGGCCTCGTCAGAGGTATCTCGACCGATCTGTCCATTCCAGAAATCCTGTCTTCACCTTTAACCCCCCAACATATCGGCAATCCCATAAAAGCCAGGAGGCTAAATTACAAGGAATCATCTGAGGGCATCGTTTCCTGGAAGCCCTCCCAATCTGTAATCATCACATTCGAAGGACAATCTCTTCCCTCCCATATTTATTTATTTTTCAACTCCTTACCAGTTGGAATGTATACTTATCCCACCACTCAATGTTATAATTGCTGTCGTTTTGGTCATACCAAATCTGCATGCAGATCCCCTCCCAGACTTTTCAAATGTGGAGAAAACCACACGGCTGACCAATGTTCTCTCTCTTCACCTAAATATTTTAACTGCTCAGGCTCTCATTCCGCCATTAACTCTTCTTGAACTTGTCTTTTCTGCAGGCTTCTAAACTGTTTACGCCTGTCAAAAATCATTTTCCGAGGTTTTATCCAGTAACTCTTCATCCAACCAGTAACTCCTCCTCAACATCTTCTCGTTCAACTAAATTCATGTACAAAAACCCTATCTCTAAACCGGCTCCTGGAGACGATCAGCAACAACACAACTCACTATTCTTAAATCCCAATGGTTCACCCCTTTCAAATGCCACAAATGGGTGTGCAAACAATTATACTTCATCCTAAATGAACCATCAAAAGCTTTTTGAACAACTTTTCCAAGATAATTCTTCATTTATTCAAACTCTTATTATGCTTCTAATTGACCTTATTTCTTCTCAAAACTAATTTACCGTCCAACGCTGCTTCTGTTATTTTCACATTAAAAACATTTATTCAAAATGGCTCTTCAAGATGTCAGAATTCTTCAGTGGAATAGCCGCAGTACTATTTCTAACAAATCAAACCTTCTTAACCTATTAAATTCAAACCTCGTTTCTGTGGCTGATGTCTCGGAGACATGGTTTACTCCATCCACCCACTTTAATGTGGGAGGGTACTCCTGTCTCCGCGATGATCGCCCGGAAGGTACGGGCGGTGGTGCTGCCATATTTATTAAAAAATCCCTTCCATTTTTCCCAATAAATAATATCAAACCCCCCAATGCTGACTTTCAAATGGTTGCAGCTAAAATAAAGGACACTTCCTTTGTTTCTATCTATCTTCCCCCAACATCGCACTTCAATAAACAAGCGTGGTTGCAAATTGTCCGTCAACTAAGCCCTCCTTTCTTTTTATTGGGTGATTTTAATGCCCATTCCCCCGTCTGGGGTTCTGCTTTCTGTGATCGAGACGGTCGAAGTGTGATGGATTTCCTAGATGAATCCAACCTTTTTCTTTTGAATGACGGATCTTCTACTAGAATCTCTCGCCCCAACACAAACCCCAGTGCAGTGGATCTCTCCATATGCTCTATTAATCTGGCACCTCTCTCCTCGTGGGTGGTGTCCCCCGACCCTTGCTCCAGTGATCATTTCCCGATCACCATCACTTATCAAACTTCTTTCCATTCAGACAAGTCCCATATTTCGACAAAGATTAAAACAAAACACACCAAATGGGACGAATTTAACTCACATATGGAAAAGTTTATACAAAATTTATCCTATACCGATACATTATCTGTCAAAGATGACTACGATAACTTCAAATCAATGCTCGTAACTGCAATCAATAAATCAAATCCTCCCCCTAAAACCAAATCTCTCAAAAAACTCCCTCCAACTCCCTGGTGGGATGAGGAATGTTCCAAAGTAGTGAGAATTCGGAAAGCTAAATCTCTTTCCTATCGTCACAATATGACTATGGAGAACTATCTCATATACAAAAATGCCGAAGCCAATGCCAAAAGGGTATTGAGGTCAAAAAAAAAATCCGGGTGGTACAACTTCTGCAGTTCAGTATCTCCGAACACTCCAATTTCGGAAGTTTGGTCTATGATTCGAAGATTTCGATCCTCCTTCAGTCCAACATCTCCTCGAACTTCTCATTCTAAATGGATAGACGAGTTCTTGGACAAAATTGCCCCCCCTTCTGTACCTAACTTAGATGAAATAACTCCAATCCACAACACTCCTATGTCTGATCATTGGCTTGACTCTCCATTCACTTTAATTGAATTAAAAAATTGTTTATCAACAGTCAAGGACTCATCTCCAGGCAGAGATGGTATACCTTATAGCATTATCAAAAATAGTAATGATAATGTTCTAAATCACTTTTTATGCATCTTAAATAAAATCTTCCAGACTGGCATAATACCTGATGACTGGAGTTCTCAAATAATCATCCCAATTCTAAAATTAAACAAATCACCCAATTCTGGATCCAACTATAGGCCAATTGCTCTTTCATCCACCCTTAGTAAAATTTATGAAAAATTAATTAAAAACCGCTTAGAATTTTTTGTCGAGAGTAATCATCTTCTCTCTCCATCCCAATTTGGATTTAGGAAAAAGAAATCTACACAAGATAACCTTGCCATCATCAGCACTGATATTAATTTATCCATTTCTAACAAAGAAGTATGTCTTGCAGTCTTTATAGACATAGAAGGCGCCTTTGACAATGTTTCCATCCCAATTCTTAAAAAAAAACTTTTAGGCCTTGGCTTACCCCTCATGTTTGTCCAATCTATTATTAATCTTTTTCTCGATAGGAAAATTTTCATTGAGCTACCAGATGTTACTCCTCAGAGTAGGTCAATTTGGAAGGGTTTACCCCAAGGCGATGTATTATCCCCCTTACTGTATAATATATACACACACGATATGCATGTCACCATTCCCCCTCAAGTAAAAGTTGTTGAGTTCGCAGATGACATAGCTTTCTTCTTATCATCCAAAATCATTCCATCCGCCGTCAAATATCTTAATGAAGCCATGGATGCCCTTTGCACATGGCTTACTTTAAATGGTCTTGAACTTTCAGTACAAAAGAGTCAGTGTGTTACCTTCTCAAATCGTCATAATAACCCCCCTGTTCAAATTTTATTTAAAAACTCTCCAATCCCCAATGCTTCCGAAGTTAAATTTTTGGGAGTAACATTTGATAGGAAACTTAAATGGTCTTCCCACATTAATAATATAGTTACTAAATGTGAAAAAAAATTAAATATTATCAGATCATTGACTGGCGTTTGGTGGGGTGCTCATCCTATCTGCATTAAGTTGCTCTACAATGCACTTATTCGAAGTCATCTCGACTATGCCTGCCCACTTTTTAGTACTGCATCCAAAAATGCACTCAGTAAATTAGACAAAATTCAATCTAAGTCATTGCGAATAATAACTGGCGCGATGCAATCGTCGCCCATCAATTCCCTTCAAGTAGAATGTTCTGATCCTCCTCTTTATTTAAGGCGTCAATTATTTGCTGACAAATTTGTTCATAAATGTTTAAATTCTAAAAGTCATCAGATTATTCCCAGAGTCTCGTTGTTCAACGACTCAACACATTCATCTACAGTCAGAGCTCGAACTAAACCTCTCCCTGCCATCTGTAAAAATTTTCGCTCTCTCTCAGAGCTTCAAATTATCAAAAATGATCTTCTTCCTTTGTACAAATTAAAATATAGTCACGTCACCCTATCCCCAACGATATTAGAAGGGATCGGCATCCTTAAAAGTCATTCCAATCTCCCAGCCCGTACTGTCAATAATATGTTCAATGACATTATTTCTTCTAAATGGCCCAACTCTTCTCTTTTATTTACTGATGGCTCCAAATCTCCAGACTCTCCTAACTGTGGTATTGGTATTAACGTTTACCACAATAATTCTAATGAAAGAATATTTTATTCAATTTCAAACCAATTTTCAATATTTTCTGCCGAGTGCATTGCGATTATTGAATCTCTCAAATATATAATAAAAAATAATTTTGTACATTCTCTTGTCCTCTCTGACTCTCTCAGTTCCCTCCAAAAACTTAAAACAAGTCCTCTTCTTCATCCTGATGATCACTTTGTATGTCTTATTCGAGTATTGATAACCTCCATTCAAAGCTCTGGAAAAACTGTCACTCTGATTTGGATTCCTGGACATGTTGGCATAGTGGGTAACGATATTGCTGATTCCTTGGCAAAACAAGGAGCGTCTAACCCTACCGTTACCCTCGTAAATCATATTCCCCTGTCTGATATTTTTTCCATCATCAAAGATAGATCCCACAATGTTTGGACAGAGTATTGGAACATTGCTAGTCAATCCAAGGGTGCCCGCTACGCCTCAATACAAAGGACTATCCCATCAAAACCGTGGTTTCAAAAATTCCCCCATTTTTCCAAAAAAGAAATTTCCTTACTTATTCGTATGAGAATCGGACATTGTTCCGTTCCTTCTCACCTTTATAAAATTCATGTGCTTGACTCCCCAGATTGTACGTTCTGTGGTCTAGATGTGGGAACTTTAGATCACATATTTTTTGATTGTCCCTCTCTAAATAAATATCCTCTCTTCTATCAAGCGTTATCAAAAATTGCCTCTCCTCCATTCAACATCTCATCTCTTCTAAGTCTGAACTCTACTCCAATCTTCCATAAAATTCTGAAATTTGCACATTTAAATAAAATTAATATATAAATTCTCCTTTCCTTTTTCTGTAATTATAAATGATGGCCTAGAACACCCTTGAAGGGTGAAAGCCAGAAATAATGGAAAAAAAAAAAAAAGATTAAAACCAAGATTTACGCCCCTGATTTACGCCTCTACTGAGCGACTGGTACACACATAAATATACCAAACCACACACGGTAAACACCAAGACGAAAAAACCGTTATGCGCAGGATGGGGGAAGTATAAAACTCAGCTACTGGGCGAACGAAGTGCGTATGCACATTGTTGCATAAATGGCACAAATTTTAAATTCACCGTGAGGTAAATACTCATAGTGCGAGTGCTCGCGGGTTAAAAATCATTATAAATTTTACAGATAAACTTTAATTTTTTTTATTTATATTATCGTACATGCAGTTGACAGAGGTTCACAGTTTTTTTAATACATATATGTATATAATAATTATATAAAAATATGAGAATAATCAATAACTGCCCCTAAATGGGTTAGTACAAGTATTATGCGAACACCTCACTAAAAGAACCTGTGCTGAGGTATTCGCAAGTTTTAAATAAAGTGTTTTTTTAACGTCATAAATGAAAATATAGCATCGTCCTTGAGACCCTCAAGGAAGAGTACTGTGGTTCCAGAAGTATTGTAAATTAGGTTAACACTATGTCTATCATAATTATGATAGACATCATGTTATTTGAGTGTAGTGAAAAAAAAGAAAATACATATATGAAATAATTTTATCCAATAATAATTGTCCTAATGACAAAATATTAAGTGAACATTTTAATTGCGTGACCTAGTAAGCGACCAAGATTAACAATCGTATCGTTATACAGCCTCGCATAACAACCTTACCGCGCACCGCTTATTCCCAAAAAAGAGCGAAAATTTAAAGATGTTTGTAATGTTAGGTGGACGGTATCAATAAAATAAACATTCGCTATAAAGTTTGGTACCCTAAGTATATTTATTTTTGTGTAAATCGAAAAATAGCGACAAGCCTATCAGATTGAGATTTACGAAATAATAATGCGAAATGCGAATTAGTACAATGTATAATTGCGTAAATCGAAATTTTACAGCGTTTTCATGTACATACTTCCAAAAATCAAATATTTTTTTCGGTCTTGTGCTAAGCATATCCGACAGTCACGTTGGCTTCACTATCGCCATGGAAAAACTGAGCCAAAATGCAAGGCAGTTGCATTATTGTACATATACATATGGCAACACAATAGTCATTTATGAGAATTTTTCGAGACACTTATGATGTTTTGCCTTAACTGAGTTTTAGACACCGATACACTCATTTTCGACTACTGATATGAGACTCAGTATGAAGTGGGTATTATTATTTTAATTAAATATAATCAAATCTTATCAATAAACCTTTTTAATCCTAGAGCGAATAACTGAACTCTGATTCTTTGTTTGATAAAATATGTAATGATAAAAAAATCAATATGGTACGCTTTAGCTTCGTTAGCAGTTGGATTATTTTAGTTCCAAGAAAATATTGTTCCAATGATTTAGTATCAAAATCTAACAGAAATCATCAAGGTGCTTTCATTGAGATAGTTTTACCCGACTTCGGCTCTACTGAATGCTGTGATGAACTAAAAAAATATATATTTACATTTAACTCTCAAGGTAAGGACACACTGGACTCACGTAAATTTTCAATTTGAGAGGCGGGAATGGGTACCGCCGCGCCGGAAACCATTTATCGGATAACCAACACCCCTGCCATAATGCCATGGTCAACACACCTGCAAGTGGTTCGTTACGTTTGGTGACTAAGCAGGGGGAACAAAAGATTGTTTTTTTTTTTATTTCTCATAATAAGAGAAAAAGAGAAAAAATTTCTAACAACTAATGAAAACTTTAAAAGGATACAATGAAATAAAAAGAAAAACTTGTTATGAAGTAACCTCGTTACAATACGTAAGGCTGAAATGTTTGATAAGTAGAGCCTTTTATTTTAATAAGGAAATATTAAAAATATCAGCAACATTGGCATAAAAATTACCAATGGTGAGTATTCTATTTATAACAGAATTATATCCTGCGACAGACGTATAATTGTCACAATAATACATACTAGGGAACCTTGACCTAATGGTAGGTACATGAAAGTGAATCAACTTTAATATATCAGGGCTATCCAACTGATGATTTACAATTTTGTATAAAAATATGAGATCAAAAATTTTTATTCTGTCACTTATATTCGACAATTTCAATGAGTGTAATAAAAAGTCATAATTTATTGATTCTAAAGGGATTCCAAGTCGAAAATTAATACACCTCAAAAACTTGCGTTGAACTTTTTCAATGATATTAATGTGATTATTAAAGACAGGTGACCAAATCGTAGAGTTATATTTTAGAATGCTTCTAACGAGAGATGTGAACAGAATTTTGAATGTGTGAATATTTTTTAAATCTTTGGAAATCCTTAAAATAAAACCTAACATTTTCATAGCCCTGTTGGCTATAGAAGTTACATGAGATACAAAGCAGAGTTTCTGGTCAAAAATGATGCCTAGGTCAAGTATTTCGACTACAGAGATTAAGTCTACATTACAGAGTGCATAATTATATATTATTGGGCGGTTAATTTTGTAGAACCACATAACTTGGCATTTGTTAATATTTAGCTGAAGTTTATTACCTGAACACCATTTGAAAAAGTTATTGAGATTCTCTTGCACGATTATGCAATCGTGCACATCATTAATGACTTTAAACAGTTTCATATCGTCGGCAAAGAGTAAAACTTCGATATCATGGAAAATGCTAGTAACGTCATTGATGAATAGGAAAAATAATAAAGGTCCCAGGTGAGAACCTTGCGGCACACCGCTGGAAGCAATAAATTCGTGGGATAAACAGTCATTGATCTTTACAAAGAGTAACCTATCAGATAAGTAGCTGATCAACCAAGCCAAAAAATTACCACTTATCCCTAATTTTTTTAGTTTATTTATTAATATTTTGTGGCAGACCTTATCGAAAGCCTTCGAAAAATCAGTATAAATGGATATATTCAGTATATATTCATAGTCTTACGGTGTATGTACGGACGCAAACAATTAATTCATCTTAATATTTTAAAGTTTACCTTAAAAAACTGTTTTTTTCCTAAAATAATTAACCAGCACCATCTACGAAAAAGCAGATTATGAATTCTTTATAGTGTCACCTTAATACATAATGTCAAACTTCTAACATTTAAAATCGATTTTAACCGTTCGGAAAAGGTAATTTAAAAAAAAATCTAAACGAAACACGAGAAATATTCCATATATCAATCAAAAGGTAAAAAAAAGATTTTTCCCTTCATCATTATTTTTTTGTCACAGATTATTGTAAAGTATATTGTAATGTTTTTTTTTTACATTAGTTCCACACAGGAGGCTCTGAGGAAAATACTTCCCCTCAGGGCGTATGTCATCTTTGGGGATGCTGTGTGGAGGAACTTTTTAGGAAAGGAAAGAGAGGAATTTCTGGGAAGGAAAAGGGAATGAGGGGTGGGTAGGAATCTGGGGGTCAGTGTGTCTAGGAGTGACGGACGTGTGAATCCATCCTTCCCACTGCCGTGGAAGGCGGTGTTCCGAGAGAGTAGGTACAGCTGGAGAAGTCAAAGGGACTCCCTCTCAAGCATTCTCTCACGATCCGGCCTGCCACGCAGAAGGTGGGCAGACGCATCCGTTGCCAAAACCCGGACAAACCTCACCCCATGAACCCGGGTACCCCTGCTAAGTCACCACACATAGCGGACCACTTGGGGTGATTTGTCGCACAGGTGTTGGTTATTCAATAAATGGTTCCTGGTGCGGCGGTACACATACCCGCCTCCCAAATTGTAAAAAGTATTACAATGGCTTCATAGTTGGAATGCTATCGTGCCGCGACTCCTTAGCGTGCCAGGGGGTAAAATTCCAGTCGTCCGCCGCACGACGCGACGCTATCATCATTTTCTTAATAACATGCTTATTTTCTACAAAATATTTTGTTTGTTAATTTTACCACCTTACGAGACATTTTAAAAAATTATTTAAAAAAAATGATGTTTGTTGTATGTATGTTCCCAGGGATATCATTTTTTTATCTTTACTGTTTAAAAATATAAATTCAATAAAGAACTACGAAAACCTACTCAGATTTCATTGCATTTCCCGGTAAAACTGAATAAGTGTTCTCCACAATAAAAATAAATTGTATTTGTTTTTCTTAAAAGAAAATACAACACGGCTATGAAAATCTGAAATATTTTTGACTTTCACCAATATAAAAATTAAAAAATCAGAATAATATTTTTTCACGTTTTATATCCTTTTCAGGTGAATAAAAAATATTTCATCGTGCCATTGTGTTACAAAATACAATAAAACCGGGGAAATTTGGTGAACTACTAGCGAATTCGTCGGCACACTAAGGATACAAACGAAAAGAAATCCACGGTGGATTTCTGTGCACACTTAGGTTTAACCACGGCTTTACATAAATATAGAACGGATAAAACAACCCGATTCAGATGGTTAAAAATCCCTACAAAAGAGTCATCATCATCCTTAGTTTTAAAGTGGTTACAAAACAACTAATTCGTTTAACTTATATGTGTATAAATTAATCACTTTAAAAATGAGTACAAAATTTGTTACTTGCTTGTGAAAACCGTACGTAAAAATGTACCATTGGTTAAGAAAACCAGTCAATTAGGTTACTGTTTAAGAAAACTATTAAAATAGGTATCGGTTTGAAAGCCATTCAAGCGTGTCATTGGATAATAAAACTATTAATATAGGTCTCTGGTTAAGGAAACATTAAAATAGGTCACTGTTTAATAAAACTATTAAAAAGGTCACTGAATAAGAAAAAATTAAAAATAGGTCACTAGTTCAGAAAATCATTAAAATAGGTCACTGTCATAACCTGAGGGAGCCAGGAGAAGCACCAACATCAGTGCGGCTGGGAACAGCCTCATGGTTGTAGCACTTGACAGACAAACTTTCACGGCCACTTTAAACCTGACAATAACTCGCGTCACGTACAAGTCATCTGCTTTTATTGATTGTAAAATCCCTTTATCGCTCGTTTTCACATCACTTTATCAGCGGAAGAGATAATACATCCTTCGGATATCGGCAGTTCTCGTTTTACTAGGTGAGTATGGAGACCGTCGCTTGAGAATCTTTATTGTATAATTGCTCCTGACACCTCTGCCAAATGGTTTACCAGCTTAGAGTACTGTACTATACTCCCTACTATACTCCCTCTCAATTTGCTACGCGCGTTGAGTGGATGGCGCCCGGATTTGGATTCGCGGGGGAGGTTTGTTCGGGTCTTTGCGACGAATTTACGCCGGTCCAGTAGCGCAGTGGTCCCCAACCCCCGGGCTGTAGGCCAAATGGTACTGGGCCGCGCAAGGGCCTGCTTAAAATCAAAATTACTTAAAAAAATTGAACATACACAATAAAAAATTAAATAATTATACACAAAAAAATACAGTGGAACCTCTCATGACGAGCACCTTCCGTAACGAGTAATTCGCATAACGAGCAAAACAGATTTTGAAAAAAAAATGCCTTCCTTTTCGCATAACGAGCGACATTTCGAATAAATCAAAAATAAGTCCCATCTTCACATCCCTCACTTGTGAGCCGGGACTCATTGCACTAGCACATTAGTATCGCATGTGCTCATACATTTTTCCAAATTTTTTGGTTTTTTGAAATTTGTATTTTTTTTCATTATTTGTAAAATTTCGGAATACGAAAAAAGTTTTTCTCCCAGTGAGTCAGCATGTGGATTTTAAATTGTCACTTTCGAGAACACGCAGTCGGAACATGATTAAGTTTTTTCCCCACTGTGAGACGGCTTGTGGACTTTTAAATGTTCCTTTCGAGAACATGAATAGTTGCAGTTTCTTAAATTTTAGGTGTAGATTAAAACGGTAGACTTCCCGCATACAAATTCACTCTTAAATTAAAACCCGTTTCGAGAAAAGCTTTGAGAAAAATCATCTTGATGAGCGAAACCCCCTCCCCCACTGGGCCGCGGTTAAACTATCGTATCGGTATCGGTTCGTGGTGATAAAAAGGTTGGGGACCACTGCAGTAGCGGTTCAGACCGGAAGACGTGGTTGATGGAGACCTTTTACTACTGGTTACCACTGTCCGGGCCGTATAGTTTTGAAGTAAATACGTAATTAATTAATAAATATATTTAACTATTTCTATAAATGCTATGTTCCACTCTTATACCGCGAAAATTTGGGGGTGGTTATTCGTGAAAATGTAAGAAAAAAAATTTAAACTAAGCGTTTTAAATTAGCAAAAATATTGTTTACTTTAATTGTTCGCATAACTTAACTGCCAGCCTCACATTTCAAATTTTAAATGACCGAGTAGGGAGAAATAGTATTTGTAAAGGTGTGTTCGAATTTTGAACATCTGGCTGTCATCACTTATTGCTGTAGAAAAAAATTATCTTTTCTATTATTTTAACTAATATTTTTATGTTTTATGGTCATTAAATTAAAAGTATAGTGTGTTGTTCCTTGAGGATTCTTCTCCACTCTGATCTTCCAGGAGTCACTTTTCGTTGCTGATTTCCAGATATTTATAACCTTTTTTATTTCTGTCACTTTCTATACATTTTTTTTTTTTGTAATTTTGTGAACAATGGAGGAGGATTTCCCTTCCGGACACCCTAAAAAGCCCCCAGATCCTCCTCCTTTCCCCACAGATGGTGAAAATATAGTAATTTCGGACAGTGAATCTATCATTCTGACTACCAAAAAAAGGAAGTTTATTCCCTCTTCCTCAATAAAGCATGACTCCCCTTCTTCTTCTCAGTCTTCACCTGCTCTTCCTCAATCTCCTCCTACAAACTTTTATTCTCATCATTCCTGTGGCCCGTATGAACGGGCCACAGGAATTTTTGTGTACGCTCGAAAAACTGAGCAAGGTAAAACCATCCACCCTCTTGAATTTGGTAAATTCCTATCATTGGAGGGGACCCACCACTTTCCCAACGGCGTTATAAGGAAACATATGGTTTCCTCCTTCACCGCACACGTCAAGACTCAAGCAAGTATGCAAGTACTTACATTAACGTTATACAAAAGATAAATAGAAGTAGCAGCCCGTGGAATAATTCTTCTGAAATAGGTAATAGTAAAAAGAGATAATAGTGTTAGTAAAAGAAAAAGAAAAATAAAAATAACGGCTTTGACCAGTCGAAGAAACCTTCTGTAAATAAAATAAGTAATGAGGAAAAAACAGTTATATGATTATGTTATAATGCATATAGTAGCGGAAATAAAATAAAATATATAAAAAAAGCCAGAGAAAGTATTCCATAAACCACCGGGCAGTCCCAATGAGAATGCGTATAGCTATCGGCCCAACCGCAGACGATGCTCGAAGTCCGCGTCCTTTAGCCGGTTCCCCGATTTAGCCCCGAAGAAATGTACTTGGGAGAGAAGGAGAAGTTTTTGAAGACCTTGAGGAAAGTTGAGCGTCGGGTTACCGGAGGGGGGACGGAAGGACATCGAGACCGCACGGTTACGCCTCAGGCCAACGCATGTCCTTGGGGGAGGCGCGGACGGATCGCGGGAAGACCGCTCCGGTGTGTGTTTGCCTGGCAATGTGCATGGACAGGGTCTATCCCACCCCTTTCTATTGGGGAACGATGATACATAACATGCACAGTTCAGTTGAGCCACCAAAGAATGGAAACCAAAACTAATCAAGAAAAATATAAAATAATAAGAGCATTTATACATGTAAAACATAATTACAGAATCAGTACAGAGTGATAATGTATCAAGCGATAGTGTCATCACTACCATCGCTCACCAAGATGACCTGTCGAGGTAAAAACATAAATCATTGTTATCAGAGACCAGAGAAGAAAAAAAAATAGTCGAACGTAATCAGTAATTTATAGGTCACATAAGTTACATTATAGATAGTTCAAAGCATATTCACTAAATAAAGAGTAATAGAGGAGGACCGAAGAAAACGGGAGCAATACGTGTAGTACCTGAAACAAAGATGAATTTAGTCTAGGTCGGCGACTCTAAGTACAGGCCATCTCTCTACCCAGGACTTGACAAACTTTTTCAAGCATTCGAAATTCTCTTTGTTCGACACAAGGTCCACATTCCACAAGGTCAAATTCCTATCAAATAGCAAGAACCTTTCGATTAAGCCTGCAAGTGTAAAAGCCGAGGGTCACTTCCGAATCTCTGTTGAATTCCTCTCAGGTTCAGCCGCCAACAAGTTTATCAAAAACATATTTATTTCATCAAAAAAAATTCTAAATTCAAGGCGTACATCCCAACTTTCAATGTCACTCGAATGGGCCTCGTCAGAGGTATCTCGACCGATCTGTCCATTCCAGAAATCCTGTCTTCACCTTTAACCCCCCAACATATCGGCAATCCCATAAAAGCCAGGAGGCTAAATTACAAGGAATCATCTGAGGGCATCGTTTCCTGGAAGCCCTACCAATCTGTAATCATCACATTCGAAGGACAATCTCTTCCCTCCCATATTTATTTATTTTTCAACTCCTTACCAGTTGGAATGTATACTTATCCCACCACTCAATGTTATAATTGCTGTCGTTTTGGTCATACCAAATCTGCATGCAGATCCCATCCCAGACTTTTCAAATGTGGAGAAAACCACACGGCTGACCAATGTTCTCTCTCTTCACCTAAATATTTTAACTGCTCAGGCTCTCATTCCGCCATTAACTCTTCTTGAACTTGTCTTTTCTGCAGGCTTCTAAACTGTTTACGCCTGTCAAAAATCATTTTCCGAGGTTTTATCCAGTAACTCTTCATCCAACCAGTAACTCCTCCTCAACATCTTCTCGTTCAACTAAATTCATGTACAAAAACCCTATCTCTAAACCGGCTCCTGGATACGATCAGCAACAACACAACTCACTTTTCTTAAATCCCAATGGTTCACTCCTTTCAAATGCCACAAATGGGTGTGCAAACAATTATACTTCATCCTAAATGAACCATCAAAAGCTTTCTGAACAACTTTTCCAAGATAATTCTTCATTTATTCAAACTCTTATTATGCTTCTAATTGACCTTATTTCTTCTCAAAACTAATTTACCGTCCAACGCTGCTTCTGTTATTTTCACATTAAAAACATTTATTCAAAATGGCTCTTCAAGATGTCAGAATTCTTCAGTGGAATAGCCGCAGTACTATTTCTAACAAATCAAACCTTCTTAACCTATTAAATTCAAACCTCGTTTCTGTGGCTGATTTCTCGGAGACATGGTTTACTCCATCCACCCACTTTAATGTGGGAGCCCGGAAGGTACGGGCGGTGGTGCGGTGCTGCCCTTTTTATTAAAAAATCCATACCGTTTTTCCCAATAAATAATATCAAACCTCCCAATGCTGACTTTTAAATGGTTGTAGCTAAAATAAAGGATACTTCCGTTGTTTCTATCTATCTTTCCCCAACATCGCACTTCAATAAACAAGCGTGATTGCAAATTGTCCGCCAACTAGGCCCTCCTTTCTTTTTATTGGGCGATTTTAATGCCGATTCACCTGTCTGGGATTCTGCTTTCTCTGATCGAGTTGGTCGAAGTGTGATGGATTTCCTAGATAAATCCAACCCTTTTCTTTTGAATGACGGATCACCTACTAGAATCTCTCGCCCTGACACAAACCCCAGTGCAGTGGATCTATCCATATGCTTACTAATCTGGCACCTCTCTCCTCGTGGGTGGTGTCCCCCGACCCTTGCTCCAGTAATCATTTCCCAATCACCATTACTTATCTACCTTCTTTCCATTTAGACAAGTCTCATATTTCGACAAAGATTAAAACAAAACACACCAATTGGGATGAATTTAACTCGAATATGGATAAGTTTATACAAAATTTACCCTCTACCGATAAATTATCTGTCTAAGATAATTCGGATAACTTCAAATCAATGCTCATAGCTGCAATTAATTACTCAAATCCTCCCCCTAAAACCAAATCTCTCAAAAAACTTCTTCCGTCTCCCTGGTGGGATGAGGAATGTTCCAAGGTAGTGAGAATTTGGAAAGCCAAATCTCTTTCCTATCGTCACAATATGACTATGGAGAACTATCTTATATACAAAAATGCTGAAACCAATTCCAAAAGGGTATTGAGGTCAAAAAAAAGATCCTGATGGTACAACTTCTCCAGTTCAGTATCTCCGAACACTCTAATTTCGGAAGTTTGGTCTATGATACAAAGATTTCGATCCTCCTTCAGTTCAACATCTTCTCGAGCGTCTCATTCCAAATGGATAGATGAGTTCTTGGACAAAATTGCCCCCCTTCTGAACCTAACTTAGATTAAATAACTCCCATCCACAACACTCCTATGTCTGATACTTGGCTGGACTTTCCATTCACTTTAATTTAATTAAAAAAATGTTTTTCAACAGTCAAAGACTCATCTCCAGGCAGAGACGGTATACCTTATAGCATTATCAAAAATAATAATGACAATTTTCTAAATCACTTCTTAAGCATCTTAACTAAAATCTTCCACCAATGCCTGATGACTGGAGTTCTTAAATAATCATCCCAATTCTAAAATCAAACAAATCACCCAATTCTGGATCCAACTATAGGCCAATTGCTCCTTTATCCACCCTTAGTAAAATTTATGAAAATTAATTAAAAACCGGTTAGAATTTTTTGTCGAGAGTAATCAAAATCAAAATCATTTATTGTACAAAATTTACATTTAGTACAAAAGGTATAACTTATAGGTACCTATATCCTATTTCTTCCAGTTAACCTAACATGTTATGCAGATATGAACACAAATGAAATATAAATATAAAAGTGGTGTAATACAAAGTGAATTTGTTTTAATTTATTATATAAATATAAAAACAGTTGTACCTATGTGAGGTATTCACTTAATGTGTAATGAGACCTGTTCAGAAGGAATGTTTTTAGTGATGACTTAAATCTGAGTGTATCTTGTATTTGTTTAATATCATGTGGAAGGTTGTTGTATACTTTAATGGCCATGTAAAAGGGTCCTTTTTGGAAAATTGTTTTGTTTGCTTTTGGTATTAACAATTTTTCTGTAAACCATGTAGCGTGTTTATGTGTAGAGTTTTTTTGTGGAATCTTTTCTGGAGATGATCGCACTAACATGCATAACTCCATTATATATATGTCGGTGACTGTAAGAATTTTCAAATTTTTAAATATAGGTCTACATGAATCCCGATTAGCAGAGTTTGTCATTTTTCTTATACATCTTTTTTGGATGATATAAACATCTTTGGCGTTTACTGAGTTTCCCCAAAAGATAATTCGGTATTTTATTATTGAATATACATAACCATAGTATGCGGACATTACCAATTCGATGTTTAATATATTTTTCAGTGTACCCAGAACAAAAGAAAAGCTACTGATTTTGGCTACTATTTTGGATACATGTTCTTTCCAGTTTATATTTGCATCTAGTTGTATTCCCAGCAGTGAACAAGTTTGGGCAGGTTCGATAATATTATTATTGAAGTTTACATTTATGTTTATAGGTGTAGCTTGCACTGGACAAAATTGTAAAACTTGAGTTTTGTTAGTGTTCAGTGACAGATTTTGTGATAACAGCCAATTTGCTATTGATTGACAAGTCTCGTTAATATGTTTATTAAATTCGTCAACTTCTTCATTACATTCAAACAACAAAGCAGTGTCATCAGCAAACATTGAACATTCTGTGCCAGCAATAATTGGAAGTCTTTATCTTCTCTCTCCATCTCAATTTGGATTTAGTAAAAAAAATCTACGCAAGATAACCTTGCCATCATCAGCACTGATATTAATTTATCCATTTCTAAAAAAAAAGTATGTCTTGCAGTCTTTACAGATATAGATGGCGCCTTTGACAATTTTTCCATCCCAATTCTTAAAAAAACTTTTAGGCCTTGGCTTACTCCTCATGTTTGTCCAATCTACTATTGATCTATTTCTCGATAGGAAAATTTTCATTGAGCTACCAGATGTTACTCCCCAGAGTAGGTCAATTTGGAAGGGTTTACCCCAAGGCGATGTATTTTCTCCCTGACTGTATAATATATACACACACGATATGCATGTCACTATTTCCCCTCAAGTAAAAGTTATTGAGTTCGCAGATGACATAGCTTTCTTCTTATCATCCAAAATCATCCCACCGCCGTCAAATATCATAATAAAGTCATGGATGCCCTTTGCACATGGCACACTTTAAATAGTCTTGAACTTTCAGCCCAAAAGAGTCAGTGTGTTACTCTAAAAACTCAAAACACTAAAAACACTGCAATACCCAACGCCTCTGCAGTTAAATTTTTGGGAGTAACATTTGATAGGAAACTTAAGTGGTCTTCATATATTCATAATATAGTTCCTAAATGTGAAAAAAATTAAATATCATCAGATCATTGGCTGGCGTTTGGTGGGGTGCACACCCTACCTGCATTAATTTACTTTATAATGCACTTATTTTTATTTTTTTTATTTTATATTTTATTAACGCCCTAGTGGGCTTTTACAAGAAAAGAAGCAAATATATAATAAACAATATTAATTACATGTATTACATAAACAATAAAACAGAATAAATATGAATGCAATCGACTCGTTAGGTAAAGAATATTACAACATAAAAAAGAAATTAAATGAGATAGTACAAGTTGTACTTACAAAAAACTAAAACAATTCAGCTTTAAATATTTATACATATTATTAACAATAATAATAAGACCTGACATAGAACAAAGTGTTAATAGAACTGCATATTCAAAGCCATCTCGACTGTGCCCGCCCACTTTTTAGTACTGCATCCAAAAATGCACTCAGTAAATTAGACAAAATTCAATCGAAGTCATTGCGTTGCGAATAATAACTGGAGCGATGCAATTGTCGCCCATCAATTCCCTTCAAGTAGAATGTTCTGATCCTCCACTTTATTTAAGGCGTCAACTATTTGCTGACAAATTTGTTCTTAAATGTTTAAATTTTAAAAGTCATCCGGTTATTCCCAGAGTCTCGTTGTTGAACGACTCAACACATTCATCTACAATCAGAGCTCGAACTAAACCTCTCCCTGCCATCTGTAAAATTTTCGCTCTCTATCAGAGCTTCAAATTATCAAAAATTATCTTTTTCCTTTGTACAAATTACAATACAGTCACGTCACCCTATCCCCAACGATTTTAGAAGGGATCGGCATCCTTAAAAGTCATTCCAATCTCCCAGCCCTTACTGTCAATAATATGTTCAATGACATTATTTCTTCTAAATGACCCAACTCTTCTCTTTTATTTACTGATGGCTCCAAATTGGTTTAAATACAAAATCCATCGTGTCAGTCGACCACTGTACATCTTCCAGCTCTTCAAAAATGCCAATGCTTGATGATCTGTTCTAATTATCAAATTTACCCCTCTTAAATATGTCTCAAATTTATGTAAAGCATATATTATCACCCATAACTCTTTTTCTGACGCGGTCCATTTCAACTCCAGTCCCCTTAAAGTTTTGCTAATAAATCCAATAACGTGGTGATTTCCTTCCTCATCCAACTGGTATAACTCTCCCTCTATCGCAAATCCTGATCTGTCTGTCTGTAAGTAGTACTTACTATTTGGATCATGATGATGTAATATAACTGTCTCTAAAAATAATGTTTTTACCTTCTTGAATGCACGCTGCTCTGAGTCACCCCATCTTCAAGTTCTATTTTTCTGAAGTAAATCACACAAAACCCGTGTTGTTTCCCCATATTTATTAAAGCAAAGTCCAAAGAAAGCTCTAACTTGTTTTATTGTCTTGGGCACCGGAAAATTTTTAATCGCGTCTATTTTATCCGGATCCATTTGTGTTATGTTAAATGGGGATGCTAGACTCCACCTTGCGAGGGATTTAACACTAACAATGTCTCTCTCGCAAAAATAAAGTTGGTTGTTTTCAGGTGGAAAAAATATAACAAGCAGTAATTGTTGAATGAAACACTAGTATATATTGAATTATTTGGCAGGTATTTTATAAGCCGACATAGCTCAGTGGTCAGAGCATCCGACCGGCAATCAGAAGGACACGGGTTCAAGTCCCGTTGGCGGCAAGTATGTTTTCTCGGAAGATTTTTTAATGTAAATGAGTGTTTCAGGCTGACAATTATTGCTTATAATAATTGTTACAAATTAAAATGTATTACCCTCCACGCAGCATCCCCAAAGATGAGATAGGCCCTGAGGGAAATTATTTTAGTCTCCTGTGTAGAGCTATTTAAAAAAAAAAAGAAACAACAAAAACGCCATCACTAAGTGTTAGCGAACACTAAGTGTTAGCGCTAATTTATCATTGGCAGCGCTCGGCGGATGATTTTTGTGTTTATTTGGGAATGAACATGTTACGCCATGGCAATTATTGTTCCCCCGCTCTACCCTTCCCGCTTCAAGGTCAGTTTGCTATAACCTGTGTAGTAGTAGTATCATATTGGTTTTTTTTCCGAGGTGTAGAGAACTCAATCTCTATTTCTCGAGAACTGAGGGTGTAAATGTACCAGGGGGATGGTTTTTTTCTACCCGAAGTGTGGGCTGCCTATGGCAACTTATAGGGCTTTAATACTATATTTTTTGTATTATTATTATATATTTTTTGTCTGTAGGTATTTTTGATTTATGTATTAATTTTTTGATTTGTGTTGATTTTTGATTTGTAATACTATATTTTTTGTATTTTTGGTTGCATTTTGTGTTTTTTATTTGAGTCCACACTTCAAGGGGGGAAGGTAATGGAGATGGGATAGGGGAAGGTCGGATTCTCGTCGGGTCTTAGACGCCCGAGACAAGCTATACTGGGGTTTGGGTGTATAGGAAGTTTTGCATAAAAAGTTTTGGCCAATTCTACCATATGTTTTTTAAGGGGTGGGACATTTGTATCGGAGTTAATAATTGAGTTTCGGACAAACCAGGGGCTTTTTGTAAATGTTCTAAGTGTAACATTTTGGCACGATTCGAGTCGTTTGGTATTTCCTGTACCCCATATGGGCGATGCGTATGTGATGGTGGGTCGGATTTGTGATTTGTATATGAGCAGTTTGTTTTGAATTGATGTTTTTGAATTTGAATGAAGAGAAGGGGTGTAAAGAGCCGGATATTTTCTTTGCTTTGGTCAGTGTGTTTTTAATGTGTGGTTTCCAATTTAGTCTGTGGGGAACCTTACTTCAAGACGTCGATTATACTTAATTAACTCCAAAGGAAGGATTTTGTGTTCGGTGAAGCAATAAAAGAGTTCTCCACGTTTTATAATTTATTTAGTCTTTGCCAGACACATTTACACTTTTAGAAATCGCGGGTAGAAATGGAAATGTGATTCTTAATTTATAATTTAGCCACGTGTTCTCGAGACGGGTCCCGTAACTGGAATGACGTAGGTCGCTTCCGTTGGAGCGGTGTTAGCTCGGACTACATTGGTCACGTGACCAATGTTGCCAAGACAACAGTTTAAACGGTAATAATCGGTACTTAATCGCATTTCCATAGCCTCCCCTCCAGTGCTAACGATAAACATGAACAAATGGAAAATCGTTAAGAGGAATTATACAACTGATGCTAATCCTATTTTGACTGAGGCATCTTCAGTCAAAACAAGAATAGCCTCCAATGTGTTCGGAAAATTGTGAGAGTTACACGAGCAGAGTAGAATGAGTAGTTATTTTCTGGAGTAGACTGCTGTTATATTTTGAAGAACACATTGGAAGGTATTAAAGGTTTAACCAAAAATTTTAAGCCGAAAATCTTAATATTAATAAATGAAATCATAAAATTAAGTGTGTAACAATGAAACGTAATGTTGAGATTACTAGACTATTGTATTCTATACCATTTTATTAGTTGCTGAAATCAGTTAATTCTTAGGTGTGAGTATTTACAAGTTAGTTTTAAATAATGTTTTAAAACTTGTCAAGTTCAATGAACTCTTTACTTTATTTACAGTGTTTGACGCATCGACGAACTAGGTGTTCGGAGCATTGGTGTACATAATATAGCGTGGTACATGGAATTTGAGATATGATTCCAGCTGATTGTTGTGGTACACGGATTTCAAGGTTTTGATTCCAGTTGGTTGTTTTTCAATTAATGTATGAACATTGAAATTTGTAGCCTCAATGAACTATGTTCAGAGCTAGTAGAATTATTTTACCAAGAGTGCGTAATTAGTAGCGCTGGTTGTAAAATCAATGTACATTGATTGTGTAAAAAAAATTATTTAAGACTATGACTTAAATTAACCTTAAAATAACATTATACATGTTTAAAAAATCGCATATGTATAGTTGAAAGTTGTAATTCACTTGAGAAACATTTCGATGGTAGGCTGTATATAGCGGAATGCTGTATTTACATAGGTTATATTGAAATAGAAAACTATAGTAGAAGGTATGTTTTATAATAAGCTATATCTAGTGTAAGAAATATTTAAATTGATACATAAGTAGATCTGGTAGAGTTTTCTTCTTCAAAGTATTATATTGTTTGGAGCCCTAGTTAGGCGTTCATCATAACATTATAAATAATAAAGGTTTATGCTAATCTGTAGCAAAAAATTACGATTTTTAAGTCAAAGAAGCTGCGCATCGTCCTCAGTACGTAAAAGTGTGTTTTTTGTTGACGTAAGTCGAATAACCACGTTCCTTTACGTACGTAAGACAAAGTGGGTTTAACTTGTAAGTATATAAACATGAAAGAAAAAAGTATATTTAAAAATAAATAATTTCAACCACATGATTCACTGGATGTATAAAAGTGCCGTGTACATCCAGGGAAGCATGGTTAAAAAACTAAAATGCATAAATAACAATGTTTACCATGTGGTAAAGAGTTACCTACTATGTACATAGTTTGTAGAGTAGATAGTGTGTACATTGGTACATAATATATAATATGATGATTTATATTAATTGTGCGGAAAGTTGATTACAATTGCTATTACAATAATGCTGTAATACATGTAGTAACGCATAAATGCGGTTGTATGATGTGAATTTTACATTTTTAATTATAACATTTTTTAAGAAAAAAATTGTTTTACTAGTAAAAAACACAGTGGTGCTTGTAGTACCTTTGAAGTGCACAAATTATGCAGTTGAATGATGAAAAGTTTTCATCTAATTAGAAATGATTTAACATTGCGATAACATGATTAAAATGTTATGTTTTTTAAAATGCATGAGTTATGCAGTTAAATGATGAATTGTTTCATCGTATTGAAGGTGTTTCACACTTGTGAATACACAATAATGATCTAAGTTTTAGATTATGTTAATTGACAATTTACAATATTAAAGGTAGGATTTCCATAAAAAAATCTGTGCATTTTAATATTGTGTTATTCGCAGTATTTTAAAGAAATGTATACTTTATGAATATGGTTTGCAATAGAAAGCTAGGCGAAATTTATAATTTAATTTCTATCATGAGTTATGAATGAGAAAAATGCCAAATAAAAATGTCTTTTTGTGCGTTATTCCGTTCCAAGGCGCTTTGGAAAATGTACCTGCCGACCTGAACGCGTTATGATCTTGGTTATCGGTGTAACGGGAACTGGTGGGTGTATAGTGACATTTTCTTCAACCGGAACGAAAGCAGGCTTGAGTCGGTCTATGGAGACGCGTTTGGATTTGCCTTTTATCGATATGACAAATGTTTTGTCATCACGTTGTTCTACCTTGTAAGGACCCTCGTATGGATTCTGTAGGGGTCTTCTTACGCTATCTGTTCTCAGGAAAACATGAGTGGCGACAGGTAAGTCCTTGTGCACAAAAAAAATTTTTACGCTGTGATTGCTGGCAGGGGTCGACTTGATACTTTCAAACTTTCTTTGTAGACGTCCTACATACGTATCGGGTTCCTCGCGAGGAGTTTCTGAGAAGAAGTCGCAGGGAAGCCTTAATATCCTGCCATACGTAAGTTCTGCGGTGGAGCATTTTAGGTCCTCACGCACTGTAGCTCTCAAACCGAGAAGTATTAGTGGGAGGTTCTCAACCCAGTTCTGTTCTCCACATGCAATTAGAGAAGATTTTAAAGTGCGATGCCATCTTTCTATAATATCGTTCGCTTGAGGATGGTATGCAGTGATTCTTTGAAGAGTTTTTTGCAGAGACAACTCTCGAACTGTCGTCCTTGGTCAGTGGTGATGCTGTCAGGTGTTCCGTGACAAGCAATCCAATGCGTAATCAATGCTGCGGCTACGGTTTCGGCTGACATATTCTTCAGGGGGATTGCTTCGGGCCATCGAGTGAACCTATCGATCATAGTTAGTATATATTGGTAATCGTTGCATAGCGGTAGTGGTCCAACTAAGTCGATGTGAATGTTACGGAATCTATTCTCTGGTAATATGTACGTTGCTAGAGGTGCGACCGTATGTTTTGATACCTTAGCTTTTTGACAAGGTATACATTGTTTGACGAAGCTCTTGATGTATTTCGCCATGTAGGGCCAAACAAATCTTTGTTTTACCGTATTTGTAGTTCCCAAGATACCAGGGTGGCAAACAATATGTATGCTTGCTATGATTTGTTGTCGCATGCTGGGTGGAACAAGTGGTCTAACATGACCTGTTGAAATATCACACCACAATCGAGTGTCAGTGCCAGGGATCACCATTTGACGTAGAGCAAGGGTGCTGCCATCGTTTGCCTTGAATTGTCCGTCAGGTTGGCATTGCTCTAACCGCATTTGCTCGAAGTCAATTACAGTGGGACAGTTGATCTCATCGATGCGAGATAGGGTGTCCGCGGCTACGTTCTCTTTTCCAGAGACATACCTGATGTCGTTTGAAAATTGCGCTATGTAATCAAGCTGTCTCTCTTGCCGGGGAGAGCTAGACGCGCGTTTTTTGTTTAATGCGAAAGTGATTGGCTTATGGTCTGTGTAAATGCTGAAATGACGGCCTTCGATGTGATTTCTAAAGTATTTCACGGATTCATAAACGGCGGTAAGTTCGCGGTCAAAAGTGCTGTATTTCTGTTGAGCAGGGGTGAACTTTTTGGAGAAGAATCCTAGCGGTTCCCAGGTGTTTCCTTTTGATTGTTGCAATGAAGAGCCCAATGCTTTGTCACTGGCGTCGACCATCATTGCAAGCTTTGCGTTTGGATCCGGGTGCGCAAGAATAGCTGCGTTTGCTAGTTGTTGTTTGCATTCTTCAAACGCCTTTGTCTGCTCCTGGTTCCAGTTGAGAATCCTCTTGTCATTCTTTTTGTAACCGGCAATACTGTCGTATAAAATTGCTTGGGTGTTGATTGAATTTGGTAGGAACCTGCGGTAGTAGTTCAACATACCTAAAAAGCGACGTAGTTCTTTCGCGGTTTTAAGTAGTGGGAATTCTGTCACTGCTTTGATTTTGTCCTTGATTGGAGTCATGCCCTCTGGAGTTATTGTGTGTCCGAGGAAGTTCACTGTTGCGGTTCCTAATTGACATTTCTGGATGTAGTCGTTTAAGAAGCAAATCTAGATGTTTTTTTATGTTCCTCCTCGTCAGCGGAAGCTATCAGGATGTCATCTAAGTAAACGAAACAGAAATCTAGATATCTTGTTATTGCATGCATAAATCGTTGAAAACTCTGAGCTGCGTTTGTTAGTCCAAATTGCATGGAGGTGAATTCAAACAATCCGAACGGTGTGATGATGGCCGTTTTAGGGATGTCCTCAGGTTCAACGGGTATCTGATGATAAGCGCGCGTTAAATCGATGGTTGAAAAAATCTTCGCTTTTGCCAGTTTATGGGCGAAGTCTTGAAGTTGAGCTATGGGATATTTATCATGGACCGTTTTTGAGTTTAAGATTCTGTAGTCGCCACACGGACGCCATTCGCCGTTGGCTTCTTTACCATGTGTAAAGGGTTGGCCCAGTTGCTTTTAGAAGGACGGCAAATCCCTTGTTCCATCATGTACTTAAATTCACGCTTGGCTGCCTCAAGGAGCGCTGGTGCTAATCTGCGTGCACGTTCAGATACTGGAGGGCCTTTGGTTTCTATGCAATGAGTCACAGAATGTTTAATTGCATCCGGTGTCTGCATGGTAGGCCTTGTCAACATGGGGTATTTCTTTAAAATGTCGAGATACTTTTGAGAAGAGGAAATTGTGGCGATGCCCGATAATGGTCCTCTGTAGGAAGCTCCTCTAATTTTTAATCCAGTAGACTGATCTTCAAGTTTTGCTCGTCTCAAGTTGACTGTCAAGTTGTAGTTGTGAAGAAAGTCTGCGCCAATGATGGGTTTGGAAACATCGGCTACGATGAAGCGCCATTTCATTGTGCGGCGTAGGCCAAAGTAGAGTTCGACTGTTTTCGTGCCGTATGTTTTTATTGGTTTCCCATTTGCCCCATATAATGTGGTAGGGCAGTTGTCGTAGGTTATGTTGCCTTTTTCAAAAGTCATGTTCCTAGGGATGACAGAAACGTCAGCGCCTGTATCCACTAGGTATTTATGTCTTGTTCGCAGGTCATAGATGAAGAGACGACAAGAGGTATTGGGGATCTCACATGTCTCTACTGGGAGTTCCCGATGTCGTTTCCCGACTTCTTTACATATGAACATGGTTTGAAGCATTTATGAGCCTTTTCTCCAAATCTTGCATGGTAGTAACATTTTCCATCTTGATTCCTATTGGGAGATGGATTAAGTGACCCGAATCTTGGGCGGCCAGGTTTTCGAAGGGGGCTCTGGTTTCTCCGTCCTCTATAGGTTGATGTGGGATCAGTTTTGGCTATGCGTAGTTGGGATACTTCACGCGAAAGTGTTGCTATTTTTTGCTGCAGTTGTAGTAGTAAGGATTGTTCAGCTGGTTCCTGACGAGATGTACTGGGTTTGCTGCGATCTTCCATGGCGCTGCAATCGGTTGTTTGATAGACATCAAGTATTTTGTCTGCAGCTGTGGCAAGTTGGTTAATGTCGTTATCGGGTAGTGCTGACAGGATTGCTTGCACATGTTGTTGTAGTCGTTGTAACCACAGTGTACGCACAATTGCGTTATCCGCTAAGGTAGGTCCTGCTAGCTCCAGCATGTGTCTCAATAGACCGGTTGGCTTCCTATCCTCAAGTTGGATTCCTGTGAGTAGGCGTGTGAGGCGTTTTTCAGCAGAGTCTTGGAGTCGGTCTATAAGGGCTGCTTTCAAATTGGCGTATTTGTCATTGATCGGTGGATGTGTCACAATGTCGCTCAGACATTGTAAGGTTTGTGAATCTAAGGCTGCTATAATGATATTGTACTCCGTGAAATCCTCTTTAATGCGCGAATTCGCAAATTGTGCCTCTGTCTGTATGAACCAAAGCGAGATGTTATCCCTCCACAAATTTAGTAATCTCACGGACACGTGATTTACTGCTGTCGCAGAGCTAGATTCGCCAGTTGATTCCATGTTGGTTGATTTTTGTTGCGGATTTATTGATTCTTGAAACAAAGTCTTGAGTTGATCAGTTGGTGTGGTCGCTGAAGATTCTTCATTCGAGGTCATTTCAACATTTATACGGTAATAAGCACGCAAAGACAGTGATTTAACAAATGTTTGAAGATATTATGTATTGAAAATCAGTAGAAATCACTTTTAGGGTTTAAAGATTAGAGGTGTTGGCATCTATGTAAATTCTACGGAAGTTACTAGGAAATATCCAAGACGCAAAACTTTTTGAAATCAACATTTAAAATTCAAGTAGAGATCTTCAAATTGCGATAATAAAAGTAACATAGTTTATGAAACAATTTAAGCATTTGATGTGAGTATGAAGAAATATTATTTCTAGACATGTGTTAGGAATTGTAACATATTATATTGTATAATTTGTAGCGGGTATGCAAGATATTATTTCTAGAGATGTCGTATAAATTGTGACATATTATTTTGAAGAGTTTGAAACGTGTAGTAGGTATGTAATGAAATGATGTTGAGTTAAAAATTTACGTGGCTGAAACGTTGTTGAGCTGATGCTTATCTGGTTTCCGAGGGTGTCCGCAGCTGATGCTCGCGATGGAGGCTGCGTCGAGCTGTTGACCGGGCTGCAGGAATAGAGACTCGGAAGTAGATGCTCTTTTTGCGTTCCGAGGGTGTTCGCAGCTGATGCTGGCAATGGGGGCTGCAGGAAGGGCGACTCGGCTGTAGAAGCTGCCCTTTTTAGCATCACGCGTTGCTGAAGACGTTCGATGCCTGGAATAGAGGTTAACACGCACTTAATCCGAGATAAGAACAGGACATAGATTAGTGGTCAAAAATAGGGTGATTTTGAATTGCAGATTTATACTTGTGTTTGCATACGAAAATAACCTGTGATGGATCCAAACGTTCAAAAAAACATGTTCGTAAAACAAATTCACAAAAGAGTTGGGAGTGTGAAAACATAAGATTGGAGAATATTCAAGCTTTTCCACAAAGTCATGCATTAGTTTGTTACTTTAACCCGTCTGCTTGGTTTAATATATTCGCACCTCACAATCCGGAAGCCGCAGTATCGCGCGTAAATTCTGAAACCGTCACTTTGGTTCGAGATTGTAAAATATCTATGCAAGATAGCTTTCATTTTTCAAAGACAATAAGAAGCATTATTTTGTTCTCTTTCTGGTTAAAAGAAAGAATACATATGTTTGCACGAGAGGAAGAGAGATATATAGCTTTTAAAATGTTAGGTCAAAGACAATAAGAAGCATTATTTTGTTCTCTTTCTGGTTAAAAGAAAGAATACATATGTTTGCACGAGAGGAAGAGAGATATATAGCTTTTAAAATGTTAGGTCTTATGAAAGTATAACGCGATTACGTGTTTTGGGATGTATTTAATCCTAAACAAGCAGACGGGTTAAGTTGAACTAGCGATGTTGGGAAGAAACAAAATGGCTATTGAAACGTGCGAATCGGTACCCGAAAACGCACAAGCTTCGTTTATTACCTATTTGTATAAAACTGTGATATAATTCGTTAAGCATTGTAAACCAAAAAACATAAGGTATAAATTTTGAAATACTGGGATATATTGTACAAAAGGTATAGTAGCATGAAGGGATTTTTAAAAATGAAAAGGTACTTACCAGGTTATTCCCAGGAAACCAGCTACGGAACTGCGGCTCGAGAACACGTGCAAAAAATTTTAAAAATGGTCTAAACGTTGAAAAAAATGTCGTTAAACGTCGAAAGGCACTCGTTTTATACGTCAGAATGTCACCAGTTGTGGCAACCATTTTTAGACGTCGCGGTCACCAGTTGTGACAACCATTTTTAAACGTCGGAGTCACCAGTTGTGGGGAACCTTACTTCAAGTCGTCGATGATACTTACTTAACTCCAAAGGAAGGATTTTGTGTTCGGTGAAGCAATAAAAGAGTTCTCCACGTTTTATAATTTATTTAGTCTTTGCCAGACACATTTACACTTTTAGAAATCGCGGGTAGAAATGGAAATGTGATTCTTAATTTATAATTTAGCCACGTGTTCTCGAGACGAGTCCCGTAACTGGAATGACGTAGGTCGCTTCCGTTGGAGCGGTGTTAGCTCGGACTACATTGGTCACGTGACCAATGTTGCCAAGACAACAGTTTAAACGGTAATAATCGGTACTTAATCGCATTTCCATAATTCGTTTGTCAAGTGTAACTCCAAGATATTTGGCGGCGTTTTGCCATGGTATGAGCTGGTCGTACATTTTTATCTCCTCTCTGGGCACACTGTCTCCCTTTTTGCGGGAGAAAAATACAGCTACGCTTTTCGAGGGATTCACGTCTATACGTGACAGGTCAAACCAGTCTTGGAGTTTATTTATGTTGATCTGAAGTCGGTGGGTTATCATCCTGGAAGAACTGTATCTCACCATAATGGTGGTATCGTCTGCATAGAGAGCGGTAAGTGAGTTTTTGTCAACTGAGAGGGGAATGTCGGGTGTATAGACATTGAAGAGGATTGGTGACAGCAGTGATCCTTGTGGCACCCCTGCTGTCATGAAGCGTTTTTTTGAGAGGACGCCCTTGTATTTCACTTGGAAAGTAAGTAGGCGGAAAAAAGATTTTAGGACACCGAGGAGTTGAGGGTCGATGCCTATATCGTGGAGTTTGAGAAGGAGACCGTTTGTCCAGACCTTGTCGAAAGCTTTAGCGATGTCTAGCAAAATGGCACCAGTTGAACGATTTGAGTTAAAACCTTCAATGATGGTTTCCGAGACTCGCGAGAGTTGATGGAGAGTGGAGTGTTTCTCTAAAGCCGTGTTGCTCTTCAGGTAGGGTTGATACCTCGTAAATGTGCTTGAGGAGCTGAGTGAGTAGGATTTTTTCATAGATTTTTCCTATATTATAACCTATGTAACGCCGCAGTGCATTTTATACACACTTATTACTCTGGTGGGCTCTATTGTTCGCAATTCTGTCTGCCACCTCTGCAGCTCACTAGAAAACACCGCTACCACAAGTACTAACCTACCAGGAAAAATGTTTGCAGGAAAACTGTTCGGTTGCTTTCCATCTGTTGATGTGGGATTCCACACTGCTGACTGCTGTTTCTTTACGAAATTGTTGATTTAATATCGGGGTTTTCTTTTCGTATTATGGTGGCTTGAGCTAATAAATCCTGTTGTCCTTACGAAGTATGGAGTACCTACCCTGAAATCGCATAATTCAGAAGTGTGCTGCGGAGAAGACTTATAGTCTGTCAAAAAAGCGTAGAAAATATAAAAACTGGAACTACTAAATTTGTAGACTGGCAACACAAATTTAACTGTCAAATATTTTTTTGAAGTGCAATGACACTGAATGTATAGAACTCAGTAAACCACATTTAAAAAAAAAACATTTTTTCTTCATGACATAAATTTGATAAGGTGATTTATAAAGCGATTTGCTTTAATTTAATTTAACATAAATTTGAATTTAACAACAGATAGAAAGGAAGAATCACTAATGGTGAGTTTAGTTATACTACTTTTAGATCTGAATGAGTTAAATATATTCAGATCTAAAATTAGAGACATGATCTAAAGCCCAGGCAACGCTAGGTACTTTATCTAGTATTAAATAAATATGAGCAATTTCTAAACTGTGCTTTATATTTTATTACATTATAGTTTTTTTGACTTTTGAAATACGGGCGTACAGAGCTCCGGGCCAATTTAGGCCCCTTTCTCTTTCATCATGAGTTGAGTAAGGTTGTAGAAGTTATTCTTCATTATGTTAACACAAAATTTCAAAGGTATAATAATAATATACCTATATGCAATTCTAATTTTGAGATCGGCGAGTATCTATACTGCAATGAAAAAATATTTTTTCCACTATTATGCCTTTTTAATTTTTTATAAAAATGTGGGTTACACAGCTTTACTTTAACACCATGAGTTATGTGTTTAGTATTGCCATTTGATCAACAGTGGCGCCCTCATATATTTTCTACTCTTATTTGACAAACTGTATATGTTGAAAATCTTTTTAAAGTATTCCCGAAGTGTTGATCTGTGACCTCTGCTAGGAAAACGAAGCATTATTTATTTATCTCTTCTCGGGAATCCGGCCAAATACCCAGGATAAGGGTATATTTATGTGCATTGTAGCCCTGGTGGAAAAGATATCCCTTTGTGGAGTTAACAAAGAACAAAAAACTATCAATAACGTAGATTTTCACCATGAATTTTTATTTTATTAAATCAAAAAATTAATATTGTACATGAAAACTTACGTGCAAAGTAAGATCTCATAGGATTGGCCAATTTCTTAAAGGGAAACCTTTTATTGAATGTGGTACCGTATAGCAGACCATACTTCCCATTCGTACTTGGCATTTCACTTTACGGGAATGTTGCAAAGCTGAAGAAAATGGGGAGAGGACGGAATTTAAGAAAAGGAAAGTGGGCAAGTATTTGATCACTAGACTCTAGTGATATAATAGAACAGTGAAGATCAACCATTTTAATTGGAGGGCAAATTTTTCAATTTTCAAAACATTCTTTGGCCGGACTAAATTTTGTTTATCTTTCCCAACGATAAAATGTAACGTAAATGTAAAGTTATCCAAAAAATCTGTAAGATGATGTGCGACAAGGTTAACTTTGCTTTTGGTGATATCGCACACCATCTTGCAGCTCGACAATGTAAACTTTGCTTTCGATGATGACGCAAATCAGTTTTATTTCATAAAATCTTTTATATTTTGTTATACATCCAAGGCCAAAACGACAAATGCTGTCGATTTTATCATACTTAAATATTAAAGAACACATATAAATAGAACTATTTATTGGATAACCAACACCTCTGCCACAGGTCACCCCATGTGGTTCGCTACATTTGAAGAGTTAGCAGGGGTGCCCAGCCCCATGGGTTGAGATTTGTATTGGCTGCGGAAGCGTCTGCCCATGAACAGCGTGGCAGGCCGGATAGGGAGAGACTGGTTGAGGGAGACCCTTTGCAAGATTCTCTCTGAATATCGCCTTGCACCTCAGTGGGAAGGTTGGATTCGTATCCTTGTTTCATATTCATATTCATTCATGTCCTTCATCAACTACCCCTCCTTCCTTTTCTAGATAGACCCTCCACACAGCGTCACAAAGATGATACAGGCCCGGAGAGGAATTATTTTCCTCAGAGCCTCCTGTGTAGAGCTAATGTAATTATAAATTAAAGTGGGTTAGATCGGGTCACTAAAAGTAGTTATTTATTTCAAGCAATTTGCTGAGGATTCCAAGTGTGTGCCTGAGGTCGAAACTAATATTCATAATATGTCTATGGGTTGAAAAAACTCCAGATAACTAAGCGACAATCAGCTCCATTGAGAACCTTTAAATACAAATATTTTTTAAAAAGGGTCAACATAAAATACTTGCTCTTTCATCTCTCTCTCTGGTTTCAATCGTGGGATTGGTTTGCAGTAATTTCATCTATACGTTTCTTCCACTCTTCCCTGTCTTGTGCGGCTCTTTTGAAGTCTGCATATGATGAGCAGCGCACGTCCACCAGCAGGTCCTCCAGGTACGCTCGGCGTGGGCGTCCCCTAGCGTTTGTCCCCTCCGTCATACCCTCCATTATGGGATGCAAGAGGCCTTCTTGTCTTATTACATGGCCGATCCATCTTTCGGACAAGGTCCTGAGCAGTTGCCTTCCTCCTTCGATTCTTCGGAGAATTTCCTCATTTGTAATGTGGTCTCTCCAGGAAATTCCTAATAGTCTTCTATGGGACCACATCTCAAAAGCCTCTAGTCTCCGTTTATCTCTTTCGGATAGGCACCATGTTTCGCAGTCGTACATCAAGATACTCCATACATAGGTCTTGATGAGGAGTATTCTCAGTTTTAGGTCTATATTATTCGATTCTATTATTTTCGACCTTTTATTGAATGCAAGCCTAGCCTGGTGTATACGGCTGTCGACCTCGCTCTTAGACCGACCGTCCCATGTTATTTTGCTCACGAGGTATACAAACTCCTTGGTGTTCTTTAGTGGAACTCCTGACATCTCTACTCTCATCTGAAGTTGCGTTCGGCCTACAGTCAGCAGCTTTGTTTTGTCTTTATTTATCTTCATGTTGTAATTGTTTTGAAGAATGCTTTGCATAATTGTTAAGGCCTCTTGCAGTTCTTCTTCGCTTTCAGCAATCATAGCAATATCGTCAGCAAACCTTATCATATCCACCTTTTGCCCGTGTATCTTTACACCTTTTCTGTGACTCATTCTGTCTCTCAAGTCATCAATCGCACTTTGTATATAAGCGTTAAAAAGAACAGGTGACAGAGAGCATCCCTGTTTCACCCCTTGTCTTATACTGGCTTCTTTTGCATCATTGTCACATCTAATTATAGCGGCCTCATTCTTGTATAGCGCCTGGATTATTCGTCTATCTCTATATTTGATGTCAATTCTCTTCAGAATCTCGAAGAGTCTTTTCCATTCAACTTTGTCGAAAGCCTTCTCCAGGTCTATGAATGCGATGAATGTATTTTGGTTTCTTTTTATTGTTTTTTCAAGTAGTATTCGTAGTGACAATATTGCTTCTCTGGTTCCTAAACCTCTTCTAAAGCCAAACTGGTCTCCGGAAAGGATGTTCTCTACTTTTGGTTCGATTCTTTTTAGAATGATATTAGTCAAGATTTTTGAGGCATGGGATATTAGGCTTAGAGTTCTGTGTTGTTCACATTTCGTCGTGCCCGCCTTCTTTGGTAATGCGACAATTAGGCATTTCTCGAAATCCTCTGGTATCTTTCCAGTCTTATACATTGTCTGTATAATTTTAAACAGGGCATCTATAGTTCCTTTTCCTGTTGGCTTAATTATTTCAGCCGGAACGTCATCGATTCCGGGTGCTTTCCCATTTTGAGATTTTTCAGTGCGAGGTTAAACTCTTCTCTAGTGATTGGATCTCCCAAATCATCTGCGTCTACCTCATTTTCTCATTCTATCAATGTTTCGTTGTCATTATTTCCCTTTCCACTATACAGAATTTCGAGATACCTTTTCCATCTCTCTCCTATTTCGTCATTTTCGAAAAGTATTTTGCCGTCTTCTCCTTCTATTGCATTACCCTTTCCAACTCTCATCCCAAAGAAGTCTTTTACCGCAGCGTGAGCTCTTTCTACATTTCCTCTCTTGAGGTCGTCGTTTATCTCATCGCATTTATTCTGGTAGAATGTTTCATTGACTATTCTTGATTCTCTATTTATTTGGTTTCTCAGCACTTTGTATTTCTCTTGTGATTTAGCTCTTTTATCATTTTTGAGCTCTCTTCTATCCTTTATCATATTTAAGATCTCATCGGTTATCCATTCCATCCGTGCTTGGGGTTTTTTCCTTGCCTATAGTTTCCTCTGCCGTAATTATAATCTTCGTCTTTATCACTTTCCAGATCGCATTCACGTTCTCCTCTTCCATTAGGTTGCACTCTTGCGTCTTTTCCCTAAAACTGTCGCTCTTTCATAGATGGCGCTAATTTAGTTATATCAGGAAACAACACTTTTTACAAGTTATGCTAAATTTTTTTTTTGTTTTTTTTTAAGAAAATAATCATCATAAATTTTTTTAATGAAAATAATCATCATAAATTCTATGATAGAGTGATTACATGTCTAATCATAATTTTGCGGAGGAAGAGCTAAACTTATTTAATAAAGTTCTTAATCATAACTTACATTACAATGTTAATAATAAAAATAAGGAAGAACTTTTTTTTTTTACATTAACTCCACACAGGAGGCCTTGAGGAAAATAATTTCCCTCAGGGCCTATATCATCTGGGATGCCGTGTGGAGGGTCTTTTTGAGGAGAGGAAGGAATGAACATTGGTCTTGAAGAGACCTATGTTGTAGGAAGGAGGAAGCACAGAGGCCGGCAAATCATTGCTGTAGGAAGGAGGAAACACAGAGGCCAGCAACGACCCGTTCTCATGTGACAAATGTCAACCGTGTACGGTTGGGCACGCATTTGGCGTGTTTCCCGACTATGCACCGGTGCCGAAGGGATCAATGATGCTAGTTCCTCGGAGCATCTTCCATTGTAATACCGGTAGAACAAGGATAGCATTCCAACCCGACGCCTGTGCTCTAAAGATAGCAATCCGTCTGTTAAGAAGGGAGAATCTATCAAACGGACCGCCCGTTTCTGCACAGAATCGAGGGTATTTTTCAGGTATTTTGGAGTTCCAGACCAGAGGTGGCTGCCAAATTCAACCGTGGGGCGCACTTGCGATTTGTACAGGGTTAGCATTTGTGCACTATTAAAGTATCTGCGGGCCCTATACAGTACGCTCAGTTTCTGGGAGGCTAGCTTTACTCTGGCTTCGATGGAGCCCCCATACCTGAGCTGGTCACTTAGGGTTACACCAAGCATATCAATGGAGGGCCTGTTCGGAAGATTGCTTCCGTTGAAAGAGACTAGATTTTCATTTCGATCCCCTTTAGACGTAATCAGACAAGATTGGGTCTTTAAAACATTAAATTCAACGAGATTATTTTTACCCCAAGAGAAAACACTCTCGAGGTAACCGCCCATTCTTTGCTTCAAAGCCCTACGAGCTGTTGGAGTTTGTGATCCCTTTGGGGGCTTGTCAAACAAAAAGCTATCATGAACTGTACTGTCATCCGCATAACAGTGAATTGGAGCACATGAAAAAAGGTCGTTGATGTGCAACAAAAACAAAGTCGGAGACAGAACCGATCCCTGCGGGACGCCAGCATTTATCGAGTGTGAGGAAGAGGTGAAACCATCGACTACCGTCTGAATCGACCTCTCCTCTCAAGAAGTCGGCAATCCAAGTACACAAGGATGCGGGAAGTCCGTAAGAATGCAGTTTGTTGACAAGTCCTCGGTGCCAAACCCGGTCAAAGGCCTTGGAGATGTCCAGTGCAACCGTTTGGGTCTCACCGAAACATTCCAGGCATCGCCCCCAAACATGCGTCATATACGCGAGAAGATCACCGCACGAGCGGTCGTTAATAATTTTGTTCTTCTCGAGGTATGTGAGCAGTTTGTCGTTGATCACACGTTCCGTCACCTTAGACAGAACTGATGTGATCTCTATGGGGCGTTAGTTGGCCGGGTTGGAGCGGTCACCCTTCTTTGGAATAGGATGGATAACCGCTTTTTTCCAACCAGAGGGCACAGAGCCAGTCTTCAGGGACATTTTAAAAAGCTTCGTCAAAATTGGAGCTATTTCTGCAGCGCACCTCTGTAGTACCAGGGCATACCCACCAATCCAGATCACATCAAATATAACTTCAAAAAAACGGATTACATTAAATGCAATGAAATGTTGTCACTTAATAACTGGGACGATCTTGACACCCTGAATTGTAATGACTCCCTAATACATTTTTATAACTTGTTATGGCTATCAATTGAAAAACACACTCCGCGCTTAAGAATCAGGAATAATAAGTTTCCAATTTGGTTTAGCAGTGTTCTCATCCACCAACTCACAGAAAAAGAAAAATTTAGAAAGAAATGGAAAAAATACAAAAATCAATGTGACAATGACAGTTTTTCTATCTTGAGGTCCAGAGTAAAAGTATCCATACGTACATGCCTTAAAGCCTATGTAGATTCAATAGAAAATTCTCTCCCTAACAGTATCAAAAATCTTTCAACTCTCATTAATTCGAAAAGAATTTCTAATTCTCTCCCCAAAATCATGCATCTCCACGACAAATCAGCAACAAATGGAGAAGATACATGTGAACTGTTATCTACTTACTTCTCTTCTGTTTTTACCCCACCATCAAATTCTAAAAGTGACTCTAAACTCTCATCCCCACTCTATAATTATCCACTGTCTCATATCAATATAACGTTAGACGAGGTCAAAGCGAAATTAAACACTGTTGATATCAATAAGGGTTCCGGCCCAGATGGAATTCCTCCACTATTTATTCTAAATTGTGCAGATCAGCTTGCAAGACCATTACACAAAATATTCATCAAAAGTCTGAACGATGGGGTATTTCCGGATCTGTGGAAGGTTGCCCACGTAATTCCGATCCACAAATCTGGCAGTAAAAATGACGTAACTAACTACCGTCCTATCAGCCTTTTATCTTGTTTTGGCAAAATATTCGAGTCCATTGTATATAAAACCATTTTTAACCATGTAACACATATACTTAGTCCTTTCCAACATGGATTTGTAGCTAAAAGATCCACAAATACTAGTTTACTCGAATATATGGACTTTCTGTGTAAATCGATGAATAATAAAACACAAGTAGATGCCGTGTACACCGACTTCAGTAAGGCCTTTGACAAAGTTAGTCACTCTATCTTGTGATGAACTCGCCTTAATAATAATAATACGTGGATAATTTGTATGGAGCCATTTTGTAAGAGCGCTAAAATAATTTCTGAAATCCAAATAACTACGGGGTTGATGAGTTTATGAAGACCCCCGGCGAAGGCCATTCTGAATGAAAAAAAGGGGCCTGGAGCCACGTGTGACCGTGTCGTTTTGGGATACATTCTGGCCTTCAAGTACATGATAATTAATTACTATTTTGAAGTTCTGAAACTGCGACAAAAAACTAAAGAACACGGAACAACGTCAGAATTCTTCGAAAATGGTGATTAAATTTGACAAATTCGGTCATTAAGTTAAATATACCGCCATGAGATTTAACAATATTTGAAGGATTTTTAGAGAAGAAGATAATAAAAAAAGGGGATTTGGACCGCACACACGGGCAGGGAAGGAAGAGAAGTGAAATCAAATTTTAAATAAAGACAGTGAGGGTAATTTTGGTTTCGAAGACGGACGTGTTTCAGAGTCGCGGTTATACAGGGAATAATAACAGTAGTTAGTTCGGTGCGGGTGAACCGGAGATAATTCGTTTATTGGCAGAATTTATTCAGAAAATTGAGTTTTATAAATGGGAAAGGTTATGAGACGGAGATTCTATTTGAACCTAGGCGCGAGAGTTGGTTTTGAAATGAGTAGTTGCATGACGGTTTGTGGAAATGGCTTGTGTTTTCAAGAGTGCTTTCAGTGTGTTGTGCAGCATGGAGTATTTGGTAAGCTTGTTAAAAATTACATACTTAGTACGGGCCTTGCGAATAAAGAAACAAAAACCAATGTGTTTAGTGTCGCACGTTTCGTTTCATCTAGTTTCAAATCACAACGGTGTTAAAGAAGTTTCATTTAAAAAAAATAGCTGTCAGCATTTAAGAAACAAAGAAATTACAGTTGTGCAGTCTACATGCGGTAGAAGTGAAACCTTCAGAAAACCCAAGGAGACAGGAGTGGGGAGGCTACGAAGCGCCTCACAAAGAGGAGACCGATTACAGTATCTCATGCTCTCTCGGGATAAATTCTATAGATGTGTTTAGTGGTGTTCGTTTCCGTTTCATCGAGTTTCAAATCACAACGGTGTTAAAGAAGTTTCATTTAAAAAAAAAAACAACTGTCAGCATTTTAGAAACAAAGAATTTACAGTGGTGTAGTTTACACGCGGTAGAAGTGAAACCTTCAGAAAACCCAAGGAGACAGGAGTGGGGAGGCTACGAAGCACCTCACAAAGAAGACACCGATTAGTCTGTCTCATTCTCTAGCAGGATAAATCCTATAGATGTGTTTAGTATCGCACGTTTCGCTTCATCTAGTTTCAAATCACAACGGTGCTAAAGAAGTTTTCAAACCAATAACCATAATGGTGTCGCCGAAGTGCAAAGATTGTAAGGGGAGGGGGTCTTTGGGGATGTTTTGTTAATTTTAACGGACAAGAGGTATTTATGTATCTTACGATTGTGTTGCGAGACATTAAATCAGAAATACTAGGTTAGGGGTTTATTTGGATATAATAAATTACATTACATTAGGAATACCTTTTCTCAAAACCATTTTAGAATTTACTCAGTAATTGAAGATATTTGTTAGGCAAGGTCTGTACGTACTAGGTATATTGATTTGGAAAAAGGATGCATTGCATGAGGCTTCTGTTTACTAACAAATGTATACAATAGAATTCCCATTCCCAAAAAAATAAAACCCCACGCCTTTTACCTCAAATTTCAGGGATGTCAGGAAAATTGTTATGTAGAGACCTACATAAGCTAGCTTTTGACTTCGTTTAAACTCGCGCATGGAAGTGTGCATAGCACTTTACGTTAGGTATAGTTTATACAAAATTTACAGTTTAGCTTAAATCTCTAGTATTTGCGGTTGAACGAAACCGTCCGTAGGTATTCAAATTTCACACGCGACACGTTTTACGCACATTATTTAGCAAATTTCCTTCCTTCAAATTTAACCGAACGAGTTACGGCGCTGAAGCTGGTCATTGCTGGAGTAATTTTGAGTTAAGCTTCCCTATTCTATGAATGTAGGTTACACTTTATGCAGTTATGATCGGGGGCGAAGTGAACGATTTGCTGGTGGGCTACACTATTTCGTAATGAAGGAAAAGAAGTGACGAAACTCGCGTTGGCTTCACTACCCTTTGGTTACGCTCGTGGGGAGTTACCTTGTCAGCGGAACGAAAGAACATGACATACAGAGTTGTTTTAGCAATCGATCGGCGGCTCTTTGTCGGAAACCGGATAAATTTTCATAATTTTCCCCAAAATTAGAATTCATTCATTCGCAAATTAGAATAATCCAGCATCAGGTTGGGAATGTACTTTGGACGAAAGCGTAGCAGGGGAAATAGAAGGAATGGAAGCCGGATTCACGACCCGGTGCCATTCATTCCTGGACCCAGCACCCTGGAAGCCGAGCTTGACATTCCTTCTTCGAGCTGATATTTGAGATGAGCTTGGGATATCACCTATCGTAGGGCGGATGCCCGTGACGCTAAATGGGAGACCGTCCCCGTCACGCCCGCCTGTTTCCGTCATGCGAAGGGAGGTATTTTCATTCAAATCAAATACCGATGTTCACCGCGGCTGAAGGCAGACGCATGTTTATAACGTGCCTAGGAAAACAAAAGAAGTGACGAAACTCGCGTTGGCTTCACTACTCTTTGGTTACGCTCGTGGGAGTTACCTTGTCAGCGGAACGAAGAGAACATGACACACACAGTTGTTTTAGCAATCGATCGGCGGCTCCTTGTCGGAAACCGGATAAATTTTCATAAAGCTTTATTAATTAGGGGGGGGGGGGGTAAGAGTCGCTTTATTACAATCTTAATGAATAAACTCGATAAAATCGGCATTCACGGAAACCTGCTTCGTTGGTTAGAATCATATTTATCAAATAGAAGTCAATTAGTTACTGTTAACGGATTTAACTCTTCCCCAATATTAGTTACGTCGGGCGTACCACAAGGATCTCACCTTGGACCCTTACTTTTCTTAATCTTTATTAACGACCTTACACATAAACTCCGCTGTAATTTATATCTATATGCTGATGACCTCAAATTATATAAAGCAATTAAATCTATGAAAAATTGTGAACTCTTACAACAAGACCTTAACACAATATCTACCTGGTGTGTTGACAATGAAATGGAACTGAATATTGCTAAGTGCAAAGTTATAAACTTCACCAAGAACACCAACAAAATTCCATATTCATATAGCATATGTGGTCACAATCTCGAAACAGTTGAATTAATTAAAGATTTAGGAATTATATTTGACAACAAACTGACATTCAATCAACACATTGAATACATTGTGAGTAAATCAAATAAATTACTAGGTTTTCTTGTAAGGTCAACCAAACTGTTTAAGAATTCTAATAGCCTAATAATTCTATTCAATTCCTTAATCCGAAGTGTTCTTGAGTACGGGTCAACAGTCTGGAATCCACATTATATTACACAGGTATCTAGACTCGAATCAGTCCAAAGAAAATTTACACGGATTTTGTCTTACCGATCAGGTGTCCACCATCTTCTAGACGGGTACGAACAAAGATTTACATATTTCAAATTAGAGAGTCTAGTTAAAAGACGAAACATACCTCTTAATGCTCTATAAAATTGTGAATAATCGTGTAGACAGTAACTTAGTCAACCAAATTAAGTTATACGCCAGGCCCAAATCTACAAGAACCCTTAACATATTTTGGACTGAAATTTTTACGAATAATACTGGATATTTTAATCCTATATCTAGAATGTCTCGGTCATACAACGATCTTGTTAAAATACACAGTTCCATAGATATTTTTGCAAATAATATAACATATTTCAAGAAATATCTCGACAATTTGTGCACTTAAAAAAAATAATTGTTGTATTACTTTTCAGTAAATACTTTATAAATATTGTATACTTGTTATTATTATGTATTTCAATTTTGTATTTAAGTTTTCAAGTTATGTATAAATAATATTTGCATTGTTTTTCAAGAGTTTGCTTCTGTGAAAATGCATATGTGATTAATGCAGACACATTAATCTAGGGATACTTATATTTGTATTTTAATTTATTATATACTACCCACAAAAATGTTGTATAAATATCCGGTTTGTGTCTCAAATAAATAAATAAATAAATTAACAACAAGAAAACAGTTCTAAATTTTGATAAAAATCAAAATTATAACGTAAACTTAAAAATTGCTAAGAACATTTCAAAAACTGTGAAAGAAAAAAATCTTATTGTGACAAAGGCAGATAAAGGAAACAGTATTATTATTATGGATAAAGCTGACTACATAACCAAGACTATGGATTTTCTACAAGGAGACAATTTTGAAATTATTCAGAATAATCCCATTAATAAGTGTCAAGAGTTGGTGAAGGAAGCGGTGAAACGTTGTAAAAGTGACATATTTTTAAACCTGAAAAATAACAAAAAAATGATTTTAAATAACCCACAGATACCCAAACTTTATAGCCTATTAAAAATACATAAACCGGAAAAACCAATCAGGCCGGTAGTATCTAATTGTAACGCACCAACATTTAAATTAGCATCAACACTGAATAATGTAATTATGAATGCTAATGTATTTCAACCAACGTACGCAGTGAAGAATTCGTTAGAATTAGTCAATCACTTAAAAGATATGGAAATCCCTAACCACGCTATGTTGGTTTCCTTTGATGTCATAAATTTATTCCAAAATGTTTCAATAGAAGAAAGTAAAACAATTAATAATAATTTATTAAATTCTTCAAATTTGCCGAAAGACTTAATAAATGATTTAATTTTACTATTCGATGTTATTTTTAAACAGAATTACTTACAATTCAATAATACAATATTTAAACAAAAATATGGCTTAGCGATGGGTAGTAGTACGAGCCCTTTGATTGCAGATATTTTTGTTAATAATATTGAGATTAAGATTTTTAATAGCGGTGCGCTTTTACTTAATAACGTTTATTTTTGGAAAAGATATGTCTAACTAACTAACTAACTAACCATCACGCCGTTTCCCCGCAGGGGTAGGCAGAGAGGACGGACCGCCAAACAACTCGGTCTTGGCACAAACTCTTTGCCTCACTCACATTCATACATCGTCTCATACATTCTCTTCTATTACTATGACTTTTGACATGACCCGACTCAAGTATCTGATTCACTTGATCGTGCCATGTCTTCCTCGGGCGTCCCCGACTTCTTCTACCACTCACATTCGCGTCGTATATTCTTCTTACACTACTTCCTTCGTTCATTCGCTCTTCATGCCCAAACCATCTGAGGGTCCCTTTTTTAATCTTACTCATTATGCTTACATCAGCCTTACATTCTTTGCGGATATCCACATTTCTCACACGATCATACATTGTTTTACCACACATACGTCTCAGGGATCTCATTTCAACAGCATTCAGTTTACTTTCATCCTTCCTCTGCCAATTCCATGCCTCACTACCATACATCAGGGTAGGTACCAGGACTCCATTGTGGACTGCTAGCTTCGCTTTTTTTGACAGTTTTTTATTAGCGCCAACGGCATTCAGTTCACCATTAATGGAGTTACCGGCATTCACCCTTCTTTCAATATCTCTTTCAGCCTTCCCATCTCTCGTAAACATACTACCTAGATACACAAACTCACCCACCTGCTCCAAATATTCATCATTCACAACTATGTTGCATACTGTTTTCGTACTCTCCCTTTCAAACACCATGACTTTAGACTTACTTACATTCATCATTAGCTCATTCTTCATACACACTTCGTTCATCCTAGATACGAGAGACTGGAGATCTTCCATAGTGTTAGAAATCAGCACCGCATCATCAGCATATAACAGGCAACATACTTTCAGATTACTCAATTTCGCGCCCAATCCCACCTCTTTCAATTCTTGCATACAATTATCCATGTATAGATTGAATAACCATGGTGACATTACGCAGCCTTGCTTGACACCTTTTGTGATGTCAAACCACCCCGTAAAACCATCGTTCACCCTTACACACGCAACGCTTCCCTCGTACAGAGACGCAATTGCCTGTATGAGATTTGTATTCACTCCATACTTGGACAAAACCTTCCATAGCTTTTTCCTGTCGACTCGGTCGTATGCTTTTTGTAGATCTACAAAGGCGCAGAAAAGTTTCTGTTTTTTTGCCAGAAACTTCTCAGTAAGCATACCCAAGGAAAAAATCTTGTCCATGCATCCCTTTCCACTCATAAAGGCACCTTGCACATCCCATATTTTATCCTTTGTTTCCATTCTTACCCTTTCAATCAATATTCTTCCGTACAGCTTGCCGACTGAACTTAGCAGGCTAATAGCATTATGATTTCCACATTCCATACGTGACCCTTTACCTTTGTATAACGGCATGATTACAGCCCTTCTCCAATCTAATGGCGTGTAACCCTCCCCTAAACACTGGTTAAAAAGTTTGCACAACCATGTGAGAATAATATGGCTATCTCCTTTAAAGTATTCGGCAGCAATATTGTCGAAACCAACAGCCTTACCATTCTTCATGCATTTCATTGATTTTTTTTATTTCATTCACGCTGATTTTGATTGAATTCACTCCGTCATCGTTCATACCCGATTCACTGCTGGCCTCACTATCACCCGGATTGCTTTCGAAAACCTCCTCAAAATATTTCATCCATCTCTCTTTTATTTCTTCCTCATTCGTCAACATTTTTCCATCTTTCGATTTTATGACTTTCCGGCTTCCGTTCTCTGAACCACTCCGGGACCTTTTGACCTCCTTCCAAAACAGTTTAATGTTTTCTTGGAAGTGTTTTTTCATTTTTATTCCCTCTTCCTCTTCCAGGCGTTTCTTTCGTTCTTTCACTCCAACACTTACTCTTTTCTTACATCCCTTATAAACTTCTTTCGCTCTATCTCTCTCTTCGCTAGAATCAGTGCCAGCCGCTATTAGATATGTCAATGATATAATATGTATTTGGTTTGGAACAGAAAGGCAACTGAACATGTTCTTAAATTTTTTAAATAATTTTTTGTTTTTTGAAGAGTTTTATTAAATGTACATTTGTTACTTAAATTAAATTTTTCCGCGACCGGTTTCGATACAACCGTATCATTCACGAGCAGAATTAAAACTAACTTAAAAAAATAAATGGAAGTACCAAAGATTAATTAGGTGGGAGTAGTGGGAGGGATGATTTTGGGAGGAGGGGGAAAGCGGTGGAAGGAGTCAATATTATACGGAAACATGGTTAATAAAGGAGATTTGCAAAGCGCTATTATTTTATTTACTAAATTAATTTTAGATTTAATTTTTTTGTTTATTTCGAGCGTTTCTAAAGCGCAAAGATTAAAGTATGAAATTTTATTGCAATGTTTAAATTTTGTTTTTTTTTTTATTGAAGCTATGGCCTCACTCTATTAAATGATTCGCAAATTCTGAATAATTATTATTTCTTAAACAAAGTTCATGTTCCCTGATTCTAGTTTTGAAATTTCTAGTTGTCATACCTACATACTGTGCGTCACAATCGTTCCATCTAAAGTGTATATCCCGTTTTTTTCAAATTTATTAGAAACATCCTTATTATTTATCATTTTTTTTATTTTAGAATTAGTATAGAAAGCTGGAGAAATATGATCTGGTAATAAACGGGATATTTTTAAGGATAAATCGCCTGTAGAGTTTTTTTATATATTGGGTAGTTACCAGGTTTGCTCATATTATTACCACTGTAAATGTACTTTTTTGTTAAAAAATTTGCTTGTTTCTTATTTAACTAAGCGGTCAATTATTTCAGGTTTATATCCATTGTTCATGGCTATCTGTTTTATAATGTTAATTTCATTATTATAATTATCATTGTTTAAAGGGACATTAATAGCGCGATGTATCATTGAGTTGAAGGAGGCGAGTTTATGTGATAAAGGGTGAAGTGAAGTAGACGGTATAACACAATCAGTGTGCGTAGGTTTTCTAAAAAAACAAAATGTCTAGAAATTGTTACATAGTTAATGCCCAAGAAATACAATTTTTTTTTTAAATACATTTCATAAAAACATTCGATTCACACTAGAAATAGGTAAAGAGAAGAGTTTAAATTTCTTAGATTTAAATTTAACATTAATATGTAATAAAATAGATTTTAATATTTTCCGCAGAGATACGTACACCGATATTGTCATAGATAATTCATCAAATCATCCTTATTCCCAAAAACTCGCGGCCTTTCACTCTATTATTAATAGATTAATTATGATTCCTTTGTCTGTTCCGAATTACACTTTGAAATTAAATATTATTCAACAAATATCAGTTAATAATGGTTATTCTGCTAAATTTATAGATCAACTAATAAATAAAAAGAATAAACAGAAATTCTTAAAACTATATATTTACCCTTGTTAAAAATTGAGATACTACCAGCACCTATGGGTTGCTTGAGCAAGCTCCCAGACATTAATATTTCAAATGGTGCGAAGCTTGGCTAGTCGCTGAGTGTTCGGTACCTGTTTTAACTACCAAGTACGTACTAT